>CM077306.1:83110000-83840000 GCA_039655065.1 Glossophaga mutica
TTGTCTTTTAATATTGACTCTCCATTGAACGCTTATTATGCCACCACATATAATGTCTCAAGTGCTTACATGCTGAAGAGAAGACAATGTGGAGACACTCCAATGATGAAACAAAGCCAGCTAAAAGAGAGCCACATAGTAGACACAGTAGACGGAATCTAAAATTTCATAGCATAGACAATGGGGAAAAGTAGACAAAATCCAAAATTTTACAGTGTAGACAAAGAAATGAGAGCCAAAAATAATGTTCAATTCTTGATCTCTCATGGCTCTCAAGATCTTTAATGAATACTCAACAATAAAAAAATGCATTTTCACCATCATACTAACTATTCATTTAGCTAGCCTGCCATAAATTGCCCTTAAGGGAAATTAGAATGTTGATTAATGTAATATTACTACAGCACTAAAAAAGATCATAATGGCATAACATTCCTGTCAGTAATTTTATTGAGACATTATGTAATCTTTATGTGTCACACTATTAGCTGTTTTGAAAACTGAATCTATGAACCATTACACAACCAGACCAAGGTTGCACAAATAAAGACCAAGGAGGACAAGAATGGAATTCCAGTCTACCTGATACCAAAAAACAGATCTCATGTCCACTATCATTTACTTTCCTTTCATGAATACTTATTTACTCATATATGCATAGAGTCCCTAAGCATTATATTACATACAGGGAAATTATAAGTAGATATAACTGACATGAGTTATCCTGGAGTTTATAATCTGGTTTTATCACACCACTCATTAAAGAGCAGATATTAATCAACTAATCACACAATTTCATAAATCAAAGTTGTGATACGTGCTATACCATAAGACAGGGCAGAGAAGTTTCCCCTACTAAGGTGAGTATTCCAGGAAGATGGGAGAGACCTGTAGAGGGTTGGAGGTTGAAGAGAGCAATGTCTGTTGCTGGAACTGAGAAGAGACAAGTGTGGCTGCAGCATGGAGTCTGTGGGAGGAAAGGACTTTCCAGCCTGCAAAGGAGCCTGACATTCAGGTCTTTGTCAACCATGTTAATGGTTGTGTTTTTGCCCTAATAGTAAAGGAATATCACTCAAGGGTTTTAGACAAGTAAATTATTTTTTTATTTTATTGTATTTTTTCTATTACCATTTATCCCCATATATCCTCTTCCATCTCCACTCACCCTACTCTTCCCATAATTCCCACACTGTTGTACTTGAATGATATTTAAAACATTACCTACTCTGCAAAATAGACAATGGGTTGAAATGCTAATCTGAGCTAGGATAGTGGTGGTGGAAATGAAGAACTCTTAGAAGGCCCACATGTGAAATTTGGTGATGGGCTGAAGATGAACAGGGAGAGATGCCAGGGATGCCTATTAAATTCCTCCCATGTGTTAACCTACCCTTCTTCTTGCACAACTACCATGCAGACCCTGCCAATATTTCTCTGGGCAATCTATAGTGAGTTGATGCATATAGCTTCTTTAGTTCTTGGATACACATAACTACATGGCTACCTAATTCATTTCATTGCTCACTAAAACTTTCTGCATCAAGAGGATTTGGGAAGGTATGGTGGAGAACTGGTCAGGCCTCACTGGCCAGTAGCCTTCTGGTACCCTCTTCAAAGGAAAAAAACGTAGTTGCTACTGGCATATTGCTATGGGTAACTGTTGCTGGTATTCTGCTGTGTTTTCTTGATTCAAATCTTAGGTTGAGAATAAAAGGATTTTTGTGTGTGTGTATCACACTGAAAGAAAAATAATGGGATAATTAACTTACAATTTAAATGTTTTATATTAAATTCCAGAAGTGTTGTCCATGAAATTCAATACAATTCACTTTAGAGTAAGAGTAACAGACAACCAATGTCTGTTGCTACTGGAAACTGGCTACTCTATTTGTTCATAAACTGTTTTCTGTCCAAATTTAGTAAAGAAACTCTTATGAGATAAAATAAATTCAATGAAAAACATGCAATTTTTTCAACTTATTTTTAAATGTTTTTAATCTAATTGATTAGATAGATCTATCTATGTTTTTCTAAGAATAAGATGTTAAATGTTATAGATCTATGCCCTGCTTTCAAAAGGGAAACAGTGAAATACCAATTATTTGTAAATACCTAATTAGAAAGCAAAATCCCCATATAAATAAGGTAAAGACATTGCAAGAGTTATGTTATTCTTTGCCTCAGTGGGGTCTTGAAAATTCATCCAGCTGAGAAAAACATCAATTTGGACTTCCTGCTTTTTGAAATGTCAATGTACCTTTCACAAAAAGCCCCCTGAAAGACAACCTGGAAATTCCAAAGGCCACATCTGCAGAATTTGACAGCTTGTATTTTGTAATGATTAAACAATGTTGTTTAGCCATTGTGCTATAAAGAAATATATATGTAGGACTAGAAATTATAGTTAATTTCATTCTCTAACAATTCTGAAATTGTTTCTTGAAGACATTTTACTACATGTAGCTTTACACATTTCAAAGTTGGGACTTACATAAAACTACCTACTATAAATACTTCCTCATTCCTATTTCTTGCTCTGTTATGATAAGATTGCAATAAATATTTAATGATGGAGAAAGGAAGAGAGATGAGGGAAGAAGTACAAATGGAGGAAAGGACTGTAAGAAGAGAATAAGGCAGGGGAGAAGAGTTGGAGGAGAATAGAAAATGAAGAGGGGGAAGAAAACAGTATATGGAAGTTAAAAGGAGAAAGACATCATTGGAAAAGTCACAGTCAGAAATTAGGTTAACTAATCATGGTAAGACTCTACTGAATTACTACTACTTGGTATATTATAAGTAAAAAAAAAAAAATGACGACAACACTATAATAAATTACTTCTTATATTAACAGTAAGAAATCAAAACTAACCAACCAAATCCTGAATGCACAGAGTGGTTGTCATGGGCCAATGCTTTCGGGCAAGATCAATAAGGAGGTACACTGTGGTCAGCAAATGTCACTGAAAGTCTCAGGTTTGACAATGGCTTGGCTTTCCAGACCTGCACCTGGCCAGACTGTTACAGCCCTCTCTGATGAATGTCTGATCCTGAGAGCTGTGACTTCAGTAAGAAAATATGCAAATGCTACAGGAAATACACTCAGCTTTCATCTAGAAATGACAAATAGCTTGCTAACCACCATGGGAAGGAAGGATGACTTAGACCAGTAGAAATAAAACCATTAAACGTGTGGATAAATGTGTTTTCCAGGAAAGAATCAACAAGCTTAAATGTTCTAACATTGACCCACAGAGGGATTTTTATGCATTTATTATTTCTACACTTAAACACTTAGAACAAAACACATTTAAGCATGTTTGCTGTATGAAACTACTTTCTATTTTTTACTCCTAGAAAGTTATATGTTTACAAAGAAAAACGACACATATAGACATACAAGTTAACAGACTGACAAAGAGCCTTTTAAACTACTATTTTTTAACTGCCTGCTTCAAGGGGGGTGCATTGTTCTGACATCCTTATATTGATTTGTGCTGGTTTGCTTGCCATTTCAAGTCGTTTTCACTTGTGTACATCCAATTTCATCAGCTATTTTGTTTCCAAAGAAAGTTCATTCCAGTGTCTGCTATTTATTTTGATATCTCCAAACAGCTCTCCATCTGGTAGATCTGAAATCAATGCTTTGGACTGACAATTTTTCTTACTAAGAAGAACAGTATGAGACTACTGGCAGGCATGATTTTGGTGAATTTTATGATTAAAAAAAAAACAGAGCCACTGTCCCCTCTGTCAACCATTCAGCCTATCACATTTAGGAATGTAAAGGGCCTTGTATGAGCTACTATGAAGTTTCTTTACTTAAGATTACATTGAGCATCAATTACATGCCAGGCAAAGATACAGGAATGTTCACATATTATTTTAATGCCATTTTTCTCTACATAATTTATTCACTCTTCCCTTTCCTGAGAAAACCTAATTTTCCTTTGGGTATCTATCCCTTTCCACATCTGATCACATAGCTCCATAGAAGTTAATCCCCTCACCTCTGCCAAAGATAGACTTGAACACTCTACAGGTAATACAACTTGAAATACTGATTGAATTAAGAATGCAAACTTAAGCAAATCAGTTCTTGATAATCCTGTATAACAAGAATAGATCTGGAATGGGGTTACGACCTAATCTAAGTCAAAGTACATGAAAGGTTTCCAACGGCTTCTAGGAAAAAATTTCCCTCATCCTTAAGAAAGCACTGGGAAGCTACTTCTCTTCTACTTTGGATGTCATGGCAAAATAAGGATGCTGAATTTGGAATTGTATTGCCATGGAGAAGCCAGTGAACCAAGGAGGCACAGATCAGTCAATGCAATCAGAAAAATAAGGCAAACACAAAATCTTGACTTCTGGGTTGTAAGACAATTTGGGCAAAGTTTTAAATTACTTGCATCAAAATAATCGCTCCAAACATACTTATGTCCTTTTATTTATTTCTGTCAAATAAAAGAAATGGATATCATTCGCATTTTACAGGCACTAAACTCAGCTAACATGTATTGAGTGACAGACATGGTGCTGTTTTTGTTTTGTTGTTTTTTGTTGTTTCATTTAGCTCTCAAACTGTTGTCTGATGTGTGTCCCATCCTTTTAAAGATCATGACACTGATGAAGGACACAAAATCTTACCACAGGTAACACACAAAAAACGCAGGTCTGGCGAACTCCCTTATCAAGTTGCCTTCTGCAATATCATTTTTGGGCACAGATATTTTTAACCTACTCTCATTGTTGTCCTTGCTCTTTTCCATGGGCATTAAATGGGAAATTTAAAAAAGCTGTGGGTGAATAGCAAGCCAAAGCAGAAGTTAACGGATTGCTTTCACTTGAGTTTGCAGCCTTCCTTTGCCTGGCTCAGTCTGTTATCAGCTTTTCTAAAAAAAAAAAAAAAAAAGACAAAAGAGGAGGTGAGGATGCATGCTCAAATTTAGAGAGGCAATTTCTTATTAATTTAAAGCCACCTGTCTGGTAACTTCTTTTTACAACGAAATTTTGAACAGATGCATCACTTCATGCCAATACCTATGCAAAAACCACAGGCTAGATTAGAAATAAAACCACCGAATTTGAGAAAATTTGCCATAATTTATCATGGAAACTGAACAATCAGTTGAATACAGTTAACTATAAAATGGCTTTGCTGACCTCTATCCACAAGGAGGAGGCACGTATTGATCAAGTTGACTTAATGTCTGAGGCTTTTTTCCTCCTGGAAGAAAACTTCTCGGAAAAGGGTAAGACGGAACTTGAATTTTGTTCTGACTCTCATTTCAATTTATCTTTTTGGTCCTTTCTTTTAACCAGTCCCCTCCTGTTTTTATGCCTTTGATTTGATTGGTTTTTCTCTTCTTGGCTTATACAAAAAACTTCTTTAACTTTTATTTTTCTACAGACTGCACATTTTTCTTAAATTGTTCATTGTTATAGAATCATATAAATATGTAGCTATCCCTCCAATAGGTATGCCTCTTAGTAATCATGTCACTTATATACCTTTAAACTCTAATCATTTTGAGGGTATGAATTACGGAAGGTATTTTTGTTGTCGTTGTTGTTGTTATTTTACAAGATGTCTAGTAAAATTTAAAGCAATAAATGAATGGGTTCTAAAATATTCAGTAATTTCTCAATGAGTGGAATAGACATGATGAATTTCATTAATTACTTATTGACTTAATTTTTCTCTTTAGGAATATTAATTCAAGATTATTAATATATCCATGGACACATAATTCATTAAGAAAGAGATTTAATATCATAAGTTTATTTTTTATCCATGAATTGAACAAACATTTATTGAATGCCAACTACGTGTTCAACTACACAAAGCTCCAGAGCTGTGTATGTTAAAGGAATTGATCCCTGCCTTCGGGTGTTTAGGACACAGAGAGGCAATTAAAAACTGCAAAATAATGTGATAAGTGAAAGGAAAATAGCATTATGTGTTAACTTCCCAGGGTCACCTCTCAGTTTTAACTCTAAAACACAGTATATCCCTAGCAGTTTAGATAACAGGGAAAAAGATGATCTACTTCTCAAATGATGATCTACGTCTCTTTTGCAGCTGGCTACTCATTGCTATGAGCCTCAGAGAGTGATGCATTTTCCTATTTAAAATTCACTTTCAAAATTATTATAACCCAAGGAAAACATGAAAATAAATGAAAGGTATTACTGCTGACAATAATGCAATATTTTGCTTTGCTAAAATAAGAACATTTATTTTTGTCAAATAGAATCTCATTCATCTTAAATTTGTTTCATATAAAGTGATGAATATTCCTCTGTGAAATCTATGGAATTAATATCTTTCAAAATTACCAATTCACCATAGTTTATTTCCAGTTTGGCTTGGAAACAATTTGTCATTTGATTTCTAGTCATGTTCATTCCCATAAGCAACAGACTAAACACTCACCTAGTCATTACCACTTAATGAAAATAGCTCCCTTCACTCCCTTGATAGCTGATAAGTGTCAGAGAAGAGACTCCAGCCCAGAGCTGTGTGCAGCCAAAATTCTCTCCTTAAGGTCACAAACTACCTTCCAACATAGTCAGGGAAGAGTAAATGCTTTCATTCATACTTTTGATTAAAAATGAGAAAGTTACTTATGATATTTCAGTGGGGAGTAGGAGAGTGCTATGAGATTACTTTGACAGAAGTTAAGGAGGAAGAATTCTATGGGGCTATAAGAGAACACTCTGAACACTAAGCTTCTGGTGAAAGACATCAGGGTCCATGGCAGCTAGATGGCCAAGCTATTGTTCCCCTGTGCATGGGCCGGATGGTGATTCTATCATGCCTCCTCTGCCTTCATTTTCATGTTTATTCCAGTCTAATCTTTTCCTCAACTATGCTGGGGTTTTTTTGCTCCCTTATTTCGTAGATTATTTCAAAACTCATGGTTTCTATTCGCTCACAGTTTTTCTCATGCAGAATTTCTGATTGAGCATAATCCATCATGGCCTCTTTGAGTTTCTGCTAAATTATACGTATAACTATGTGTTGACTGGCCTGGGTGAGAGAGCTTGTCCAGAAGTTAGGAATATGGAGCCAAATCACAAGTGTGGTTGGGTAAGGGCCACTCTTTTTACTAGGAGGTTCGTAATGACTTCCCTTTACAAAAGGTGTGTGAGCGTCAGTATTCTCGATGTGTTTCTGATAGAGATAATGGAATATCCTGTCCTCCATGTCTTCTCACACAACTAAAACCAGGTTTCAGTACCTGCAAGACAACAAGGAGAGGCTCTGTAACAAACAGAGATGTTCCAAGTCTGAAAATCAGAATGAATGAGAGGGTAGAGAATACTCTTGGGCATTTCTTGTATCTTACCTAAATTTATCATGACCGTTCCTATGGCTATGATGAGTAAGCAATGTCTGATCAAATCTCAGTGCCAGGTAAAAATATGCTTTTGTCTCACCTTTAGTTAAAGATTTGTCAACTAACATTTATGAAGTGAAGAAGAACAGAGTTAAGAATATCCACTCTGGTGTGAGACGGCATAAATCCTGATTACATACTTTCTTGATGAATAAGCTTAGCAAAGTTCATTTTTCTAAGATTTAGTTTCCTCACACATAAAGAGGGTACACATATAGTACCCCATTATAGGATTTCCTCAGTACTAAAGACAATAATTCTTATGGTTAGAACACAGCTGAAAAGTTACTTTCGCTAACTATTATTGTTACTATATTCCAGGCTCCTCGCTATGTGCTTTACTCCTATAATTGCATTTTAATCTTCACAACATCTTCACTGGGAAAGTGTTATTACCCATATTTGACAAAGAAGGTGGTAGACCTGGGACTGAAATCAAACTTTTCACAGAAACTTCCAGACCAGTGATTTGCAACTCTATAAAATCTTCTACTCAAAATCCACACATGGTTTAATTTATCTCAGACCAGGGTGGAAAAGGGAACGGAGTTTGGAATGAGCAAATGACTTTTTAAAGTTTCAAAATTATATTCCCACAGTGGTATTAACACTTGACAACCTTAATGCTCTGCAACCTTAAAACCCTGCTTAATTCAACATATGAGGAGTAATGGCAGTGCACAGACAGCCACAATGCAAAGTCTTGGAGTGCATAAAAAGCATCTGCTTCCCCATAATGCCTCAATGAATCATCATGACAAACAGAAATAAAGCCAATGCATCTCACTGTATAGCTGATGCTGCGTTTCTGCTCATAAGGCACAGAAGTTAATTATTATGAACAGATGTGCTTAGATTGGACAAGAATTTATACTCCATGAAATTCAGCATGAACTAAAACAACACAATATGGTTGGTATATTTGTACTTCTTGGTGATTGTGAAAGGGACACACTGCTCACCATGTCAGAGTGTTGATTTGAGTGCCCTGAGTGCTTGATTTTCCTATTGCCAACCACTTCTCATGCAGTTTTCTCCAAAAGAATCCACTTTACACATTGCCACACTGCCTTCCTCACTCCCACGGTGACTGCAATTAGTTGGCTCGGCTGTTGATGTGCCAGACAAATGCAGCCAGGATTATGGATATCTTCCTAATGTGGGGAAATGCATTTCACTTGTATCATTTTAAGGCTTTCTCACTCTTTCTGGATGGAGTACACAACCAGAAAATAATATATATGTGAATTCATTAATAGAAATACAACACTTCTTCCCATATAATAACTCTGAATGCAATAGTATGACCTCTGTATAAAAAGAATAAGGCATGTAAAGCAATCAATTATTAATTACTTAGATCAAAAGATACCAAAATATATCAAAAATTATACTATTAAATAGCAAAAATATCAGACAAAAAATCTGTTTAAAAATAGACAGAGAATCTCAATAGATATTTTTTCAAAGAAGACATTAAGATGGCCAACAAGTACATGAAAAGATTCTCAAAATCACTAATCTTCAGGAAATGCAAACCAAAACCACAATAAAATATCACTTTACACCTGTTAGAACTGCTATTATCAAAAAGAGAAGAGATAGTAAATTCTGACAAGGGTGTAGAGAAAATGAAATCCTGTGTACTGTTGGAGGAATTGTAAATTAATGCAGCCAGTATGCAAAACAGTAGAAGGTTCTTTAGAAAATTTTAAAAAGAACTACCATATGATCCAGCAATTTCACTTTTTGGTACTTATCCAAAGGAGACAAAACCACTAACTAAAAATGATATATGTACCTTCATGTTAACTGCAGCATTATTTACAATAGACAAACTATAGAAACAACCTAAGTGTCCATTGATGGGTAAGTGGATAAAAAGACACACACATGCGTGGATACACACAAAACAGAGTAGTATTCAATCTAAAATACTTAGATCTTGACATTTGAGACAACATTGATGGTATAAAAGGGCATTATGCTAAGTGAAATAAGTCAGACACAGCAAGACAAATACTATAAGTCTCACTTTTACGTGTGATCTAAAACAAAGCAAAAATAAAATAAAGAAAAAAAAACAAGCTTACAGATAAAGGAAAGAGATTGTTGGTTGCCAGAGGTGAAGGTGAGGGATAGGTGAAATTGGTGAAGGAATTCAAAAGTACAAAGTTCCATTTATAAAATAAGTAAGTCTGGTGTTATAATGTACATGAGAGTGACAACTATAGTTAATAACATTGTATTGCATATTTGAAAGTTGCTAAGGAAGTAAATCTTAAAAGTTCCCATCACAAAAAAAATAAAATTCTGTAACTATGTATGGAAACACATGTTAACCAGACTTACTGTGATGATCATTTTGCAATATACACAAATACTGAATTATGTTGTGCACCTGAAACTAAGATAATTATGTATGTCAATTACAACTCAATAAAAAGATACTTACTTTATTTACTTAAACATGTTATTTATTGATTTTAGAGGGAAAAAGAAACATCAATTGCTATGCTGCTTATTTACGCACTCATTAGTTGTTTCTTGTATGTGCCCTGATTAGGGATTGAACTGGCAACCATGGCATATGGGGGCAATGCTCTAACCAACTGAGCTACCCAGCCAGGGCAAAAAGATACTTACTTTAGATTTACTATGTTCAATAAATGAGTAATTCACTATTTAATTCCAGATTACTCAAAGATGGATGAGAAACTTTAGCTGCTTTACAGTGTATAGAATTTAGCCTCTAAGGGAAACATTCCTCTAAATTATGACATGTTAAGATAAAAATGAAAAAAAAATGCATAGAGGTATTGAAGAAAATTATCATTATGCAAAATTCTATAAAGTGAAGGATAAATGTAGCCTGATTTGTCTGTTAAGAGCTTATATAACTAACCTCATTTAATCTCACAGTTACTCTATGATATTGGTATTATTACTATCATTTCAAGTTGAGTAACTTGAGGCTTAAAGAACCACAAGGTCTGTCTAAGGCACAGGCAAGCTCAGAGTCATGGAATCTGGATGAATTCCCAAATGCATTTTGCTGCATTTCTCTGGCAATCTAGTAAAAGGGTGGGAAACCCCTACCTTAAAAGCTGAGAGGGCTATAGAAAAAGTGCAGTCTGATTAGGTCTTTGAGGATAAGTAGGATTTTATCAGGCAAAGAAGAAAAATCACGTTCAAGGTGAAACAATAGCTGGTCCAAGCCAGGAGCAGAGAGAAATCAATGCATTTGTAATAATTTGGACATGTATATTCCATTCTACCATTCCAGTGACTGGAATGCACATGTGTGAACAATGATGGCTTCACTGTACTAGTCAGTGGGGGTGATGCTGTTGAGTGAGCATGTGGACTGTGTGGTTGTCATAATCAAAATGAAGGAGGAAGTATAGCAATGAATCTGCATCAAATTTTGCATTAAGCTTGAACATTCCCCTGAAGAATTTATTCAGATGATTCAGAAGGCTTTCAGGGATGATGCCATGATCACGACACAAATAAAAATGTGGCACGAATGCTTGAAAGATGGTTGAGAATCTGTTGAAAGTGCTCCACATTCTGGAAGGCCTGAAACAAGCGGAACACCTAAGAAAGTTGAACGTGTATGGGCTGCAATCAACAAAAGTTGGTGACTAACACTGTGAGAACTAGAAGCTGATCCGGGGATTCTGAAACTACTGTGTCTGAGACTTTGATGTAGAATCTTGGCACGAAACATGTCATGACAAAATTTGTTCCACGGCTTCTGCTACTAGAGCAGAAGGAATAGCATACTGCAGTTGCTAATGACATGATTCGAACCTCTACCAGTGAACCAGATTTCCTCAGGAAGGTCATAACCAGAGATGAATGATGGGTCTACAGCTATGATCTGGAAATGAAGGCCCAGTCATCTCAATGGAAGTCAGCTGGGTCTCCATGCTCAAAAAAGGCACAGCAAAGTCACAGATCAAGACCATATTAACTGTGCTTTTTGATTGGGAAGGTGTTGTTCGTAGCAGTAGTCCCCTCCAGACCAAACAATTAATAAAGGGTGCTTCCTCAATATTCTTCATTGGTTGAGAGATGCAATATGACAAAAAATGGCAGCAACTATGGGCAACTGGTGAATGGCAGCTTCATGAGGACAATGCACTCACTCATGCATCACATCTTGTGCAGAGTTGTTTGGTGAAACATCAAATTACCCAGGTGACTGAGCCCCCCTACAGCCCAGATTTGTTGCCCTGTGACTTCTGGTTTTTTCCAAAACTAAAATCAGCTTTCAAAGGGAAGATTTCAGACCATTAATGAGATTCAGGGAAATATGACAGGGCGGCTGATGGCAATTCCAACAAAGCATTTTGGAGAGTGTTTTGAACAGTGGAAGAGATGCTAGAAGAACTGTGTGAGGTTCCAGGTGCCTACTTTGAAGGGGACCGAGTCATCATTGTCCTATATACGAAATTTCTTGTATCTTTTTCAATAAATGTCTCTATTTTTCATAGTACATGGCTGGATAATTTCTGGACAGACCTACACACACACACACACACACACACACACACACACAACTCATTCTTGATACAAAGTTAGAACTGCAACACAAGTCCACATATAATCAATTTCTACATGGTTCAAATATAGAGATTAATTCAAAATTAATCAGGCTTTATGAAGGACAAATTCTACATCTAATGTTATTTTCTTAATCAAAGACTATAAATCTTATTGAAGGTGTATAATTTTAAAATAGTTATACTTTCTAATAAACTTGGACAATTTTTTTAGAGAAAGAAAATGATTTTTGTTGGTATAATATAATAAAGTAATCTAAAATATTTAAAATTGTTATTCCATTTAAAAAATGGGAAGGGAGGGGAGGGGTTGTTTACTTGAACAACAATTAAAAATGTTTAAAAAAATTAAAAATGGGAAGGACAAGCAAAGGAACACAAATAGAGGACTCATGGGCACAGACAATGGGGGGACTGACTGTGGGAGTGGGGGCGATGCAATGGGGAAAAGGCAGGATAAGTGTAACTGAACAATAATAAATTTAAAAAATAAAAATAAATGAAATAAATACATTAATATATTTAGAAATATATAATTTGGAATATACTAACTGGGATATAAATGCATTATAATTATGGTATCATATGTATGTATGTATATATAGTGTATATATTCTGTATAATTATGATCACTAGTATGATATCATATGCTAGATATGTGTATTATGACACATATTTAGACACAGGCGCTGCTTTGAACATGATCCTCAGGTGAGAGTTACAGCTTTAGCTGTTATCATGCAGCCATGTTCATTACCATGTGGGGAAGGAAGGCAGCAGCCTGCAGAGCACACTGGAGGCAAGAAACGTGTTCCACAGAGAGCAACAGATAACCACCCATTCTCCTAAGCTTTGAACAAGAGCTTTGGACAAGCGCTTTGGATAAGAGAAAAGTCAGACAAGCACCTCTCTCTGTAGACATTAGTAAGAGCCCTGAAGGTAGATTTGAACATTATGGTAGAGATCACATGCAATAAGGTCCAGGAGCCATAGCAACATGCCCAAGACAAAGAAGAGCACTGAATAGAACATTTTCAAATCCAAATGTTTGACACATTATTAACAGTATTTTATGAGGAGCAGCTGACTATCAGGAACCGAACACTATCTGTCCTTCACAGATGTAACAAAGTTTTTCTTTCCCTTTATTTATTTACTTATTTTTGTCTTCAAAAAGGCCCAAGTTTAAGAATGCTTTATGTTCTTCATGGAATTATAGAGAGTACAGAGATACTTTGTAGGATGTATTACACTCTAACAAAGAGTTTTGGGTCAGAACTGTAAGACAGATAGGCAATTTTCATTTAAAAAGTCCGCTAACAAGTCTTATTTCCAGGTATGCTATACATTACACTTTTGAATATTTGATGAAATTCAATCTTTACAACATCTTTTGAGAGAACAAACCATGGGACAGAGAGTACAGAAAGTTAAAATCAAGGTTACAAGCTATTAAGTCTAGAAATGAAATTCAATCTCAGGTAATTAGATTCCAAATCTTACATCATTTCTGCCAGAAAGGCGTAATCTTGTAGGGTTGTGATTTTCCAGTGTTATTGCTGTCCAGTGTATACTCCCCTGTATCCTCAACTGTGAGCAGCCTGCTTTTTCCTCAGAGAGAAACAAGCTTCTCTTTCATGTTCAGTAGTTATATTTGGGAGAGGCTGGACCCCATCTGGGTCTTGTAGGGGCGGACTAAACTGAAGGCTGGCCAATGAGAGTAATGGTGACTGGCTCAGGAACAAGGCTCCAAATGAGGGCATTAAACCTAATTTGCTGTTCCCTTTGGAAAGGAAATGTTCTCATTGCCTTGTGGTTAAGCCTGGACTGGAGAGGTGTACTTCTTCATGGCTGGGGACAGGCAGAGAATGGAGCCAGTACATAAGGAAATAGAGCCAAGCAGAAAGGTCAAGCTCTGATGACATTATTTCTGTCCCCAAATTCAGTTACACTTGATGCAAGATCTAGACTCTAGAGGTTTCAACTATGTGAGACAATGTTTCTTCTTTGTAATTATCCTAGTTATATACTTTCTACTATAGTATTGAAAACAGTGTTGACTGATAAAGTTAGTTTACAGAAGATAAAAATGTGATATAATTACTAGGATGTAATTAATATCAATTAATGAGGACTCAATCAGAGAATAGCTACATGTAACCCACAACCAATAAATACTTTTTAGAGTCCAAGTGTTGTGAGTTAGTGAAACTGTTTTACTTTGAACACATTTGGGAATTGTCCCCCTCTGGTTATGTTTGTAGATACACTATAAAAGTATTTGATTAGAATGTTCTAGAGTCCTTATATTTTTTTGACCTGGCATCACTCAATCCTCTAAACTAAGAGGATTAGTTACTGTATTTCATAAAGTGTCTCTGTAAGTAGATAATTGCAGAAAATTCAAGGTCTCTCCAAAAAAAGTCTAGCCATTGTTAATGCAATGAGAATAGTTTCCACGACATTGATGTAACCTGACAGCCAAAGAGAGTGGACTGGAATGCGCATGTGTGAACAGTGATGACTTCACTGTACTAGTCAGTGGGGTCAGTAGACACCCACTGAGTGAGCATGTATACTGTGCAGCCATAACATTCAAAATGATTGAGCAAATAGAACAATGAATCTGCATCAAATTTTCATTAAGTATGAACATTCCTCTGTAGAAATTATTTGGATGATTCAGAAGGCCACAGCTATGGGCACTTTGTAATTGGCAGCACACACCCACTCAAGCATCATATTTCCTGAAGAGGTTTTTGGTAAAACATCAAATCAACCAGGTAACTCAGCCCCCTTACAGCCAAGATTTGGTGCCCTGTGATTTCTGGCTTTTCCCAAAACTAAAATCACTTTTGAAAAGGAAGAGATTCCAGACAGTTGATGATTCAGGAAAATACAACAACTGGAAGAACTGAGTGATGTCCCAATGTGCCTACTTTGAAGGGGACTGAGGCATCATTGCCTTATGTACAATGTTTCTTGTATCTTGAATATTCTTCAGGAATGTACTTTTTATATTATATGGGTGGATACTTCTGAACAGACTTCATATAGTCATACCCTATCATCAAAAAGGTTTATGTGTAAAAAGCTTATTATGCAATTACCAGCAAACACTAACTGAACATCTTGCATACATAAAGAATACTCTAGTATATAAAGGGGCTTGAAATGACTGCTCACAGGTGTTTAAAGAAAATAAAAATAGATCCCAGAAAACTACTATGTAGACCAGTGTCATTTTACTGATAAAAATAGTACCTGATTAATATTCTACAAAGATAAAGAGATAAGAAAAAATCAAGATATACAAAAAAAATATGTATAAATATCACCTGGGTAAACTCAACTGCATTCTGGGATCAGTGGAATACTTTTAATAAGAATTACATTTATATGTGATTTAAACTTATACTTTAAATTCTACAGATATTTTCCCCTATGGTTTTACTTTTTTATTCCTGAAATAAAGATTATGGCAGAACCACCAAGTCAGAGAATTAAAAAGCCTTAATTATCCACTGGGAGTAATAAATTTATATAATGTTAACAATACTCAATAATTATAAATTCTACTTTTACTGGCTCACTTTCTCTGCCTATCCTTTTCCCTACCCAAGTTAAGGAATATATGAATCTGATCACTGTTTCCTCACAGCAATTAGTCTTTCTTTAGATGACTAATTTTGGTGAATCTAGATTTTTTCCATAGTTTTAGAAATAGTATATGAAAAATTGGAAGGAATAAACTTATCAGGGAAACTGCTAAAGCAAATTCTTAATAGGTTTCTTTTTGGCTAATGTCAGAGGTTATTTTTAGCATGAAATGAGGACTGTGTCTTTCTGTTAAGATAAATCATTTACCCTTTATCATGTTTTAAGGATTCATTCAAAGTTACCATTTGTGGTAATCTTCTCTTCCACACATGCAGCCCTTGCAAAAGCTATCAATTTTAACACATCTGTGATGGTATATACCTCTTTGCTATTATAGCCAATATATTTCCATCAGATTTATCCTGCTGAAGTAATATGTTTACCCAAGTAACAAATCTGAGATGATATCCAAAACTATGGAATGCACACAATACCAAGTCTTAAAAGTCAAAATAAAAATTCAAGTGCTGGAAGCAACCTAGGTGCCCATCAGTTAATGAATGGATCAAAAAACTGTGGTACATTTACACAATGGAATTCTATGCAGCAGAAAGAAAGAAGGAGCTCCTACCCTTTGCAACAGTATGGATGGAATTGGAGAGCATTATGCTAAGTGAAATAAGCCAGGCAGTGAAAGACAAATACCATATGATCTCACCTTTAACAGGAACCTAATCAACAAAACAAAGAAACAAGCATAATATAAACAAAGACACTGAATTTGAGAACAGTCTGACAGTGACCAGAGAGGGAGGGGAGGGAATTTCAGGGGAAAAGGGGACCGGTTTAGAGCAACAAGTATAAAGGACTCATGGACAAAAACTATGGGGGGTGGAAATGGGAGGAAGGTGGGGAGGGCTGGGGTGGTGGGCTGGGGGCAGGGTAAAAGACAGAAAACTGTACAATATCAACAATTAAAAAATACTGATTAAAAATAAAAATAAAAAAATTTAATCAAGAATTCAAAAATTCACATGGAAGAATAAATATATAAAATTCTGAAAATAAGTGTACAATGGGCATCATTTGGCCCATATTTTAAAACATATTATAACACTAGGGATATTACAACAGTGAAATTACTAGTGTGTGAATAAACAGAGCAAAGAAAGAAAATAGGGTAAAGAGAAAAATTCTTACCTGTGAAATTTTGATAAATAACTTTTCAAATTGTTGTGCAGTTTGGAGTAACTGACTGGCTACTTGGGAAACAAGACATTCAATCTCTACATCAGTCTTTCCCCCAATATATTCTAATGCAACACAACAATTAAACTTAAAATTAATGTAACAGATAAAGGGTGTATAGGTAGATATTTTTGTAATCTTGGGACAGCGGAACTTCTCTAATTTAATACCAAATCTAGAAACCAAGAAATATAAGTTGATAGATATGTCACCAGAAAATATTTTAAAATTATGTTTATCAATCCCTGGATACTGTCCAATAATTTTTATAAACACATAAAATGTTCTAAACAAAGTTAAAAGTCAAATATGAAATTGGGAATAGAATTGAAAAATATGTGACCAGTAAAGGCTTACTATTAAAAACATATCAAATAACTCTTTCGAATTATAGAGAAATACAAAGACGCAAACAGTCGGTATAAAAATAGACAAAGAACTTTAAGAGGCAATGTATATAAAGACATATAATTGGCTAAGAAATACTAGCAATCAAAAAATACAACTACAAAAACAAATCATCACTTATATATGAGGACTGACAAATAATAATTGTCTTGAGTAGACCTAGCATTAGATAAAGGAAGCATGAGCACTGTCCTGTGCTGTTGTTGAGAGAATAAAATGATAAAGTGTTTCTAGAAGCCAATCTGGAAATATTTACTAAACTTTCTAAAGATACATTATCTCTGATTCATCAATTCCACTTCTAGAAGTAAATTCCAAAATTAAAAGTGGATATAGTTATAGTTCAGTGCTCTTTCTAATACAAAAACACCTTCACACTAGGTCAGTAATAGATTGGTTACTACAAAATGGAGCATTCATATAATCATTAGCTTTGCATCAATAATAAAAGGACTCTTAGAAATATCTATTAGGAACTATTAGGAAGTAAAAAAGCAGATATGTCCCTGTGTATGTGTATATAAAAAGATGTTTGAAAGTTTGCTCACTAAAATATAAATAGTGGTTTCCTCAGTCTGGTGAAATTTCAGGTGATTTCTATATATTATTTTTTCACAGAATTCTGTGTAATTGTGAGATTTAAAACATACATAACATTTTTTACAATCATAACAAAGAACACTTTATTTCAGAAAGAGGAAAATTATATAAATATATAAAACAAACAAAAGAAAGAAGTTGCCTGTCTGATGATACCTGTAACTTCATAACTCTGTGTTAATGTGTGTTAATGGACAATTTAGAGCTAGGATGCATCAACTATTGTTAATGATTCTGAATGAAATCTAAAATAGGCCTTTTTAAATGTGGCATGTTAGATATAATTGTACTCCATCTCTTAGAAAGTTCCTACATGACTAAAAAGTAGAAAATTGCCTCTGCCAGATCCCTATTCATAGATGAAAGAAACCTAAGCAAAAAATAAGCTGGATTGGAACCTGATCAGAAAGTTCTGTCCGAAAAAATGAATGATCACACCATGTTTAAAAGTGATCGTTCCCTTATTCCTGGTGATCTTTTCTGCTTGGAGTTCAAATAGGGTAGAGCCACCTCCATCACAGCCGGTGTTGTGGCTTGAGATTATGAATGTGAGTGCCAGTGTGTGCAACACTCTATGGGTAGGTGGGAGGAACAAGGAGGGATTAATTTAATGCCTGGAGGAAAGGATAATGGAAAGTTTCCATTCTTTACAGTGCATCACATATAGTTATCACATGAGACAACCAGGACAGAATGATAATAAGCTTATATTGTATGATAGGAAATGGTTGCCTTATTTGCAACTATTCTCAGAAGAATTCTTACCTTTTGTTGGCAGGTGGTGGCAGTTTCTGTGAGTGAACTGTAAGACTTCTATCAACAGAGTCCCCAAAGAGGAACATCCCTACTGGTCAAATTCTGGAATCCTCTAACTGACAAAGGCACTCAAGTCAAGAATGATAAGCCCTAAAATACATGCTCATCCAAAAGCTTACCCTGATAAAAATATAATTTATTCTGTGCAACATAAGTCCAATTTAGGCCTAGCAGTCCCCAAACTGCACAGAACACTAAAACAATCTTCAGTGGTGCATGGCCATTGCTTTTTACCTCTCATTAAAATATCTGTATGGTTTTCTAGGAGTGGAAGCCTCATAGCATTTTTACGAACACATTTCACACTTGTCATTTGACATTTCTATTTCCATATTTCCATAAATAATGCTGCAATTTATCCGGGGCATTCTTATGGCTTTTCTAATGTGTGTGTCTTCAGAAGGTAAATGAACACCAATTTGGATTCTAGATGAAGTCAACATTGACATTGATTCAGGGCTTCCTCTTATTTCTGGGCTGTCAAAATGTGTTCCTAGAAAGTTTAGTGTCTCTTTTTTTTTCCAGTTTTTTGTCCTAATGCTCTCTCTTCTAATGGGGGATCTGGGAGTTACCTTGACCGGAAGTCAACCTGTGGTAGGAGAGCTGGGAACACCATCATCAATGGTTTTAGTAAGGCATAGATCAACCTGAGCTCTTCTATTAAGGTTTCATATGTGTTGTGAAACCTCAAAGAGCTGCCAATCACAAAATAATCTTTCCCTTTCAGAGAATGGATACACCTATTTTGTAAAGACACTGTTGACGTCCTTGTTTCAAACTAGTCCTTCAACCAAAATATATAAATGAACATCCAAGAATCTCAAGACAAATAAGGAAAACCAACAGTTCAATAAAGATCAAGATGAACAGAAATATGAAGATTACAAAAGAGAATTTGAAGTATTCCTGCCCTCAAAAATTTAAGAGGACATCAAAGCAACTTTAAAAAAGGTCATTACTTGAAAATATTAAGTCTATCTATCTATCTATCTATCTGTCTGTCATCTATCTATCATTCATTAATTCATTCATTCATGTCTTCATTATATGTTTTGAAAAAGGAACAATAAAATAAGAATAAATTATTACAATTAAAAAAATAACATAACAGGTACTTACAAACACTCAGTAATTAAAAAAATTAAAAATAAATAAATAAATAAATAAATAAATAAATAAATAACAGACATGCTTCAAACCCTATCAGCAGTCTGGATAATAAAACAAAAATTAAGGGAAAAGGGGATAGACAGTAAGAAATATAAGTAAATTATAGAAGCTAAATATAGACAATATATACAGTTTAAAGCTATCACAGAAAACAGAATAGAAAGAAAAGAACCATAAAAAGAATAAAATAAATTCTTCTTCCCTAAAGAACATCATTGAATGCTGTCCCACTAAGTATAGAGCAAAGAAACTGGAACAAGGAAACAATGACATCTTACTTTTACCGTAAACTATGCAGATGGGGTTGAGAACGCAGATGACGGTGAAAGTAAACACATTGGTTAATTCTTGTTAAATTTTAGAAGCTAAGGTTAAAAAAATCTTAAAGGTTTGAGAAAAAATAAATAAAAGTTCACAAAAGTAGACTACCAAAAATACCTAAAAAAAAATCAAGGTTTTGTAACATCCCAACTTGTACAGTTGCCCAGAAACTTGGTTACATTTCTAAGAATCCCCTTATTTGTATATTCAGAGTAGAGTGGGCCACAAGAAAGATTCTTCTGGATTTGAAAGGAGGAAAGGAAGCAACAGCCATTTCATAGTTCATAGACATTGTTATTGGTCTACTGGCTTGCTTCCTTGGCTTGAAACGGCAGCTAAGCCAACATTCTTTCTGCCTTCCCCTGGATCCTCCTTTAGCTTCTCTGACTCCGGAGCCCGACGGTGTGTTTAACTCTGGCAAAGAACCCAGCTTCTGCAGATTATCCTCATTACTATGGTCACAGGCAACCTGAGTTTCAGTCCTTGTGAGGTTCCGACTAGTGCTTGTGGTTTCCAGTCTACGCCTGATGGCTTTTTCTTGCATGCCTCCCTTGTAGATTTTAAGCTTCAGCACCAGATGGGAATAGCTTTACAGAAAGTGCCTACCTGGTTTCCACAACTATATAAGCCAATTGCCTTAACAAATCCATAGTTCGTACTGCTGTTGCATCCCTGTTTGATCTTGAACTGAAACAGTGAGTGTCTGATTAGCATAATATTTCTGACCTGAAACCTGGGGTGGAGGGAATGGGATTATTTCAAAGCCAGAATGCTACACCCAATCAAACTGCCATTTTAGTTTGAGAGGAAAATAAAATCATTTTTAAACACAGAAGAGCTCAGAAAATTTAACACCTCAGGACTTCCGAAAAATAAGTCAAGCAAAATTAAATACAAACCCAGGAAATAAAAGTAGAATGAAACTTGTGTTCAAAGCTAGTTTTATAATCATGTAGCTGTCTAGAAAACCCCACGGATATGTCTTCAAGAAGACACTATCCATCAAAAAGCAGATACTCAAAATCTACAAATATGATTATGGTACACAGTTGCTAAGAAAAATAAATATTAAAAAAAATAAATAAAAAAGAAACTCCAAGAAAAGGAAAAAAAGAGAGAGAGCCATGGTTCATAAATGAAAAAAGCTAAATGTGATATGAACTTGAAGCAATTAACAGGGTACATTATAATTTTCCAGAAAAGTCACAGCAGACCTATGCAAGTGAAGAAATTACGGAGAGATAAAGGGGCCTACTGAGAATATGAAGTCATGTGATTTATATTTTTTATTTAATTTATAATAGGTATTAACTATAATAGTTATCCTTAATGCATTTTTTTCTTAAAAGAATAATTTGGAAATTATGACAAATTTGCCTTTCAATCAACATTTCCCAATTATTATTCTTAAATCTAGATTTATGTCTGAAAATGTATTTTTTGTTCTTAAAATGACTGTAAGCTCCATGAGGCAAGGCCTTTACCTGCATTGAAATTATTGCATCCTCACTCCCTAAAATAACACCTAGCACATTGTTAGTGATAGATAGATCTCTCTTAAATTAGTTGATTAATGTTAAAACTTCACAAAGATTTTGTTTGCTGTCTGGGCATCAGTGGTACATTCTGATTTTTAGAATACAATTGACCAGCAATTATTAATGCAAATAATCTTATGGCCATTAAGCAATACAATTACAGTTACAATAATCACTTTAATTTCTTCATGTTTCTATGAAATTTGTTTAAATTTAGATTAATTTTTGAGAACCAAATCATTGTTTCTTAAACTAAAATAAAACACGTGAATTACAGCAAATCTCTGATGTCCATTTCTGTTCCTTTTTTTGTGTTATATTCATACAATATGAAACAACAGTTTAAATAAAAATAATAGCTTTTTCTTCTGGGAAGTGAGTTTAGAAAAAAAAAGTATTTTCCATATGACAGAACTTTGCCTTATTTTCTAACTTTATAATTAATGTGTATCAGTTTTTATAATCAGAGAAAAAATAAATGCACTTTTTTTTTGGCCTTGTATAACACACACCCACATTTTTGTGCACGTTATTCGTGGGAAAATACAGTAACTTACAAATGAATGAAGAATATGTCCAAATTATTATTTGGAAATATATTTGTGTCATTAATACTTTTAAAAGTTGCAATTATTTGCCCTGGTGAGTGGCTCAGTTGGTTGGAGCATCATTCCGTATACCAAAAGGTTGCAGGTTTGACTCCAGGTCAGGGCACATACCTATAGGTTGCATGTTCGATTCCCAGTCAGGGCATGTAAGGGAGGCAACAAATCTCTCTCTCTCTCCCTCTTTCTCTCAAATCAATAAAAACATATCCTCAAGAGGGTATTCCCATCATCTTTCCCTTGTATGGTTCTAAAAACCTCCTAACTGAACACTAGCTTAGATTTTTCCACTTACAATCTACTATCAACTCAACAGACATGTAAGTCAGATCATAAGCAGTTTTCTGCATAAAGCCTTCAATGGTTTCTCATTCAACTCAGAATAAAAATCAAAAGTTCTTATAAGTCTCTTCTCCACCTTTCTGACCTTCTATCTCCCTTTTCTCCTCCTGGGTTTTCTGCTCAAGCTCCACTGTCTTTCCCTGACCCTTGAATGCAACAGGCTATCTTAGGACTTTTTTTTAGGACTTTTGCGTTTCCTAGATATAAGCATCATTCACACCCTTCCCCCACCTCCAAATCTTTACTCAAATGCCACTTTCTTAGCAAAAGCCTCCCTGATCAACATATTAAAAAAATGAACCATTTTCTTTACCAAACTATCCTGCTGTCCTGATTTATATTTCTTCAGCACGTTATTTTATTGATAACATATTTCTCTTTACCAAAATATAAATACCAGGAGGTTATAGATTTTTATTCGGTTTATTACTATATTATAGTATCTAGAACTTGCACTTATGATATGGTTTGAGTCTATGAAATATTTGTTTAATTAATTAACAAATAAATAAGTGAATGGTTTAACAATCACGCTTGAAAAAGCCATAAGTATGTATTAAAACCTGGGGTCCAGAGCTAGTCACCTGTGTGTCAGGAAGAAAAAGCAAGAGCATCAATTCAAAAGGAGGCTGGGGCAGTTGGGTTAATGCCCATAATACACATTAATGAGACAGCTGTGGTTCTGTGCTGTGTGCAACAATTTCCTTAGAGTCAATAAGAGGGAAATACTTTGAAATATATATCTGTTGATTTTAGAGAGAGACAAAGGGGAGAGAGAGAGAAACATTGATGTGTGAGAGAGACATCAATTGGCTGCCCTCCATATGCACCCTGACTGGGGATTGAACCAACAACCCAGGTATGTGCACTGCCTGGGAATCTAACAGGTGACCTTTTGGTAGGCGGATGATGCTCAAACCAACTGAGACACACTGGTCAGGGCTGGGAGGGAGGTTTTTATGTTGTTTTATGAAATATAAAGAAGATTATAAACCCCAATTATAAGAAGACTTTAATTCCTTGTGTGTGGTGAGAACTGCAATAAATGGTAATAGAAAGGGACATGATTTGGGTGGTAATCACGAATTACAACATAAAGATTATGTATTGTAGAATTGTATACCTGAAACATATATAATTTTATGAACCAACATCACCCCAATAAATTCAATAAAAAAGAACTGCACACCTAGCACAACCACATACATTTCATTCTCCACAAACACAAAGGTGGATTTTAGAGCGTGAATGTTTTTCCTGCCTGTCCCCTGCTGCCTCTGTCCTCACCGGCCTGCCTTGTTCTCCACTCTCCTAATTCTCTGCAAGGGCTCTTTCAATTTTTCTTCCCATACACATTGGTTCCACTATCTCTTACTTTTCCAATATTCAATATCAGATGAACCCATTGTCACAAGCCTGAATGTTTTTTGTGGCTGATTTCACTTTTCCTTTTTCCAGCATGTGCCTTCTTTATACAGCACTGCTATCCTCTCATGAATTCTTATAAATTTCCCATCTCTAGATTTTCAGAGTATAAATTACATGTTAGGGACAACTTAGTCCCTATATTCCACATATAATTATTAATACATTTTGAAAGTTTCATTTTTCACGTGCATATGTCCTAATGAACAATTGTTGGATTAAAGAAAACATTCTGTAATTGGTAGATCAAGTCGTATCACTAAGAAAGTAGGTAAAACAGAGATAACATACCACACAATTACCATTTGAAGGAAGGGAGGAAGAAAGGAAGGCTTCTAAATTTGCATACCATTTTACATATTACAAAATAATTTACCCAGTTTAAGTTCTTCATTATAACTGATTAAATTATATTGGTATACTCAGTATGGATATTTTATTTGGAACAAGTTAATTTATTTTTCTTTCTTTGGTTTAGAAACTTGCAGAGGGCATGGCTGAGTAGGAATAAGAAGCAATTAAAATAGCATTAAGTTTATAAATGCTAAGTATAATGAGATTCCCATTTGATTTCCCTTAGCTCATAAAATGTAGAGGAAAAATTCCATATATGAAACAGAATTTTGAGAAATCATAATCAACCTTTATCTACTCCTATTCATTCAATAAAGTAGATAAAATATTTTTAATCAAGCACGTAATGGTAAGGCACAGCAATGTTCCTGTGAGGAATACTGTTCAATATTTTATTACCCAATTGAGAGAACAGATGTGAATGTTTCACATAATACATGTTTTTGGTTTAAAAGAAATTTTTCAAAAACATAACTAACATATAGAAAGAGAAAATTTAAAAATCACATCTATCATTCACTTGAGCCAAATCAATTTTTCATACTGAATAAAGATACAGAAACAACTATTTATAGTTAAACATATGTAATGTTTAATAGTCAGTTGAGAACATTAAGCCAATAAGTTAAATGTTTTTAAAAGTGATGAGTATATTGCCGTTTTCACTAAAAGTTTCCCCAAGTCTTTCTGTACTTTAATAAAGCAGATGATAGTTGCACTTTCCTCTGAAATTTCTGTGTCTAAAAAACCTACATGAAAACTTTTAATAGTACAAAATAAAATCAATAGCTTTTACAGTTCATCATATATTTATACATGTTTAAGACTACAGCAAATTACTTTAGAAACATTGTTCTGGAACACTGCCATACTACAGAAGCCAGGCACTTTGGGTTAAGTCCAAGACAGTGAAAGGAGAAAATGATGTACAACACCAACCTCAAGGGTTGATGCCATGATGGAACTTGGCTTTAAATATTAAAATTGCCATATTTATGGAATCACCCTTTGGTGATCAATTTATCTCCTTTTAGATATCTGAGTATTTCTTATCTGATATTTGTGGCTTTAAAAAAATTCTCAAATCTGACCAAGCTAAATTCAGTATGCTTACTTATAAAGTATGTATAAAAGACTGGGGAAAGGATAATAGGACAGTGAGGTAATCCCACTAGCTATTTTGTGAGATTCCTTCTGGCCTTCATATTCACACTTCTTTGAAAAAGAAAACAAGAATTTTAGAGAGAGAAGAAGGGGAACAGAGAGAAAGAGAGAGACATATATGTGAAGGAGAACAATCTATCAGTTGCCTCCCATTTGTTCCCTTATGGGGGGTGGAACCTGCAATCTAGATATGTGCCCTAACCGGGAGTCACACTGTGCAATCTTTTGGTATATGGGACAACGCTCCAGTCAACCAAGCCACCTGGCCAGGGTGAAGAAGATGTTTTTTTGCTTGTTTGTTTTTATTTTTAAGTTGAGGAACAACTGAATGCCTTGGAATGGCCAAGTAATGCACAAGGAAGCCACAACATCTATGAATTCTTAGTCACTGCAGCCTGCCCCTATGGACTAACTAGTTGTGATGGTTAATTCTGTGTGTCAGCTTGACTGGGCTACGAGCTGTCCAAATATTTGGTGAAACATTTTTGTGAGTGGGCATGTGACGCTGTTTCAGGATGAGGTGAGCATTTGTACCGAGAGAGTAAAGCAGATTGCCCTTCCCAGTGTGGGTAGGCCTCATTCAATCATTAAAAGAATAAAAGCCTGAAAAACAAAAAGACTGAATAAATGGGAACGTCTCCTACCTGTCTCTTTGAACCAGGAGATTTTTTTCTTTTTGGCTCTTCCTGGATCTCAAGCCAGCCAACAGAACTTAAACCATCAGCTCTCCTGAGTCTCCAGTTTGTGGGTGGCAAATCTCAGCACCTGCCAGCCTCTGTAATCATGCATGTCAATTCCTCACCACAGCTCTCTTTATGTGCACGTTATATATTATATGCCATATGTCCTATGTCATATATTACATATTATACACATGTACATATATATGATTTTTTATCCCTGGAGAACCCTGATTAAGACAGCACCCAAAGCAAGGTGGTAGAAGCCTTATTCTGCACCTCACTCTGTGTACTGTCTTCTATTGTGATAGTAAGAGAGCAGTTTGTATGACCTTATATGTGCAAAGTCAAAATTTGTCATTTAGAATTCAAATATAGTGTTAATGTTAATCAATCATTATTAAATATGAATTGCACAAAATGATTAAAATTATATTTGGCACCGTAAGTTTAGAATTCATGGAGGCTGCATTGCTTTCAATTGCAGAATCTGCAAAATAGAATGAATGCCTTCTATAGAATAATTGCCTACCTTCAATAGCCTCATGAATGGAGTCTTAGTTCCTCAAATATTAGCCCCTCACATTGTGGGATGTCTGTAGTTTGTAGGAGGTTCTGTTTTAGTTGGGTAGCATACTGACTTATTGAAGAAAGTAATACCAAATGATTTTTAAAAAATAAATGAAAAAATAACCTTTAATTTCAATGAGTTAAGCTGAAGATTCCAAGCAAAAATTATACTTAAACATAGTATAAATCACTTAAAAACTTTGCAAACAAACAAAAAACTTTGCAAACAATATTTTCTTCATTGTCTAGGAGCTTATGGCTCAATAGAGGATGTTTAGAGGAAATTTTTGAGATGAAATAAGTGAAAAAATGTCAGTTTCAAGCAAAATGGATTTTTTTCTCCAAAAGAATCTTGATTCACTTACAATAGGAAGATAATGGTATTTGGCTTTTGATGTCTGAGAAAACATGCTGTGCTAGGACTTACGAATAGTCATAAAACATGTATCATAAAAAAATTCAAAGGAAGAACTCAATCCTTGGTGAGAAAAAGAGATCAGGTGATGGAGGAAACAGATTTACGAAGCCTAATCTAGGTTGGCAAACAGAAGATAAAATATTTGGGCACATCCGATATTAACGAAAATAACTTAATCACCATGAATGCCAGCATTTAAAGAAATGTAAGCCAGGATATCCCACTAACAAAAAATCTTTCTCATTTCAGCAGGGCAAAAAGTACTGCTTAAGACAGGTATGTTTTCCTCTGTCTATCTGGCATTTTTGTAGTTTGAGGGACAGGGACATTATATGTAGGAAAGTTCAAAATTCCCAAAGGAACTTTTTTTTTTTTTTTTTTTTTTTTTTAGGAGGAAAAGCAGGTTTATTCTACACAGACGCCCACGTGCTCTGTGCAGGGACATCAGATGGCTGTTAACTCTCTGTTGTGTAAAAAGATCATCTCTAAATCCCTTGAGTGGCTGTTTAGCTGAAGTTTAGAGTCTCTTAATCTTATATTTGATGCTAAACCAAGTAGACCCTTAGGGAAGAATTAAGAACAAGCCAGTTATTCTGTTAAAACTAAATAGTATTTGTTACATTAGGTATAACTAGGGTGACTCCTGTGAGGGTTAGTTAGTTTACACATACACCCCCTAAAATAAAGTGATCTAGCTACATGGGTGGACTAACGTTATTAAATACTTTTATTTCTAGTTTATTAATTGCCATTCAGAGTATTGCTCTTTAAAACACCAGAAGGTCGTAGCTTCAAGACTGTAAAAAAAAAAAAAAAAAAAAAAAAAAAACCAGAGGTGAGCTGCAAATCTTGATCTAAATGCCATGAACTTTCCTTTTGTATTCTGAGTCCCAAGGAAATCTTATAAAGGCAACAGGTGCAAAGACAACAATAGGTATATATAAATGCATTTTATTTAAAAAACCTAAGAATAGTACTAATACAGTACTATTTACAGATTAAGGTAAAATAGAAAAAGAAATATGGGTTTAATTGACAAGTTATATTGCTTATTTAGCTATTTCTTTAAAATTTGTTGTTATAATATTGCTGGATGTGTTAGCATTTTGATTGAAACAGATACTGCTGTTTTTCTATAGTGACTCCATTGAGAAAATGTGAAGAAAATAGAGATAAATACAAGCTCATCTAATAAATAATGTCTGAGACATGTGAGCAAGTAGCAGTGATAGTGAAGGAAGGGAAGGGGGAATAAAGGAAACATGAAAGTAGTAATTATTTGATGTGGGTATATGCACATGTATGAGAGGAATATTTGAAACTTAATAATAAAAATTAAAATGTCAGCATTAGTTAGAATTTTATGACCACAAGAGAAGATAAGCAACATCATCAATTTTCTAGGTATCTATTGGATGCCTATAAATGTGCCAAATAGTATGCATAGGGTTTACAGAGATGAATAAAATATAATTTCAGCTCACCAACAGAAGAGAGATAAGTAAACCAACAATTATAACCAGCACTAAAAGCCTGAAAGAAGGATTTCAAGGCAGAAGATGATCTCCTATTCAGAAAGCACAGTAAAGAATTTAAGCAAAGAGAGAGGACAGCACATCTGGGGAAAATAAATGGCATTGGTGAATTAGGTATCGGAGAGATAGGGCAGGTGAGGTGAGAAATGAAAGTAGGGGCCAGACCATGAATAGCCCTATGTTTCATGGTCTAGATGTAAAAAGGGATGTATTAAAATGTCAAACAGATAGTGAAATGTGAAATATTAATTCTAGAATAATCATTTAGAAATATCATGCATAGATTTGGAGAATAATCTATTATAATCCAGAGTTGGGGATGAGGACTTGAACTACATTGGCAGTAGTAAAAAGAGAGAAGAGAATAGATTTGGGGAAGATGGTGTAGGATCTTATGCTTAACAAGATATGATTAGTTAGTATTAGGAATATTCCAGAATAATTTCACAGTTATGCCACTTTTTGAATATGGAATATAGGAATAAAAAGCTGGGAATATTGATGTGTGTATCAGTTTGGGATTTAAAACTGCAATCAAAAGAACCAATACTGATTAACTTGAGAGAGAGAAACAGAAAGAGAAGGATATGAGGTATTTCCAAAAATAGAAAAAAGAGACTGTATTAATTCCACATCTCAAAAGGAAAAACAACAACTAGGGACATTCCTAAATTGGAATAGCAAGAAAATTCTATTGAAAGCACCACTACTGATTCACTCAACTTAATACTCAAAACTTTTTATGACAAGAAAATTATGTCATTTATACCTTGGCAAGGAGAAGACATAAATTCTGAGCCATAGTTTCACTAAGAAATAAGAAAATTCACTTGCAGTTGGAGATATGGGGTATTCATGTACAAATTTTTAGCCTATAAGATAAAATAAATGGAAAGGATAAGCCAAAGTCCATAGACATACAGAATAACATGGTGATGGCCTCAGGGAAGTGGTGGTGAGGCCTGGATGGAGATGGACAAAGGGAAAAATCGGGGACCACTGTAATAGTGTAAACAACAAAAAATAAAGTTAAAAAAAGATAAAATAAATGAAGAGCAAGCCATCCTATACATAGCAAAGGTCAGTGCAGAGTGAGTTCATGGTGAAGTCATGGTCTACAGCAGTTAGAATTAGCTAAAATGTTGTAATTCCTGCTGGAAGTTAGGAAAAACTAAGGATCTTTACAACCAACAAATATTGGTAGTTAGCACTAGAGAATAAAAAATCTAATATGGAAACATATTAGTAGATAAAAAAATTTGTGGAGACGAAGTTATTCTTCTGGTAATATAAGAAAAAATAAATACTTAATAAATGCAAACTGTGTTAACAGTAGATTAGATTGTTACAATAATACCACTATAAATTAAACTTAGTATATTCTGAAATATAAACACAGAAAAAATAGCTCTTTAAGTAAAGTATAATTATATCATTCCCTTCAAAATGCAGACTTTTAGGAGAAGTTGCTGATAAGGTGGCACAGTTCTCAAATTTTTGCTCAGCACGAGTGTTTCAGAATTAAATTACAAGTCTGGAGTCGCAGCTGTGATGTCACCACCCTCCATCCAACTGTAAACTCTGAAGCACTCTGGAACCCTGTGTTGAAGAAAATTCTTTAAAAAAGCCTTTAACACAACTTCAGCTTACAATGCATTTGTAACTAATTTATAGCTATACACTCAGCCAATCAGTTTATGTTACTAACAATAAACATAAATTGTAAAAAATATTATTTCTATGGGAAGCATTCTGGTTAGTCCTTTAAAGGAAAATTTAAATTTTCATTTTAAAAATTTCATTTTAAAATTAGACCTGTTTAATCATGCAAAAGTAAAGCTAACACTACACATCTGATTCCAGAAGTAGAATTTCTTGAGTTTGGCGCTATCAATATGCCAGAACCACACCAGCTGTAACTTCTGGTCCCCAGCAATGTCTCCAGATGTTGCCAAATATTCTCTGTGAGGAAGGGGCAAATTCACCATTGTTGGAAGGCTACTGCTCTAGAGAAAGTAAAGCATCACCTTTGCCCCCACTGCTGTAGGTAAGGGACTAATGCCTCCCACTTTCCTGTAAATTGATGAGGAAGCATCTGGTAATTACAGAAGTTTAATTCATAATCTTGACATCAGAGAATCAAGTTCTATGGTATTTTATCATCACCTTATATCTTACACTATAAATATACTTTTGAGGCAATTTGTAAAATACACACACTATAAAGTTGATATAGACTACTCTCTAGGAGATTGAACTCTCATAAGCAGAGTTCTATTTTCCATTACTTAATTTAAGCAAAAAGTATTTTCTAATAGTAATGTTTAATATTATAATTTCTGTTATTTGTCTCACAGAATAAAATTATATATGCACTATACATACTTTGATTTATCATATTTTGGCCAAAGTCCTGAACTTCCTATTCTGGTACAGAGCATAATAATTACTGAGAAAATATTTATTGAGCAACTATTATGTTTATAATTTAGGACTATTTGGGGCATTGGAGATATAGAGATGAAAAAGGTACAGTCTGTATTTTGGGAGCTAGAATATACACACACACACACATATATATACAGCATTCAAGATATAATATGATTATAAAACACAAAGTATGAGTAAGTAGGGAGTATACACTGAAAAGTCCCTACCCACAACTGTAAAATTGGAGTTGAGGTAGTATCTGAGATGGGGCTAGGAGGAGATACACAATCTAAGTAAGTGGAGAAAGATAAAAGATTTCCAGACTGAAGGAGAACTTTATAATGATGAGTGTTTTGTGTATGATCATAGTTCCTGGGCAACAGCTACTTGGTGGGGTCTCTGGGAGACAACACTGGGAGAAGTGAAACAGAGTAAGAGCTTAGGAGGATAACGATGCCTTAGAATGACAAAAGATTAGTCACTGCAAATTCTTTTTTTTTGGGGGGGGGTGTCTTTTTTTTATTTTAATTGTTGTTCTTGTACAGTTCTTTTTACTCCCATTCCAGCCCACTACCCCAGCCCTCCCCACCTCCCTCCCATTTCCACCTCCCCCACTAGTTTTTGTACATGTGTCCTTTATACTTATTACTGCAAATTCTTTAGTAGGTAAGGATTAAACTCGGATGGGTTACTCTACACAGATAGCTCTGGCCTCAGAACTTAAGGATGGACTTTTAAGAAATGTGCCTGTGATATGAACAGCCGGGAGGCTATTAAAAAAAAAACAGAGACTGTGAAGGCTTTCTGCAGATGAACCTTACAGGATTTAATGGTCGACTCTCTCTATTAACAGATGGGTGGAGATGCAACTATTTGAGATTCAAAACTCAGGATGAAAACTTCAGCTTCTAGAGTGAAAAAGTATGTTCATTTGTAGAAACAACAAATTTGAACTATCAGTGTACAAGGTCTGTCCAGAAAGTATCCAGCCATGTGCTTACTCCAGTGCTTACTTCTATTTTGTCTTCATGTTTGTAGAGCATGATCTTATTTTCATACTTTGAACTCTGAGCTATAATGCTATTTCTTTCATTCTTTGACAAATATTCAGTAAATTTAACTACTCAATATCTGTTTCCTCTTAGTCCACAGTCTCAAAACTGTGTGTATGTGCATGTATGTGTGTATATGTGTGCATAAGTGTGCATATATATATATATATATATTTTAACCTACAATTACTTTGCTAAGACTGAACTGAATATTCAGCTATGTCCACTCAATTTCCAAATTCTTTCTTCCATCTTTATTTACACACTTATTTCTAAAACACTGGCAATACCACATACATACTTCTTGAGAATTTCCCCTTCATGATTTTATAATACTGTGCTCACATTTTTTCAATAAGAAAAATATTAGTTGGTATTTCATTAAAAATGACTCTGTGAGGGCCCAGAGACACATGAAAAGATGTTTAGTATCGCTAGCCATCAGAGAGATGCAAATTAAAACCACAATGAGATACCACCTCACACTGGTCAGAATGGCCAACATAAACAAATCAACAAACAAGTGTTGGAGAGGATGCAGAGAAAAGGAAACCCTAGTGCACTATTGGTGGTAATGCAGACTGGTGCAGCCACTGTGGAAAACAATATGGAATTTCCTCAGAAAACTAAAAATGGAACTGCCTTTTGACCCAACAATTCCACTGCTGGGATATCCTAAGAGCCCTGAAACACCAATCCAAAAGACCCTATGTCCCCCAGTGTTCATAGTAGCACAATTTATAATAGCCAAGTGCTGGAAGAAACCTAAGTGCCCACCAGCAAATGAGTGGATCAAAAAACTATGGTGCATTTACACAATGGAATTCTATGCAGCAGAGAGAAAGAAGGAGCATATACCCTTTGCAACAGCATGGATGGAACTGGAGTGCATTATGCTTAATGAAATAAGCCAGGTGGTGAGGAACAAATACCATATGATCTCACCTTTAACTGGAACATAATCAACAAAAGAAAAAAAGCAAACAAAATATAACCAGAGTCATTGAAATTAAGAACAATCTAACCATAATCATAGGGGAGGTGGGGAGGGGACAGTGGGGATAAGGGTTTTCAGGAACATGGACAAAACCAAGGGAGAGGGTGGAAGCAAGGGAGGGAGGTGAGTTTGGCTGGGGTCGGGGTCGGGGGGAGTGGTGGGAGGAAGATGCAGACAGTTTTAATTGAAGGACAATAAAATTATTTTTAAAAATGACAATGTGAGCAAATAGGTTTGGGAAAACTCTGATTTTAAAAAAAAGTGATCGATTTCTTTACTGCAACACTTGTAAGAGCCTTCAATATGCTAATTCTACACGGAAAATCTCCAAGAGGTACTTAATTTGGTCACAGTTTCTTTCTTTCTTTCTTTCTTTCTTTCTTTCTTTCTTTCTTTCTTTCTTTCTTTCTTTCTTCCTTCCTTCCTTCCTTCCTTCCTTCCTTCCTTCCTTCCTTCCTTCCTTTCCTTTCTTTCTCTTTCCTTCCTTCTTTCTTCTTTATTCCCCTTCCTTCCTTCCTTCCTTCCTCCCTGTTTTTTCAGGTAACTAATGAATATCTCCATTCAATTACTTTAAAACTATGCTTTGCTATATTATATCTCCCTGAATGCTACATATGTATCCCTAGCTTCCAAGTTTTGAAAAGGAAAGGGAAAAGGAAATTAATATTTCCCAAGCAACTATACATGCTGGTAAGAGCAGGAAGAAACTGGAATCATTATTCCTATTGCAGAAACTGAGGACAGAGAGGTGAAGTAGTTTAACCACACTCACAAAATTAGTGATTGGCAAAACCAGGATTTGAGACAAGAGTTTTGATATTCTGAAGTGAAAAAAATTTTTCATTACACCAGATTGCTTCTAGGTCTTAGATCTCTACTCTCTCTGTGCTTTCTCCTAGAAAAAACTGACATTATTTATAACCTTTAACAGGTGATTCCAAAATATGATTTCTAGATATGATTATTCTCACATACTCAAATACTGCATCTAGCTTTATCTCCATTTTTATGTCAGTTATTTATATCAATTATTTGTATTATCTTTGCATTAATATTGTCCGTTCTCACTGGTCTAAAATTACTAAATTCTTCCAACTCATCACTATCCTTTGCTCTGTATGTAAATGTGACTATTATTCCAACTGATGTTTTCTTAAAATGCCTTTTATATATATTGCTTCTGATTCATTCCCAAAGTCTGGTACAGGCTTTCAAACCCTTTGTGGTATAATTTACAAAACCTCAATGAACCCCAACCTTCTTACTTCTAGTTTTTATTTTCAAGAATTCCCTATGAGGTTATTTTAGGTACCTATTTACTTTAACCGATTCTAATAGGTTTACAATTGTCATTCTTCATGCATCTTGATTAAAATACCATATTTTATCACACCATGTGAATCCTTCATAACATGGTTGACCTCAATTAGCAATCTTACTTTGCAACCTTTGTGTCTATCTGAATTCTGAATAGTAGTGAATAAGAGTTTCAGTTTTTAGAGCCTCAGAAGACGTAGGGGCTCCTCCTCTTGCTGCTTCTAAAAAGAGTGTTGGAGTTTCTGATTTTTGTGGGCTTTTTTCCTAAATTAAAATAAAATGTGTAAATGTTACCTCCTTCTGCTACAATGGTAAATTGGCTCCTGGGCTACAAAGAAATGTGTATCTTGACTTTAGTAACCTAAGAGCTAAGGAAAGCCAAGGAATTCACACTATTTGAAAAGACTATATTCTGACTCTGGACAAGAGAAAAATAATCCTATTACATTTATACACTTTGTGGTAGACTTTGAAATGTATATTAACATTCCTGAAGGGAAGATAGTTCTATAATGGGGAGCCAGGCAGTCAGAAGGGAAATTTATTGCTCTCAGTCAAATAACTGCATTCCTCAAAAACAGAACATTTCTTACTACTCACTACCCACCCCCAACCCCAACATGATTTCATCAGGGAAATATCAGCTGGGGGATGTGACTAGGGTAGAGGGGGACTGAAGAATTGCTTTGTGCTTTGCATTAGAGTTTATTGCATTAAAGGTGGAGAGGCTGGTACAAGACTACATCTCTGAATCTGTGCTTAGTTACATTATGTTATTAAAGCATCATGCCTTAGGTTACCCACCTCCTTTAATATTTATTTAGAATTTATTTCCAAATTTAAAAAAAAATTCATATTCTACCTGCAGCAACCATGAAAGCCACAAAACTAATCCTACCCCAATATGTGCAAAGGAAATTAAAAATACCTCCCAGAATCATTATTCTCTTATATTAAAATGCAATCTTGGCTATCAGTCACATATTTTCCTCCTCAATCCAATACCTGTGTTATCATAAAACCTATTCCTCTGTTAAAATCTGAGAATATTTTAATTTAATGGAGAGTTGTATGGAGAGAGGCTGTTCCTGTGACATGACCTGTGAGTTAGATCCGGCCCAGGACAGAGATGGCTTCCTGTAAATCCCCTCACAGACTGTCTAATCAACCTCTCCCTTTGGCCCAAGAGTGCAGGTTCCTGGAATAGTCCATTGCCTTGCCCAGGGCAAGCATTAAGGCATTTTTTCCTTATCTGTGGCTGGTCATACACCAGTACCCTTGTCCATCCTTCCCTGTTCTCTACATGTAATTGTTGGTGCCTGCCAGGTGGTTCGGAAGATATCCACATAGTCTCCTTGCTGCCTAAAACTTGCCTCATATGTAAGTCCCCTTAATAAGCCCTCGATGGGGTTGTCAGCCTCTTTCTTTAGTCTCTAGGCCCCAGGAAATTTTCCCAATGGGTTTTCCTATACTGTCCATTGAAGTTTTATATTCTAACTTGATCTTTCTTTTGTTTTGACACTTAAAAAAATATATTTAAAAGAGGGGTTTGTAAAGTTCCTTAGAAATATTTATAATCAATCATTTTGGTATCAGGAGCTAATTATTAAGGTACATTAATAACAAAGAGTATTTCCTTTAATTGATGTTTTTACTGTTGAAGTCAGAAGAACTTAGAAAGTCCCCCAAGAATGATCTTTATACAAAGAATATTGTGGTCTGATAATTTTTTCCTATGAGGTCAGCAAGGTTATTAAAAACAGTATCACGAAAGTTGTTGAAGATAGTGTTGTACATTGTCTAGATTAGAAACCCTACAATGTTGATTTTGGATCATAAGTGAGATCATTGCTTCCCTTGAATAGATGGGAAACATACCAGTGATTATTTTTGCTCGTTTAAGAAACAGTAACATCTGTGGAAAGAATTCCTGGGGTACAAACAGTTGCTCCCCATTATCTACTGGAAGTGCCCCTGGTTCATAGCTAATGAAATTCATTTTTGTTCAAGTCTTGAAGTAAAAAGAAATCCACTTTCCTTCCCAGCAAACGCTTTCCCTCCCTCTCCCACATCTAGAGTAAAACAAAAATAGAAAAGGTTTTCTCTGTGTTTCACTACTTTTGATACAGAGAGATCTGATCATATCACTGGGGAGGAGCAGGGAGGGGTCGTAGAAGGAGATTGCCTGAGACAATTGTAAACAGTCTAGGATAGGACTGGATGAGAACCCAAATGTCTCCAGAGTGGATAGAATTATGGGCGGGAATATTTAAATAGGAGGAAGGCAGAGATTGGCTTGCTTTCTCTTCCTTGAGGATGCCTAGATGATCATGCTGCAGCACTTGTGTTTCCCAAAGGATGGCATTTTATTTTTTTTTTTAAATCAGTATTTTTTAATTGTTGATATTGTACAGTTTTCTGTCTTTTACCCCGCCCCAGCCCACCACCCCAGCCCTCCCCACCTTCCTCCCATTTCCACCCCCTATAGTTTTTGTCCATGAGTCCTTTATACTTGTTGCTCTAAACCGTTCCCCTTTTCCCCTGAAATTCCCTCCCCTCCCACTCTTTAAATGAAAGAAGGAACACCAGGCACAGCCTAGGACTGGTCTGGCCTGGCCGAGGAGGGCAGGGTTATTTCTCTTTAGGTGGGTGTTCTGGAGGGGAGGGGCTCTGGGGCACGAGCCTGCCACTCTTCCTAAGTTGTGTAGCTTTTGTAACTTAGGTTATTTTAGTTTGTAAACTAACTGGCATAGAAATAAGATAATTAAAAACTAACAGGGGGAATGATCGCAGAACTCAAGAGTTAAGGATTTTAGCCTTAAGTGATAGGTTTAAGTGATTAAAGCTGAAATTCAAATATTAAAAATATTTCATCCTTAGTTGATAGGCTTAAGTGACTAATGCATGTGGAAAGTTGTTATTCCAAAATTGTGTAGCTTTTGAATAAAGACTGCATTCCTTTTTCACCAAACCTCTGCCTGAAGAATTTGGCCTAGAGGGTGGCAGCAGGCAGCAGAACCCCACTTGCTGTTTGATAAAACTTTAAGTCATACTTAAAAAACCTGTATATTTGCTTCCTTCTCTGAATTTAATGAAATGACTTCTTGTTATGATGTATGTAGATAAATAGCACAGAGACCATTTTCAACATACAAGGTTAAATGACAAAAAAATGTCTCCATCTAGAGAATTAAAAACTTCAACTACATGAAGAGATGTTTTCTTCCTCTGTCAAAACGCAAGAGTACTTGGCATCAGAAAGAAGAGCATGACTAGCTGGTTGACTGTCTTGACATTTTATTGACAGGTTATAATGACTTCTTTATTTCAAAAGGAGTGTTTTTGCTACATTTCTGTGTATTTCCCAGATAAAAGTTGGCTGATGAGCCGATAATGAGTTAGCAACTTTATCTATAACTATCTTCCCATGAAATCAACACAATTAGAAAAGAACAGTTTTTTTATCACAAAATTTGAGTACTCAGATCTACTTATGAAATATACTCACTTGTCTCTATTTTATATGGATATATAGTTATTTACATAGTTTGTATAATCTTAGAAAAATTATAAAAATTAAGTTTTAAAGATTCAATCATACATAAAAGCCTTAGAAAATTAAATTATGTATAGGATGCAAAAAAAGCACACTTTGCTAAAATGGCAGATACATACATATTTCACACAAATTTTCATGTTTAAATATCATTATTGCTTCACTATTAAGAACATTAGGCTACTCTCTTTTTAAACTTCTATCTACCATTTTTAAAAAATTAACTTTATTGGGGTGACATTGGTTTTAAGATTACTACATAGGTTACAATTGGATATATCTATAACACATGATCTATATATTGCACTGTGTGACCACCACCAAAAGTCAAATCATCTTCCATCACCATATAATTGGTTCCCTTTACTTTTTTAAAAATATATTTTATTGATTATGCTATTACAGTTGTCCCATTTCTCCCCCATCATTCCCCTCCACCCTGCACACCCCCTCCCACCCACATTCCCCCCATTTAGTTCAGGTCCATGTGTCATAAGTTCTTTAGCTTCTACATTTCCCACACTATTCTTGCCCTCCCCCTGTCTATTTACTACCCACCATCTATGCTACTTATTCTCTGTACCTTTTCCCCCTCTCTCCTCCTCCCACTCCCCTGTTGCTAACCCTCCATGTGATCTCCATTTCTGTGGTTCTGTTCCTGTTCTAGTTGTTTGCTTTTGTTTTAGGTGTGGTTGTTAATAGCTGAGTTTGCTGTCTTTTCACTGTCCTATTTTTGATCTTATTTTTCTTAGATAAGTCCCTTTAACATTTCATATAATGAGGGCTTGGTGATGATGAACTCCTTTAACTTGACCTTATCTGAGAAGCACTTTATCTTCCCTTCCATTCTAAATGACAGCTTTGCTGGATAGAGCAATTTTGGATGTAGGTCCCTGCCTTTCTTCACTTGGAATACTTCTTTCCAGCCCCTTCTTGCCTGGAAGGTCTCTTTTGAGAAATCAGCTGACAGTCTGATGGGAACTCCTTTGGAGGTGACTGTCCCCTTATCCCTTGCTGCTTCTAGAAGTCTCTCCTTCATTTGAATCTTGGCTAATGTAATTATGATGTGCCTTGGTGTGTTCCTCCTTGGGTCCAACTTCTTTGGGACTCTCTGAGCTTCCTGGACTTCCTGGCAGTCTATTTCCTTTGCCAGATTGGGGAAGTTCTCCTTTATTATTTGTTCAAATAAGTTTTCCACTTGTTCTTCTTCTTCTTCCCCTTCTGGTACCCCTATAATTCGAATGTTGGGCGTAAAGATGTCCTGGAGGTTCCTAAGCTTCTCCTCATTTTTTTGAATTCTTGTTTCTTCATTCTTTTCTGTTTGGTTGTTTCTTTCTTCCTTCTGGTCCACTCCATTGATTTGAGTCCCAGTTTTCCTTCCATCTCTATTGGTTCCCCATGTGTCTTCCTTCACTTTATATATTGTAGTCTGCATTTTTTCATCTAATTTGTGAGCAAAATCAATCCATTCTGTGAGCATCCTGATCACCAGGGCTTTGAACTGTGCATCTGATAGGTTGGCTATCTCTTCACGGCTTACAGGAATTGGTGTTGGGGCTTTGATTTGTTCTCTGGTTTGAGCCATTTTTGCTGTTTTTGTTTTGTTTTGTTTTGTTTTGTTTTGTTTTGTTTTGTTTTGTATTTGGTCTGGTCGAGGCTGTTACATAGTAAGGGGTGGAACCTTAGGTGTTCCCCAGTGCAGGGCAGCCCAGTTGCTGGGTTGTGACGCTATATGCGGGGGCAGGGTCTGAGAGGGAACAATTGCGTCTGCTCCACTCTCTCCTGGATTCCAGCCCCCTCCACTATTTCCCCTTCACCTGGATTATCTGCGCTCGTGAATGTGGGGCCACCTGGTCAGCCGGATGCCTTGCACAGCCTCACTGGGTCTGCACAGTTGCCACCCCGTGCCCAGTGTCCACCAGCTGCTGCCTCTGGTCCTGGGGTCTGCCAGCCGCCTCCTGCCCACTTGGGAACCGCCAGCCATGCTGCCTCTGTTCCCGGGTCCGCACCTCCACTTTTTCCTCCCGGGACTCCGCCCCTTTTACCGGTCTGGATGAATGGTCATTGGACTTCTGTACAGTTCAATTTTCTATCAGTTCTGGTTGTTTGCTTGTTTCTAAATATTTGTTGTCCTTAAATTTGGTTGTGAGAGGAGGCACAGTGTGTCCACCTACACCTCCATCTTGGCCAGAAGTCCAGTCCCTTTACTCCTTACTACCCTCCCACCCACCTTCCCTCTGCTAAACTGTTGTATGTGTCTATGTTTCAGTTTTATATCTCACACATGAGTGACATCATATGATTCTTAGCTTCTTTTGACTTATTTCACTTAACATAATATTCTCAAGGTCCAGCTGTGTTATTGTAAATGGCAGTATTTCATCTTTTCTTAGGTTTGATTCATATTCCATAGTATATATCTTCTTTATACAATCCTTTATCAAAGAGCACTTTGGTTGTTTCCATGTCTTGGACACCATGAATAGTGCTGCAATAAACATAGGGGTGCATATATCTTTGTGAGTAAATGTTTTCAAGATTTTCAGGTAGAGACCCAGAAAAGAGACTGCTGGGTATATGTATGGAAACTCCATTTTTAATTTTTTAAGAAACCACCATTCTGTTTTCCATAGTGGCTACACCAGTTTACATTCCCACCGGGCACTGAATGGGAGTTTCTTTTTCTCTAGATCCTCTCCAACACTTGTTATTATTCGTTTTGTTGATAATTTCCATTCTAACAGGTGCAGTTTTGATTTGCATTTCTCTAATAGCTAGTGAAGTTGAATATCTTTTCATGTATCCATTGGCCATTTGGATGTCTCCTTTAGAGAAGTGTGTGTTCAACTTGTCTATCTATTTTTTAATTGTATTGTTTGTTTGCTGGGTGTTGAGTTGTATGATTTCTTTATATATTGGGGGTATTAACCTCTTGTCAGAGCTGTTATTTGCAAATATCATCTCCCATTTGGTTCATTGCCTTTTTGATTTATGGGAAGTTTCCTTTACTGTGCAGAAGCTTTTTAGTTTGATACATTCCCATTCTTTATTTTTTTCCCTTTACTTCCACTGTCTTTGGGGTCAAACTGATAAAATATTTTTTAAGACCAACTACTTATGTTGTTTTCTGTGTAATTTATTATTTCAAATCTTATATTTAGATCTTTGATCAATTTTGAATTGATTTTTGTACTAGGGACAAACTATAGTCTAGTTTCATTCTTTTGCATGTGGCTTTCCAATTTTCCCAGCACCATTTACTGAACAGGCTTTCTTTTCTTCATTGTGTATTTTTGGTTTCTTATAAAAAATATTTGTCATTATACATGTAGTTTTATTTCTGGGCTCTTAATTCTGCTCCATTGGTCAATGTGTTTTTTATTCTGCCAACACCATGGTGTTTTGATTATCATTGCTCTGCAGTATAATTTGAAGTCAGGTAGTGTGATGCCTCTGGCTTGTTTTTCTTCCTTTTTCAAGATTGCTTTGGGTATTTAGAGTCTTTTGTGGCTCCATACAAATTGGATATGTTTTTGTTCTATTTCTTTAAAAAATGACGCTAGAATTTTGATGGAGATTGCATTAAAAGTACATATTGCTTTGGATAATATGAACATTTTAAATATGTTGATTTTTTCAATTCATGAACACAGAGCATTTTTCCATTTCCTTGACTTTTCCAATCTTTTTATTGTCGACACTATTAGAAATGTCTCCTGTTGCCTGCTTTTGCCCACCTATGTCAAGTCCTCACCTTCGGGTCTTCATCTCACTATTGTCTATGTTCATGGGCTATGCATATACATTTTTGGTTAATCTCTTCATGTTCTTTGATCCAGCCCTCACTCCCTACCTCCCCTCTTAGATCTGTCAGTCTGTTGCATGTATCTATGCCTCTGATTCTATTGTATTCATCAGTTTATTTTGTTCATTAGATTCCAATCTCTTTTAATAATGCTTTCTAGTTTTCAGCATATAGGTCCTTTACTTCCTTTGTAAAGTGTATTCTCAGGTATTTCATTCTTTTTGTTGCAATTGTAAAAAAAATGTTTGTTCTTTCATTTCTTTTTCTGAAGTTCCATTGTTAGTATATAAGAAAGTAGTGGATTATTATAAATTGATTTTGTTACCTGCAAATTTAATGTATTTATTTATTGTTTCTAATAGTTTTTTAGTGGACTCTTTAGGGTTTTGTATATACAGAATAATCATCTGCAAAAAGCGACATTTTTCCTTCATCATTCCCATACTGGATACCTTTTAGTTATTTCTCTTGTCTAACTGCTCTGGCTAGGACTTCCAGAGCTATGTTAAATAAGAGTGATGAGAATGGCATCCTTGTCTTATTATTAATTTTAGAGAAAGTATATTTCAGTTTTTCACCATTGAGTATGATATTGACTAAAGCTTTGCCATCTATTCCATTTATAATTTTGAGGTATTTTTCTTCTATACCCATTTTACTGAAAGTTTTAATCATAAATGGATGCTGTATCTTATTAAATTCTTTTTCCGCATTATTGATATGATTTTATCCTTCATTTGTTAATGTGAATTACATTGATTGATTGATTTTTATATGTTGAACCATCTTCGTGCCCTTGAATAAACCCCACTTGAAAGTGATATATTACTTTTTTAATGTATCGTATTCAATTTGCTAGTATTTTAATTTTTGCACCTGCATTCATCAGAGATACTATTCTGTATTTTTTGTGTACAGTGATCCCTCACCTATTGCAGGAGTTATGTTCCAGAGACCCCCACAATAGGTGAAAATCCACGAAGTAGCGGCATTATATTTATTTTATTATTTATATATATTTTAAGGCTTTATAAACCTTCCCACACTCCTATAAACCTTTCCCACTCTCTTATTAACCTTTCCCACACTCTTATAAACACTTCATATGCTCTTAAATACTTTCTACATTCTTAAATCTATGTAATTTTAACAACATATAAAATTCTATATGGGTACTCACCAGTGAAGTATACAGTCGTATATGTATGTTATTCGTGCTAGATTTTGGAATGAGGATTACGTTGGTCTCATAAAATGTGTTAGGCTTTTTTAATTTGGGGGAAGAGTTTGAAAAGGGTAGATATCAAATCTTCTTTTAATGTTTGGTTGAACTCATTAATGAAGCCAAATGGTCCAGTACTTTTGGCGGGGGACGGGGTGGGGGGAGGGTTTGATTGTTGTTTCCTTCTGTGGTTTGGTCTATTTAGATTTTCCAATTCTTCAGTCTAGGAAGGTTATGTATTCCTACGAACGTATCCATTTCTTCTAGGTTATTGAATTTGGTGACATATACTCTTTCATAGTATTCTATTACAAAGTTGGTCCCCAACTTTTTGGCACCAGGGGCTGGCTTTTTGGAAGACAGGGGGTAGTGGTGCAGGACAGGAGTCAGAGTGCAGGTTAGATTTGCTTGCTCACCCTCTGTGGATGGATGCAGGCCAGGTGACAGGAGGCAGAGCTCAGGTAAGCCTCTCTCACTTCCTAACAGGCCACAGGCCAGTAATGGTACCCGTTCTCAGCACAGAGGTTGGGGACCCCTATTCTAGTTTGATCCTGTGCATACCAGTGATGCCTATGGTAACTTCTCTTTCACTTCTGATTTTGTTTGTATGAAGCTTTTCTCTTTTTTTCCTAAGTGAGTCTAGCCAGGAGTTTGTCAATTTTATTCATCTTATGAAAGAATCAGCTCTTTGTTATATTAATTTTAATAGTCCATTGTTCTTGTATTTTTCCATTACTGTTTATTCCCCATACCCTCTTCTGCCTCCACCTACCCCCTACCCCCACAATCACTACAGTGTTGTTCACATCCATGAGTTCTTTTCTTTTGGCTAGGTCTTTCCATCTCCCCACTCCCTCACAGAGCTTTTAGCCTGCTCTCTATCTATGAATCTGTCTCTATTTTACTTGTTAGTTAAGTTTGTTCATTACCACATATGGGTGAAATTATATGGTACTTGTCTTTCTTCGACTGGCTATTTCACTTAGCATAATGTTCTTCAGATCCACCCAAGCTGCTGCAAAGAGCAAATTTTTCTTCTTTTTCATAGCTGAGTAGTATTCCATTGTGTAAATGTACCATAGCTGTTCATGCACTCATCTATTAATGAACACTTGGGCTGCTTCCATATCTTGGCTATTGACCATAGTGGTGCACATAGTCTTTCAAATTAGTATTTCAGGTTCTTCTAGACAAATTCCCAGAAATGGAATTGCTGAGTCATAAGGCAGTTCCATTTTTAACTTCTTGAGGTGCCTCCATACTGCTTTCCACAGTGACTGCACCAATCTGCATTCCCACCAATAGTGCAACAGTGTTCCCCTTTCTTCACATGCTCACCAGCACTTGTTTGTTGATTTATTGATGGTAGCCATTCTGAAAGTTTTGAGGTGATATCTCATTATGGTTTTAATTTGTATTTTTCTGATGATTTACATTAAGCATCTTTTCATATGTCTATTGGCCATCTTCATGTTCTCTTTGGAGGAGTGTCTATTTAGGCCCTTTGCCCATTTTTTATTTGGATTTTGTTTTGGTGTTCACTTTTAAAACCTATTTATAAGTTTTGGATAGCAACTCCTTATCAGATATATTGACAAATATATTCTCCCATTCAGTGGGTTGTCTTTTCCTTTTGTTAATGGTTCCTTTGCTGTGCAAATACAGTTTAGATTTAATTAGTCCCCTTGGTTTCTTTTAATTTTTTGTATAGTCTCTTTGCTCTCTATTTTATTCAGTTCTGCTTTAATTTTTATTATTTCATTTCTTCTGCTGTCTTTGGGTTGCTTTTGTTCTTTCTTTTTTTCCTAGTTATTTAAGATGTAGTGTTATGTTGCTTCCTCAGGATTTCTCTTGTTTCTTAAGCTAGGTCTGTAATGCTATAATCACATGCTTGGTATGATTTCAAGCTTCTTAAATTTGTGGAGGCTAGTTTTGTGACCCAACATGTGGTTTATCCTTGAGACTGTTCCATGTGCACTGGAGAAGAAAATAGAATCTGATGTTGTGGAATAAAATGCTCTGTAAATGTCAATTATGTCCATTTGAACTACTGTGTCATTTAAGGCCAATATTTCTTTTTTGAATTTTGGTTTGGATGATCTATCTAAAGCTATAAATGGAGTATTTATGTCTCCTAGTATGATTGTGTTTTGTCTGTTTTTCCCTTTAATTCTGTTAGTAGTTGTTTCATATATTCTGGGGATCCCTGATTGCGTACATCCATACTGAGAAGTGTTATTTCTTCTCTCTGTAAGGTCCCCTTTATCATTACAAAATGTGCATCTTTGTCTTTTGTTACCTTTCTAATTTTGAAACCTATTTTGTCATATATAAGTATGGTTACACCTGCTTTTCTGTAGATGTCATTTGCTTAGATAATAATTTCCCATTCTTTAACTTTGTTTTTGCAGCTTAAATATATCTGCTAAAGGTAGCATATCATTGCTGCTTGGTTTTTGATCCAATCTGTTACTCTGTGCTTTTTTTATTGGTGAATTCATTCTATTTAGAGTATGGGTGATTATTGATGTGTGAGGATTTCCTATAGCCATTTTATTCTTTGTTTTTTTGTGTGTGTGTTTGTAATTTATTATTTTTAATATATTTTATTGATTATGCTATTACAGTTGTCCCATTTCTCCCCCATCATTCCCCTCCACCCTACACACCCTCTCCCACCCACATTCCCCCCATTTAGTTCATGTCCATGTGTCATAAGTTCTTTAGCTTCTACATTTCCCACACTATTCTTGCCCTCCCCCTGTCTATTTTCTATCCACCATCTATGCTACTTATTCTCTGTACCTTTTCCCCCTTTCTCCTCCTCCCACGCCCCTGTTGCTAACCCTCCATATGATTTCCATTTCTGTGGTTCTGTTCCTATTCTAGCTGTTTGCTTAGTTTGCTTTTGTTTTAGGTGTGGTTGTTAATAGCTGTGAGTTTGCTGTCTTTTCACTGTCATATTTTTATCTTCTTTGTTTTCTGTTAGCTCTGTGCCTCCATTGCTTCTTTTCCTTTGTGCCTCTCTCTATGGTTTTTGTTTGGTGGATTCCATATTTGCTTCCTCCCCTTTTAAGCTATGTTACTCAGTATTTGTGTGTGTGTGTGCGCGTGTGTGGTTACCATTAGGTTTATGAAAAAAGAGTTTCATATATATAGTAGCCCTTTTTCCTTTGAATGCATCTGATCTCCATCTTCCTTTGCAAATTCAGACCTTTATTACCTTCCCTTTTATATTTTTGCTGTTAGAAATTATTCCTGTTTATGCTATTAGTTTTGTTGGTGATCTTAAGCATAGTGTTGTGACCTTTTGTTCTTTGTTTTAGGTACAATAACCCTTTTGAGTGTTTCCTGGAATGGGAGTCTTCTGGTGATAAATTCCCGCAGCTTCTGTACATCTGGAAAAGTATTTATTTCTCATTCATAGTTAAAGGATATCATTGCTGGATATATTATGGTTAGGTGATAAGTTCTCTATTCCTTTAATTTGAGTATTTTGCTTCATTCTCTTCTATCTTACAGAGTTTCATCTGAGGTTTTTTGATAATTACCTAATGGGTTTTCCTTTATAGGTTACCTTCATCTTTTCCCTAGCTTCCTTGAGAATTTTTCTTTATTAATTTTTGACATTTTAATACAATGTGCCTTGTTGAAAGCCTTTTTTGATTGAAGCAATTAGGTGTTCTCTTTGCTTCTTGGATTTGAGGATCTAGTTCTTTCCTTAAGTTTAGGAAGTTCTCACCAACTATTTGTTTGAACAGGCTCTCCAGTCCCTTCTCCCTCTCTTCTTCTGTTATACCTATTATTCTTCAACTGCTCTTTCTGATGGAGATGGAGAGTTCTCATAGAGTACTTCCATTTTTTGCGTTCAAGTATCTCTCTTTTCTCTGTATTATTTGCATTATTTCTATATCTCTATCTTTGATATCACTAATTCTTTGATTCATCTGTTTGACTGTATTTTATATACCCTCTAATTCATTTTGATTTCTTTTATTGAGTTCATCTCCAGAATTTCTGTTTGGTTCTTTTTTTTTTGTAAGAGATTTGAGAGAGAGAGAAAGAGAGAGAGAGAGAGAGAGATAGTGAGAGAGGAAGGGGGAAAGAGATAGATGGGGAAGATGGAGGTTAAAGTTTCAATGTCTTCAGTCAAGTACTCATTTTGTTTGTTGATTTGTTTTCTGAGCTCATTAAATTGCCATTCTTTTTTTGCATCTTGTTGAGTTTTTCTCAGAACTGCAATTTCAAATACATTGTCATTTAAGTCACTTATTTCCAGGTCTTTAGGTTTGTGTTCTGGAGATTTTTCATTTTCTCTCTGCCTTGCCTTTTTTCTTGGTTATTTGAGGTATTTGATGGATTTCTTCTCTGTCTAGGAATTTATGTATGAGTGTCACCTCTCTAGTAGATCAGTAAGAAGTCTTTATTGTTTTCCAGTAGGTAGTGTTGAATTACAAGTTTTTTTTAGCTCTCTTACACTTCTCTGGCTTTTTGGATCTCCACGGGGCTGTGGAAAATGGCCTGTGATTCCTTGGAAGGGGGGTGTCTCCCCTGTGACCTAGTCATCCCAGTCCCAAGGGACCAATTTTGCAAGGTAATGGGGTGGGCGATGTGTCTCCAAATCCTTAAAATCCCAGTGCTGTGCCCTGCAGCCACAAGCCACTGGCAAAATATCCAAGACACATGGGTGTGGGATGAGCTGGGGAACCCAGCTGCCTCTTTTGTTGCTTTGCCTTCCTGGCAATGGCTACCAGTGAACCTCTGAGGCATGTGCCTGGCACTTCTACCCAAACCTGGGTCAAAGAGCGTCCCTGTCACTCAGGGAAAAAGTGATTCTGTAGCACCAGTTCTCAGGTTTGCAGATAATGTGTTCTGTAACCTAACAAGAAGGACAAAGGAGGCGAGCCCTGGGATGTTAAGGATTGGCCAGGCTCCATGGCTTTGTTTCTCTGTCTGGAATGCCAATTGCCAGTATACGGCCACATCTCTGTGCTTCATCCCTGCCCGGGTTCCTAGGCTCAGCTGCAGCTCGTACTGCCCACTTTGAGCTAAGCCCTGTCATGAGCTCCCAGTTCAGAAGCTATGTCCCAGGCTCCTCTCAGCTTTTCTTCAGTCTCACCTCCATGGTTCACTCCCACTTGTCCATATTTAGATGTTACAATAGGCAGATCTTTCAGACATGTTTGTGCATGGAACAGGGAATCCTTTGTTGAATTACAGGTGTTGAAATTATTAAAAGTTCAAGGGGAGAAACCAAGGGGATCTCTTACGATGCCATTACTCAGTGTCACTCCTGACTACCAATTTCTAATCCTCTCCTTTCATAAAAATAAAGTAATCCAGAACTTATTTTGAAAGTGGGTTACTTTGCCCAATTTTTTTTTCTGGAAAAGCACCTTTATTTTAAAGGGATTCTTTGACTGTCAAGAAAAAGGAACCAATTTCATAAAAATTACTGTGTAAGAAGGCTATGCTTTTCATGGTGACAAAAATAAATTAAGGAAGAACAAAAATATTTGACAGAGATTAGAGATCTGTCTGCTTTGGTCCACATAAACAGTGTTCAGTGAAAATGAACCAAAAAAGAATGTAGGTCTTTCACAGAAGTCAAGGATATCTTAGACAGAACAACTTTGATATATAATACCTACCCTGTTCCATTATATTGCTTTAGATGTAGAGTCTCTATGATATAATAGTGTATGCTTACAAGCTTATGAATGATAAGAAAATAATATCCAAAAGAAGAATACTGGCAAGTCCATTATGCCAGTTTTAAAGGGGTAACAATGAGCAGCAAAACAGGACTCAGACTGTACCACTCCATAGACAAAATCACATGCTTCCTGGAATGCCAGCATCTTCACTTTTTCTGTTTTCAAAACTAAACATTTACCCTATTAAGGTTGGTTTCATCAAAGTATGTTAGAGTATTTAAGTTTCTTCCTCTTATACTTTCATTTGCCATAAAAATTGAGCTACTATCCTTCTTTATTCAGATGAAACACAAGAAGCTGGGCACAGAGTATACCTCTGTCCCTGAATTACAGGACAGCTGGAGCAGTGGAACCCAAAATGCCCATCTCTGTGGAGATGGTATAGACATTTAGCTACAGCTATGATCCTACCTGCCCTTGTATTTTCTTTTTTCCTTCTTTTTTTTTTTTTTTTTGATTAGAAGTATATTGCATAAATACTTTCTCACAATAAGTAAATTAACCAGGTCAGAGATATAAACACAATAAGCTAAAACAAGGACTACTTCTATTTTTGGCAGTATAAAAGGCTTAGATGTCATAAAACACCTTTCTAATGAACAAAGAAATAATTTAAAAAAATACTTACCTTCTGAATGTATTGCTGGGCTAACCCCCCCCCCCCCAAATAAAAAGTAGCCCATAAATCACAGCAAGGTAGAAGCTTGGAATGGAAGGTAAACAGGAAAGACAATTTTTATCCTGAGGGTATCTCTCAAGCCGTGGAGCCCAAAGTTTCCACTTCTCTGGTTTCACGGCCTGTTATGGAGAATCTCATAAAAGTCCCCATACCAGAAGCGATGACCTCAAAAGCTGGCCCTCAGATTAAGGGTGAAGGTGAACTAAGGATAAATTTGCCAAGCAAAAGGTCTTGGCAAGGCCAATTGCATGTATAAAACTTACCACTGGATGGTGAGAGGGGAGATTTCCTTGTGGGAATTTGTAACCCCAAGCTGGCCTTTCCAAGACTTTATAGTATGAATGTATGCCCTGTGGCATGGATGCATGAATCTGTGATTCAAAACATCTTGAAAGATAAACTTAAATTTAGAGTGTTTCCAGATTGATAGGTATTTCGTGGGACTAAGGAGTGTAAAAGCTGACAGACTAGTATGTTAAAGCAGCTGGAATGAAGGCACTGAGGGTCTCCTGATTCCTTATTCAGACTTTCCACTGGTGCTTCTGATTTGAGTCCAGCCCCTCATTTCCATCCCTTCTGCTTGTTGTCCAAAGTGTACAATACATCTGGTTTTATATCCCCAGAGAATAAACCTCCAAGGTCCTACAAGAACAGAAAGAACCTGACTGTGCATAGTTACAGAGGAGAAAATGAAGGGGCAGAATGCTTACTGATCTTTAATCGGACTTTCAAAAGCCCCCTGTTTTTTCTCCCGCCCCAACACACACACACACACACACACACACACACACTCACACACACACACACACACACACACACAAACTTGCACACTTCCTTTGCAGTACATAGTGCTTTTATGGTGTCCAGGCCAAATTGCTTTGTTTCCCTTCAGCCCCACACCTTCACCCCTGCTAACTGTTCTGTGAAGTACTTTACCATATCTCTATTCACATTCTACATCATAGGTTGTGATTGAAGTTGCAGATGAATCCTAATGTACTTGAAGGTGAATGTGTTTTGTGTGCTTCTTGTTCTCTGGAGATATTTTATAAAGGAGATCTCATGGGAGAGTAACTTTGTATTACTATTCATGTTTGCTTGTTGGTTTTGAAGTAATTTTAGAGAAAAGATGGTACTATAAATGTCTTTGCTCCACTATCTTAAAATTGGAGAGTCATCCTACTACGTTAAAAGTACGGCCCTGGCTGGGCTGGAATATTGTCCCATACTCCAAAATATTACCGGTTCAATCCCCGGTTCAGGCATGTACAGGAAGCAACCAATTCATCCTTCTCTCTCACACTGATGTCTTTCTCTCTCTTCCCCGCTACCATTCCTGTCTCTCTCAAATCAATAAAAATATCCTCAGGTGAGGATTTAAAATAATAATAATAATAATAATAATAATAATAATAATAATAATGTGCGAATTTCTCCACAACTAAACACTAGGAATTCTCTGACACTGGTGTTTATTTTGGGGAAAACTCAAGTAGGTCACTTGCCTAAAGGACTATCAGGACTTAAATTGAAATCCAAAGTAGAATTCTTCCAAGACAGATGGAATAATTTGACGTCTAGGCAATAAGACTCTCCCTAATTTAGAAGCAGTGTCTCTGAAGAACTCCCTAAATGTTTTTGTAATAAAAACCAACCATTCTGATACTCTAGTATTACAGAATATCAAATCCAGGTCACAATATGCAGCTGTGCACCACACGAAGGCACCATTTAAAAAATATTGATGTAGATATTGCTGATCTAGATATTTTATAACAATTTTCTAGCAGAAAATAGGCAAAGGTATTGTAACAACAAGATCACATCACTACAACAATTTTCTGACAGGGAAGTAAATTATTTTTAGGGAGCCATACCTTATAATTTACACAAAGTAATTGACTGTACAGCTTCATCGCAGTCCTATGTCAAACAACCTTGCCAATCAGTAAACTTTCTGACGGGGGCATAATTTGCAAAGTGTAACTGTTATGAACTGAATTGCATCCCCCCAAAGTCATGTTGAAGCCGTAGCCTCAAATCTCACTGTATTTCAAGGCAATAAAGACCACCAGAAGCAGTTTGCTTTCAGCTGGAAAATCCAGCAATACACATTCACTGTCCCATCAGGGCATAGCAACTCCCCAGCCCTGTTTTACAATTTTGTTTGTGGTCATCTTGATTAGTCTTTTCCTTCCATAAGATATCACACTTGTCCATTAGGTTAATGATGTCATACTGATTGGAGCTAGTAAGCAAAAAGTAACAACTAATGTAGACACTATGATAAAATATTTCCTGTCAGTGGGTAGGAAACATATTTGAAAAAACTCAGGGGCCTTCTACCTTAGTGAAATTTCTAGAGGTTCAATGTCATGGGCCATGTTGAGATATGCCTTCTAAAGTGAAGGACAAGTTGTGGCATCTGGCTCTCCTACAACAGAAATAGACACAATACCTAGAGTGCCTCTTTGGATTTTGGAGACAACACGCTCTTCGTGTGTGTGTTATTCCAGCCAATTAAACAAGCGACTAGAACAACTGCTAGTTTTGAGTGTTAACCAGAATAAGAAAAGGCTCCCAAACAAGTCGAGGCTACTGTGCACGCTGCTCTGCCTTTTGGGCCACATGATCCAGCAGATCTAACACCACTGAAGTATTAGTGGCAGATGGAGATGCTGTTTGGAGCCTTTGGCAGGCTGCTTGCTGTAAGTGAATCACAGTGCAGCTCCTTAGGACTTTAGAGAAAAGACCCACCATCCTCTGTAGATAACTACTATTCTTTTGAAAAATGGCATTTGGCTTGTTACAGTTACTTTAGACTAGAGACTAAAGGCTTACCCATGGACCACCAAGTTGTCATGCAACCCAAGCTGGCTCTCATGAACTGGGTGTTATCTGACCCACCAAGCCATAGGTAGGGTGTATATGGCAGTACTCCATCATTAAACAAAATTGATAGATATAGATGTATATTAGATATAGGTAGAGAGATGGATGATATAAAGATATAAATATGGACATACATAGATACGGATATGGATATAGATATATGGATGATTGGGCCCAAGCAAGGCCTGAAGGCACAAGTTAGTTACATAAAGAAGTGGCACACAGCCATGGTCTCCACTCCTACCACACTACCTTCTCTCTCCCAGCCTGCACACAAGGCCTCCTGGGGAGTTCCCTATAATCAGCTGATATAAGAAAAGACTCAGGCCTGGTTTACAGATGGTTCTGCATGATATGCAGGTACAACCCCAAAACGGACAGCTGCAGCACTATACCCCTCCCTGAGATATCCCTGAAAGACAAAGATGAAGGGAATCTTCCCACTGGATAGAACTTAAAGCAGTGTCCCTGGCTGTTCACTTTGCTTGGAATAAGAAATGGCCAGATATATGATTAGATGTAGACTTATAGACCGTGGCCAATGGATTTTCTGGATGGTCAAGGTCTTGAATGGAATATGATTATAAAACTGATGGCACGGAAATTTAGGAAGAAGTATGCAGGTAGACCTCTCTGTATAGGCAAAAAGTGGGAACATATTTATACCCCAGGTAAATGTTCACCAATGGGTGACTTCAGTAGAGGATTTTAACCATCATGTGGATAGGACTATATATTAGGTGGATACCAGTGAGCCTCTTTCTCCAGCTATATCTGCCATCACCCAATGGGCTCATCAACAAAGTAGCCATAATGGTGGGAATGGTTGCTGACTCTTAGATGGAGTCAGCAACATGGACTTCCATGCACCAAGTCCTTTCTGGCTATGTTCACCATTATACATCCAATTTGGCGGGAACAGAGACAAACACTGAAATCCCAGTCTGGCACCATCCTCAGAGTAAGCAGCCAGCTAACAAGATGGCAGGTTGATCACAACAGACCACTTCCATCATACAAGGAGGAACGTTTTATTCTTACTAGAATAGATATTTATTCTGGATATGAATTTACCTTCCCTGCATGTGATGCTTCTGCCAAAGCTACCATTTGTGGACTTTCAGAATGACTTGTCTATAGTCATGGTATTCCACACAATGTTGTTTCTGACCAAGCAACTTACTTAATAGCAAATTAAATGTTGCAAAGGGCCCATGGAATTTACTGGTTTCACCATATTAGACACTATCCTGAAGCAGCTGGCTTGATATAATGGTGGAAAGGTCTTTTTAAGACTCAGTTACAATACCAGCTAGGTGGCAATACCATGCAGAGCAGGGACAAGGTTTTCCAGGAGACTATAGATGCTCTGATTCAGCATCCAATAATGTTTCTCCAATAGTTATTGAAGGATAGCAATGGAAGAGTTAGGAAAGATCATGTGAGCAAATATGTGTCATTAGAGACCAAGGCTGAAATCATCCTCCCCCTCATCATCCAAAGTTATTTTGTATGGATGCAAAAGTTGGACAGTGAAGACGGCTGATAGGGAAAAAAAGGTGAATTTGAAATACGGTATTGTAAGAGAGCTCTACAGATACCCTGGACCACCACATAGATAAACAAGTGGATCCTAGAGCAAATTAAGCCTGAACCATTGCTGGAGGTAAAAAAAATTACAAAACCGAAGCTGTCATACTCGGGCACACCATGAGAATGCAGATTTCTTTGGAAAAGACAATAATACTGGGGAAAATAGATTGCAGCAGGAAAAAAGGAAGATCAATTATGAGAGGAACTGACTGCATAAAAGAAGCCATAAGCATGTGTCCATAGGAGCTGAACACGGCTGTTGAGGACAGGACATTGTGGATATAGAATCACTAGGAGTTGGACGAGTTGACTCAGTGGTACACTTTAACAAACACACAGCTCACTCTTACCCCTAGTGACCCACTGGTAAAATTTTTGCTCTTGGTCCCCTTGATCTTATGCTCTGCTGGCCTATAGGTCTTGATTCCAAAGAGAGGAATGCTTCCCCTAGGAAATACATCAATGATGACATTGAACTGGAATTTAAGGCTGTTACCTGGCCATGCAGGGCTCTTCATGCCTCCAAATCAACAAAAGAGATATTTACTGTGCTGTCTGGGTTGATTGATCCTGACTAATACCTGATCCTCACTAACCTATGAAATGGAGATAAACTTAATTCTAAGGATGACATTTAGAAGAATTAGGAAACCAGTGTCATGCAGTTGGTCCCACAAGGTCTGCTTTCGCTACATACATCCCTTGAGTGACAAAGTGGTAAGATTTTCAGGCTAAAGCACTTCTTATCAAACCTTATATTACTAGCACCTGGACTATAAATGAAACACAAAAGCAAGCAGTTGGATGAGTATCTGAGTGCTTTTCAGAGATTTCCGGAGGACACACCTTCTAGACATTGATGATAAAAGACACTATTACACAGATCCAGAAACCTATTCACAATGCCTTCTAGAAGGCTTAATAGTTCCTTTCTGCATGTATTATATATAGAATGTATGGCAAATATATATACAAATATATATTTATACAACACTAAAGTTTAAGTCATGATTATTAAGATTAGTCAATCAATTAATTCTGTTATCCTTTCATTCATGTGACAAATATTTAATTAGTAACTAATTAGTACAATGTATACTATTGGGTCTAATCTTGACATACCCTTCATTCCTTGGCTAATATCTAACATGCATTTGGAAGCAGCATTGGGTATGCTGATGACTGAGAACAGATGTTCACTTACATTGCATCAATCCTTAGATGCATTAGCTGATTATGGTTAAAAGATGGTCTAATATCAGCATTAACTGATGCCAAACTTAAATTCAAACAAGCCAATCTAATAATATCACAACTTATTCCAATACAAATATAATCAAAAATTTATAAGAGTAACATAACTTTAAGCTTCATTCTGAAGAGTAAAACTTTTAAAATCCTCTTACCTCTTGTTTGCACCCCTTTTCCACAGGCTTCAGTGGTGCTCATGATTCCTTGCCTGACAGACTCTGGCACTAGGACACAGGGGCTCCATTTCTGTGGCTTCCACCTGTGGTGACAAAGAATGGGCTCGAAATTTCACCTGACAAACGTACGAGAGAAATACTTGCACTGGCCATGGATACGTTTGAAATCCAAAAGCATAGAGATAGTAATTCAATAAAAATGGATTGGAAACTGATGTCGTAACAAGTAGCCCTGGCACAGACTTGAGATAATAATCCACTCTGCCCTAGATTCATGGTTAATGCCATAACAACATTTTTTAAAATGTGGACATTTTGCACATAAACCTTAGTTCATATAGCAAAGTGGCAATAAAAAGCATTAGAAGCACAGATCAAATCTAGAGGGCTTAGTTCTTTATGAACTTAAAATTGTTAGGGAAAAAAAGAGACAATTCTTATATCCCATTAAGGCATTAGAGAATTAAGTTTTGAATATCTGAAAGTTTCAGGTGAAACCTTCATGCTTGATCTTCCACTTCAATTTTTTAAAAATGTGTTTCTTAGGACTTCAAAGTAACTCAACACAACTCAATAGGTCATAGAGTAAAAGGTAGGTGGGGGAGACACAGGTACCTACGTGTGTGATAGTTCATTCCAAGGAAGAAGAATAGATCCGCCTCTGATGAAATACCAATATTTCTATTCTTCTAGGGGAGTAGTCTCTAAGGACACCTTCTGGATTTCCCTGGTTTTTCCCTTCTCAGGTCAACAAAACTCTCTATTTTTATGACCCACATGATGGATTGTTGACTTCTGTCTTTAAACCCGTCTCTTCAGAATGTTCCCCCAACTCCAAACCTTAAGTGAAACCACAGATTCTGCTCCTTTGCTTAGTGTATTTTATACTTTTTCACATAAACCAATACCTCCAATAAAAGATACTACTTCAAATAATAAAACAGAAGCATGAAATAAAATATTGTTGTCTAGTTTTGCAAGATAAAAAAGTTCTAGAGATTTGTTGTACAACAATGTGCATATAATTATCACTACTGTAACATACACTTTAAAATGGTTAAGACAGTCATAGAGCAGACTTACTTTACTCAGAAAAAGTCACTTTAAAGAACCCTCTTAATTATGTGAACATAGCTTGATATAGTGCACAGCACAGCCAGCCATTAGTGTCAGCATTCACAACCTCCACTTATTCCCCTAGATTAAGTGAGTCTCTGGAACAACTGGAGGTAAGTGAGGCAGAGATGGTCTGAAGGGAGGGATACAGACCATTCTGCAAAATCAAGCACAGTACATTAAAATATAAAAGCAAAACAAATATCATTGACCTCATTCAAATGGCCTCCTTATCGGGAAGAACTGCAGAGAAATCAGGAAACAGCTAACAAGAAAAAGCTGTCACTTTTAAATAAATCATCTACTGAGTTTAAGTAGTTGTAAATTTACTTTGTATATGCATAGACTCATTTAGTATAATTCCAAAACACAGAAACTTAAATGGTAGAGCTTTTAGTCTGCCTTGCCAACTAAAATATGTCATTCATTCAGATCTCTTAAATTTACATGGGTTTTCTAAACCAAAATGAGACCAAGGAATTCAGTTTAGACTAGTGTTTTGTGTAGACTGAAATAGAAGGAAGGGATTTTGAGGATTCTCCTGTTAGACTCGCAGGAGAGATAAACCTGAGCTCAGGGTAAGTGGTATGTCTGAGACTGCACAACACAGAGCAGGCCAGTTTTCACTCCTGGATCCCTGGGTGCTCAGCAACAGGCCCTGATGCCCATTTCATTAAGGATGCATGTCTATGCTGTCTTCCATTTTGCTTACTAACCTAATATGTTGGAAAATGCACAAACTTGCAGAAATATTTCTGTGAACATTTTGACTCTTTTTTAATTTGGTGAATGTGTGTGAACATGTCACCTCAATAGAGTCAAAAAGAAGAATCACGAGAAAACGATAAAGGTCTACATAAACTTGTTTCCCTAACAGACCAATGAGGGAGAAAGGAAAAACTAACCTGGAACCATATTACTCAAAATTCAAGGATGTTTTACTAAGGACCAGAGAATCAGCCTGATAACTTGGAGGTATATTAAACTACACACACCAGGAGAAAGGACACAATGATTCAATCTATACACAGCACAACAGATTCCTGGGGAAAGTGGTGGGAGGCCGATGAGGGAACCAGCTCAGACACGAGTGCCCAAAAGAAGTGCAGCACGAGAGTCACGACAAAGAGGAAGAGCCCACCAGTGGTTCCTAGGATTTTCTCTGATTATAATAGCCCTGGGCTCATAAAAATATGTAATAATATATGGTTTAGCTAATTTTTTTCAATTGGCCACTATCCCCAAGAGATCTTCAGCTGGGCTCAGAAGTTTCAGTATTCATACACAGGGCACAGAAGGATAGATTGGACAGTATTTTCCCAACGCCCTGTAGTTGATGAGAAAAAAGTAGCAGTCTGGGCATGTTCCCAGTGTGTCACCAACACTCTCCCCACACTGGTCACCACATAGAAGCAGTGGGAGGAAAGGGATGATGAAATGGGTAGCAATTTAGATTTTTTCAATGATACCCTAAACTTCACCTAATGTAAGGAGTCTCCTTAAAAGAAGTAACTTGTATTTTTATGAATAAATTAGCACTTAAATTTCACAGCTTTAAGATATAGCTTCTCAAACAATCCATAGAGACACTAAGCATTTTTGCTAAAGGCATTTTTAAGTGTGCTGATAACTACATTTTTTTAAGACCAGGGGACTTCTTTACTATTAGTAAAACCCAACAGTGAATTTAACCCAGGTGTCCTTTAAAGCGATGTTTAAACCCAAATGTTAAAAGAGTGGAAATTTATGACTAGACACAAACTTCAGGTATCATTTTTTATAAATAACCACTAACTCACCAAGAAAAATATATAGGTAACATTCATAGTTTAAAAGTTATTCATTTTCTTTAAAAAATATCCATAGGTTAAACCTTTTTTTTCTAACTGGACATTTTTTTAAATGTGTATATAGTTAAAATTAAGAACCAAAAACATTTTTTGAAATTTTTGAATTAAAATACTTATTAAATAAGTACAAATTCAATTTGTAGTTCTTAATAAAAGGCTGTAGGATGAGAACAATAGGATGAGGTAGGTTACCTTTGAGTGCTTACTGGTGTGAGTGTGTTTCAGGTGAAGAGCCCTCATCCTGACTCTCTTTAAGCCATGATCCTAAAACCTGATTTCCTGAGTGGCAGAACTCCAGAACTCACTTACAATCAAGATATGTTTCTTTTTTCCTATGAATTAGACTTTCATATTCCTTACTTATAATCAAAATATATTCCAGACAGGAAGGGAAAACATAACATAGCGGTATCTGAAGATAAACAACATTACCTCATCTTATCTCTCACTAAACAACCATGTATTGTATGAAAGAAAATAAGTCATAATTTGCACTGCAGTTTAATGATTATTCAAAAAGGTAGCTAATTACCGATATACGGGGCACAATGAGACATCTTCACACTCTCGCTCTTCAAATAAAGTATCTGGGCATTCTTGACCTCCATTGGCTGCTTCTTGATTGATAATCCTGTATCGAGACTGTTTGATTGTGGCATTTCCTGAAGTAAAACAAAAAAAAACAAAAAAACACATAAACTTATAGTGCCCTTTAATGTGGTTACAGAGAAAAACCCAGAGTTAGATAGCAACCGAAAAGAAAAAAAATAAATAAACAAAGAGGTAGAGTAAGAACAAGTGGAAAGGCTGCCTGGGAAATGAGAATAACGAGCAAAAACCAGGGGTTAATACTCAGTCTTACTTCTAGAGATAGAAACTTCACACTTAAAATTGTAGTTTCAAATATATGTGTTCTAATATGCTAAGGTTGCTTCCCACTGTCTTAATACATTTGAAATAATCTGAACCCATATTGCCTCAGGCATAAGAGTTACATGGTATAATCTGAGAGGCCATAGAAACCCTCCTTCCTCTCAGAACAATAGCTCAGGGCCCTAGCATTTTATTAGTAGGAGTCACTCTCTCGGGTAAGGCATTTCCCTCTTTACGCTACTATGTACAATGCAAACACTCATAAAAAGTACTACATTAGTAACTTACATATGGGTATTAGTTTATTAGATTTCCTATTCCCTATAACCTGAGACAATATGTATGTAACTAAAATTTAGGAAGGAGGCACTAAAATTGTGACAGAATATTGTTTATTTCATGGTTTTGCTAAGAAGCAGAAGTATTAATAGGCATCTCAATAAAAGGGCAGCTTATGTTCACTTTCATGTGTTGCAGCATTCATTTTATAACTTTAGATGCCTTCTGAATCAACAACAGCAACAAAAAATCAATTATAGTTATAGTGGTTATCACCTGTTTCAATTACTATGTGCAACATATTACATTAGCTATGAAGAAACCAATTCATCATCTTGCAATTAAACAGAAAGAGAATGGACCAATAGATACACAAGTAGTTCTGAGTAATTGTAGAGCAAGAAGAGTTGGACTGGGGTGTAGTATCAGGAAAATTCAGAATAGAGCATAAACATTGGTGTCTCTGGAAAGCAAGGACAGCTGAGCAGGGTGGCAGAATTTATTCTGGGACTTGCAGGCTGAATTTTAAAAAATGCTGAAGCCATTTCAAGCCAAACAAACAGTCTGAGAAAAGACACTGAGATGTATGGTGCATGGGCTTTACAGAGAAAGACATAGAAGTACATTCAGAAGGCTGCTGTGTGTGTGGCTTGTGTGTGTGCAGAAGACGGTGCTTATAAAAAATGGAGAGGTGGTGAGTATAGGAGAAGATGGAATTAATGTAGGCTTGGGACAGATAATGGACCTAACTGTGTTAAGAAGGAAAGTTTTAGAAATCCAATGAACTAAGTGGAGTGAAACAAAAGGGAACTAAAAGGAGGCTTTATTAAATTATTTACTCACATGGTTTTTAAAAAATCATTCTTACAAGAAGACATAGTGGGAAGCAACTGACCTGCAACCCATTCCTTGTGTTCCTCCCAAACATTGTGAACTGTTTCTGTGTTCAGTTCTTTTGTGGTTACCTCCAAATCTATAAAGAACATGCTTATGGCATCACTTTTTGATTTATTAACTTTAGACATTATCTATTGACTTTCTGTGATATAACTGATGAGAATTTACTTTGCAACATCTTTCAGTTTTTTATAAGTGTATTGCTATTTCTACATGTCTACTGGTTATTTAAAGGCTTTACATAACCCATTTTTTTTTCAGCCCCACTGCTTTCTCCTGTCTTCCATCAGATTAGCCACCGATGTTCTAAACACTCTTCTGAGTAGATAGATGGCTTCCTCTTCTTCTGCCAACCATATTCCTGTTAAGTTAGGTCATGGCTTCCTGTGATACAACCAGCTTCTCTGCTCTTTAGTCTTTGCCCATTAAGTCTTCCATACATGAATTTAGATCTCTTACCCACTGATGGTGTCCTCCTTTTGTTTTTGACAAGGACTTAGGGCTTTTACAATTATTTTCTATTATTTTAATGAGATTAAGGGGAAAAAAGGTAAGACCAACACATTTCATGATCTCAAACTGCATGTTAAGGACATGTATGGAGTCTTTTCCATCTGTTCCATTTTTGGTTACCCCTATCTAACCTGCTCTGCAACAAGGAGGCTGCCCATAGAAGGAGTGTATCATTAGTCTGCTTATCCACTGGCTTCTGCTTAGGTTTGGCCAATGGGGAATGAGACACACAATGGAAGAAAAATGATGGCAAGAGGCGAGAGAGAAAATCAGGTAGTTTGCTCCACCAGATTTCTTCCTCTAGATCACCACAAGTTGCCTCGCCACCCTGTCAGAAGCTACAGTTTCTGTGGAGTGGAACCCTCCTACTGCTACTTCCTCCAAGTTCCACCAACTGCTCTATCAGTTTTCAGGCTCCAGGCTAGCACCAGTCCAGGTACTGTAAGTTCACATTCATCAAGTCCACTGCTTTGCAAATTACCCATTTAATTTTATCTGGTGGCCCTATTTGAATGAGCCACCTTTTTCCTGATAGCTAACGCCTATATAGTCAAATGGCATATGCCACTAGTACTTGACAGAGAGGAATGCTAAATTGGTTCCTTTTGGAATGCAGTTAAGGCCCTGTAAGAAGTATAGAGAAAGGGCATTAAAAGGAAAAAAATAAAGTGTTAATTATAATGGTTCTGCATAATAATATTAATGCTGTCTTCATTTGGGCAGGGGCACTTGTAAATAATTACTCCTTTGGGAAAACTGGCCCCAAAGGAGACTGAGAGTCTGACCCCACTCTCAGTCAATTCCGATTATATCATACTTACTCTGAAAATCAGTTTTTATCTTTAGGATGTACACATGGGTAGTGTGGGTGCGTTCTGTCCAAGTGTTACCAAAGGAGACAAACGAATGAAGAGGCCACCTTTACTTCCCATTAAGAGAGAACATGACTAGCACCTCCTCCTTAACACGGCATCCACATGCATACACCATACACACAAACACACACACAGCACACAGTCACACACAGGTATTCTGCTTCATGGTGTAATTTCAGGTCAACTATTTCAAACTTTGGGAAAACTAGTTGCATTGATTTTCATACCCTGTAGATGTGAAGGCAAAGGTTGAGAAGGTTGAGAAGGTTGTGAAGGTGAGAGGTTGAAATGGCTTTGCAGGTGGAGTGCATTTGTATTACATATATATGTAAGATGTAGTAGAAGTTTCCAAGTATTATGACCTTAACCTACATCAGATCCACTTCTGGGCATTTGGCACATGAGATCTCATTTTATTATCACAATGTTTTATGAGGTTATTATTATTACTATCATTATTATTACTATGCCAATTTTATAAATAAGAAAACAGAGAGAAAGAGTAAAATAATTTGCCCAAAGTCACCTAACTAGAATTAAAACTGCACCTAAACAGACATCAAAACCCATGATTTCTTTTTTTCATAAAAGAGACTTCATAGTAAGATAAAGATAATATAAAGATAAAGATAAAGATAAGATAAAGATAAAGATAAAGATAAAGATAAAGATAAAGATAAAGATAAAGAAAGGGCATTCCAGGGAGGAGTCCACATAGCAGGTCCTGTTATTCCCAAAGGATAACTCTTTCTTTCTAATAAATTCTTCAAAAGCACCCCGTTGGCAGAAGGCTTTAGTATCAATAAAAACACAGAGTTTGTGAGGCTTAGTGACTGATGCTTCCAACCTCATTAGGCCTATGAAAAATTGCAATAAATTAAAGTGCCTGTTTGCAAACACAAACTATTGCTCGAGCATGATTACGGCTCATAAACAACTAGTCTAAATTCAATTTTAATTTATGCATATTTTATCATTACTAAGTCATCAGGCATAATTAAGTTACCATAGTCAAAAGAAATGACAATTAGAAAAGATGCCAATTTAAAGATAAAGAACCATATTCAATAGGAAATATAGGAGTGGGCTCCTAACACGCAGGGATATGCATAAACTCACTGTAGACGTCTATACCCATCTTTCCAAAAAAAAAGGTAGGAAAGATGGAGAAAGTCAGTGTGTCAGGAGGATTTCTGGGTGATTCACGGCCAGGTGAGCTGGGGTGCATCACCCAGAATTGAGGAATCATGAGTGTTGAGTGCTAGCGCCAGGTTATTCAACAATGATTTGCAGTAAAGAATTGATCCCCTATATTTCCAACTGATCTGGAGTGTGAGAGGAGGAGCAGAGCAAGGAGAGCATGGTAGAGCATGCGAGCAGCAGCATGGCTGACCGGAGAAACAGGGTTGGAAATGAACACCAGGGGGCGATCCTGCAGGCTTGTGGATGTGCAAAGTAGAAGCAGGATGAATACTTATCAGCAACGCCTGGCAGTTATTTCAACATCAATCTTCAGAACTCCAATAGTAGATTTTTAAAAAAATATGACCTCTTCATCTTTCCTTTGTTTCTCAGATATCTCCACTACTAATAGGTCTAATAAATCTCGATAATTCATTTGGCTTCATGGCACCAATAATCTTTAAGGCTTATTTGCTTCATTAGGCTTGGTTCTCACCTGGTGCTCTGCCCCTCCTCCCCTCTTACACTTACAGGTTACTATTAAACAGAAAAAAATGGAAATCTGCTGAGTATTCACCTCATTGATCTTGAAGTAAAAAGGTGGCACCAATGTTATTTAAGAGCACATCATAAAAACAACCACAGATAAAATATTTTTCTGGGGTTGTGTTACAATCCCAGCACTTATTGGATTCAGGTGATTCCTTTTGTTTTGCTAAGCATCAGCTTCCTTGGCTGTAAAACAGGTCAAATGAAAGTCTTTGTTTCACATGGTTGCTGTAAGAATTAAATGAGCTACTGTATGTAAAGCATATACAGAGTGCCTGCTATGGGCAATGTTCCCTAGCATGATACCAATTCAGGAGTGAAGGTAAAAAGAAAGGTTTAAAAAATAGTAGAAGGACTTCTGGCCAAGATGGAGGTGTAGGTGGACACACTGTGCCTCCTCTCACAACCAAAATTAGGGACAACAAATATTTAGAAACAAGAAAACAATCAGAATTGATAGAAAATTGAACTGTATGGAAGTCTAACAACCATTCATCCAGACCGGTAAGAGGGGCAGAGTCACAGCAGGAAAAAGTGGAGGTGCAGACCCGGGCACGCAGGCAGCAGCAGCTGGCAGATTCCAGGCATGCAGGTGGTGGCTAGCGGACCCCGGGCCCGGGGTGGCAACTGTGTAGACCCAGTGAGGCCTCGCAAGGTGGCTGGCTGACCAAGTGGTCCCACATTCACGCACAGATAATCCAGGTGAAGGGGAAGCAGCAGAAGGGACTGGAATCCAAGAGCGGGAAGAGCAAGTGCCATTGTTCCCTCTCGGACCCTGCCCCCAACATACAGTGTCACAACTCAGCAACTGGGCTGCCCCACACTGGGGAACACCTAAGGTTCCACCCTTCACTATGTAACAGCCGCGACCAGATTAAAAAAAACCCAAACAAACAAACAAAAAAAAAAAAAACTGAACACCCAAAATGGCTCAAACAAGAGAACAAATCAAAGCCCCAGAGCCAATTCATCTAAGCAACCAAGAGATAGCCAAACTATCAGATGCACAGTTCAAAGCCCTGGTGATCAGGATGCTCACAGAATTGGTTGATTTTGCTCACAAATTAGATGAAAAAATGCAGGCTACAATATGTGAAATGAAGGAAGATGCATGGGGAACCAATAGAGATGGGAGGAAAACTGGGACTCAAATCAATGGAGTGGACCAGAAAAAAGAAACAAACAACCAAACAGAAAAGAATGAAGAAACAAGAATTCAAAAAAATGAGGAGAGGCTTAGGAACCTCCAGAACATCTTTAAGCCTCCCAACATCCAAATTATAGGGGTCCCAGAAGAGGAAGAAGAAGAGCAACAAGTGGAAAACTTATTTGAACAAATAATAAAGGAGAACTTCCCCAATCTGGCAAAGGAAATAGACTACCAGGACGTCCAGGACACTCAAAGAGTCCCAAAGAAGTTGGACCCAAGGAGGAACATGCCAAGGCACATCATAATTACATTAGCCAAGATTCAAATGAAGGAGAGAATTCTAGAAGCAGCAAGGGATAAGGGGACAGTCACCTACAAAGGAGTTCCCATCAGACTGTCTAGGAGACCATAAATAACTTAAAATCATTCCATGCCTCTGGTAAATTAAACTATAATTGCCAGACAATTGGTACCAACCATCTTCTCATATCATTGGAGAGGAAAGTGACCAAACATCTTGTTCGCTAAGGGAAGGCACAGTTAATGTCTATTATGCTGGCTTAGATATTAATAGCTCATTCACTCCTTTCAGAAGTGCCTTAGTTTGTATGAAAAATTATATGAACCCTCAGAAAAAGACCACCACACAATGTGAATGTAAGAAATACACACATTTTGTTTTTCACTGCAGTATGGAGTTATATTTCAAGCCTATAGAAAAGGAAGACTAGACTGCTGTTCCCTAATGTTATCTATTCAATCTGATTACTGGACTTTTTTATTTCTTGACACAGAACTCTGCTTGAGATAGTTCATGCATCTGAAGAAGAATGCTGTGTGTTCCAAGTACGCTAGCTCATGAATCATTAAATAAAAAAATCAAGGGAAAGAGAGTATAGGGTTTATCTCAAAATAATCAGCGGGAGCTACTTTATGTATTGCTATGATAAGAACATCACAAATAGATACTATGTAACTAAAGAGAACTGATGTTTTCTCAAAGTGGAACATGGATATGAGGAGCAAACAACTTCTGCTTGGCAAAAATTCTAAATGGTCATTAAGTAGTCTGTTTCAAAGTCAATTCCACAGACAGCGATCACAGTGTGATGTTATGCAGCCTGGGTTTCGATGTTAAATACCCCCAAAGTACATTATCTCTACTCACTAATTATACCCAAGAGAATAACACTCTCTGGTTTATTCACAGCCATTATTGAGATTCCGAATTTATTTTCTTTATAGAAAAGGTACAAATCTAGGCTCACCACCAGCACAACTATCTCCCACTTAAATTTGGAGAAATAGATACTGTGACCCTGAGTTCTCAAAAGGAAGCACATACCATAAACGGTGTTGTCATTGTTGATGAATATTTATCAGGTGTCTGCTACTTGTAGGAGATGCACCTAGGTTCTGTGTGTTATACCGAAACATACATACATGCATCATTAAGTCTCCCAGTGAAGCAGAAGTGAAACTTGATGGATGGATAATAATGTGGTTCTCCATAGTTTTATAAGCACTCAAAAATGACAATATAAACTTTCTATGTATTATCCAAAAGCCATCAATCCAGCGTGCTCTCTCTTTGTTCAAGGAGAAATGAAGGGCTTAAGTGGTGAAAAACAAATGCCCTAGAAAAAAGATGAGTGGGAAGTTTTCATATACTTCCTTCCTATTTATCTTGATGTCCTATATATAGAGCAGATGCCTCAAGAGCAATCTCCTCCCCCAGAATCCCTGCCCAGCCTAGCTCCAAGTACTTCAACATTAACATTGAGCCTGTATGAAATTGAACAAAACTGAAAAGCTTTTCTGCTAAACTTTCCAGGAATGCTGAAAATAGGCTCCAGGACATCCATATACTTCCTTCATTTTGAAATGTTGCCTGAAAAAATGTATTCTATATTCTTAAATTTTCATAATCATCCTTCACTTTGCAACAGAGGCCAAATTCAATGGCTCTGGCAATAGACAAGACCTCCAGGGCTCTGATTTCTAATCCCAGCTCATTACAGAATTGTTTTATGACCTTGGGCAATGCACTTAACCTTTCAGAGCTTCAATTTTCTTGCTTGTCTTCTGTGGGTAATTCTGCAGAGCCAACTCACAGGACAGCTGTTAAGAAAGCCTAATTAAATGGGATTTAAAGCATTTTGCAAGGGTAATACATATATAACTAGCCACTTAACTTAAGATTCTTTATATGTAAGCCCTTAACAAAGATTTCAGAAGGCATAAGTCACACTTACACCTGCATTCACTATCTAGGATGGCAGTCTAGGCAGATAAACATGTTCTCTCCGTGGCAGGCACCACGCACTGCCTGAAGCCTATGCAACCGTCCTAATTTCCAGGAACTATCTCCAACACCCTCTACTTCCTGCCCTCACCAGAACCACTGCTGCTCCTAAAACATCTCCAGTTTGGAGAGCGAACCTCAACAGTGGTAGTCTTTGAGTCTGGCCCTTTCTCTCTCTAAATATCACAACTGAAGTCATCTCCATTCAGATCTACTGGACCCATGAGGATCTTAATCCTAGCTGCACATGAAAATCACAAGGGAGGCTTTTGTAGACATTTAATTCCCAGCCCCACAACCCAAACCATTTAAGTCAGAATCTCTGGTGGGTGAAGCCCAAGCATTCCTATGTTTTAAAAATCTCCAGGGCAGAGGACCACTGCTTTAGCATATTTAAAGCCAGAATTTCTTATTCATCCAATATGCAAAACAGGACAAAGACAACGCAGCATGGTTAACCAAGCAACAGAAAACAAATAAGTGCTAGCTAAATCATTACTGCTCTTAACATATTCAAAAAATGCAAACTGCCCTGTAGCTAAATACATCATAATGGGTATAATTGAAAATGTGTACTATAAACGTGGAGGGTTAACAACACAATTTATAAAAACAAGCAGCACTTGTTTTTTCTTCTTCCCAATGTGTGTGAAATATTAGGCATTTATTTTCCCCCTATCCTGACCCCTTTTCATTTTAGCAGATGAAATGTCTAGTGGCTGCCTGCTACAGGGTTCCCTAATGGGTTGCACTCCATCATCATTGATACTGAAAACAGTACAACACCATATTGCATTGTATATAAACAGATTTTTGAGGTCACAGATGCCATCTAGCTCAAGATGTTACCATTATTATTAGGCATGGATACTGAACTAACTATACCAGGTCTGTCCAGAAGATATCCAGACATGTAATGTGAAAAGTAGAGACATTTATTGACGAAGATGCAAGATATGAGAAACACTGTATATAGCACAATGATGCCTCAGTCCCCCTCAAAGTAGGCACCTTAGGACCTCACACAGTTCTTTCAATCCCCATCAGCTGTCCCATTGTATTTTCCTAAATCACATTGGAAGTCTGAAATCTCTTCCCTTTCAAAAGTGAATTAATTTGGGGAAAAATCAGAAGTTGCAGGGCATCAAATGTGGACTGTGGAGGGGCTGAGTCACCTGGATGATTTGATGTTTTGCAAAAAATTCTGCAGGAGACATAAAGCATGAGCCAGTATATTGGCCTAGTGAAGCTGCCAATCACCAGTTGCCCATAGCCACAGCTCCCTGAATCATCCAAATAGTTTCCATGGAGGAATATTCAAGCTTAACACAAAATCTGATGCAAATTCATTGCTCTACTTAGTCATTTTGAATGTGACAGCCACACAGTACACATGCTCACTCAATGGCACCTACCACCCTCACTGACTAGTATACTGAAGTCATCATTGTTCACACATGCACATTCCAGTTCACTCTTTTGCTGCCAGGTTACATTGATGTCGTGCAAACTGTACTTATTACATTGACAATAGCTGGACTTTTTTCCAGACAGACCTCATATATTAGAATTCTTTTAAATAATCCATGTTGTGTAACAATTAATTAACATGTAACGTATTAATGTTTTATATCCTCATGAGCATTAAAAGATGCTATTCATGTCTAGCAGTAAGCTGACAGCTAGAGGACTGGAGGGCTTCCAGGTCAAGCTTACACGTCATAGAACAAAGAGGGCACAACTCAGAAAAGCACAGTTAGCAACTTCACATCCTCAGATCCTCTGTTCTTACAAGATGTCACTTGGCCATTTGCTGTATGGAGATTGCCATGTTCTAAATGCCCTACCACTCACTATGGCTCAACCACATACATCCTGATTTCTGCAACTTTTTTGCAATGCCCCTTCCAGGATGTGTCTACATCTAAAAACTAGCCTACCTAAATGCAAGGTACGAGGAACCATTCAGACATTGACAACACATGATGCTAAAGTTTTTGTTTAGGGGACAGTGTTAAAACAAATTAAAGGAAAGTAACTTTGTGCAGGCAAACCAATTACAATAAAGCTTTTTACTTTTAACTATAAATTTTATCACAATGTAGACAAAAACCCTTAATTATTACTTTTATCCATGAAGCAAATGTTATTGCTTGTCTTGCTGTCTTCACTATTTTGCAGCATCAGCATAAAGTCACTGGCTTTTGAAATTTTTTTATGACTTAGTGTTCATAAAATAAGATGACTGTTCAGAATCAGTGTTTCTGGAATACCAGCTCTGTGAACTTGGAAAAATTACTTGTCTCCTGTGCCTCAAAAGGAAATAATTAGAATGCCTCATTTGAGGCTTTGAAAAAATAATTAGAATATAATAGCAATACAAAGTAGTTAGTTCAAGTTTTGGCATCTGGTAAGCATGTAAAATTGTTAGTTGATAGGCAGGTTAGTGTAGAGGATTGGTTAAGTGTATTTTCTCTCCCTTTTCATCTAGATAACCTCAAAGACTGAACAGAGGGCTAAGTCTTTCCAGAAGTCTTCCCTGCCCCACCCTCTGACAAGTAACCCTCTTCTCATGCTCCCCTGCCTCTACAAAGATCTAGGTTGCATCCTGTTCTCTTCTTGACTCTCTCTGCCTCCAAACAGTAAGCATCTACAGGATTTACTTTAAACAAACCCTAGCAGGCAACGATAACTGATTTTTGAATAAATAAAAGGGATACATGAGCGAAAGTCATGATTACATGTATAGCCTTTGATAATTCCTTTTTTCTTGAATGAAAATTTGGAGATATTAGTTTATGCCAATGAGACAGGAAACTCTATTGGCACAGAGAAACTAGAATGCTGGAGAAGTGTGTTTTTAATATAATTTAAAATTTTTACATTTTTAATTTTAGAAATTTTCAAACCTATCAAATGAACTCAATGTATGTGACCATCATCATCAATAGGTTTGTGGCAAGCCTGTTTCCCCTGTGCCCTGCTCATTCACACTCACACAGATTCCTTCAAAGGGCACTGAGCTAACATATCATTTTATCTGTAAATACACATATTTCACAATAGATTTAGAAAAGATAAGAGCTCATTTAAAACATAGCCATAGGAACACTATCACACCTTGAAACATTAATAACAATTATCCTAAAACACTTATAATTACCCACTGCCATTGGGTTACAATGTGGATCCTGACTGTTAATTGGGTTATAGTTGGTTGCTGTGTCCTATAGGCTCCTCTCCCTTTTGTTTTCATTTTCTTTGCAATTTGCTTTTAAATGTTTTCAACATATTTTTTTAAATGCATTGTAAAAAAAAAAAAAAAAAACTAGGAAATTAAGGGAAAATTTCGGAGCCCTAGCCCTTGGGAAAATTGCTCTATTGTTGGTAGTGAGGCCTGGCTTTTAACAAATACGGTAAATTAGGAAAGAAGAGACAAGGCCTGCAACTGGAGAACAGAGCAAGGCTTGGTCAGAGAGACCACACACACACACACACACACACACACACACACACACACACGGCCTTTGGTGTGTAAACTGTAAAAAAAGTCCCGCCCGACTGAGAGAGGGAGCGCGGCCTGTCTGGGCTTTCACTTGAGATGGAGCAGAAAAGTCACCCAGAGGTTTCCCACACAACTGCCTCCATCAGCATGTGTGTGGAGCTAAAATTCCCACTGCTCTACTTGGAAGACGAAACCCAAGACTTGGCTGTTTATAAGGTGTTCTGTAAAGAGAACAATGAAATCCTCTAAGGAAGAGATATTGTTCTAGAAATTGAGAATATAGTACAACAACAGAAAAAAAACATTATTCCTGTCCCTGTGGACTTTACATTCTAGTGAAAGGATAAAGACAATAAAAAAAATTAGTTTAACCCTGGCCGGGTAGCTCAGTTTGTTAAAAGTTCTTTCCCGATATATGAAGGTTGTGGGTTCAATCTCCTATCAGGGCACATACACGAGGCAACCAATAAATGCATAAACAAGTAGAACAACAAATCAATCTCTCTCTCTCCCTGCCCCTCAAATCAACAAATACAAATAAGTAAATAAATAAATAAATTTTAAATATTTAGTGCATCCTTTGACAATTAAATTTTGTGCCAAAAATGCAGACTGAAACGTTAGGGAGTGAGTACACACGTGTGTGTATGTGCTGGAGGACGTGAGAGTTGTAATTTTAAACTTCAAAAGCCTCAGTAACAAGGAACATGTATGAAGGACCCAAGATAATAGACAACAGGGTGGGGATTGACTGTGGGGGGTGGGGGGTTGTGGATGGGGGAGAGCAAAGGGGGAAAATTGGGACAACTGTAATTAAACAACAATAAAAAAAGAAATAAGCTGTAATCATGCAGAAAAATGAAAGAAATAGAAAGATGTTTTATACTGAGTATGAGAAATAGAATAAAAAGAACATCTCAACTGAAAAAAAAAAAAAAAAGCCTAAATGAGAACGGAATACTTGAGTAGGAACATAAAGAAGATTGGTGGGTCATCTGCATAATGTCTAGGGGGAGAGAAGTCCAGACAGAGCAAATAGTGCGTGCAAAGTTCCAGAGTCAAATTCCAGAAAGAGCAAGTAAGACGAGAGTGGCTGAATCACTGGTTACACTGGGGTGCACGGGAAAGATAGAAAAGGAGGTCAGGATCTCTACATAGAAAAAAATTGGATTCCTATCAAATATCACACAAAAAGTATTAATATCATAAACTTTTCTGAAGAGAAAGATAATGCAATATCATTATGTTTTTTAGAATAGGAAAAATATCTAAAACACAGAAAATAAAAAATATGTAAATAATTGACAAATTTAACTACATTAAAATTAAGTATTTTTGCTCATCAAATGATAAACCTCACCGTGAATGGTAATATTTATACTACATGGAACCAAGGAGAGTTTACTCTTCAGAACATAGTCATCAAAACAGAAATTAAAAAAAAAAAAATAACCTACCCAAGCACTTGCCATGTGTCATTCATTTGCCAAGTGTTTTACACGAATCAACTAATTTAATCCTCATGACACTCCTATTCTTGTCACTACCATTTGGCGGGTCAGAGAATGGACATACAGGGAAGTTTCCTACCTTTTCTAAGGTGCCAGTGATGATAGAGAGGACTTGAAACCAAGCAGTCTTGAGTCCAGAGCATGTGTTCCCACCCAGCTGCCTGTCCCTCTGCCTTGCCTTGCTGAGAATCCTTCTGATCCTTGGATGTTCTCAGCCCAGTATAAGAATTACAATCCAAAAATCAGGATCAGTGTATTAGTGCACATGGCAAATGTTCCCAGGAATAAAAAAAAATCAAATTAATGAGGATCCTGGGCCCTAGAGAAAGCCTATAAGGACCAGGACCATGGTCTTAGGCATATGATCTGTGCTGACTCACAGGGCCCCAGGCTCAATGAGGCTCTTGGTTTAATACTCTGCTGCAGTCTTGAAATTCTTAATAATTTTTGAGCAAGTCACTTTCCATTTTCATTATGTGCTGAACCCTGCAAGTTATGTAGCCGGCCCCAGTAAGAAGAGATAGTCATGGGGGGAATGAGTGAGATCCTCTTGGTCTTTGAGATTCTTTTTCCTTCTTGGAAGCATACACTCAGAGAGGTGAGATAGAAGGGGTTTCTCTGCCCTGGAGTTCTGACAGTTGCTTACTAATTTTGTTTCTCTCTTAGCACTTAAATCCTTTCATCAGGAGAGAGGGTTTGCATAATCACTGAGTTACATGAACTCCGCAGGACGGGTGAAGACCCCAGTGCACACCTATACATCAGGTCATGTAAACATGTTATTAAGCAATGTTGAGTTATAGTAATTTAAAGGCTTATCTATGATGCAGATTTTTTATTAAAAAAATTCTCCTCACTCCTTGCCCAGATAATTGAATGGCCCCATAATTTTCCCACTGATTTCTAATGCTGCCTCATCTCATTCTTTTTGCACTGTTTTTTAAACACAGATCTGATTTTATCACAGCCATACTTAAAATTTAAATTGTCTATAAGAATTCCAGACCATGTCCAAACTTCTTAAAACAGCATAAATAAGCTGGTTCCTGCATATATCTCTATCTCTACTTCTTACCACTCCCTCAAAATGCATTATGCATCCTTAATGTCACAAGCTTCCTGTCTACAATTCATCTAATTAAAATGTACTCTCACACTGCCAAACCTCTCCACTCACATACCTATACTACCTGTAAGATATTTCCACTCCATGTTTAATTGGAAACTCCTGATACACCAAATCTTACCTCCTTTGACCACTTACCTAGGGCAAGACCTCCTTACTGTTTAGCTGCACAATACCCTGTGCTCATTTCTTATAAAAATATGTTTACATACTTGATTCCCCTGTTAAAAAGCCCTATGATTTAAGTAAACTTGTCTTGTTCACCTTAATGTTATTAGAAGTTTACACAAATAGTGTATAATAAGCCCTAAAAAAGGATTTACTGAGTTAATGATGCATTCATCTATTATGATTCATTCAATAAATATTTATGCACTTATTTTGTGGCAGCCACTATTCAGTGTGTTTAAGCAATGCACAGCACATAAAGCTTATTTAGAGAATGGTACCCACTATGAGGAAAAAGCACAGGGTAATGAGTGAGAAAGAGGGGGGAAGTAGAGGGATTCCTAATAAGGTTGTCAGAGAAAGACTGAGGCATGACATTTGAACTGAAAACAAAGTGTTGGTAAAAAGGCACCATGCCAAAGGCTGGGAGAAGAGCATTTTAAGGGGAAGGAGCAGTAAGTACAAAGCTGAACACGATGGTCTAAAAGGAGGCCATGGCTATAGGAAGATAAAGGAAGCAGTGGAAGGTAGGATGTGAGCTCACAAAGTTGCAAAGCAACAGACTGTGAGGGTGAAGCCCTCTTGATTATTCCTTCACATGCAGGGTGATCCACTTGCACAGCCCTCATTGTCCCAGGACTCACAATCTCCCTCACTAGTTCTTCCTTTGGAAAGAATGAATGGCATCTAACTCATGGCTTTGGGAAAAGGAAGTGGACCTATGTGGCCCCTCTTTCCCTCTCCTTTTCTTTCTTTGGGGTACATCCCTTAGGAAATACACATAGTCTGATCTTTTCACAGCCATACTAATTCAAGTTTTTAGGTATACATCATGGGCTGTGACCAGGTGGTTAAGCGTGTCTAATTCTGGGGTTGAGAATCAGTTGGCATTTTGAGCTCTCTCTACTGTGACTAACTTTCAATTGTTTCTGAATTTGGGTTGGGGGAATAGGTGTGTGAGACTTCATCAATGTCCAAGATGATGTGTGAGCTTATTTGTCACATGCCTTTATTTTCTTTATTAAAATAAAACTTTTATAGCTTGATCTTGAGTACTCTTGTATCTTACAACTTATTAAATAGAAGACAAGGAGGGACTTAACACATATTGAGCCACTATTGCTGAGTTGGCTTCTCCATGGAGGATAAGTAAACCCTAGGGAATAAGTTATCTCAGGAATGCTATGTTATAGCTATATTAAAAAGAAGAAATACATTCCCAGAGAGGTTAACTAAATGCAAACACCAGGAGTCCATTATAGATATGTTAGATTCTATAGATCAAGCTCTTCTACCACACATGAACAAATTAAAGAGAAGCTCAAAACAGAATATATTTAAGTGGTATACTGAATTTAATCAAAGATCAATTCAAAAAGTGTTGTGTCATTCAGCAATGGGAGAGAATATTGCTGGCCCAAGTAAGAAATGAGCATATTTCCCACAGAACTTTTCATTGCAGCCTACCCCTACTTTGGATATCATTCATAGGAACTCTTAAAAACAGAATATTTTAAGTATCAGGACAAATTAAATATAACTTGGAAAGATCTCAAATGGCAGAGAATCTATCATTCCTAGCATACTGGTTTTGGAATATTTCATTCCATATCATTGAAAATATGCCATTCAGTAGATATTCTATCTGAACCATTTCCACATAGTGACTTACTTTTGAAGGAACTTCCAGAGATAAGTGGTGAAGGTGGGTGGGGCCTGGGTGGAAGGGGACAAAGGGGAGGAAAATAGGGAACATCTATAATAATGTCAACAATAAAGTCAAATGAATAAATAAGAGATTAGCAGAACATTCAGTGATAAATTTTCTATGAGGAAATACTCAAAAGTTGCTTGTCTAAACCTGTGGAATCTACTTCATTTTGAGCATGAATTTGCTGTCTTCTTTATTTCTTACATAAATTATTTGATGTTCCAATTTGACATATTAAGATCCCAATATTTAACTCTACCTCTAACTCTAGGCACTCTAGGCTCCCTAGACTTTGTTATAATAACACAAATTAAACAGTTTATAAATCTACCATAGTACTAGCTAATCCAGGGAATCAAAAACCTCCTAAAATCACATCCAATTTAGAATCATATTAAAATGCAACCAAAGTCAGGGAAGTGAAAAATAATGTATTCTTTTTAATTCTAGAAAGGTATTTAATAAAGTAACACCCTGCTAAATCAAAACTAATTTATTCTAGTTCTTCATAGGAAGTACATTAAAAGCCTGAAAATAAACTTCTAATTAGAATAGGAGCCTTGGTTTCTGAAAGGCAAGTCATTTACCTCTATAAGCAAGTAAGGATTATATTGACTTGCATTGTATTGTCTGCAGAGAATTCTACAAATATGAGAAAGAAACCAGCCAGAAGTAAGAACATTTTGAAAGGAAAGAACATTCACATCCAAAGAAACACAGGTTTTTGCCACTAAGGCTAACAATAAATCATTATAAATATCCACGTGAGCCATAGGATTTATTTATGGTAATGTAACTTGACTGTTGAATAAAGAAGATTAATAGTGCTTTAAAGGAACTATTAGATGCAAACTAAGATGACATAACAGTGGATTTCAGGTGTAAAGGACAGAACTTCATGCATTAAATCAACATTTGTTTCCTTTTTTTATTTGATTTTGTTTGATGTGTTAGTTTATTTTATAAGACAACCAAAACAACAGTGTCTATGATAGAGTATTCCAAGGAATGATAGCCGAGGCATTTTAATAAGAAATCAAGTACACAGAAACTACATATTTTGTTTGTTTAAAGTAAAACATCTAGTCCAGATCATGCTCAAGCTGAGTCCTTTCTCTCTCCTCCAAGTTCTTTTCCTACTTGAAGATGTTTTTCTCCTGAATTTATATTCCTTGGAGCTTCATTTCTTTTTCTATATTTCTATTTTATCTACAACAGCTCTTTTCTTACACTGAAGCTCAAAAGTGGCTTTTGCATTGGAAATAAGGAGGTAGGCTTCAGCCCTCACCTGCCTATCAGTCAGCCTTCAGGGGGACCAGTGGAAGAATAAGGGAGGAAATTAGTCATATTTGAATTCTCCTCCAAACAGCTGAGCTTAGATGTTTTAGAGAGGTCAGTCTCAGTGGTGAACAACCATTCCATCTGAGGGCAATGCTCCCCCATACTTGGTGCATGCTGCCTTTCTACACAATGTCCCCTTTTCCTTCTCTATGAGTCTTGATGTTAAGGGACCTATTCTAAAGGCTGCTGGGTGATCAAGAGACCTGGCACAAGCTGGGCCATCAAACTCCCTTTCTTACTCGGTAAGTTGAATAAATGGCCTGAAAGGAAGTTTCTGTCAGTGTTGGGTGCTTGACTTAGACAATTCTGTAGAGAAGGGACTGGGACAGCGATTCTTGAGTTCTCTATTCGCTAGTTCTGAGCGCACAGAAATTCAGAGCCAGCCCCTTAGAAGGCAGAGGACAGCACATGTGCACAGACGAGCAGAGGCTGGGGTGGCGGGGGGAATCACACTGGCTCTCAGAGTGGAAAAGAGGACTCTCAGTTCCTATTTGCATTTCTAGTTCCCATACCACCATGCAAATTTTTTTGTTGTTGTTATTTTTGGACATCTATAAGAATTCCTGTTGTGCCCTGAACCTGACTGGTCTGCCTCAGTGGATTGGGTGTCATCCTGCAAAGTAAAAGCTTGAATGTTCAATTCTCAGTCAGGGCTCATGCCTGGGTTGTGGGCCTTGTCCCTTGTTGAGGTGCATGTGAAAGCCAACCAACCGATTGATATGTCTCTCTCACATCCTTGTTACTCTCTCTCTCTTTCTCCTTCTTTCCCCCTCTCTAAAAATAAATATTTTTTACAAAAACTCCTGTTATAACTTCTCAACAAGTTTATTTTTATCTAATTGAATAGATTCAATTAGAACAATATAGTAGATGCAAGTTACACATTTCTTAACGAACCCATTGGCTGACTTCCGGCCAAGATGGAGGCGTAGGTGGACACACTGTGCCTCCTCTCACAACCAAAATTAAGGACAACAAATATTTAGAAACAAGAAAACAACCAAAACTGATAGAAAATTGAATAGTAGGGAAGTACAACAACCATTCATCCAGACCAGTAAGAGGGGCAGGTTGCAACAGGAAAAAGTGGAGGTATGGAACCGGGAATGCAGACAGCAGTGGCTGGTGGTTCCCAAGTGTGCAGGTGGCTGGCAAACCCCAAGCCCACAGGTGGCAGCTGGTGGACCCTGGGCACAGGGTGGCAACTGTGCAGACCCAGGGAGGCTGCGCAAGGTGGCTGGCTGACCAGGTGGTCCCACATTCGCACTTGCAGATAATCCAGGAGAAGGGTAAGCAGCGGAAGGGACTGGAATCCAGGAGAGAGTGGAGCAGGTGCCATTGTTCCCTCTTGGACACCATCCACACATACAGCATCACAACTCAGCGACTGGGCTGCCCTGCACTGGGAAACACCTAAGGCTCCACCCCTTACTACACGACCAGACCCCCACCCCCCAAAAAAACCCACCAAAAATGGCTCAAACCAGAGAACAAATGAAAGCCCCAGAGCCAACTCCTCTAAGCAACAAAGAGATAGCCAACCTATCAGATGCACAGTTCAAAGCCCTGGTGATCAGGATGCTCACAGAATTGGTTGATTTTGCTCACAAATTAGATGAAAAAATGCAGGCTACAATATGTGAAATGAAGGAAGATGCACGGGGAACCAATAGAGATGGGAGGAAAACTAGGACTCAAATCAATGGAGTGGACCAGAAAAAAGAAACAAACAATCAAACAGAAAAGAATGAAGAAACAAGAATTCAAAAAATGAGGAGAGGCTTAGGAACCTCCAGGACATCTTTAAACGTTCCAACACCCGAATTATAGGGGTACCAGAAGGGGAAGAGGAAGAGCAACAAGTGGAAAACTTATTTGAACAAATAATAAAGGAGAACTTCCCCAATCTGGCAAAGGAAATAGACTGCCAGGAAGTCCAGGAAGCTCAGAGAGTCCCAAAGAAGTTGGACCCAAGGAGGAACACACCAAGGCACATCATAATTACATTAGCCAAGATTAAAATGAAGGAGAGAATTCTAGAAGCAGTAAGGGATAAGGGCACAGTCATCTACAAAGGAGTTCCCATCAGACTGTCAGCTGATTTCTCAAAAGAGACCTTACAGGCAAGAAGGGGCTGGAAAGAAGTATTCCAAGTGAAGAAAGGCAAGGACCTACATCCAAAATTGCTCTATCCAGTAAAGCTGTCATTTAGAATGGAAGGGGAAGATAAAGTGCTTCTCAGATAAGGTCAAGTTAAAGGAGTTCATCATCACCAAGCCTTTATTATATGAAATGTTAAAGGGACTCATCTAAGAAAAATAAGATAAAAATTATGACAGTGAAAAGACAGCAAACTCACAGCTATTAACAATCACACCTAAAACAAAAGCAAACAACTAGAACAGGAACAGAACCACAGAAATGGAGATCACATGGAGAGTTAGCAACAGGGTTAGCAACAGGGGAGTGGGAGGAGGAGAGAGGGGGAAAAGTTACAGAGAATAAGTAGCATAGATAGTGGGTAGAAAATAGACAGGGGGAGGGCAAGAATAGTGTGGGAAATGTAGAAGCTAAAGAATTTATGACACATGGACATGAACTAAAGGAGGGGAATGTGGGTGAGAGGGGGTGTGCAGGGTGGAGAGGAATGATGGGGGAGAAATGGGACAACTGTAATAGCATAATCAATCAAATGTATTTTTAAAAAAAGAATCCATTGGCTCATGGTTAAATCAAATGTTTCTGTAGTCCAGTGGTTCTCAAACTTTCATGTGTCTTAGAATTACTAAAGCAATTTAAAAATGAAGATTTTGAGGCCCCAGTCACAACTTCAAAATCAGAATATCTTAGGATTTTATCAAACATCCCAGGGAATTCTGAGCTGGAAGTTCATGGGCCACACTTTCAGAAACTTTTCAATGTAGGCCACTGAAAGACTGCACATGACCATAATTTTGCATTTTAACATTACACCCTTGGATGAGATATCACCTCATACTTGCTAAAATGGCCACTATCAATAAATCAACAAACAACAAGTGCTGACAAAGATGTGGAAGAAAGGAAAACCCCAGTGCACTGTTGGTGGGAATGCAGACTGGTGCAGCCACTGTGGAAAGCAGTATGGAGTTTCCTCAAAAAATTTAAAAAATGGAACTGCCTTTTGACCCAGTGATCCAACTTCTGGGAATATATCCTAAGAATCCCAAAGTACCAATTCAATAGAATATATGCACCTCTATGTTAACAGCACTATTATTTACAATAGCCAAGACGTGGAAACAGCCTCAGTGCCCATCAGTAGATGAGTGGATAAGGAAAGGTGTGGCACATTTACACAATGGAATACTACACAGTAGTAAAAAAGATGGAACTCTTACCTTTTGCAACAGCATGGATAGACCTGGAGACTATTATGCTAAGTGAAATCAGCTAGTCAGTGAAAGAGATATACCATACGATCTCACTTATATGGGGAATATAATGAACAAAATAAGCTAACGAGCAAAATAGAATTAGCAGCGTAGAAACATGGAACAGAGTGGCAACTGTCAGAGGGGAAGATGGAGGAGAGGAGGGAGGGATGAAAGAAGGTGAAGGGATTAGTCAAAGAACATATATGCATGACCTATGGACTAGGACAACAGTGTGGGGACTGCCTGAATGGTTAGGGGCTGGGTGGAGGGGGCAGAGGGGGAAACAATGGGACAAATGTAATAGCATAAATAATAAAATATAAATTAAAAAATTATTGTCAAGTGTTCCCAAATCAACACTAGGGCTGTGCCAGTTTACACTCACTTAATTAAATATTTCCAATTGTAATGGAGGAAAAATCATTATTTTTCTTATAATTTGCATTTCCCTGATCACAATGAAAGAGAAGTCCTTTATCACTTATGTATTGACTATTGGTATTTTCTGATGTGTCAATTGCCTTTTTAAATGATCAGGCCATCATTTTCTACTGAGTTGCTTTTTTCTTTCTGGATTGTCATGAGTCATTTTCTATTGAGAGAACAAATCTTTTAAAAAAAAATTAAAAAATTTGCATGGATAGAACTGGAAAGCATTATGCTAAGTGAAATAAGCCAGGTGGTGAAAGACAAATACTATATGATCTCATCTTAACAGGAACCTAATCGACAAACAAACAAACAAGCAAAATATAAACAAAGACACTGAAATTGAGAACAAGCTGACAGTCACCAGAGGGGAGAGGGGAGGGAACTTCAGGGGAAAAGGGGAAGGGTTTGCAGGAACAAGTATAAAGGACACATGGACAACAACAAGGGGTGGGTGGGAATGGGAGGGAGGTGGGGAGGGTTAGGGGGTGGGCTGAGATGGGGTAAAAGGCAGAAAACTGTACTTGAACAATTAAAATAAAAAAATGAAATAAGAAAAAAAATAATTTTTCTGATATATCTCCTCAGGCAAGGGAAACAAAAGAAAAAATAAACAAATGGGACTACATCCCATTGAAAAGGAAGAAAACTGCTTGGACAACAATTAAAATAAAAAATTAAAAAATTATACGCTTGGGTTTCATAAAAAAACAATGAAACCCTTTTCCCATTTCCTGTAGATATATTGCCTCAGTTGGAGTCCTCTTGAAATATGAAGCTCCAGTAAGAAATGCCTTTTAGAAATTAGCGATTAAATAGCCTTTGTTTCCCATGAGATGCTCATAAGAGTTCATTAAAATAATGATAAACTGACTTCATTAAAAGTAATAAACAAATGAATGGATAGAGTATAGAAATAAATAAAAGAGATAAAACACATTTCCCTTTTAACTACATTTGCCAGGAAACCAGAGCAAATCTGATTCTAGTGCCCACACATTCCATCTCCAGCATCATCACATGTGTTTTTGTGGTAAGCCACACAGATCATTCATGAAAAAAATTTACCTGTAAAGGCAGAGCAACCTTTTTTTTTTTTTTTTTAGCAATTTGTTATATTTACTTGAGCATGTAGGTTTTAACTGGCATCCATTTATTTGACACATATTTACTGAATTCTAGTCTGTATTAAGTTTATTGCTAGGCACTTTGGGAGATGAAAATGGAAAAGGTTCCAGGCCTCAAGGACTTAACATTCCTTCCAAAAAGAAACAAAACACATTTAGCATTAGCTAAAATGCAAGCTATTCATACAGGGTTCTGGGACTCCAGAATGAGGAGCAGTTATTTCCAGCAGGAGGATCAGGACTAATTCTGTGGAAGAGGAAAGGATTTATATCTGGTAAAATGGGCAAACAGTAGAGATGAAGAGAAAGACACAAACAGAGGGTCATTATGATTTTCCTCACTATCTCCCCACCTAGTACCTTGAGCTTCTTCAAGCTCACACCACATTTTGTAGCTACACATTCATTTGGGTAATTATGTATTTAATTGGCCTATCTTCCTCCTCTAGACTGTACTCTCCATAATGAAGGGATGTGTGTTTCAGTCACCACTCTACAATGTACCCACAGGACTTAACAAAATTCCTGGAGTATAGCAAATGTGCACTCCTGAATGAGTAGTCAAGACTCTAGGATTCCATCAGGTTTTGCCAACTATTAGTTCTGCAATCTTGACCCTTATATCAAAGCCTCTATATCCTCATATGTAGCATGGGGTTGTAATCATTATTTTTGTATAGGGCTGAGGTAAGAAATAGGATAATGAATAAATACATGATAAATTACAGCTATTACTAATTTGGTAGAAAGGGGCAGTGAGATGAAGCCAAGCCCTGTTGAAGTTATAGCCTGTTACTGAAGAGTTAGAACTTGTCCAGCTTGGTTTTCTATAGGACTATACAGGTTCACCAGGTAGGCAACAGAGCGAGTTCAATTGAAACCGGGCATCTTGACCTGGTCTTTGCCTCTGCCGGAGCAGGTGAGCAGGAGTGCTTCCCTTGAAGATCCGCATTTACAGAGCAGGACTAATGGAAGGGGGCTGTTCGTTTGTCATCAAACTGCCCTGCCGTCCATGAGACCGCACCCCTGAAAGCAGTGTAACATATCTGTAACCTACAGAGCCTGTGTCACAGGTTGGAGAGCACCAGTCTTCAAATTCTGCTTTTAAAATTTATTTATTTATTTATTTCTAAATTATACTTCACAAACAATATTTTATTAGTTTCAGGAGCAAAACATAGCGACTCAACATTCATATACCCTGCAAAGTGAAAACTTTAATAAGCCTAGAAACCATCTGCCACTGTACAAAGTTATTACAATATATTGACTATATTCCCTTGCTGTACCAGGCTTCAGATTTTTGAATCAGTAATAAACAAACAAGATGAGCTGTGCTTATGAATATAAGAAGTAACTTGTTATGGGATGAAATAGGCAGGCTCCAGAGTCAGAGAAATCTGGATCCCAGCCCTGGCTTTGCCTCTGACGTGGTAGGTGAATTTAGGTCAATGACTTCATCTTTCTGAGCTTCCTCACCTGTTAGTCATAAACGATTAAACCCATGCCCTGGGGCCATCGTAGGAGCTAAAGAAGAGCTCGAGCTGGTGATACTGTGAACTCCAGGTCCCTGTAAATGTACATCAATCTCTGGCCCAGAAGGAAGAGGAAGTAGAGAATAGAAGCAAGTGTGTGGACTGAGAATGCTTCTCTATCAGCCACTACTTGCTCTGATATTTACTGTGAATAAGAAGTGTAGGTAAGACCAACCCAGAGTCCTGACCTCTGAGCGGCAGTTCGTATCAGTGGTGTTTCTCCACATCTGGATGTGGTCAAAAGGTAAAAAAAAAGTTTTGTTTTGTTTTGTTTTTTTGCCAAATCAAATCTAGTAGAGACAAGCAGAAGGGGGGAAAACATGAGAGGAAAAACTTAAATGAGAGAACTTTATCTATCTCTTTTTCCCCTATGAATTAAGAAAAGGGTCTTTTATGAATTTTATTGGCAGAATGCCTCCATTTGGCAGGAGTATGACTAAGAAATGTAATCTCTAAAAGTCCAACTGCTTGTCACTCCTACTAAATTTTCAGGAACATTTATTGAGTACTACTAGCACTATATGGGGATCTGTGGGCTTAGGAGGCATGTCACCCCCAGTGCAGCTTGTAAAATCAAAGGCACCTATACTTTGTATAATGGAGTTTAGGCTTGGGACACATACGAGGTCTGTCCAGAAAGTATCCATCCATATTTTCATAGTATGAAAAATACTATGGGAGGATTGTTATCTACCACCTATGGATGTTGGACCAGCTTGCACCACATCTCCACCCCTCCTATCAGGCTCCTTGTGGCTTCTGCATAAGCTTATCTACATGACTTCTGTTCAGCTAGACTTTAGGTGCTCTCAATAATAGTTGTTTTGTAGTTTAATTGTAATTTTGATGTGGTCGTGGGAGGATTCAAGTACCCTACTTACCTACGCTACCATCTTGACCAGAACTCTTACGGGATTTAATATTGCAAAATTCTTTTAAACACGAAGATTCTGACTAACATGGCTGAGGTGAATATCCAACATCTACATATTGGAAAAAGCCCCACCGAGCTGAGAACCTCTAAGTTAACAAACTGTTGCTATTATTAAACAAACACCATTGGGTACTTCAGGCAGTTATTTGCTTTATAGGATAAAGGAAGAATGGGAAAAAATAGTAAAAATGTACCAAAGAATGGTTAATGGTTCTTGATGATGTGCCTAATGTATTACTGGGACTTAAAAACTACAGAGACTACAACAGGACCACAACTTGATAAACATTTTGGTTTGCTAAGAAGAACGTAGGACTACCATTAATCATTTCAGAAGAATTTCAGATGAGGAAGAGTAAGAAGCCAGGAAGTATGGCCAGCTGCTAGCAAGAGAGTATTCATGGCTCAAATCCTTTTAAGTTGTAGGGGTTTAGCTCACGAATCCAGCAAAGACAAAATAAAATCTGATACAAGTCATCCATTGCTAAGATACCAATCACTCTTAGTGCATTCTACCCCCTGGAATTACCTTGGCTTTCTGAGAGTTTTGGAATAGATTTGGTTTGGAATTCACATAAACTATTAAGTCATAATGTCTTGGTGCATTTAAGGGATCTCCAGATGATTCTATTCTGCAGCAAATTTGGAGACCATGAGAATACTCTTCTCAACATTGATGACCCAACCTAAAACCACAGCTACTAAAAAAAAGAGAGAGAGAGAGAGAAAGCTCACCCATCCTCATTAGCTGAGGTTGCCACCTTCTCAGGTCTGTCCCTCTTCTGATCTCTCAGTTTAGGATAAAACACTTTTTTTTTTACTTCATACCCTACCACACATTTGTCCCCACCTGCTGTTCTGCCCCTAGTCCATGATTCTTACTTTACAACTTAGACTATTCATTGCCTTGCTCAAAACTTTCTAATGACCCCCCCACAACCCAACACACACTAAATTATATGCAGGTATCACCTGGGAGCTTATCAAAAGATATAATTTCATGGTCTGTCCAGGTCAACTGACTTAGACTATATCTTAATAAGACCCCCAAGGGACTTGTATAATCAGTTAAGTTTGGTAAGTACTGCTTTGAAACACTGTTTCTCAAAGGATCTTTTGAAGGGCACTCTTTAAGGACAGAAGATCCACTGCCTAGATTCAAAACCACACCTGTCTTTCTCTTCACAGGACATCTATCCATTTAAAAAAAAAAAATTACTGAGTGACAACTATGCCCCATATTTTGCTTGGGTTAGAGGATCCAGCAGCAAAAACAACAGAATTTGTTCCTGAATTCATAGTCTTACAATCAGCAAGGGCAATGTTAACAAGGAAAGAAAAGTAAGGGAGCATCATGAAGGAAACGTGTGGGATGCTGTGGGATGATCTACTTAGTGAAGTGGAGGTGGCCACGGTCTAATGCAGTTTCAGAGATGAGAGCAGCACTCCTGAGGAAAGGCTGTTACAGGCGTTGTTCTAAGTGTTTTCCTCATATTTAGGTGCTTTACAGATGAGGAAACTAAGGCACAGAAAGATTGCACAATGTACTGACCATCACAGAGCAAACTTTGGAATTAAACTCTGTCAATCTGGCTACGTCATCTATATTCTTAGCCAGTGCACTTACAACATTTGAGTTCCGAAGAACATAAAGCATTCAAGAAGCTGAAGAAACACACCATATATCCAGATTTCAAGCAGTTTTTGCTCATGTATCTATGGTACTTTTTTTTTTAATCATACGTTGGGAATGCATCACCATTTAGCAGCAGCTTCCTATAACTTAGACTTTTAAGAAATACCCCATAGTTACTGAATCAAAATTTCTGGCCAAGGAATTGAAAATATGCATTTTAATAATGCTTCTAAGCAATTCAGAGGCAATCAATTGAGAACCAAAATGCTTAGAGCTACCATTTGCTCCAATAATCTCCTCCTTCTCATAGGCCCCCCAGTCCCCAAACAACCCATGGATACTTAATAATATACAGAGGTGGAGAAAAGTAGGTTTACAGTTGTTCATATGGAAAAATATATAATAGAGTAAATAATAATACAAGAATAAACTCCGTTTTGTGTACTCACAACTGTAAACCTACTTTTGCCCACTCTTGTACTCATCCCAAGATATAACTAAACATGAGGATAGCTGGAATTAAAGTGGAAAGCTAGAAGAAATCTGAAAATTGAATCTTTGCTACACCAGGTCCCTTTGGTGCCAGAATGAAAAGTATTATCTAGACTTGAAAAATTGGAGGCAGAAAGAGACCACAGAGGCTTGGAACTATTTTCATTTCAATGCCAACATTTAAATAACTAAGTGAGTTTCTGGGAAATGGAGTAAAATTTCAAATTGCTGGAAGAGCAATTATCTCACATTCTCCATCATTAGCCAGTGCTAGGAGAAGACTCTCAGGCAGCAGAGGGAATTTTCTTGAATGTAAATACATGCAATAGCAGTAACTGAAGAAATCTCTGGCCACGAGGGTGCACTGGCTCAGCAAAACTAATACACCTCTTGAGTGTCAGGGGACCTGGGCAGCTCCACCACCAATATCTGGCTGCCAGCAGGGTATTCTTTGCAATGCAGTCTTTTCCTTCTCATAACCATTTAACAAAAGAGTTATGGTAATCTTTCATGGGGAAGAAACTAAAAGAAGTAGCTGAACCTCAATAAAATTCCACCATCACAGATTATTTTCTTTGTGAATTTTTCCAGTATTTATCTCTAAGAGTTGGAATGTTTTCCAGATTCATTATTATTAAAATTATTCCAAAAGCCTTTTGTAGATGCTGCCTTTCAAATGGTTCAAAATATATACTGTAGATTTTCTGTCTCACTCTGTCTGGAAATGACGTTCCCTTGACTACTCTGAAGAAACCCTGTTCATTCAGTTCACTTCCTTCCAAACTTCATTCACAAAAATAAGTCCTGGAGAATTTTTAGAGAAGATTGTTGTTTCCACCCCTTAAAATGTCAGATAAATATTTCACTGTATTTTCAAAGCTCTTTTGCATTTACTATATTTATTTCTGATTCTATGCATAAACAAAGCTCATTGGATGCTACTTTATTAATGCTGTGACAAAGGATCATTAAGAAGATGAAGTCACACATTACAAACATTTTGTGCAGGTACCCTGCCACTGTAGACTCGGACTCTGATGATGATAATACTCAACAGCTGTCACTATGCTTTTGCCATTCACTGAGAGGTAGCCTGAAATGGCAGTCCGAAAATATATCAATGTTGGCCATTTTTTCATGTCACTCCCATGAAAATATGTGACAATCAAAGTACTTTTGGAGGATCCCTCATTCATAGGCCTGGAATGTTGCAAAGAACCATGTCAATGATCTCAGCATCTGTGATGGATTATCTCTTTGCAGAGCCACAGAGCAACATGTCCTTCTCCCTTCCTCTGGGAGGTTACTGCAGTGATAGCAAGGGCCATGCCTCGCTTGGGAGGGCATGATGAGCAAGAGAAAGCCTTGAATGTGTGGGTGAGGCCCAGTTTCCTCTACTCTGGGCACTAAGGTTAATATTCTTTCCATTCTTCCTTTTCTTAAATGGGCCTCTTTTTTTACTATGACAGTAGTAAGATCTATAGAACTAAAGCTAAGGTGTGAGACTAAGGAAGAGAAACTAAAGTATTAACTCCTGGGCTTAAGTTTAAATGGAGCTTTGGGGGCTAGTATTTATGTCTCTGTGTGGACTGGCTCATCAGGGAACTGTCATAATTATGGGAGAATATACCCGTCCTAAGAAAGAGGGTCTTTTACCAAAGCGCTCCTGTGTGCTTATTAGGACTTGGTATTAAATTTCCTGAATCATAGCCCAGTAAATACACCCAGGGGTATAAAGCATAGCCATTAAAAGTAAAGAAATGCAAATCTTGTACTGCCAATTTTGGTATCCGTTCAACACTTTCAAAACTATTGTCCACAGGTTTATATTTATCAGTGACATAAGCATTGTGCTTCAAGCCCTATATTCCAGTGAAAATACCTGGTCAGGCTCCAAGTATACAGGAGCAACAAAGAAATTAGGATGGTGATGATGGTTTATAAGGAACCACATGTAGCTGGCTTAAATGTTATAACAGGATTAACAGAAGATGAGGCATCCTGCAGTGCATGCCAGTGAAATTATGGCACAGAGCACCTGACAACATTTTCCCTGCCTAGTTCTGGTGGATGTGGAAATCCAAGACTTCATTTACAAATTTTACAAACCTTGTCCCCAGGGTGGCTTGCCAATGAAAAGGAAGAGGGCTCACAATCCATTCTCTCACTTATGTAGCAGTTGGGAAAACAATGAGGTAGTTAGGAGATGAAGCACTAAGAAAACAGCATCTACCTACCTGATCGGCACAGCCTCGGGCAGGGTGTCCATTCACTGAAAGCGGTCACAACACAGTCTTTTTTGCATGGGAGGACACAAGGGCGTGCTGTTTCCGGCCGAGTAGAATCTGGACATCTGTCAATGTGAAGAGATCATATCAATGCCTGCTGGGGAAAGTAAGTGCTTTAACATAGAACTGTAGGATTTCAGAACACAAAACATCACCTTGTTTTTTTCTCGTTAACTAGAGGAGGTAAGACAGACCCAGGAAGATGCAGATACTCACCCAAGGGCTCACAGCCAGAGGCAGAGCAGAAGCAGACTTCGGCTCCCTAGTCCCAGACACCAAAATACTTTTCCCTAGACCAGGAAAAGAACAATCCCTGAAACTAACTAAAGACAATGTCAAGAAAGTGTCTCCTCATCAGCATCAGTTCAAACAACACTTGATTTTTTTTTTTTCAGAATGAGCATACATTTTTTGAAAAGTGTTTTATACAGGGTAATATATTAAAATCAGTGACATCCTTCAAAAGGGTGAGGAAAATATGACACAATATACAGATACATTTGGGAAGAAAGATCACCAAAGACCACTTAACTATATTATGCATCTTTGATTATCAACAGAATTTTACAATAGTCAAATAATAGTCAGGTGTCTCTTTAGAACATGCAAACACAGAGATTGTCCAAATTTCAAATACTAAGAAAAAGTAAGAGATGATAATATTTGGTGGAGAAGAAGAAAAACAGGTCATCTAAGAAGAGAGAAGAATCTGACTGATATTAGACCCCATCAGTTTATGCAGTTATAAAAATTAAAACATTCTCTTAGTTTTAAATATTTACAAATGATACAGAGAAAAAACATAGATAGCGAATTGGGCTGTGGAACAGAATGCACTTATCATTCTTGCCACCATAAGGTGAAAATGCAGTGGGCAAAGGATTGGGGGTCTTAGAGGAAGAAAATAAAGCGGAGGCTTGGATGCCCTCATCTAACAAGGCAGGGCGTCAAAAGGCCAACCTACACGTAAAAAAAAAAGAAAGAAAGTCAACAATGTGGGGAGTCAGGGGAGGAATTAATGTAAATGAGTCCGGTTCATTGCTTTCATAAGAGGAACCAGTAAATGCACATTTTCAATTGAGAATGGATATATACATGATATGTGAAAATATATCATGTAGCATTAGGAGCTAACCCTCAGAAAGGGAGGAGAGACAACAATACATAATCAGGCTGGTTTGTATTGGTATAAAGACACAGTGGATAGATAAGAAACTAATACAGCGAGAGCCAATGGCAGGGCAGGAGGCAAGGAAGGGGTTCATGAGAACAGGGGTGGGTTAAGGCTTCTTGTTGTTACTATACATCTCCTTGTATAGTGTTAATCTTTGTGAACCATGTGAAGGCTTACCCAGTCAAAGTAAAGGAGATGGGGGAAGCAAACCACCGCAACTATGAAGAAGTGCTTGTATTTGGGATGTGGGATACTAAGCAGAGTAGGAGATGGTTGGTGGCTGGTTGCTTCCCATCATCAGTTTTTTTCCATCAGCAACAACAAAAAAATGTATTATTTTAGTTCTACTATGGAACATAATATACTTTGATGAAAATTGAAAATATATATATACTCATAGAAAAAGATTTGCTCAATTAATTAGTAGTGACATTATTATTAATCATACTTAATACACACAAAGACCTGTCTATCAAATAGTTCAATTCAATGAATATAACAATAGAAAGAAAAAAGATTGTTCTTAAAGTGTCGTTATGAGGATACACTGTTATTTAAATAAGCAATGCTGTTAAGGAAAATTTACGTCAGACTTTAGTAGAAATAGCAAAAAAAAAAAAAAAAAAAAACCCTAAAATAATTCCCAAGTTCTTTATTCATACTTTAATATCCACTAAAATTAAATTGATCTGCTATTGCTGGAAATGAACGTACAACCCAAGCCACCTTTCTGTGTACTCGGTGGGGTGGGAAGGCCCACACTCACCTAGCACTCACTCCCTCATACATTCACAGTAGAGCTTAAAAATCCTTGTGGTGCTAGCTTTAGACTTTCTGGAGAGGGTGGCTAACACTGCAGGGCCTTTGTTCACTTCAGTTAGGAGAGGGTGTTAGTTTTTCTAGAGAAATGACATTGTCTACTTTATTTACACTTTGTCAGTATCACTCACAATAAATACTCACTGAGCCCAATGTCAACTCTCCACAATATGGCTGGCCCCCACTTCTCTCTGTGTTCTCCCACCAAGTCCGTAAGTAATGGCATCATCCCCTCAGTGGCAAAGGTCAAGCTCAGGTTACAGTGCTTTTATAGAGGCCACACACTGAGGGCTCTCCTGGAATGTGATTTCTGGTCTCATAGGAGCCAACTATTCCCTTGTAGGTAAAACTGTCTTTTTTTGTTCATTTCTTCTTCCAAAAAGGGCAGCCTTTTCTTCACATATTCAACTTTCCCTTCCTTTCTATTTACACATTGTCTACTGCTTCAAGGATTGGCACGTTTCCAATAATCATAAATGTCCCCTTAGTCTTTAAAAATATTCTCTTTGACCATTAGCAACTTATGGGTCCTCTGTTTCTAAAACTATAAGGTTTTATTGTCACTGACTGAAAAAAAAAGACTTTTAACATCGTTTGTGCTGCTGTTTGTGTGTGTGTGCAAATGTACACAGGTGTGCATGAAAAATACATACACTAACCTTGAATGCTTTCATGGTAGAATTCTCTTATACTGTATCTTAGAAATGCCATATATTCGTGCATTGTAAATATCAGAAAGTGAATGGTTGAATAGTATTCTATGCTATTGGAGCCTGAAAATGAATAAATCACTAGGGATATTAGACAAACTTATCCAACCATTTCCAAAGTGAAATTGAAGACTTAAAATGCAAGGGAACATGGATTCACTTTTTAGTTAGTAAACAAAGTATGACCCCTGGTCTTTTGTCATAATTTACACTTCCAACTTTCATGTAATGAACACTCTGATCCCAGATTGGCAGTACTCTTGATAAAAGGATGAAAGTATTTCATTTGAACACATATTATTTTCCTGGGCTTACACTGCAGTAGTCTACAATGACTGTCTCTTGGTCACCCTGTAGGCTAAATTCACTTATAAACACGGTGCTGAATTGCATTAAATTGAGCTACAAAGACCTGTCATTTTTCAGTTTCTCTCCATAATCAAAATGCAGATAAGAAGAAATGAAATACTGCCATTTGTGACAACATGGATGGACCTTGAGAATATTATGCTAAGCAAAATAAGTCAGTCAGAAGAAAGCTAAGAACCATATGCTTTTACTCATATGTGGAGTATAAAACTGAAACTTGTGGACACAGACAACACTGTGGTGGTCACCAGAGGGACGGGGCAGGGGAGTAGTTAGCAGAGGACAAGGAGGGGCCAAATATTTGGTGACAGAAGATGATTTGACTTTGGATGGTGGACACACAATGCAATATACAAATCATGTATCATAGAGATACACTTGAAACCTATATGATCCTATTAACCAATGTCGCCTCAGTAAATTTAATTTAAAAAAGACCTGATATTTTTCAGTGTATCTCCATAATCAAGATGCAGACACAGTGCTCCAGCTTCTCCAGCAGTCCTCCTACCAGGAACTGACTTTCCATCTCATTCAGCAAAGGGGGCAAACCTGACAACTTTAGAAACAGTAAATGTTTAACTGGAGCTTCATATTTCTATATCTCACAAAATGCCAGGTGTTTATACATTAAAGGCAGAAAGTGCCTTATCAGGATCGTTGGGAGGCTTTGAGTTGTGTGTTTTTAATCTTTATTATTATTTTTCTACAATGCCGCTGGGGAAAAAAAAAAGTACTGAATGGTGAAACAAACTAAACAAAGCCCCCAAAATATACCAACAAGCTCTCACAATCTGTTTCGGTTGTGCCCTAGCTAGTTCTCATTTTCTGATATGATCAGTTCTATTACTCATACAATGGGAACATTCTCACCTACACAATTGCATGGAAAACAAACACCAGCCCAGAAGCAAGAACTCACAAGGAGTTCTGTGCATCCCGGTGAAATGAGTTTCGAGATAAAACACATTAGGTTAGCCCATCCGTCCCATGGAGACGTGTTTCTTTTTTTCCACCTGAAGGCCACACTTTTTTAGGATGTTTTCTTCTCCTTTCCTTTTTTGATTGCCCCACCCCTACAACAAGGATTTGACAAATGGCTGTGGGTCTTTTTCCACTGCAATGGCTTTCACATGAAAAAGAACAAAAATACACAGGTTTTGAAAGGGCAGAGAAAAGAATGTTTTTTACTGCTGGTAATCTCACTATCTCGCAATGTGCTTCACTGGACAATAGGTATTATTTTCTTAGCTCAATTAATCTCATTAACCTCAACAATTCTAATTAACTTGACTAAAGTCAATGGAGGATCCTAGTGTTTAGTAGAATTGTTTGGAGATGTACAGTAAGAATTAAAATTAGGTTAAGTCTCCAGCCTCAATAACAGTGCAAAAAGTGATTAGTAATATCTGTGTGTGTGTTAGGGAAAACATCTGTGCAATTCACTTTTCTGCATTGAAAAACTGAGCAAACCTAGAGGTTATTTATAATAATAATAATAATAATAATCCCACTTATGTAAATTTTCAATGAAATGCATAGTCATTTGTGAATTATGCTTTTAACTCTAAACTTTTGGTCTTGTGATTTGGGGGTCATAAAATATTATTAAGGTAACAATAGAGTAAGCTGATGTGCTCAGACCTTAATAAAAAACTGCCATTCAAAGTAATTATGAGGATAGAGGAGGAAAAAGAGGACTATTTGAACATATAATCTAACTTTTCATGTCCAACTAGCCTTTAAATTGTGATGATAATTTCTTTGAGAGGTGTCGATCTCAATCCCAATGCCCCTTTGTGCTAAGAAATAAACAAACTGCATTCCCATCAAGTGGGTTTTTCTTGCTGTCATTCAGAACTAAGGGTTTTATTTTGTGAAAGGTAGAAGATCAGACTTCAAGTATGCTAAATTTTCTCATCACTATAAACAATATACTTGCATATCATGCAAGATTTACTCCTATATCTAGGACCTATTTGTCTTTATTTATATATTAAAGCTAATATTTCATGCATCTTTTTTAAGGCAGTTGAACATTTACATCATAAAAATAACATTATCATGGCTGAAATCCTTTCCAAGGTAAAAAGTTCTTTTACATAGTACCTTTTTAAGCCATTTAGAATTTTCCATAACCCCAGGAATTAGGTAATCACCTGAACTAGGTGACATGAAAATATTAATGTGCATGTTTGGTTATAATTCCCATTGGCTCCATTAGTCCACATGGTGTTCTGAACACCAGACAAGTTAAACCACACAACTGGCATAATTTGATGTTCCAAAAAACACCACAAACAATGTAGCATTGGATGCTAAACAGAAATAACATTTATGAGTAATAAGAGCAGAAGCTCATATGTATGATCTGTTATTCATTAGTCTTCATGGCAGTCCTCTTTGCCAGAATTTATTATGGTAGATAAAATATATTTTTGAAGCAATGAATAAATATCTACTCTCAGTTTTCTGTAATTCATATCCAATCCTTGGCAAACCCTGTTACTTTCCTAAACATAGGTCAAGTTAATTCATACATTCTAAAATGTTTATGGAACACTAAATTTCTGCCAGACACTGTGCTAAAGTCTAGGGTTCTTACAATGTAGAACATCCAATCCTAGCCCTTTGGAAGCCACTATTAGGAGGAAAGGCAGGTGAGGTCTTTACTTCAAGTCACAGTTATCTCCACTTACATTTGCAGAGCCAGCTGCTCATCAGATGCTCCAACACCAGCAGCATCTGGCCAGTCTGCACTTTTTCTGTCATCAGCACTTCATTTCCCTTAACTGAGCTTCTGTGACTTTCCTTACACACAGTTAAGTGTGGTTTCCATGGCAGTGTGGCTCAGGCCCAGAGCCTGTCATCACAGTGCCCCAAGATGAAATTAATCAGGTATCTGCGTTGCCCATGGCAGCAATACAAATTGCCTTGAATCAGGCAGAAGAGCAAATGTATTGCCTAGGTTGCCAGGAAAGGCAGAGGTATAATTAGGGGGGATGCAACTAAGGGCTTGATGCTGCCAGGATTTGTTCTGCTTCAATTTCTGCTTCTTTCTGAGCATCAGCTTTATTCTGCCTCCAGCTTTTGCCACTAGGCCTAACAATGGCTATGACAGCTCCCAGTCCATATACTTAGGGAAACCAGTATAGAAAAAAGATAGGGTTTCATTTCCCCATCTTGAAAATTCCTGGGGACATCCCTAAATTGCCTAGTTGGCCCAGCCTATCCTGGTGACCCACCATTCCTGTGGCTGGGTGGGGTGTTTCACTACAAAGAAGGGACTAGTTCAAACACGGCCACCTGGGAATCTCTATGGATGGAACAGTTTCCCAGTCTCTGTATACTGCATAGGCCCCTTACATTTTTTTCTCCACAAGCCTTCCCACATGGACTTGAGGAACTGAGTGATGTGTCCTCATTTGGTCTAGCAATGGCACTTCCACAGCTGAGCTCTCCCCTCAGTTACTGCTTTTCCTCCATCACTTGCAGTTATTCCTGATCCTTTTTGATATCTATATCCGAGTCTCCATGCCCAAAATATCCTATTTCTTTCTTTTCGTTTAAATTACGTCTTCAAGTACATAGTGTGCATGAGACTGTAAACCTGCCCAAGGGTATAGATTCGTCTATTCAAAATGGCTGTATGGGTTTATTGCTCACTGCAGAAAAGGTAACGGGACTTAAAAAAAGAATACAACACACCCCTATATTTTCTTTTTTTTATCCTCACTCAAGGACATGTTTATTGATTTTAAAGAGAGGGGAAGGGAGGAAATAAGAGAAGGAGAGAAACATCAGTTGGTTGCCTTTTGTACATAGCCTGATCAGAGACCACACTTGCAACCTAGGTATGTGCCCTGACCAGGAATCAAACCCTCAGTTTTTGGGTTTGTGTGACACCAACCAACTGAGCCACACAAGCCAGGGCACAACCCTATATTTTCAAAGTTCACAACCTACCTTCATTTGGACCTAGTCTTTATGGGACTAAGAAAGAGTGAAAAATACTGAGATCGGCTCTAGAAAATGTGATTACCCAAATAGAGTCCATATTTGTGGATGTTATTTACTGTTTATACATTAAATAATGTACATATTATAACTTAGTAAAGTTTTTACTTTTGTTAGGACATATTTTTTAATTTTAAGAGTCAAACAAAACAAAACAAAAATATATTACTCTAGCACAGACGGAGACATATTCAGTGCTTGAAAAATGCTTTTGACTAAAATTATTCCACTACGCAAAAATCCTATGCATGTTCGCTAAATTATTGATAATACCTTTTGGTCATCACTTGTCCCACATGACTCTTGACACAAAAGACTTTCCGTGTCTGAACGCCTACACCACATGTAGCTTCTCCATTCCATCCAACTGTTGCATTGAGGGCAGTAACTGATGTGTCTTCTGAACAGGGGCCCCACGGCGATGTCTCCCAGTAGAGTTGCATACAGGAATGGCCATTGCATGTGCGGTACTCTTGGAGGGCCTCACTGGGGGGGCATGGTTTTCCACCTGCAAAAATAAAAATAAAAAAGAATACATAGCTGTTGTTACTTTTATTAACATGTTGCTGTTGTTATTACTGTTCTTATATTTGTTGTTTTTGCTGTTTTTATGGTCTAGAAAAACAGCCTTTTACGGCACAGCTGCCCGAAGGCCAGGGCCACTGCTCCCTTTCTCCCACTTCAAGGCCATGGCTCTTTCACCTTGAATAACAATCTAAGGACAATGTTGTGCCATTCTCTGCATAACAGGGAGCAGTACATGTCAATTAAATTTTTAAAAAATGACGGATTCAACTGCCTACCCCGAGTCATGTATCTCTGAGATAAACGCCCAACATTTTTAATTTAATATTACTAGGCCTACATAAATTAGCAGTTAGATAAAATAGCCCATGAACTCAAAGGCTATTAGATCAAACACAGACACATTGCTTCTATACGCTCTCTCTTCCCTAAGAGAGCATTATTTTTTATCAGAGTAGCATTTTAAAACACCCACCCTCCATCAAGCAGTGCATTTTACCACAATTCGAGAAAAGCAGAAGTCTCTGCTAAAGTTTGGCAAGGGAAAGCCCGCCCTCCAACTCTAAAATACTACCTGACTATGTCCTACGCCCTGGCTGGGAGACCAGGCAGGTGTGGATCCTCACATTCTTGGGTGAGTCAGACAATCAAATTTCATTGCTGTCTTTTCTTTCATATTTTTATATCCATGTAAAAATGGGTATTTGTCTAAAGTATTGATTTTTCCCTGTTCTTTCACACTATAATGTTTTATTCAGTGGGTCAAATGCTCAAGAAGATTTGTGACTTTGGTTTTGTTATTCTTGTTATTTTTCCCCATTAACTTCTATAGACTTTTTTCCTTCTCCCAAAAATATAAAAGACAACAAGGAGAAGCAACTACATTTTAAGAATACAAAAATCTTCATTTATCTTGACCCTGGCACCTTTTCTTGGGATCACAGAACAGAATCTTATTTGAAAGGGAACTCCTTGAAGCCTGTGGCCTTACTGCCTTGCCATTCCAACTAAGCTGTAGGCAGATAAAGCCAAGGGAGGGCCTGAGAGAAATGATGCGTGTTGTCTGGAGACAGAGCCCATTGCTATAAATGATAGGAACAGCTGTTCCTCTAATTTTTCTCTGATGTCATCCGTTTACATTCTCATCACACATTTTAGTTTTCAAAAGCCATTTTTGCAGGCTTCATCCTTTTCCCTCTCTCTACATGGCAGCATGACACACCAGAAAATCAGGGCACAGGGATCAGGTAGCTTGCTAATATCACCAGCAGTTCCCAGTGAAGAAGCCATGTCTCTTAATTCCTAATTTGGAACTCTTCTTACCAGACATTTTTCAATTATGTTCCCAACTTCATGAGCTATCTGAAACTGGATGTGAACCAATCAAACTTTGTTTTCTTTCCTAAACAAGTATAATGAAAAATAACAGAATAGACTAAAACAATTCTTGTAAACACCAGAACCCATCAGAGATACCCTTGAAGATTAAAGAGAAATGACACACAAGGAAATGCAGGCGTTCATTTGGATTCATGGAATGTAGGTATCACCTCTATGAGGCCTCTTCCACCACATGACCTTCACAATTGCCTGTTGGAAAACAATAATTGGGCAACCAATCTCATTAAAAACTTTACTGTTGCTCACCTTCTCCAGCCAATGCCAGGATAGTCCTTGACCTGGTCTGTTTCCCATCTGAGTTTTTATTTGAACAAGACTGGGAGCAGGATGACCACTCTGTCCACTCACTCATCACACAATCCATCCTGCAGGGAATTTCACAAGCTATCCATTCAGGAGGAGAAGATGCTGGGCAGAGATTCCCTGATACATCTTCTCCTGTAATCAACCAGATCAAGACAGAAGCTGGTTAACACACAAGTGAGGCCAGTCCAAGGAACATTTAGGTTCATCGCTTCCTCTATTATTTCAGTTTAGCTTAGAAGACTTCACTTGGTGTCTAAACCAATAAAGAGCAAAATATGATGGTTTATTTGGCCATTCATAATAGTTGTGTCAAGAAAAACTGCCAGGAGATCATTTGGCATTTAGAAAGGTAGATATCACAGGAAAACTGGCACTTGTCATCTTTCACAAGAACAAAATGGGCTTCTTCCAGCAACAATTTAGCCACAGATGGCTGGAGACAGACACGACAGAGGCATTATGGACAACCACATGTAACAAGTATATGTTTTTCTGTAAAATAGGGGTCAGAATAGTCCATTGGCCTGAAAAAGCATAATTTATGCTGAGCATTCTATTCTACCCTATAAAAATAATTTCATCAATCTAATTTTCTGATATGTGTTTTTGCCTCCAAATGTGTAACTTAAGCAAGATTATCATACCATTAGTCTTTTATTCTATTTGTTCATAGTGGAAAATAATCCAAAACCATAGTGAAAATGGATCTGTGGCCAAATGATATAATGTGTTCAAACAAAAGTTGAAAATCAGTCTAAAATTCTTCCTAATACATTTACAATTACCCATTTAAATGAGCAAATGAGTTACTTTATATATATATATATAAATACAGTTAACAAATATACATTTATATACTTATAACATTTATATTTACATACTTATACTATAAATATATATGTGTATATATATTTACAATTAACAGGTGTTAGGACTAAGGGGTTCATTTCTAAGTTACTATTCCATATCCAGGATGATTACAATATTTTTTTAAAAAAACGCTTCTTTTAGGTTATTTCCTCCCTAGTTTAGAATTAATATTCTTCTTTATAGATAATAATTCAACTTTTCCTATTCTCCCCATCTCCCTTCACGATCATGCCATAAAAACAGAAGACACAAACAATAGTCATAGCATTTATAGTTTGAAGGTATAACATAAACTATGGAATGACAGCTCTAGGAAAGAGGCTGTGTGACTTTGTGCCCATGGAGTGCTCCTGTCATAATCTGACATAAAAAGAACTGCAAAGGGGATTAATATTTATACAGTGTCTCCCTTGTGCTAGGCACTGTCATTGCAGGAAACTCCTGAGGCAGGTGCAAGCCATCCTCTTTTATAGACAAGGAGTCAGTGGCTCTGGAAAGAAAACTTGGTCAGGGTCACGCAGGCCTGAGCTGGGAATCCATTTAAAACTTTCTCACTCCAAAACTTCTGCTTTTCCCTTTAACCATGCTGTGTCTAATTTCAGGGAGATGGATATTCCTTTTCTGAGGAAGTAAATACAACAACGTGACAGTAAGCAAAACTGCCTGGAGAAGAGAGTGCACTGCTGGTATCTACATTCATATTTGTAAATGAGGCCAGACTCACTGCCCTTGAGGTACAAATAAAATTTTTCAAGCATATTATAAGAAGTAATAGATATTCTAGCAGATAATCAAGCTGAAAGACCAGTTCCAATCATTCTCTTTTGAGCCTCAATCTATTTTCAAGTTGAGTCCACATTGTATGTTCTGTATCCACACACACACACACACACACACACACACACACACACACACACTAATACAGCTAATGGGTAGTGCTTTTCCAAGTACAGGGGGAGATAGGTGAAACAAAACACCCAAATTACATCTAATAAAAATTTAATTACTGTGTTTGTGATTATTATTAGCAACATTTGTATACAAAACACTTTAAAGCAGTGTCTTGCAAAGAACACTTTGAGGAATAAAAGATAAAAACAAGAAGGGCTGAGAGGTACTGGGTTAAAGTAGTAATATGGTCTAATTACAAAAGAACTTGTCTGAGTTTTGAAAATGCCAATGTACAGTGTAAATTTCCTAGGGTGGAAATGGTATGCAAGTTTTTCAACCTTATTTGACCAATGCGATCCTTTTTTGAGGAGTATCCATCCCAGACACAATATTTTTATGAGTATGTTTTGAGAAAACTCTGCCTTCAAGAGTTATACAGAAGAAGCAACCAGACTTCTGGCCAAGATGGAAGTGGAGGTGGACACACTGTGCCTCCTCTCACACCCAAAATTAAGGACAACAAATATTTAGAAACAAGAAAACATGCAGAAATGATAGAAAATTGAACTGTATGGAAGTCCAACAACCATTCATTCAGACTGGTAAGAAGGGCGGAGTCACGGCAGGAAAAAGTGTAGGCACAGCCCCACGCACACAGGCAGCAGTGGCTGGCAGACCCTAGGCGAACAGGTGGCAGCTAGCAGACCCCGGGCACAGGGGGGCAACTGTGCAGACCCAGTGAGGCCGCACAAGGTGGCTGGCTGACCAGGTGGTCCCACAATCACACACAGATAATTCAGGTGAAGGGGAAGCAGCAGAAGGGACCGGAATCCAAGAGAGAGCAGAGCAAGTGCCATTGTTCCCTCTCGAACCCTGCCCCCACATACAACGTCACTAACCTGCAACTGGGCTGCCCCACCCTGGGGAACACCTAAGGCTCCACCCCTCACTATGTAACAGCTGTGACCAGACCCAAAAAAAAAAAAAACCCAAAACAAAAAATACCAAAAATGGCTCAAACCGGAGAACAAATGAAAGCCCCAGAGCCAACTCCTCTAAGCGACCAAGAGATAGCCAACCTATCAGATGCACAGTTCAAAGCCCTGGTGATCAGGATGCTCACAGAATTAGTTGATTTTGCTCACAAATTAGATGAAAAAATGCAGGCTACAATACATGAAATGAAGGAAAATGCATGGGGAACCAATAGAGATGGGAGGAAAACTGGGACTCAAATCAATGGAGTGGACCAGAAAAAAGAAACAAACAACCAAACAGAAAAGAATGAAGAAACAAGAATTCAAAAAAATGAGGAGAGGCTTTGGAACCTCCAGGACATCTTTAAAAGCCCCAACATCCGAATTATGGGGGTACCAGAAGGGGAAGAGGAAGAGCAACAAGTGGAAAACTTATTTGAACAAATAATAAAGGAGAACTTCCCTAATCTGGCAAAGGAAATAGACTGCCAGGAAGCCCGGGAAGCTCAGAGAGTCCCAAAGAAGTTGGACCCAAGGAGGAACACACCAAGGCACATTGTAATTACATTAGCCAAGATTCAAATCAAGGAGAGAATTCAAGAAGCAGCAAGGGATAAGGGGACAGTCACCTCCAAAGGAGTTCCCATCAGACTGTCAGCTGATATTTCAAAAGAGACCCTCCAGGCAAGAAGGGGCTGGAAAGAAGTATTCCAAGTGAAGAAAGGCAGGGACCTACATCCAAAATTGCTCTATCCAGCAAAGTTTTCATTTGGAATGGAAGGGCAGATAAAGTGCTGCCCAGATAAGGTCAAGTTAAAGGAGTTCATCATCACCAAGCCCTTATTATATGAAATGTTAAAGGAACTTATCTAAGAAAAAGATGATCAAAAATAGGACAGTGAAAAGACAGGAAACTCACAGCTATTAACAACCACACCTAAAACAAAAGCAAACAACTAGAACAGGAACAGAACCACAGAAATGGAGATCACATGGAGGGTTAGCAACAGGGGAGTGGGAGGAGGAGAGAGGGGGAAAAGGTACAGAGAATAAATAGCATAGATGGTTGGTAGAAAATAGACAGGGAGAGGGAAAGAATAGTGTGGGAAATGTAGAAGTTAAAGAACTTATGACACATGGACATGAACTAAAGGGGGGGATGGGGAGGGAGGGGGTGTGCAGGGTGGAGAAGAATGATGGGGGAGAAATGGGACAACTGTAATGCATAATCAATAAAATATGTTTAAGAAAAAGAGTTATACAATTATCAACTATTTGAGGAGCACATAGCACACCCATGGTATATGATAGTGTGTAAGTGAAAATAACTGTTATTTACCCCACTAGAACTCATAGGTAATAACACAAATGAGCTATAAACACATGAGACTAGAACCATCTCCAAAAGTAAATGCTGAGCTACAAATGTGTGTTTCGAACAGGAATCACTACAGCAATTCAGGGAAGAGGTGGAACTCTGGGGGTTTAGCAGAACAGAAGAAGGCTTTCAACATGGAGAAAGAGAAAGGTTGAGGGTTAGTGGCAATCATGGTGGGTATTTCAGGCATCAAAGTGTCAACAAAGGTATAATGGTAGAAAAATGCAAGGTATTTGGAAGACAGTTAATGCTGAAGCTGCATAAGGTAAAGAATGCCCATGTTGGAAGATTTATTGGTTATCCAATTCTGAATGACTTGGACTGACACAAATTCTTTTATATTTCTTCCTTCTTTTAATTCAGTTGCTGAGGTTTCCCATGACCCAAATTTAACATCCTCCCTAGTCATCATTCAGCACTGTTAGTATTCACTTTGGGTGTCCCAGTGCTTTTTAAGCCTAAGCTTTCATATAAACTGATAAGCACATTTTTAGTGAACCTAATGTCAATACTCCACCAACATTTTGATACCTTGTTTATGCAGACTAATTTAGAAATGAGAGCAAACAGAAGAGCCTCTCCTTGAGGGAGCCATACTAATAGTCATAAGCATACTCCGAAATATGTGTTTGAGCTATTTTATATAAAACTTTATTTAGAAAAGAAAGCTGCATAATGGGACCTCATCACTGGGTGCCCTCATATGACACACTTAGGTATCCAAAGAGGAATCTTAGCACCACCTTCCCCCTGAGTATATCATTTAACATCCTTGAACCTTAGGTATTTCATCTGTGATAATGAAACAATGTTTACCTTTCAGAGATATAATAAGGATTATAAATCATTTATGCAACATACATAGCAATATGTCCCACACATAGAGGACTCTCAATATACAGGAACCTTAAAAATGTCCTTTGCAAAGATGTATAACACAAAAACCCAATGGCCTTATTCGTCTGAAAAATCTAGATATTTTTGCCATAGCTCTGGAAAGCATTTGCTTTACCATTCATTCATACATGTGTACAAATAACTACCAACAGCTTCACAGGCTGCTTCACGCAAAATATAAAAACTATTTATAATTTTCCATATTATTTTATTTATATGATCAGCTAATCTAAATGATTTATGATCCAAAAATAGAGCACATGTGCCTGAACAACCTCACCTGCCCATCTACCTTGGTATAATTATCTTCCCATTTCACAAAGAGAACCCACCTCAAAAAAGGCGCATTCATTTTCCTGTTTTCAGTTCCTTAGATGGATCAATGAGACCAACAGAAATCTCAAGCAAGCATGGAAAATAAAGTAGGACATGGCATGGAAATACAGCCATTAACAGTCATTTTCACTAGCAGTGATCATCTAATATCATAATAAAATAGAATATATTTAAGAGGAAAATTGAATTCATCTTTCAAGAAAACTATAAAATTACTCCCAGCCCTCATAAGCTTCTCAGGGATCAATAAAGACAAACTCTACATTCTCCCCTCATGGACAAGACTTATTTAAACCAGTCGTGATTCTGAGAATATGGGATATGGTGCTGCTTCAACTTGTCACTCGATAATTTATTTTTAAATAATGGAATATGCTGAATCTACACTACACAAAATGAACCATTTGAAAGCAAATACTAATGGCATTTAGTAGATCACAGTGCTGTGCAACCACCACCTCTACATAGCTTCAAAACATCCTCATTGCTCTAAAGCAAAATCCTTTACCTGATACACACTTTCTCCCCATTGCCCACTCTCCTCACTCCTTAGCAGCCAATTTACGTTCTGTGTTTATGGAATAAATTACTCTGAATATTTCATGTCAATGGAATTATATAATTTGTGATGGTTTGTGCTGGCTTCTTTTGCTAAGCATAATATTTTAGAGATTCATCTATGTTATAGCATGTATCACTACATTATTCCATTGTATGAAAAAAATAATATTCCATTGTGGGTGCATACCACAATTTTTATCCATTCATCTATTAATGGACATCTTTTGGCTGTTGTGAATTATGCTGCTATGAGCATATTTATACATGTACATGTTTGAGTACCTGTTTTCATTTTTTTCTGGTATGTATCTAGGAGTGAAATTCTATGATCATATCCATCACTAATTTTTGTTTGTTTGTCTGTGATTCTGGGAACTGTGGCACAGTGGCCAGATTACTAGCTCTGTGCTATAGTTTACACTCTTGTTCTCATGCTTGACCATTCCTGGAAAAAAGCAAAAGTACTTTGATGAGAAAAAGATTCTTGAGCGTATCAATATACTCAAAATTCCCTAACATTTTTTTCCAGTTCAAATGCACATGCTACATTAAGTTTAAATGCCTAATGACAAATATTCTACAGCTAGTGGTCAAGCGATTGTGTAAATTTAACATGAATACAGCTCTCATAGTTTGGGCTTTCCACATCAAGCTAATGTTTAAATCATACAAATGCTATATACTATATTCTGTGGTGTTTGTTGTTTTGTGACTTCTAAAGAACTAGAATTTAATATTGTGAACTACTATCTTTTATAACAATAGAACAAACAACTATAATTCTTAGTTTTCTGACCTAGACTATAGGTGTCCAAAATAAAAAAGATACAGACAAAAAAGAAAGAGAAACCCAGATAGCCACAAATCTACAGTATGATTTGAAAAATATACCAACATTTTGTCATTGTACAAACTTCAAATTACCATATTCTTCCAAAAATAATGCACTCTTGGTATTTTATGGATTTTTCCCTTTATATACTATTACACCACCTATGAAAATAATGAAAGTTATTGAAAATACTGTACCTGTCATAAAATTTTATGTTCTATTTAAATCTCAGAAAAGAATGCCAATAAACGTTGATTAAATGCTTATTGACAGTTGAGTAAAACTTCAACAGACAGCATGTAGCAAATTTACTAGAATTCATATGTACTTAATTCCACTTTTAAAATTTAAATGTTATCTCCTTACAGGTAAGTAGGCTGTGGCCACTTCTGGACTGAGACTCTAATCATCTAAGAAAATGTTTATATTGCAAACCAATATGATATGAAGCAAAGCTAAGGGCTAGACAGAAGCTATCTATGTGCAACAATGCAATGCCACCATTGCAATGAATATATCTGCTTGCTAATTTCACTGTATATATGATGCTTATCTGGTTATGTAGTTTACACATATAAGAAGACAAATAAAGAAACCTGATGTTAAGTAATCATATTCTTAATAACAAAAAAAAAAACAACTGCCCTAAAATAACATCAATATCTTGTATTTGGGTAAGACTGGGCTATATTACACTACATGTAGTGATTTAATGAATATCTATATTACTATTATGGAGAGGTTAAAAAACCTTGCTCAAAGTTATGTAGCTAGTAAGAGTCTGAGCTGGAACTGGAAAAGCTATCTGTTAGACATCAAAGCTATATTCTCCCCATTATGCTGTATTGTTTCCTGGTTCAAATCTCACATGTATCATTCCCATTACATTACTTTTAGCTGATGCCAAACCATAAAGAAGGGATATTCTACAATTCATTGTCAGTTTCTTGGTAAATTTAGTATTGAAAAACGTAAGTAAAATGGAGTGTGTGCCTTGATTATCTCGGAAATGCATCATGGGATGGGGCAGAAAGGATGATACCTTTCAAAAATGGAATAGATATGCAGATGAAAAAGAGGTCAGAATGGAGATATGGAAGAATAAGGAAGAATTCAAGAACAAATAGAAGAACATAGGGACATTCAGTAGTAACAGTACAATATATGATTAAATAATAAAATAATCAGGCATAGATGCTCACAAAGGAAAATGCAATAAAACTTTAATCACTGATTAAAAATGGAGACAATATAAAAGCAAATACTAAAATGAAAATGATGGAAAACTCAAAACAAATGTTAAAAAGACAATAGTAGGTAGCAAATAATAACAGCTAAAACAGGAAAACAATCTTTCCAAATTAAACATGTTTACAGAAGCCAGGAGTTAGCTGAAATTTCATCTACATGGCTTGTGAGCTATCGTTTCAAAAGCCTGTATAACTGAATAGGTGTATCGAGGTCCTCAGCACATAGTGCTGTAATAACAGTAGCTAACACTTGGTCACACAGAATCTACCCAGCACAATATTATAATATCTAGACCTGACTCCAAACTAGTTCCCATTTCCTGGGACAGCCTACACTTCCACATCTCATACCAGGACAGACAGGGATTTCAGGATCACCACCATGTCATAAGCAGGCCTAGGGAGAGCAGGTTGGGAGGGTGGGTAGCCGCGAGCTCAGTCACATTCTATGACTAAACACAGCACATCACTGTCTCACTACTGACGCCTGCCCCTTTATGTTGGGGTGCAGGAAACCCTGTGTGACTCTTCCTGAAGTCCCAGACAAGGAAATGGGGCACGGGCCTCTCTGCTTTGCTTTCTCTTTAACCTATCTGAAATGTCCATAGTTTTCATTTCTTCAGCCCAACATTTCATCTGCATAATGAGAAGGCAGGAACCCTAATCCATGCACGTCTTTTCCATATCCTCGCTAGGCACCACCTTTCTGACCCAGGAAACTGGCCAATGTAGGATCCTGGATTATGTGAAAACTGCATTCTGAGTACTTTTCCTCCCATCTTGATATTTAAAGAGAGCTTTTATCCCATATGTCTGCCTCTTGCATGCGGTTAAGACTGGTTTTTAGGATTATTTTCTTAATTAAGCTTCAAGAATTCATTTTCCAGCACTGACTTCCTCTGTCTGTTTGCATTCAAGGAATAATCCTAACTCTTTTAGACACAGTGGATAGCTCAGAATTCAACAAGAGAGCAGGCTTCCTGTCTAAGAAGGCATAGACGTGCAAAAAAATACCACACTGACATATCTCAAAACACAATCTGAAGACATTTTCTTAGTGTAGAAACTCTGTTTCTCCTGAGAATTTTCTATAGAGAGTATAATTTTAAAAAGATGAACCCAGAATGACAATAAGGGAATAAATGACCTTTGTAACAGGATATACTTCTTCAGAATGAATACTCTGGAAGAAATAAACAGTGTATTATGAACAGAATATTTGATGAGGAATCGTAACATCTGGATTGGTGTTCTGACTTTAACACCTAAATATCAGAAAAGTGAAAAGGGAAACAACCGTATAGGAAAATATATTTGCAAATGATACCTTGGACAAAAGTTTGAGCTCCAAAATACATAATACATAAAGAACTCCCACAACTCCACTCAAGGAAGACAAACAACCCAATTAAAAAATGGGCAAAGGACCTGAATAGACACTTCTCCAGGGAGGACATACAGAGGCCCAGAGACATAAGAAAGGATGCTCAGCATCACTGGTCATCAGAGAGATGCAAGTTAAAACCACAATGAGATACCACTTCACACCAGTCAGAATGGCCATCATAAACAAATCAACAAATGCTGGCAAGGTTGTGGAGAAAAGGGAACCCTGCTACACTGTTGGTGGGAATTCAGACAGGTACAGCTACTGTGGAAAACAGTATGGAATTTCCTCAAAAAACTAAAATTGGAGCTGCCTTTTGACCTGGCAATTCCACTGCTGGGATTATACCCTAAGAATCCTGAAACACCAATTCAAAAGAACCTATGCACCCAATGTTCATAGCATCATTATTTACAATAGCCAAGTGTTGGAAGCAACCTACGTGCCCATGAATAAATGAGTGGATCAAAAAACTATGGTACATTTACACAATGGAATACTTCACAGCAGAAAGAAAGAAGGAGCTCCTGCCCCTTGAGACAGCATGGATGTATCTGGAGAGCATCATGCTAAGTGAAATAAGCCAGTCAGTAAGGGACAAATACCATATGATCTCACATATAAGTGGAACCTAATCAACAAAACAAACAAACAAGCAAAATAGAACCAGAGACATTGAAATAAAGAATAAACTAACAGTAACCAGAGGAGATGTGGGAGGGGATAATGGGGAGAAAAGGAGGAAGGGTCATCAAGGAACATGTATAAAGGACACAAGGATAAAGCCAAAGGCAGGTAGGATCAAGGGTGGGAAGTTGGGATGGCCGGGGTGAGGGGAATGGTCAAGAGGAAATGGAGACAGCTGTACTTGAACAACAACAAAAAAGAGAAAAGAAACCTTAGAAAAAGTTACAAACCACATCATAAAGAGAGAAGAAATAAAATGGTCTCCCACACAGAAAACTTAGGATGAGAAAAGATTTCCACAACTGCCTTAAAGAAAATGTGCTTCAAGGAAAAGCATCTGCAAGTCCTTAGGGTCAGCAGAGGATGGGGAGAGGGTAGAAAATGGCATGACTGTGCTTACCAGTATCTATGCAGTAGAGCACAGGCCTCAGGGTTAGTGCAATGGTTTTAGTTGTGAGCTTAGGAAGACTGAATGAGGCAAGGGGAAAGAGCACACTTCCTTGACCCTCATTGCAGAAGCTTGCAGAAGATGGCCAAAAAAAAAAAAAAAAAAAAAAAGAAGCAAATGCGTGTGGGGAAAGATAGCATTTGGAGCAGGTGCTACACATCCATCCATCAAGTTTTGACATTAGTTCCAAAGTCTGGAGACTCAATTCCAGCCTTCATGGAGCTGTTACTGTACTGATCAATTGGTACACAGTGGACATGGCTTCATGGGGGACCAAGACAGACCTGGACACAAAGCATGTCCAAGAGAATCCCTCAGTCTAGTAAAGGCTATAGGATATACTAAGCCATTTGCCACAGGATGAAATAACCATTCACAAAAATAACTGCCTGCTACACTCTGAGAATCTTAAGAGCAAGACTATATTTTCTACATCTTTTTATAGCCTGCAAGATAATGCCTTGATTACAGTAGGTGATCATAGATGGATGGTGTTTGAATAACCCAAGAAGAATCTCATTCTATAACACGAAGTTGCATGAAAAAGCAGAGAAGACAGAAAGGAACCCATTTTGCCTGGGGATAATGGGAAGGCTTGGAGCTCATTGACAGTTCCAAAATAAAACATGCCCAAGTTTGTTTTGTTTTTTTTTTTAAAGGAAAGAAAAAAAACCTACTAAAATTCGACCTGGCAAAATTGTTAAGCCTAAGGCTTCAGAGGCCTGAGTAAGTGAAGAAAGGGCCACTACTCTCACCCCTGATTATATCACTAGATCTGCTGATGCGTCAAAGAGGCTAATGTAAAATAATACTTCAGAAATTACAAAGCACCATCTATATATAATGTGGCTTTTTATTACTGGTGAAAAAGGGAGTGGAGGACATTCCAAATAAAAAATGATTTGTGTGAAAGATACCAGTTCTATTCTCATCTCATTTGTCTTAGCTTGAAAAAAAATAAAAGAGGAATTGAAATGATTATAAAGGCAGAAATAGTATTACTCATTTCATCTATCTATTTATCTACCTATATCTATATCTATATATCTCTATCTCTATCTATATCTATCTAGCTAGCTATTCAGAAAAGTATTTGAACCGACTTCAACATGTATAAAAAGTACTTCAAGTTGTCTAGAAGTTTTCAAATATTTGGAAATCAATATTTTAAAGTTAAACTGGATAAATCACTACAGCAAAGTGATAGTACATCAGTAAAGAATGCTCATTTCTCTCTGCAATTAACCTTCAGAAATATATTGCAATGCCTATAAGTGGGAAATATATCTTAATTTATTTAACTACCTACTATAATTGTGCAATTAAGATGTTTTCAATTTCTCTGTGATAATAATACTGCAAAAACCAGTCTTGACGATATTGTTGATTGCTTCCCTAAGATCACGTTTCTAGAAATTGAAAGACAAAGTCAAGGGATTCAAGGGATGTGAACTTCATTAAAGTTATTGCACAAAAATGTGGCCAATTGTTTTTATTATTATTTATTATTTTTACTATTTGCCAACTTTTTAAATTTACATACAATTAAATCCATTCTGTGTTGTAAAGTCCTATGGTTTCTAGCAAATGCATCAAGTCTTGTATCCATTACCAGAATCACAGCACAGAACAGTTCTGTCACCATAAAAATTTCCTTGTACTGCTCCTTTGGAGTCAGCTTTTCCCCCTCAATCTTAATGCAGAGAAACCACTGATCTCTTTTACGTCTCTATAGTTTTCATTTTTTTACCCCTCAGGATGTCATAAAAATGGAATTGTACAGCATGTAGCCTTTGTAGAAAAGTGCATTCGAGGTGCATCCATGTTGGTGAATTCATCAAGAAATCATTCTTTTTTGCAGCTGAGTAGAATTCCATCGTATGGATGTAGCACATTTTGATTATCCATTCCACTGCTAAAGAACATTAAGATGTTTCCACATTTTCATAATTGTCAATAAAATTTTTGGTGAATATAATAAGTTTTTACTTATTTTGGGTACATAATTAGGAAGGTTATTGCTGGGTCATATATGTGTAGTTTTTATAAAAAACTGCTATCATACCTGTCTGAATGACTATTATCAAAAAGATGACAAATAACAAGTATTGATATGGATATGGAGAAATGGGAACCCTTGTGCAACGCTGGTGGGAATGTAAATTGTCATAGCCATTATGAAGTTGTGCAAAAAATTAAAAGTAGAACTAATCCTTGGTCAAGTACTTCAGTTGGTTAGAGAATTGTCCTGCATCAAGGTTGCTGGTTCGATCCCTGGTCAGGTCACATAGAAGAAGCAACCAATGAATGCACAAACAAGTGGAATAACAAATTAATCTCTCTCTCTCTTTCTCTCTTGCTCTGTCCCCTTCCCCTTCTCTCTCTAAAAATAAAAAATAGAACCATCATACAATCGAAATTCTAATTCTGAATTTTATCCAAAGAAATAAAAAATATTAATTTAAAAAGACATATACACAACTATGTTCATTGCAGCACTATTTTCAATAGCCAAGATATGTATAATGGAATATTACTTGACTACAAAAAAGAATGAAATGCTGTAATTTGGGACAACATGGATGGACCTAGAAGGTATTATGCTAAGTGAAATAAGTCAAAGACAAATACCATATGATTTCACTCATGTAAAATCTTAAAAAAGCAAAACAGGGCAGATTCGCAGACACGGTGAACAAAATGATGGTTACCAATGGAGAAGAGGGTGGTGGGAGGGGCAAAATCAGATTAGGGAATTAAGAGGTACAAATGTCTAGTTATAAAGGAAAAAGTCAAGGGAATATAATGCACAGCATAGGAAATGCAGTCAATGATATTGTAAAACTTTTTATGGTGAAACATCATTACCTGACTTATTGCAATGATCACTTTGTACAGTATATAAATGTCAAATTACTATGTTGTACACTTGAAACTAAAATAATATTGGATGTCAACTATATATCAAATAAATAAACAAATTAATTCCCATCATAAAAAAAATAAAAAACTGCCAAACTATTTTCCAAAGATGTCAGTTTCATTTTGCATTCTCCTTGACAATATATGGGAGTTCTCATTGCTCTGCTTCTTTATGTGCGCTTAGTATGACCACTTCTTCCTGTTTATATAGTTCTTATGATTCTTACAGAGGTATAGTGGTATTACATTGTAATTTTCACGCACATTTTTCTAAAGACTAAGGATGCTGAACAAATCTTTTCATGTGCTTATTTGCCATCTCTGTATCGTCACTGGTGAAGAGTCTTTTCAACTTTGGATTACTGTTTAATTGGTTTGTGTTATAGAGAGAATGTTTATGTCCCTCAGAAATCCATTTATCACAGTCCTGAGGCCCAGTGTGATAGTGTTTGGCAGTGGGGTCTGTGGCAGGTGATGAGAGCGGGGCCTCATTATGAGATGGGTGTGCTTAGGGGAGGAGGGGAAGCACAAAGTGAAAAGGTGGTTACCTACAAACTAAGAAGCAGGCCCTCTGCAGACACAAATGGGCAGGCACCTTGACCTTGGACCACCAGAACTGTGAGAAAAGAATGTTGTTTAACCATCCAGTCTACGGTATATTTTTATAGTAGCTGCTCATTATACAGGTTGTTTATTTTCATATTGCTGAGTTAGGAGAGTTCTTTATATATTCTGCATACCAATTCTTTGTTGGACTTGTGATATGCAAATATACACTCAAAGTCTGTGCTTTCACTTTGCATTTTCTTACGTGTATCCTTTGCAAATGTTTTTCATTTTTAATTAAAATTTTAATTTAAATCTAATTGGTCAACTTTTCCTTTATGGATTGTGCTCCAGTGCTGTATCCAGATACACTTTCAGTTATTGTATATGGATATCTGTGTATTGTCTGCTTCAAACAAAAAAAATGAGTTGAAACTTACATATTAGGACCTAAAATTTCATAATTTTGGGTACAGTGACTTCTCCAACCAATGCATCCTAGTGTTTAAAAGGAATACAAATTTTTCAAATATGAAAGTAAAGCATACCTTGTCTATGGCAAACATGAATGCATTGACTGAGAATCAAGCATTATAACATACTAATAATATGTGTGATGCAATGGAAATTAGCTTCTGGCTAACATAACATTTATGTGACATCCAAGTAGTATAATGCATGACCTCTGAAAAGGATGCTTTGTCCTTTACAAAACTACATCAAACATCTGGCACATTGTCTAGTGCATAGTAGGTTTCAAAAGACATTTAGCCTGTTTAAAGTGTAAACTCTTTCTTATGTTTCTGCACTATGCAACCCAACCCTACTACTGATATATACCTATGATGAAATGATGAATCCATAGGGAGATGTCAGGCAGTAATCGGGGAACAGGTCAAGTTTCTGACCGCAACATTACCTGACAGGCAGTATGGCATAATGGACTGTGGAGGCAGACTGCCTGGGTTCAAATCCTACATCTGACACTTATTTACTAATACTTAACTTACAGTACTTCAGTGTCCAACATCTGTGCAATGACTTGCATTTCATAGGGGACTGTAATGATAATAGTACCTTTCCCATGTCACTCCTATTCTGCTAGATTATTGTAAAAATGCAATCTCTTGTTATATACAAAGTCCTAAGATGGCAGCCTACACCACAATAGTTAATATAAGTTATTATGATATAATTGTGATGGCATCATATTGAAAGTTGTAGACACTGGCAACTATTTTCAATCCAACAAATGCTTAAGCTCAGGACTCTGGGAAGATTGTACTTGAATAAAGTACAATGAAGTCAAGATAAGCTTGCATTTTTGAGTTGGTACAGTCTTCTGTCTAAATCATATGCCCACTGCTATAGAAATTATGATATTACCAGCTCTTTCCTTCAGACCCTGCACAATTTCAGATCCGTGAAGAATATGTAAAGTTCACCAAAATCTTCTAAAACTTTTCATTCTGGGGAAGAATTTTACAAAAGCAGAATATTTTAAAGCAGCCAATATCCCTGTTTGTGTAATTCTCAGAGGACAACCATAATGTTTTCCTTCAAAAAGCACTGCTGATGTCTTTTTCCACACCTGATGCCCTGGCTAGTAAACTGTTCATATTCAATTTTGCAGAACATAGCAGGAGTCTGATGACTACTTTTGTACCATATTAAGTAAGTATAATAAAACACCAAACCATAAAACTATTGTATATTGAAGGTTTACAGTGTTGAACTCATGGAGAATCATACTACATCATTTTCTAATTAAAATGTTGCAAACTAATTAAGACCCTAAAATAATAATTGTATACTGCTCTCCCAATTTGTTTCATAAACTTATTTCATGTAGAGGATTACAGTAACATAGAGGACACAGCAGAGGACACATCAACTAATGCTGATAGTATTTCATTATTTATCAGAATGAGATCCAAAGAAAAACAGCTTTTAAAATTTTAGTTCTGTCTTTCATAAAACCAGACAGATGAAAAAATAAAAATTTGCAAATAGGACTTAAGTAGCTAATGATTATAAAAGCAAAATGGTAAAATAATAAACACTGATGTTTCATTAAAGTTCTCATTCAAGTCAAGCTGATGTTAGCTGAAAATTTGCACATATATAAAAATGTTTTCACCTAGATTAAAGCTGGATAGGATAAGGTCCAAGAAGAGACAGATTACTGCCATTATTACTTTACCCACTACACATCACTATCATTGTCTTAAGACTGTTATCAATGTCTTCTAGCAATTATATGAATTTTCAAGGAGAATAAACCTGACCTCTATTTGTCTGTCTTCCTCAAACTGATCTTCTAGTTATAATAATTCAATCTAGAACTGCCATCTTTTTCAGCCAATTTCAAGTTTTTAAACAATCAATAAATGAAAAGTAAAGTTTAAAGTCAAGTAAAATATATGCTGAGATATTTCAAAATACAAAGAATAAAACCTTGAGCAAACATTTCAAAAATCCAGACTTCATTTTGTAACATTGCCAGAGCCTTCTTAATGCTTCATAAGAGTAATTAGGGCATTTGATTAAGGCTCTATGCTCAGAATAATAAAAGATGAATACAAACACTGAAATCCATGAACTCCTTTTACTTCTATGCTGAGACCAAAAGGAAACATGTTCTTATTTCATGGAATAAATATTATCTTATTGAATGTCTTCTTTACTTAAGAGGTCAAATATTTAATTACATCATTAATAATTATGTCGGCACTTATTGCCTGCAAGGCATGGTTTCCTTGGAAGCAATTTAAGAACATTAGATATTTATAATCATTTATCTTATTTTAACTGGCCCACTGGTTAGAATAATAATTTTCTAATTCTTCTAGGCAGTGGAACTAGTGGTTATTAGGTTATTAGTACACAAGAATTTCTTTCTGAGATATTATAAGTGTAAAGAAACATCTACTCAATAAATTTAAAGTTGTATAATGCCTTATATCTTTAACCCATCATATTGCTTGCTTGGCCAGAGAAAATGTCTTGTGTATTTCTAAACTTCCAGAGCCCAGAACAGTAAGTCACTCACAGCAAGTATTCAATAAATGGTCATTGAACTGAAGTAAATATAACTGAGCTAAACAGATGTTCTAAAGTCTGAGACATTTCTGACATTCATAGGGATAGCACAAATTGAGGAAATTTTAAAGTACTTAAGAATTCACCAACATTACCCTGACTGGGTGGCTTGGTTGGGCATTGTCCCACAAATGAAAAGGTCGCAGATTCTATCCCAGTCAGGGTACATGCCTGGGTTGCAGGTATGGTCCCCGCTCAGAGCATGTAAAAGAGGCAACCGATTGATGTTTCTCTCTCACGTTGATGTTTCTCTCCCTCTTTCTCCCTTCTCTCTAAAAAAATAATAAATAAAATATTTAAAAAATAGCAACATCAGTCAATATATCTGATCAAGGTCTACTACCATGAGTAAAAAATTGGTTTAGAAGCAGAAAGACCTGGGTATGAATTCCAGCCTGTCTTTAATAGTTGTGTGTCACTGGGTAAGTTATTTCAATTCTCTACATACTGACTTCCTCATCTAAATAAGGGAATACTAAATCCTACCAATATACCACAGGATTATGTGATTATTTAATGAGGTGAGATTAAACTAACGGGCATACAGTAAGCATTCAATATATGTTGGTGATGATGATTATGATGACATATGTCTACTAATCTCTCTTAATGCCTTTAGATTTTGCATAAGTTCATTATAGATATTAGATACAGTCAAATCTATGAAAGACTAGTCTAGTACAGGAGAGTTGTAGGAAGAATGTAAGATGCGAGGATATCTCGAAAGGTGTTTAGGCATAGCTTTGCGAGGCACCATCTGATTTGTCAGTTTGCTTGATTTGGCAGTCAGTTTTTATTTTGTTTGTGGTAGAATACTAATTGTATGTTAATTCATTAGCATACATTTCCTCAGGGTAAAATGCTGAGAAATGATGCTTTATGGAAAGAGGAATACCTAAAAAAAAGAATTTTGCTGCATGGACTCTCACTTAGGTAATCAAAAAGAGTGAAATTGCAAAGAGAGAAGATAGCAGAGTATTAAAAAAAAAAAAAAAAGACTTAAATTCCCACTGCACACTCCTCTCCAGAAGATACGGGAGGACACTTGCTCTGAGGCAGTCAGGGAAAGGTAGCCTAAAGAGTGCCATTAGAGTATCCTTTAAAATGCGACACTGTCATTGGCAGCTTGACCATCTGACGCATCACTCTGCTTACCCGGCCAGCCTCATGTGATTTTTCAGTTTAGTTTGTGGAGATCAGCCAAGGCCCAGGAAACTACATTTTTTCCCTGTGAAATTTCACAAACTATGAAGGCTTAATCACCAACCCATTCTGTGTATCAAGCCAAAGCCGAGCTGACTGATCGCATCCTTGGTGAGCATGCCAACCTCATCCTTGGACATCAGGATGCCATGGTACAATTTCATCCAACTCGGAAATAACTATATTGTTTACCACCAGACAGTGACAGGTCCCTATAATTTTGCATATGTGAAATTTCAGTAACATGGAAAGGTAAACCTATTCTGCTTTCTTCATGTATTGTTTTACCTACAATCTTAAGACTGCAAAAAATAATTTTGTTGGCATTGAAATGAAAAAAGTGTACAGGTGAAAATTTGCCTCAAAATACAAAAAGTCCCAGAGTTAGAGAAAGCAATATTGTTTCTCTAACTTAAAAAATATTCTACAATTCTCCTCATTTTATTCAGTTATTATAATGGAAGTGAATATCCTGAGAACTGGTTTTGGCAGAAGATTTTATACTAATGTGTGCAAAGGAATAAGTATATAAACATAGAAAAATATTAAAAATTTCAATGTTAATCTATATTTAACACCCAAGTACAGAATGCATGGAATCCCTAAAATATATATAAGCATGATTACATTACCATTTCTAATTTATTTCCTCCTAACAAATTTCTCCTTTCAATTCTTATTTATTATGGCTTTTATTCAATTGAGTACTCAGGCAGAAAATACAATAAAGTTTTGCTAATTGTATAAAATATTGAAACACTGACACTGCAAATAAAATTTCACTATCTTTAAGTACTTCTGGGCTTATCTCATAGTTTAATCTAGAAACCTAGTTAAGAAATGCATAATTTCCTAGACCCTAAATCTGATAAATTACTTTCAGCATATTAGAGAAGAAATACTCAAATAAAATTCAGAAATAACATTTACACTAGTTCAAAAGTAGTTAAAAAGCTAATTCACAAAGATAGAGGGATTAAAAAGACAACAGCCCAGGTCATGTGGCTCAGTTTGTTAGAGCATTATCCTGTGCATAAACCAAAAGGGCACAGGTTCGATCCCCAGTCAGGGCACATACCTACGTTGTGGTTCAATCCCTGCTAGGGGAGCATGTGAGAGGCAACCCATCGATGTTGGTCTGTCTGTCTGTCTGTCTGTCTCTCTCTCTAAAAATCACTAAATATATACTGGGGTGAGGATTTAAAAAAAAAATAAGATGACAACAAACATAGCCAATGTTTTGACATAATCTTTCCAAAGTAATTATGTTTCTTGCCCTCTTGCAAGGTTTACCTTTGAGTTGAAAACTTAGAAGAAAATAAAGACTACTTCAAGATGCTTATCTTTATTAGGTCAATATTTTAAAACTTACTGTACTATCCAAACTTCCTAACTAATAGATCTTCAGCGGCTGAGGCCTTACGGAGCTCTCCAGGCCAGCATGCTCCTTCCTGCATTGCAGAAGGCAAACTCCTTATTCCAAGTGACTCCTCTCTCGACAGGAACTACACTATCAGTTTTCAAAATTCATACAACCTGCCTTGGAACCCACAGGTCTTGTGAAAAGGGATAAAAATAGTTTCTGTTAAAATGCCTGCAACTCTTTTTATCTTCTATCAAAGACATAATTTCTATGAGTCACGTTCACTATATAACATGCTAAAGGTATTTATTAGAGTTTATATCCTTTTTTTATCCTCACCTGAGGACATGCTCATTGATTTCAGAGGAGGTGGGGAAGGTAAGGAGAGAGGCAGAGAAACATCAACTTGAGAAACTTTGATGTATTGCCTCTCACTCACTCCCTGACTGGGGACCAAACCCATGACTTTGGTATGTGCCCCGATCAGGAATTGAACCTACAACCTTCCTGTCTAATGTTCCAACCAACAGAGCTACACTGGCCAGGGCTAGAGTATATATTCTTATTTTAATGGATCCATTTGTATTTGTTCCATGGCTCTTGATGTCAGTAAACTTATATTCTAAATATAGTCAAGGCGGTAAATAGAAGGAAAGTCCATAAAAAAGCATATAATTAGGCATGGTAACAATATTAAGAGCATTCTACTCCCCATGCGCCCCCCCCCCAAAAAAAAAAACAACATAAATGGGAAAAACATATACACTGCCACTAACACATAAAATCTATGGATAAGGTTATTAGCCAGAATCAGAGCTTTCAACTTATTAGTTTATTTCTTTTCCTGCCAACTTGAAACATGCTAACATGCAAATTCTATCTCAGAATAAAATATATTATTTTTTATTTTAATTCTGTTTCTGTATCACTTGTTTATCAAGACATTATGTTTTGATGAGAACTATAGCAAATAAAACTGGCTCCATCTTTGGTTTAACATTGGTCTTTGGCATAACTTTTTTTTGAAAAGGAGAAGATGATATTTTGTGTATACATTTAGAAGTTAATTTTGCAGGATAGAAGGGACTGGCAAGAAGTATTCAAAGTTATGAAAAGCAAGGACTTCCATCCAAGATTACTCTATCCAGCAAAGCTAGCATTTAGAATGAAAAGGTAGATAAAGTGCTTCCCAGATGAGGTCAAGTTAAAGGAAGTCATCATCACCAAGCCCTTATTATATGAAATGTTAAAGGGACTTTTTTAAGAAAAAGATCAAAACTATGAACATTAAAATGGCCATAAATTCACAACTATCGACAACTGAATATAAAAAGTAACTAAGCAAACAAGCAGAACAGAAACAGTATCACAGATATAGAGATCACTTGGAGGGAGAAGGGGAAGAATGGGAAAAAAGGTATAGGGAATAAGAAGTACAAATTGGTAGGTACAAAATAGACCTGGGGATGTTAAGAACAGTATAGGAGTAATGGAGTAGCCAAAGAACTTATATGCCTGACCCATGCACATGAACTAAGGGGGAGGATTGCTGGACGGAATGGGGAGGGAAGAGGAAAAACTGGAACAACTGTAATAGCATAATCAATAAAGTGTATTTTTAAAAAGTAAAAAGGCAATCTTATTTCATTTTGAATAGCATTGCTTTAATTATACAGAGCCTAAATAAAAGGTGACCCTAGACATTAAAACCATGAAAAGAACCTCAAATAATGATTCAATACATTAAAACTCCACCCTAATGCAATAAGTGGATTCTATAAATTTCAACTGCATAAAGTATATCATATACTGCATTATTGTGAGGTTGCGGGAATAACTGCAACCTACTTCAGTCAGCTGGGTGCTCCCAGATCTGGCTCTGTGACCAGCTCTGCCTGCCATTGGTCATCACCCAGTGGCTGCTGTCTCCTTTGGTTTAAATGAGGATAAGAGCAACTCCAGGTCCAAAGCCTGGCTGACATTTCCAGGATCAAGATCAAGATTTCAAAAGGGGTTTTTGGTATTGCTTTTGTCAGTCCATCTGACTGGGAGAGCAGTGGGGATGAGGAAATCAATGCTGTGCTTCTTTACTTGAATTTTTAGTATTGGTAGATAATCATATATTTATTATGTAAAATTACATGTAAGTATCTGCTATTATATATGTTGTATCATACTATGACCTATGTTATAGAATAATATAAACTGTACTATATTATATGCCATATATAATCTAATATTAATGTTGCAACCTAAAAATTGTTGATTATCTTACACATCACCTTTATATTACATTAGCCTAATAACAGTAACTAATACAAATATATTTTATATATGAGTATATAACTATCTATATAGTATACTATATAATTACCTGCTACTTTAGTAAAAAAAAAATCAAGTGGAGAGAGAGTTGGTGATATGTAGCACCCGATATAATGAAGAAGTATCAGATATATATCTTATAATGAATAACTATCTAGCTCATTGAAATAAAGATTTAAATTAGTTCACAATTTTGACAGAATCTATCTGCTCTGTCACAGAAAAACCAGATGAGAATAGTATTAAAATTCATTTAAAAAAAAAGATTGAATTAAGGACTCTTGCAATAGGGGAAAGGAGACCTCAGTATAGAACTGGGCTCAGTTATGAATACAAGAAGTAAAAGAGGCGTTTTATACCCAAAGACCAGAGGGACAAGTTGGTGGATGGAAAACTGTAAAAAGTTTAGTGTAATTCTTGCTAAACTGACTTGACAGAACTCTTGCTGGAGGCAGGCAAGATGATCACATATCATTTGATAGGTGATGCAGGATAAAGAATTTGGTCACATTTAATGGGGATCAGACATCAAAGGTGAGTATTCTCTCTAAACTGACTTAGCCAATTTCTTGTTAAAAGTAGAATTCACAGGGATTAAGACTGAAGCTCTAGGCGAGGCGTAGTCATGCGGAGGACTCCAAGGAACCTGACTAAAGTTTGGCCAAAGAAAGAATCTTTTTCAGCTTCTAATATGCTAATATCCCTTAGTATATTTGAAATATCCTCACTGACTCCTTCAAATTCAGGCTTCCACAGATACTACATATATGATAAGATCCCCCTATAATATTTTTAGCATACATATATTAGCATATGGAGTTTAGAACAATTTCTGCTTAAGCAGGTGCAATATGAGTTGAACTACATTCATAAACCTTTACTTAGCTATCAACTATCAAGAAGAATATTCTAGTTCTTATTTTGACTTCTGAGTCATAATTTTATATCATTTTCTGTTCTTTCCTAGGGCTTTTCTTTATAGCATCTTAGTTTTGTCCCTAAAGCTGTCCTCAATACTTGGTGTATCCTTTCACTTATTAAACATACTCACTTCCCATACCAAAAATGCTTTATGTTCATGACTGACTATAGATGGCCTTTCATTAATTTCCAAACTAAAAGCAGAGGCAAAATTTATATTCTTTGTGTAATAAAGAAAATGTTACCTTAGAGATGAGTTCTTACCTTGAAGCATTCAGTGCTACCATGTAAGACAATATATTCCACTTCAAAAGCCATTCGTCTCAATTCAGACTGTGTTTTAATTTGTTTTAAAATCATGCTACATACTATTTCACTTGGACACATTTTCAACTATCCAGTTTGACAAAAATCTTGACAGATCAAATTAGACCTTGAAACATTTTCAAGTATTCACAAATCTTACCAAATATTGGTGAAGAGTATCCTTGTAAAGTCTTTTCGTAATTCTTACAAAAATATCTGATTCTACTATTTAAGTGGCTCTGACATAGTGAAGACATGCCTTTGAGAATAAATTTTTTAAAATGTCCACATATTCCAAAATAAATTCAGCAAAAGCTACTGATAAAAAAATTTAAAAATGTGATATCTTCCAAAAACAAGCAAAAAGTGAAAACTGACCAGAATCAAAGGGGAGTGAATCCTAGAGGAACATTTTAACACAAAATGTAATTTTTGAAAAAAATTTAATAAAATAAATATTTGGCAAAATTATTGACTTTTCAAGAAACCTGTCATAAAACATCCGTACAAATACTGTTGTGGTTTTATATTTGCATGATTTTTAACTTCTGAGGTAATTACAAATCCTTTCGTTTGTGTAGCTCCAAGTTGACAGAATCTGTTCCTATTTTTCTCACCATGGGATACCCACTGCTAACATTGAAACTAACGCAGAATATGCCCTCAACAAAGATCTTTTGAATGGTTGCATATCGGCCTAACAAAAAGGTTCATAATTCCTGGTTTTATTGAGGCATAATTGACATATGACATTGCATGAGTTTTAGGTGTACAATCTGATGATTTGATTACATGTATATACTGAAAAATGATAACCACAATAAGGTTAGTTAGCAAATACTTTACTTAATAGAATTATTAATTTTGTTAAGATTTTATTTATTTATTTTTAGAGAAAGGGGAAGGGAAAGAGGAGAGACAAACATCAATATGTGGTTGCTTGTTGCATGCCCCCTATTGGGGACCTGGGAATTGAACTGGCTACCCTTTGCTTCGCAGGCCCATGCTCAGTCCCCTGAGCTACACCAGCCAGGGCTAATCACTTTTTTAATCTTTTTTTTTTTTTTTTTTTTTTTTTTTTTTTTTTTTTTTTTTGCTCTTGTGGTGGTGGTACAAACATTTAAGATCTATTCTCTTAGAAACCTTCAGGTACACAATAGAGTACTGTTAGCTACACTCACCATGCTGTATGCTAGGCTCGCAGGACTTCTTCATCACATAACTGAAAGTTTGTGTCCTTTGACCTACCTACTTATCTCCCCCAAGCCCCAGCCCTGACAACCACCAATCTACTCTCTGTTATTATGAGTTTGGCTTTTGAGAATCCACATATAAGTGAAATCATTCAGTATTTATCTTTCTCTGACTTATTTCATTTAGCATAACCCCCTCAAGGTCCATCCATGCTATTGCAAGTGGCAGGATTTCCTCCTCTTTTATGGTTGAATAATATTCCCTTGTATGTATATATAACATGTTCTTTCAGCCTGCTCCCATGTCCTATTTAAGAATAATGTTACAATGAACGTGGAGGGGCAGGTACCTCTTTGACATTGTTATTTCTTTTGAATATATCCCCAATAGTGGGATTGCTGGATCTTATGGTAGTTCTATTCCTAATTTTTTGAGAAAACTTCACACTGTTTTCCACAGTGGCTATACAGTTTACATTCCCACCAACAGTGCACAGGCACCCTTTCACAGCCTCACCAACACTGATAGCCATTCTAACAGGTGTGAGGTGCCGTGGCATCGTGGTTTCCATTCATATTTCTGAGATGATTAGTAATACTGATCATCTTTCCAAGTATCCGATGGCCATTTTTATGGGGTTTTTTTGGGGGGGGGGAAATGCCTATTAAGTTATTTATTAATTTTTAAATTGGATTATTTGGGTGGGATTTTGGCAACTGAGTTGTATGAGTTCCTTGTATATTTTGGATAATATTGACTTACCAGATACATGGTTTGCAAATATTTTCTCCTATTCCATAGGTAGCTTTTCTAATTTTGTTGACTGTTTCTTCTGCTATACAAAAGGGTTTTGTTTTGCTTTTTTTTAGTTTGATGTTGGCCCCCTTGTTGATTTTTGCTTTTATTGCTTGTGCTTTTGGTGTAAAATCCAAAAATTCTTGCTAAGACCAATGTCAAAGATATTTTCCAGCTTTTCTTCCTAGGAGTTTTACAGTTTGGGAACTTAAACACTTAAATGCTTAATCCACTTCAAGTTAATTTTTATGAGTGGTGTAAGACAAGGGTCCAATTTCATTCTTTTACATATAAATATCCAGTTTCTCCCACAACATTTATTGAGGAGTCTACTCTTTCAACATTGAATCTTGCATACTGTCGCAAAGGGTTAATTTTTTTTTAAAGTCCAGTAGTACTCTATCGTATAAATGTCCCATAGCTGTTGTATCCACTCATCTACTGATGGACTCGGGCTGATTCCATATCCTGTCCACTGTAAACAATAATGCAATGAATACAGGAGTGCTTATGTTCTTTCAAATTAGTGTTTTGGATTCCCAGTGATCACTGGGACAAAAGGTATATCCATTTTTAATTTCTTGGGGTATCCCCATACTCCTTTCCACAGTGGCTGCACCAGTGTGCATTCCCACCAACAGTGCAAAAGGGTTCACTGTTCCACATCCACACCAGCACTTGTTTGTTGAATTATCAACGATGGCCATTCTGACAGGTGTGAGATGATATCGCATTATGGTTTTAATTTGCATCTCTCTGATGATTAGTGATGTTGAGCATCTTTTCATATGTCTCCTGGACATCTTTATGTCCTCTTTGGAGAAATGTCTATTCAGGTCCTTTGTCCATTTTTAATTGTATTGTATTGTTTGTTTGTTTGTTTTGGTGTTGAGTTTTATAAGTTCATTATAAATTTTGGATATTAATCCTTTATTAGATGTATCAGTGAATATATTCTCCCATTCCATGGGTTGTCTTTTTATTTTGCTGATGTATTCCTTTTCTGTGCAAAAACTTTTTAGTTTGATGTAATCCCATTTGTTAATTTTTTTTTCTTTTGTTTCCCTGGCCTGGGGAAATATATCCCATAAAATATTGCTATGAGCAATATCTCATATTTTACTGTCTATATCTTCCTCTACAATTTTTATAGTTTTAGGTCTAACATTTAAGTTTTTGATCCATTTTCAATTTATTCTTATATGTGGTTTAAGAAGGTGGTCTAGTTTCATTTTTCTGCATGTATTTGCCCAATTTTCCTAACACCATTTATTGAATAAACTATCTTTAGCCCACTGTATGTGATTGTTTTCTCTGTCAAATATTAATTGACTATAAAGGTGTAAGTTCATTTCTGGGCTCTCTATTCTGTTCCATTAATCGGTATCTGTTTTTATGCCAGTGCCATGCTGTTTTAGTTACTATCACCTTATAGTTTGATATTAGGTAGCATGATCCCGCCAACTGTGTTCTTCTTTCTCAGGATCACTATTGCTCTGTGGGGTCTTTTGTGGTTCTATTTAAATTTTTTGAATACTTGTTCTAGTTCTGTGAAATATATCACTGGAAACTCAATAGGAGTTGCACTGAATGTGTAGATTGCTTTGGGTAACATGGACACTATAATGATGTTAATTCTTCCTATCCATGAACATATATGTGCTTCCACTTCTTTGTACCTTCTTCAGTTTCTTTCTTCAGTGTCATATAATTTTCTGAGTACAGGTCTTTTACATTTTTGGTTAGGTTTTTCGTAGGTATTTTACTCTTTTTGAAGCAGTTGTGAATGAGATTGTTTTCTTAATTTCCTCTCTGTTAGTTCATTACTGGCATATAAAATAAAATGGATTTCTGGATATTAATTTTATATCCTGCTACTTTGGTGAATTCATTTACCAGTTCTAATAGTTTCTTGATGGGATCTTTGGGATTCTCTCTGTACAGTATCATGTCATCTGCAAATAAAGACAGTTTTACTTTTTCCTTTTCAGTTTGGATGCTTTTTATTTTTTCTTCCTGTCTGATTGCTATGGCTAGGACTTCCAGTACTATGTTGAATAAGAGAGGTGAAAGTGGACATCTCTGTTTTGTTCCCAATCTTAAGGGGAACACTTGTAGTTTTTGCCCATTGAGTATGATGCTGACAGTGGATGTGTCATATACGGCCTTTATTATGTTTAGGTGAGTAGGTATGTTCCCTCTAATCCTGCTTTGCTGAGAGTTTTTATCATAAATGGGTGCTTTTTCTGCAGCTATTGATATTATCATGTGGTTTTTATCCTTCATTTTGTTTATGTGGTGAATCACATTTATTGACTTACAAATATTGTACCAGCCTTGCATTCCTGGAATAAACGCCACTTGATTGTGGTGTATGACCTTTTTGAGGTCTTGCTGTATTCCATGATAATATTTTGTTGAGGATTTTGGCATCTATGTTCATCAGGGATGTTGACCTATAATTTTCTGTCTTTGTAGTGTCTTTATCTGGTTTTGGAATTAGGATAATGCTGGCCTTATGAAATGAGTTTGGGAGCCTTCCCTTCTCTTGAATTTTATGAAATAGTTTGAGAAGTAGAGGTGTTAGTTCTTCTTTGAATATTTAGTAAAATTCACCTGTGGAGTCATCCAATCCATGGCTTTTATTTTTCTTAACTCTTTATCTACCTTATGAATTATATAAACCTCATCATAGGTATTAGTAGAGCTATTAATAGTCTTATTTTGACAAGGAATCTGAGACACAAGAAGATTAATTGGGTTGCTTCAAGTCAGCTAACAAATGGTAGAGCCACACATCAAACACAGATCTTTCTACTACTGTCCTTTACAAAAATTATTACTAGAAGTTGATTTATATAATTAAGGTACATATTACAATATTAAAATAAATTATATATATTTTATATAATGTACACTTCATTTTTATAATGTACACTTACATTATATATAATGTACATTATATATAACATATATAATGTATGTGTGTATATATATATAAAAGTGCATGTGTGTGTATATATATACACACTTATCAAATGGTTTAATGTTTGGGAATTTTTTCACATAAAACCCTGGCTTTTTTGACAAAATTTTGAGTTTAAGATGCGGAGAGCACAGCTATGACGTATTCCCATCTGTGCATGTGTGTCATGAGTGTAAGGCCAGCAGAGTCGGTGTGAAGTAAGAGAGAGGCAATCTAACAGTTTTAAATGAGTTGTGTCCCATTAGTCAATGTCAAATTTTATGAACAGAAATATAAAACAGCTGAATCATAAAACATCTTTTCTCATGACCAGTATCTACATCTGTTTATGCAAATCTTACCTCCTGAGCTGCGGTGAAAGATACTTGAGGTCACTTGACACCTTTGAAACATTGAGTGCCTGGGAAGTACCTTGCTATAAAAGAACTCCAGGGGAAAAAAAGGCAAAAAAAAATAGCTAAGGAAGAATAGCTTTGTTCCTGCAAATAATAGAATCTCAGTTTAAAAGAAACAACTATAATATGAATAAATTCACCTTTTTCCCAAATGAATTATTCTTTCAGAATAAATAAAACTAGATAAGGAGTTAAAAACCCAGATGACATCTAAAAGCCTGATGTACTTAGAGGGCTAAATTCTATCTTCTGAAATAACTTTTTAAAAAACTTTAACTCAAAATAATATCATTAAATGGCATAATACAAAAGTGAACATAAAGTTGTAAACGAGAAATGATAAACACTTTCAGAAAAAAATGTTTGTTGCTATAATCTTTGATACTCCTCTCATTTCTACTTAAATTCTATTTAAATGTATTACTATACATCATACCAAGCCAGCCTAGTAATTTCCTATAAATTCTCCCAAAGTTTATAATGATTTGACAACGACTTATAGGTAATTTAAAAACATATTTATGCCTGAATGTTTTCAATGTTTAAACTTGAAAAGAAAAGAAAGAAAATAGATGCTCTTACATGACTGTCAGAGCAAATATTAATATTTCAAATCAGCTTCAATAGGTGATATTATTTTCTAATTTTTTTAATTAAATTTATAATGGTGACATTGATTATTATGATTATATAGGATTCAAGTGTGTATGTTTATGATAGATAATCTGTATATTACATTATGTGCCCACCGTCCAATCAAATCATCTTCTGTCACCATATGTTTGCCTACTTTTACCCTTTACTACCCCACCACCATCTTCCCCATGGTAACCACCATACTGTTGTCTGTGTCTATGAGTTTCAATTTTATTTATATTTTCAATACAGCATTTATTTTTATTTTAAGATTTTATTTGTTAATTTTTAGAGGGGGGGTAAGGAGGGAGAACAAGATGTGTAGTTGCTTCTCACGCATCCCCTACTGGGGACCTGTCCTGCAACCCCAGGCATATGTCCAGACTGGGAATTGAACTGGCAACTCTTTGGTTTGCAGGCTGATGCTCAGTCCACTGAGCCACACCAGCCAGCATAGTTTCAGTTTTATATACCAGCCTGCAGTATATGAGTGAAATGATATAGTTCTTAGCTTTTTCTGTCTGACTTATTTCGCTTAGCATAATATTCTCAAGATCCATCCAGGTTGTTAGAAAATGGTAATCTTTTCTTATGGCTGAGTAATATTCCTTAATATATATATACCACATCTTATTTATCCAAACCTCTATCAAAGGACACTTTGGGTGTTTCCACATCTTATCCACCACAAATAATGCTGCAATGAACATAGGGGTGCATATATTTTTTGCAAATAAATATTTTCAAGTTTTGGGGGTAGATAAACAAAAGAGAAATTGCTGGGATATATGATACCTCTGTTCTTAATTTTTTGATAAAACACCAGGCTATTTTCCATAGTGGCTATAACCAGTTTATATTCCTACCAGCAGTGAATGAGGTTTCCTTTTTCTCCACAACCTCTCCAATAGTTGTTTTTATACCTGTCTTATTGATAATAACCATAATAACACGTGAGGTGGTATCTCATTATAGTTTTGATTTGCATTTTCCTAATAGCTAGTAAAGTTGAACATCTTTTCATATAATTGTTGGCTATTTGTATGTCTTGTTGGTAAAACTGTCTGTTCAAGTCCTCTGCCCATTTTTTAAAATAATTTTATCATTATTCAATTACCATTGTTTGCATTTACCCCCCATGTCTCCCTCCCCCACCCCAGCCATTCCCACTTCCCTCCCCTGTTTCCACCCTTCCTTGGTTTTGTCCATGTGTCCTTTATAGTTGCTCCTGAAAACCCTTCCCTCAATTACCCCTCCCACCTCTCCTCTGGTAACTGTCAGTTTGTTCTTTATTTCAATGTCTCTGGTTCTATTTCACTTGCTTGTTTGTTTTGTTGATTAGGTTCTACTTATAGGTGAGATCATATGGTTTTTGTCCCTTACTGACTGGCTTATTTCACTTAGCATAATGCTCTCCAGTTCCATCCATGCTGTCCCAAAGGGTAGGAGCTCCTTCTTTCTCTCTGCTGCATAGAATCCCATTGTGTAAATGTACCATGGTTTTTTGATCCATTCATTTACTGATGTGCATTTAGATTGCTTCCAGCACTAGGCTATTGTAAATTGTGCTGCTTTGAACATTGGGGTGCATAGGTTATTTTGGATTGGCATTTCAGGGTTTTTAGGATATAATCCCAGCAGTGGAATTGCCAGGTAAAAAGGCAGTTCCATTTTTAGTTTTCTGAGGAAATTCCATACTGTTTTATATAGTGGCTGCACCAGTCTGCAATCCCACCAACAGTGCACCAGGATTCCTGTTTCTCCACATCCTCTCCAACACTCATTGTTTGTTGATTTGTTTTTGATGGCCATTCTCATCAGTGTGGAGTGGTATCTCACTGGTGAGAATTGGATTGGTTGCTCTGTGTTGAATTGTATGAGTACTTTACATATTTTGAATATTAACTCCTCATTGGAGCTATGTGTACAAATACCATCTCCCATTTAGTTGGTTGCCTTTTTGTTTTGTTGGCAGTTTATTTTCCTATACAGAACCTTGTTTAGTTTTATATAGTCCCATTCATTTAAATTTGCCTTTACTTCCCTTGCCTTTGGGGTCAAATTCATAAAATCTTCTATAAGACCAAGGTCCACTAGTTTGGTACCTATGTTTCTTTCTATGCAATTTATTGTTTCAGATCTTATATTTAGGTCTTTGACCCATTTTGGATTAATATTTGTACATAGATAAACTGTAGTTTAGTTTCTTTCTTTTGCATGAAGTATTCCAATTTTCCTAGCACCATTTATTGAAGAGGGTTTCTTTTCTCCATGTGTGTTTTGGTTACTTTGTCAAAAATTATTTGCACATATACATGTGTTTTTATTTCTGGTATCTCAATTCTGTTCCACTGGTCTGTGTGTTTGTTTTTCTGCTAATACCATGCTGTTTTTATTAATATTGCTCTGTTGTATAATTTAAAATCAGGTAGTGTGATCCCTCTGACTTCATTCTTTTTTCTCAGCATTGCTTTGGCTATTCAAAGTGTTTTGTGGTTCCACACAAATTTGATTATTTTTTTGTTCATTTTCTTTGAAAATGACATTGGGATTTTGATGGTGATTGCATTAAATCTGTATATTGTTTTGGGTAATATGGACAATTTATATATGTTGATTCATCAAATCTATGAACACAAAATATCTTTCCATTTCATTGTGTTTTTCAACCCCTTTTAATAATGCTTTGTTTTTTTCAGTATATAGGTCACACCCTTTGTTAAATGTATTCCTAGGTATTGTATATTTTGTGTGTAGCAATTGCAAAATATTTTTTTCATTTCTTTTTCTGACATTTCATTGTTAGTATGTAGAAAACCAGTAGATTTTCGTACATTGTCTTGTAACCTGTAACTTCATTGTATTTGTTTGTTTCTAAGAGTTTTTTTCGTAAAGTCTCTAAGGTTTTCTGTACATAGAATCATGTAATCTGCAAAGAGTGATACTTTTACCTCTTTTTTCCCAATTTAGATTTCTTTCATTACTTTCTCTTGCACTATTGTTCTGTCTAGGACTCCAAAAACTATGTTGAATAAGAGTGATGACAGTGGGCATCCTTGACTTGTTCTTGATTTTAGCGAAAAAGCTTTCAGTTTTCATCATTGAGTATGGTATTAGCTGAGGTTTTGTCATATATGACCAATATTATATTGAGGTACTTTCCTTCTACACCTATTTTATTAGGCATTTTAATCATATATGGATGTTATATCTTCTCAAATGTTTTTTTGCTTCTATTGATAAGATCACATGAATTTTATCCTTTGTTTTGTAAATGTGTTGCATTATTATACACTGATCTTTTTGCATATTTTGAACAATCTTTGTGCCTCTGGAGTGAGTCCTACTTGATTGTGATACATTATTTTTTAATGCATTGTTATACTGATTTGTTAATGTTTTGTTGAGGATTACAAATGCAGTATTTTGTTTTGCATTTCTATTCATCAGATATGTTGGTCTGTAGTTGTGTGTGTGTGTGTGTGTGTGTGTGTGTGTGTGTGTGTGTGTGTTTTATCCTTGCCAGATTTTGGTTTCAGAGATATGTTGGCCTCATGAAATGTGTTAGGAAGCACTGCCTCTTCTTCAATTTTTTGGAAGAGTTTGAATCCTTGGTAGAATTCATTAGTGGAACCATCTGCTCCTTTATTTTTATAGTTTTGATGGTTGTTTCAATTTCTACACTGTTGATCAGTCTATTTAGATTTTCCAGTCTTCATGGTTCAGTCTAGAAAGGTTACATATTTCTAGAAACTGAGCCAATTTTCTAAGTTATTGAATTTGGTGGCATATACTCCTTCATAGAATTTAAGCATGTTCCTTTGTTTATCTCTGTGATGTCTCTTTTATTTCTGATTTTGTTTATATGTGTCTTTTCTCTTTTTTCCATAGTGAGTCTAGCCAAGCATTCTCAATTCTATTAATCTTCTCAAAGCTTTCCAAAGAACCATCTCTTTGTTGTATTAATTTTTGTAGTTTTTTATTTCTATATCATTCAATTTTGCTCTAATTTTTATTATTTCCTCTCTCTTACTGACTTTGGGTTGCTTTTGTTCTTCTTTTTCTAGTTCTTTAAAATGCAATGTTGGTTTGTTTACTAGGGATCTCTCTTATTTCTTGAGATAAGCCTATAATGATAATAACTTCCCTCTTATTACTGTTTTCTCTGCATCCCAGATGTTCTGATATGTCATACTGTCATTTTTGTTTGTCTCTATATAACTTTTGATCTCGCCTTTTATAATTTCTATCACCCAGTTATTTTTTAGTACTATGTTGTTTAATCTTCACATATTAATGAATTTCTTTACTTCTTTGCAGTTCATCTCTAATTTCAAAGCATTATGGTCAGAGAGTATGCTTGTTTTGATTTCAGTCTTCTTAAACCTCTTGAGATTAGTTCTTTGCCCTGTGTATACAACAAAGTCTGTCTTGGAAAAGTCCAGCCAGGGTTCATATAATGAGAACGGTTTGTGCAACATTGATGTAATCTGGTAGCTAAGGAAAATGGACTGGAATGCATATGTGTGAACAATGATGACTTCACTCTACTAGTCAGTGAGGGTGGTAGACACCATTGAGTGAGCATGTGTACTGTGTGGCTGTCACATTCAAAATGACTAAACAAGTAGAGCAAGGAGTATGCATCAAATTTTGTGTTAAGCTTGAACATTCCTCCATGGAAACTATTTGGTTGATTCCAAAGGTTTTTGGGGATGATGCTATGAGTGTAGCACAAATAAAAGTGTAGCACAAATGCTTGAAAGATGCTCAAGAATCTTTTGAAAATGATCCATATTCTGGAAGCCCTGCACCAAGCAGAACACCTGAGAGTACTGAATATGTATGGGCTGCTTCTGGCTTTTCCCAAAACTAAAATCACCTATGAAAGGGAAGACATTTAAGACCATTGATGAGATTCAGGAAAATATGACAGGGTAGCTCGTAGCAACTCCAACAAAAGATTTTGCAGTGTTTTGGACAGTGGAAGAGATGATGAGAGAACTGTGTGAGGTCCCAACATGCCTACTTTGAAGGTGACTGAGGCATCATTGGCCTGTGTACAATGTTCCTTGTATTTTCTATCTTCTTCAATAAATGTCTCTTTTTCATATTACATAGGTGGATACTTTCTGGACAAAACTTCATATGGTGAATCCTTGAGAATGCTCCATATGCACTGGAGAAAAATGTATAATCTGATGTTCTGTAAATGTCAGTTATGCCTATTTGATCTAATGCGTCACTTAAGGCTGACTTTTCTTTATAGATTTTAGGTTTGGATGATATATCTAGAGCTGTCAATGGAGTATTAATGTCACCAACTATGATTGTGTTTTTGTCTGTTTTTCTCTTCAGTATTGTTAGTTGTTGCTTTATATATTTCTGTGCTCCCAGACTGTATGCATATATATTGAGAGGTGTTATGTCTTAGGGATGTAGTATGCCCTATATTATTATAAAATGTACATCTTTGACTGTTTTTACATTTGTTATTTCAAAATCTATTTTGTCAGATATAAGTGTGGCTACACCTGCTTTTCTGTGGATGCTATTGCTTGAAGAATCATTTTCCACCCTTTAACTTTGAGCTTAACTTTGTCTTTGTGGCTTAGATGTGTCTCCTGAAGACAGAATACTTGGGTTTCATTTTTTTGATCCAATCTGTTGCTCTGTGGTTCTTTATTGGTGAATTCAGTCCATTTACATTTAAGGTAATTAATGATGTGTGAGAGAGGATTTTCTATATCATTTTATCTCCTGTTTTCTGGTAGCTCTGTGTCTCCACTGGTTCATTTCACTTGTGTCTGTCTGTGGTTTTTGCTTCCTGGTATTCCATATTTGCTTCCTGTTTCCTCTTTTGTTAAGCCTTGTGTCCCAGTTCTTGGTTTTGTGTAATTATCATTTGGTTTATGAAAAGGAAAGTTTCATATTACAGTAGTCCTTTTCCTTTTGAATGCATCCTATCTCCATCCTTCCTTGAAAATTCAGACATTTACCACCTCCCCTTTTAAGTTTCTGTTGTCACAAATTATCCCTGTATATGCTGTAAGTTTGTTGGTGATCTTACTTATAGTTTTTGACCTTTTATTCTTTGTTTCAGGTAGAATAACCCATTGAGTGTTTCCCACAGTGGCAGTCTTCTGGTGTAAATTTCTTAAGCTTCTGCATGTCTAGAAAAATCTTTATTTCTCCTTCATATCTACAGGATAACTTTGCTGGGTACCTTATTCTTGGCTGGTAATTTTTCCTTTCAGTAATTTGAATATTTGGTTCTACTCTCCTCTGACTTGTAGAAGTACTACAGAGAAGTCCAATGACAACAAAATACACTTTCCTTTATAGGTTACTTTCTTCATTTCCTTAGCTGCTTTGGGAAGTCTTTCTTTGTCATTAATTTTTGAGTTTTAATATGATGTGCCTTGGTGAAGGGTTGTTTGGATTAAGATAATTAGTTGTTCCATTTGCTTCTTGGATTAGATAATCTAGCTCTTTTCATAGGTCTGGGAAGTTCTCATTAACTATTAGTCTAAGTAGGTACTTTATTCCCTTCTTACTCTCTTTGCCTTCTTTTTCTTCTCCTCCTCCTTCTTCTATTGCTCTTTTTGATGGAGTGAGTTCTTATAGTGTTCTTTCATTTTTTTATGCTCAAGCTTCTCCCTTCTTTCTGTTACATCATTTCTAGATTTCTATTTTTGATATCACTAATTTTTTGCTCCTTCCGGTCTGCTCTAGTTCCTATACTTGCTGTTTCATTCTTGATCTTTTTTATTGAATTTTTTTATCCCCAGAATTTGGTTCTTTTTTGAAGTTTTAATCTCTTTGGTAAGTACTCATTTTGTTTGTTGACTTGTTTTCTGAGCTCATTAAATTGCCTGTCTCTATGTTCTTGCATCTCATTCAGTTTTTTCATAACCACAATCTTGAATTCTATGTCATTCACATGTATGTATATGTATATGTGTGTGCGTGTGCATGTACACATATATACACTTCATGTCCTTAAGTTTGTTTTCTAGAGTTTTTTTCGTTTTCTTTCTGACCTGCCTCACTACCTTGGTTATTCATGGTATTTGATGGACTCCTTTGCTGTCTAGGCATGTATGTGTTCTTGGCACTTCTTTAGCAGATCAATATAGAGTCATTCTGTTGTTTTCCAGTAGATGACACTGAATTACAAGTGGTTTAGCTCTCTTGCACTTCTCTGGCTTTTCAGATATGTGTGGGGTATTGTTTCCTGGGTAAGCGATTTCCACCCCTGTGATCTGTGCTCCCTGGTCCCAGGGAACAAATCCTGCAGAAAAATGTGGTGGGCCATTGGGCTCCAAATCCACGAAATCTCAGTGTTTTCCTCTGCAGCCACATGCCACTATCAGAGAAGCAACAAAGTATGGGGGTTGGGTGGGCTAGGGGAAACCAGCCACCTTCTCTGTTGTTTTACCCTCATGGTAATGGTGACCTCGGACCTATTTCGAACCTTTGCTGTGCCCTGACCCCAGGACCAGTTACAGAGTGCCCCCTTTGCTCCAGAAAAAGAAAGTGATCCTGTAGTACCACTCCTCAAGTTTTAAGATAATATACTTCGCAACCTGACAACAAGGGTGAAGGGAGGTGAGCTCTGGGAGGTCATGGGATGGCCTGGCCCCAAGGCTTTGTCTCTCTCTGCCAGCCACAACCTGATTGTCCCCCTCCCAGGCTGAGCCCTTCCATGAGCTCCCAGCTGTAGGGCTGAGCCCCTGGTTTGTCTCAGCTTTTCTCCCTTCTCACCGCCCCCATTCACTCTCACTCGCCCACCTTTATATGTTTTAATGCATGAATCTCTCAGGTGTGTTTGTATGTTAAGCAGTAAATCCTTTGTTGAGTTATAGATGTTCAGACTGTTGGAACTTCAAGGGGCAAAATTATGGCGATCTCTCACGCCGCCATTCCTCTCATGTCATGTTCAATAAGTGATTTTAAATAAATGCATATATTTAACATTATTTTACAGAGTACTCCTTTTTCCTATACCAGTATATCTTTGCATCCATTAGGCAAATTTTTCCAACGACATGTGGCTGAAGTTTTTAATATTGTATGTCTACACACTTATGCATGATCTACTTATGTTTACTTATTATTCAGTGGTGATAGCTACTTAAATGTCAAAAAGTGAAAGCTTGATTGATTATGGAGAACTTAGATGAACAGCAGCATCATTGAAAAGAAAAATTAAAAGCATGCTGTTTTAATTTGCCTTGGTTGTAATAACAAAATACCACAAACTGGGTGGCCTTAAACAATAGAAATTTGTTTTCTCATAGTTCCAGTGGCTGAAAGTCCAAGATCAAAGTGTCAACAGACTTGGCTTCTTCTGAAGTCCTCTTTCCCTGGTTTTAAGAAATTCACCTTTCACTGTGCCCTCACATAGGTCTTTCCTCTGTACGTAGTCCTCCCTGGTGCTGTTCTGCATGTTCAAATCTCTTTTTAGGAGGACACCAGTCCCCTGGAGTAGAGTTTGCTCTAAAGGCATCATTTTAATTAACTGCCTTTTTAAAGGCCCTGTCTCCAAATACAGTCACATTCTAAAGAGTTAAGGGTTACAACTTCAATATATGAAGCACATACCAAGTTACTACCACTGTGGCATTTCTTAAATTTATTTTTTATTTATTTTTTATTTTTTTATCAGTATTTTTTAATTGTTGATATTGTACAGTTTTCTGTCTTTTACCCCGCCCCAGCCCTCCCCACCTTCCTCCCATTTCCACCCCCCATAGTTTTTGTCCATGAGTCCTTTATACTTGTTGCTCTAAACCGTTCCCCTTTTCCCCTGAAATTCCCTCCCCTCCCACTCTGGACACTGTCAGACTGTTCTCAAATTCAGTGTCTTTGTTTATATTATGCTTGTTTGTTTGTTTTGTTGATTAGCTTCCTGTTAAAGGTGAGATCATATGGTATTTGTCTTTCACTGCCTGGCTTATTTCACTTAGCATGATACCCTCCAATTCCTTCCATTCTGTCGCAAAGGGTAGGAGCTCCTTCTTTCTTTCTGCTGCATAGAATTCCATTGTGTAAATGTACCACAGTTTTTTGATCCATTCATTAACTGATGGGCACCTAGGTTGCTTCCAAAGAGAACCAACTGTATGGGAAAACATATTTGGAAATGATACCTCAGACAAGGGATTAATCTCCAAAATATATAAAGAACTTACAAGACTCTACTCTAAGAAGACAAGCAACCCAATTAAAAAATGGGCAAAGGATTTGAACAGACACTTCTCCAAGGAGGACATACAGAGGATCCAGAGACACATGAAAAGATGCTCGATATCTCTAGCTATCAGAGAGATGCAAATTAAAACTACAATGAGATACCACTTGACACCAGTCAGAATGGCCTTCATAAACAAAGCAACAAACAGCAAGTGTTGGAGAGGTTGTGGAGAAAAGGGGACCCTAGTGCACTGTTGGTGGGATTGCAGATTGGTACAACCACTATGGAAAACAGTATGGAATTTTCTAAGAAAACTAAAAATGGACATACCTTTTGACCCAGCAATTCCACTGCTTGGATTATATCCTAAGAATCCTGAAACACCAATCCAAAAGAATCTATGCACCCCTATGTTCATAGCAGCACAATTTACAATAGCATTTCTTAAATTTAGATAATACTTTGTAACTTGCTTTCTGTCTCCCATGGTTAAAGTTTCAGATAAATTAAATAATTGTTTGTGCATTATTGTAGTGATAAACCATTAGCATCTAGCTTAAGTTGTTAAATTTCAATATGAAACAAATGAGTTTATACATCTGGCCAGATTTTTAAAACATCTAATAGGTATTACATTAATTACATTATTTCCAGGTAAGCAATGGAACTGTGACTTATGTTTGACCACAAATCGGGTACATTAAGGGATCTGGTGATAGTCACACATGTAAGGTCTAAGCTCAGTTCATTCATTCATCTACCTATTTTTAATGCATGTATTTATAATGGAAGATCACATCCTGCACGGGAGTTATGGATTCAAGGAGAATTAAAGCATGGTTCCCACTTTCAGGAGGGTCAGAACCTAGTGGAGGCAGCTATTGTAAGCAAAAATGTATTTGATTGGTATTACAGGGATTTCAGAACAGCAATGATATGGACAGATGAGGACAAAGGAGACAGATCAGAAAAGGCTTCATAGAAGAGACGGCAAAGGGGTTGAGGTTTGAGAATAAAAAATCACTAAATTCTGTATGTCCTCCTTGGAGAAGTGTCTGTTCAAATCCTTTGCCCATTTTTTAATTGGGTTGCTTGTCTTCTTAGAGTAGAGTCTTGTAAGTTCTTTATATATTTTGGAGATTAATCCCTTGTCTGAGGTATCATTTCCAAATATGTTTTCCCATACAGTTGGTTCTCTTTTTATTTTAATACTGTTTTCTTTAGCTGTGCAGAAGCTTTTTATTTTGATGAGATCCCATTTGTTTATTCTTTCCTTTATGTCCCTTGCTCTAGGGGACGTATCAGTGAAAATATTGCTGCGTGAAATATCTGAGATTTTCCTGCCTATATTATCCTCTAGAATTTTAATGGTGTCATGGCTTATATTTAAATCTTTTATCCACCTTGAATTTATTTTTGTGTATGGTGTAAGTTGGTGCTCGAGTTTCAGTACATTTACACAATGGAATTCTATGCAGCAGAAAGAAAGAAGGAGCTCCTACCCTTTGCGACAGCATGGAAGGAATTGGAGAGTATCATGCTAAGCGAAATAAGCCAGGCAGTGAAAGACAAATACCATATGATCTCACCTTTAACAGGAAGCTAATCAACAAAACAAACAAGCATAATATAAACAAAGACACTGAATTTGAGAACAGTCTGACAGTGTCCAGAGTGGGAGGGGAGGGAATTTCAGGGGAAAAGGGGAACGGTTTAGAGCAACAAGTATAAAGGACTCATGGACAAAAACTATGGGGGGGTGGAAATGGGAGGAAGGTGGGGAGGGCTGGGGTGGTGGGCTAGGGCGGGGTAAAAGACAGAAAACTGTACAATATCAACAATTAAAAAATACTGATTAAAAAAAAAAAAAAAAAAAGAGAGAAGAGGACCCATGAAAGAAAAAAAAAAAAAATCACTAAATTCCAGGAGAAAAGTTCATAGTTCCAGGTTTCTATGCTCGTGTTCTGGCCCCATGTTTCACTTAGTGGACCTACTACCCTCCACAACTGTCTACAAATAATTCAATCCAATACCATCTCCTAGCATCGCTCCCAAAGCCATGCTGTGTACCCATCCTTACAGCTCACTTTATGTCTCTTTTTTTTCCTACCTGTTTTTATGCTGCATGGTTTATCGACATGCTTTTCTTCCTGCAAATCATTTGCCTTGCGCTCTGGTGGCCAAAAGTTGAAGATCAAAGCAGCAGCTACAGATTTGTCACCACCCGCTGTTTCACATATGTTAATTCTATAGTTCCTGATTAACAGATGGCTTTTTATGTGTCCTCTCTATGACAGAGTGGTTTGATAGAAAAGTGAGGCAGTTTAATGAGCTAGGCTTTGAATCCAGAATACTTGGATTTGAGCTATAACATGACCAATTTCAAAGTTTTGGACCTTATGCAAGTAATTCAAATTTACTGAGCCTCAACTTCCTCATATGTAATAAATAAGACGTAGATAATAAACTCTACCTGGTTGTTAACATATGAAGGCACCAGAACGTAGTAAGTGCCCCTGACTAATAGATACATTCACTTTCACATCCTGCCTCCTCTATTCCTTCCTCTATTCTGCCCTGAATTACCTATGTAAATATCTATTCCTGTCTAACATTACAATCATCTGGGGATCTTAGTTCTCAGGCCTGCACTCAATCCACTGAGCTACACCAGCCAGGGCTTCATCTGGGGATCTTAAAATAAAGTGATGCTAGAGTTCAATACAAATTCAATTAAATCAGTGTGTATAGGATGTGGTCAACTATATTTCCTTAAAGTTAGCCAGGTAATTTTAAAAAATATATGTTTATTGATTTTAAAAGAGAGAGAGAAATGGATGTGAGAAGGAAACATTAATCAGCCACCCCCACCATGTGCCTTGACCAGGGACTGGACCCACAACACAGACATATGCTCCAAACTGGGAATTGAACCCACAACCTTTTGGTACATGGGATGATGCTCCAACCAACTGAACCACGCCAGCCAGGACCCAGTAATTTTAATGTATAATCAGGGCTGAGAACCTGTGAGTGGCAACTGCCTACATATGATATTATGTTTGAGGTTTAAACACTTTCATTTATGTGTATTGTTTTCCCTCATTAATTAAAGTATTAAACATAAAATCCATTTTCCCATTTAGGTTGTCCAGGTACTAGATGCCTCTAGGCACCTCTCAGAACCACACTTAATGGCCTCCCCATCCCCAGGCAGCACCCAGAATTATGTGAGAGTGCAGTTGTGAGATGACTATGCTGAGCAGTCAGCCGCTGCTTGAGAATCAGCCACTAAACATAAAGTGCCCTGCTTCCGAAAGCACCCCCAGTAAATCCCCCTTTAAAAAATAGGAGGGAATATGAAAGACATGCAGATAAAAAAGCAAAAGGAGAATCTCTGCTGAAAATATAAACTACTTTCTCAGAATAGGCACAGATTGGTATTGTCACTTTACTTGAGTAATATACGGAAATAAGTTAGTACATACTATGAATTTGGAGAACTATGCTGACAACAATTTACTGCTGACTTTATTCTTAACACAATGATAAATAATATATTCAAAGAGCAAGCAGTGTCTGAATTAATGCATACAACTATGAAATAAATTCACAGCTGCTGTAGAATCACTACCCTGGGACTTACGATGCACATGTTAAAAGTGAAAATATTTCAATTCAAAGGTCTAGTCCACATGTTAATTCATTAATTAACAAATAAAATTAGATATTATTTTTCATCTTACCATTGAGAACTAGTAAAATAGACCTTTTTAAAATTCGAATTAACTTTCTTTACTCTCTTACATGCAACTTAATGCCAGAAAATAGAGCATAATTATTATTCTCCTATCCAGTAAAGGACGAATAAGAAATAGCTTTATTTTAGGCATTTGAAATATCGGTGAAGAAAATAAAGAGGGTTTTATTGTTTGTTTTATTCACTGCTTCATACTTCAGACCAAGGAATAACTTATCTAAGAATTAGGAACAGGCCCTGGTTACTGTGGCTCAGTGGATTGAGTGCCAGCCTGTGAAGCAAAGGGTCACGGGTTCAACTCCCAGTCAAGGCACATGCGTGGGTTGCAGACCAGGTCCCCAGGAGGGGGAGTGGGAGGGGCAACCACACATTAATGTTTCATTCTTTCTCCCTTCCCCTTTCTCTAAAAATACATAAATAAAATATTTTTAAAAAGAATTAGGAACAGTTATTTATCTTTCTAGAGAACAAAGTAAGTTTTAAATAAAGTTGGGAGAATTCAATTTTTTAAAGAAAAGCAAGTTTATGTCAAACTTCTGCTTTTGTCTATAATGCAATGCTTAATACATACCAATAATCCTACTAAGGACAAACTAAGAAAAAACAACAAATATAACACTATCTGTATGTATGTATGTATGTATGTATGTATGTATGTATGTATGTATCTACCTATCTATCACCATAGGTGAACTGTTGAGTCAGATAGGAATCTGGAAGACAAGAGTCCACCAAGATGGAATCACAGTGACTTGGCTAAATTCAGCAATCTCTCTGTCTTCAGAGTATTTTTCCATTCTTAGTGTGAACCTGGGCCAAATTCATGGGCCATAAACCTGAGAAACCCTATGGAACCTATATTAGTTTCCTAGGGCTGCTGTAACAAATTACTATAAACTGGGTGCTTAAACCAACAGAAACTTATTCTCTCATACGTCAGAAGACAAGAAGCCCCAAATCAAAATGTCAGCAAGGTTGTATCTCTACAGAAGCTCCAGGGGAGAATCTGTTCCCTTCCTTTTCCAGCTATTGACAGTATTCAGCATTCCTTGCTGTGGTCACATCACCCTCTAAACTTGGTTATCAAGGAAATGCAAATTCAACTGCAAATGAGACACTGCTGCTCTCCCATCTGTGTGCCTAAAAGTGGAAGATGACCAAAAACAGTCCCACACCTGACAAGGGCGCATAGAACCTGGGACAGCCACCAGCCACGTTGGAGAACTGTGCAGCAACTGAACACATGTGCACACTATGACAGAATCCTGCACTGAGGCTTAAATGAGACATATACATACACAGAAATGACCATCAAAATAGAACAAATAAATAACTCTATTAGAGTCAAACAATGGATTGTTATTTGGTCATGACAAAATTAACTATATAGATATTCAGCATGAATGAATCCTAGAAACATAATGTCAAGGAAAAATAGTTTATTTCTACATAAAGTTCAAAACAGACTATAATGTAATAAAATCAGAATGGCCTTGGATAGCATGTGTAACTGGGACGAGGCACAGGAAAGAATTCTGGGGCTTAAGAATGTCCTACTTCTTGATATGGGTACTGTGTTCATGTGTGATTATACTTTTAAAATTCATCCAGAGAATATTTTGATTTATACTGATTTCTATATGTGGATTTTACTTTATAAAAATTTTACTTTAAAAATAATCAGGGGAAGTATTTGAGATCCTGCTCCTGGGTGTTTGTGCTCACTTTGGCTCAAACAAACTTTTATTAAAAATTTAAAAATAATTAAAAAATAAACAAGATTAACTCATTAAAAATATCAGTCCCTGATAAATCAAGAAAGAAACATGTAGAGAGAATTCTGAAACAACCTGAACTCTCAATTTAAAGTATTTCTGTAAATTTTATGTAAGGTCACAATAAAATAGATTCAAATGGAGATTTAAATCAAAACTGATGACTTAGTTCTCTAACTCAATAAGCACTTATAGAGTATTCATATCACACCCAGATGGAGTGGGAATGGCTGAGCTATATAAAAATATGCAAGAAGAAAAAAGGCCCTTCCATGTGCTTGAATAATTTATTGCCATCACAAAGAAAAAATCTATATGTCTGAACTATCGAAGGTAGAGTGCAGCGCTACAGATGTGAGAATTTGAGTAAAGGGAAAATCATTAAAGGCTAAAAAATATTCAAGTTTCTAATGCTCCTTGCAGAGTTAGAAGGACATAATTATGTAAAGATTTTGCAACAGTCTAGTCAGATTCTGAGGCTATTTCTTTGCAAATCTCTGCTGTGTCTCCAGAAATATTTGGCCACCAGCCCTGTTTTCTCATTAATAATTTCAGTCATCACCTGGTCTTTAGAAAAGATTTTGTATTCACTTCATATTTTTCATTTTTTTCTATTAAAACTGACTTCCAAGTAAAGTTCAAAAGTGTAATGTAAGATTCTCATATTTGTATATTTCCCTTAGTTAAGCAGAAAATAAAGAATTTTTAAAAATATGAGACAGGGAAATAAATCACCTTCACTTATCAAAAGCAAAGATGTAATATGTTCTATTTATTCTGAAAATTATTTTAGGCATAGTCATTGCAGCACGATATTCTTCCCAGTACATGAAATGAGTGTTGGAATTAGCTTTCTCAGTCTTTTCAGGATGATCATTGCTAAAACCAAGTATGTGAGATCCTTGAGAATCACCTAAAAGGAACTAGCTAATATGTCTGCATTTCAATACATGACAAATGTAAACATATTTATATGTATATGTAAAGTATTTTTAAAACATGTGAATCGTATTGTTAGTTACTGGGACTGGAGGAGAGGGTGAATGGGAAAGAAGTTTTGAGAAGGGGAAGTTTTATTTTTACTTTATATAAATCTTTACTTTTAAGTATGTATGTATTCTTAAATTATAAATAACTAGGCATATCATATTCTCTTTCAATAAGAAGAAATGAAAAACTCTGATAAAAGTATTGTTCTTAAACCATGCTCACCATTGCCAGTGAAGAGTTACATGTAGAAGGTTATGTACTACAACTCACCAGAAGACTGGGAGGGCACAGGCATTATTTATCCAGTTACATTGTAGACCACCCAGGACTGTGCTGGGGATACTGTGTAACTCAGTCCTGCCCCCTAGTGGTAAGATGAAGAATCTGAAACGCATCCATTCTTTGTTTTCTTAAACACAAAAGTAAGCTTTTAATAGTTTCTTGAACAGACACCAAATTAAAAAAAAATGTCAAACACAGTATAACAATAACAATGACAACAAATTCCTAAAACTAGTCATTGCACACTTCTGTCCCCAGAGTCCCCTTGGGCCCTGAAGCTGCTTCCCACTTCATTCCCTTCTCCCTTCCACACTCCATCTTTGTATAAATAGCTGCAGTCAGTCCTGTAGTCTTTCTGAGCTCCTTTTAGTTATCTTCCTCAGCTTCGGACTGACCAGCAATTCTGAATCTTTGAAAGGATCTGATAGAAAGCTGTGGTTACAAGTTAATAGTTTTAACCTTATCAAAAGAGTTTATTTATTAATTTATTGTCTCATAGTTTCTTGTTGACTGCTTATTTGCTGAATTGGGCAGTCTACAGGTAAAGAAAAAACACAATCTCCCAAGTTCCATGATTACACCATATATGAGGGATTTGTATGCAAGATGGAAACTCATACTGCTTTTTTAAAAATGTAGCTTCGTAATGTATCTTATGTACTTTTTCTTTTCCTTGAATATTCATTTTTATTGAATTTACTGGGGTGACACAGGTTAACAAAATTATATAGGTTTCAGGTGTACAGTTCTGTAATACCTCATCTGTATATTGTATTGCATGTTCACCACCCCAAGTTAAGTCTCCTCGTATCACCATTTATCCTTTCTCTACCTTCTTTTACCTCTCCCCTGCCCTTTCTCTCTGGTAATATCCATACTGTTGTCTGTGTCTATGGTAATTTTCTTATTGTAAATTTCACATAGATAATGCAAATCCAGGACATTTAAACTCTTTTTCTCAGAGGTCTTAGGAGAAACTATGGCAATATTCCTCCAAAGGTATCCTAATATGCAAATAATAAGGGTATAAAGCTAACGACAAGGTAATTTAAATTAGTAATGTATAAAATAAAACCAAATATGCCTTCCAAAGGTTTTTCATGTGTAACTGCTCAATTACCAATATATCTTAGAGTAAAGGTCTATGTGGAGGATACAACTACTTAATGAGAATCTGTAGAAATCAGGAGTTAATCAGGACACACATTCCCTTTTATACATATAGAGATCCTACCTCCAGCACTTTTCTAAATAGAGTTTTACCACTCGAAGAGCATGTATACAATGGAGGGGAAGAGGGTTATCTGGTCATCATTCAGGTGGTTGAAAAGTAGCACCTGAAACCCTGACTCTCTTTTTTCAGAATGTTAAGTGGTTGAAGTTGCAGTTGAATTGTTTTGCACGTGGAGCTACTAAAATCTTGAGAGGAACTGTGGAGGAAAGGTGAACTGTTTTCCGTTTACTATTTGTAAGCAGGTTTTAGTTAAACATGTCATTCCTCTCTAAGTGTCCTGATCTACCTTTCAGAGGTTTAGGGATAATATTGCAGGTTACACCATGAAATACTGTAAAGAGTAAATGCTCTTTCTCTTATCCTCCCTTTGAAATTGGAGAAGAGGGTCAGGTACTAGACAAAGAAAACCCAGAAGAAAGAAAACAAATGAGGACAAGAGAGATTCACTCATCCCATTGATTTCTGTACCCATAACACCTCTGAAGAATTTCTGACTGTATAAACTCATTACTATTTTTGCTTCACTTTTTTTCCCTTTAGGGAAAAAAAGAAAAAGTAATGAAAAGGAGGAATTGAATAAATAAAAAGCAGGGGAAGCAGAAAGATGGATATAAACAGAAACATGAAGGATGTTCTTGCTTCCCCTTGGAAATAAAAACTGAACTCACCTGCCCTCCTCACACACACACACCGTGCAGGTGCAAACACGTGTGCATGAGCAGTTCTGAACAGGAAATGGCATGCAGGTCCTATGACTGGTATGGAACTCAACTGCTATCAATGACCACTCAACATGGGCATTTATTACGCTGAAGGGAATCACACATTTTCATGCACTAATCCCTAAACAAATGCTGATGCCCTGACATTATGAAGCAAGAATGCTGAGGCTGTTTCAGTGTTGTTCCTTAGCCCCAGAACCCAAGAATAAAGATTCCTCCTGCTCCTTCTACTTAGAGCATTTCTGAACTGGCAACTGCACTTCATGTGTCCCCCATTCACCTTCATAAAACTGATGATTTACTCTGACATCTCCTACCCAAACCTTCAACAGGTCACCATTTCATAATGCCCAAATTTCTCTCTATGTAATATGGTGTCTGTATTTCTCTTGCATCATGGGTTTTACCTGACATGTATTTTGGTTATTTCATCTTTATTTCAATTTACTTTTTAAATTTGTATATGATTTCATACTGTTATAGTCTGTCTCCTGAAATTACATGTTGAAACCTAAACCCCAATGTGATGGTATCTCAAAGTAAAGCCTTTGGGAGGCGATTAGGTCGTGAAGTTATAGCCCTCACAAATGGAGTTAGCACCCTGATAAAAGAGCCCCCCAGAGTCCCCGTGCCCCTTCTCTCATGGGAAGACACAGTGAGCAGATGGCTATCTATGAACTAGGAAACTGGCCCTCACCAGACCCTGAAAGTTCTGGAGCTTTGACCTTGGACTTACCAGACTGTCTATATATAGTATTCTGTTAATAGCAGCCTGAATGAATTTAGACAATGGAATTACATAAAAGTTACAAGAATTCGGCAAAATAGTCCTACAAATCATTCCGCAAAATTGCATGAATGATATTACATTTCCCTACACACTAAACTCACTAAACTGAATATTTTTTTCTCTCTTCTTCTCTCTCTCTCTCCAGTTTCCTCCCTCTCTCCCTCCCTCCTTCCCTCCTCCAGCCTCTTCTGCCCTCTCTCTCTGCTGGGTTTCATAAACAATGTAAGAATATCACCATCTAATTTCTACACCTTTTCAGATATTTCTAGTTACACCAACAATGCAAACCACTGTTTTGCATTTGCTTTTCATGACTCTTTTTCTACATTAATTTGACAGTGTTCTTCAGTCTTTGTGTGTAATTCATAACTGACATTTTTGAAGTTGTCTTATAGAATGTCCCTACTTTGGGCTTTTCCATAATCGCAGTAGATGTTTCTTCGCAATCAGACTCAGGGTAGACACCTACAACAGGCAGAAACAGCACAGAGACGTCTCTGAGCTCTCGTCAGGGCGTCAGGACAACAGGGGCATGCTGTCCATCAGCCTCATTACCGCTGACACTTGATTATTTAAAGTGGTGTCTGCTAGATCTTTTCATCTGTAAAGTTACTCTTTGTTATAAAATGTATCTTGTAGACTTATACTTTCGGGCTATGTAAATGTTCTGTTCCTCCTAAAACTTTCATACACGAGTTTCAACATCCATTGATGGTTGTTGCCTGACTAAATTATTATTATGATAGTTGCAAATGGTGATTTTCTAATTTCATCATTCTCTGCAGACTTATTGGTTAGCTTTCTCCCACAAAAAAAAGAGCTTTCCTTTCTTCTCATTTATTTAGTCATTCATTCTTTCTTTCATTCGTTAACTTATTTTTACCAAAGCAAATTTATATTTAATCCTTAAATATAACTTATTTGAAGTTATAATTATCCACAATTTGGACAAAAGGAACCCCATCAAAGTGGCTCTTGCATTCTTTTCCTATATATTTACCATTCTTTATTTTCTTACTTTTTTAGCACAAAATAATGTTCCACCCTCATCTTATTCTTTTCTTAACCCAGTCCTGGAATCAGCTGTTTTCCCAAGAAGCCCAGGGTAATTTAGTGGATAATGACATTCAGAAATCAAGATGTGAGCTCTAGAAATATTCATTGGTACTGACGTACCACTGCTTCTAGACTCCCTCAGGAGAAAGCTTGGAAACCGATGAATGTTTACACGTGTACACGCACACATGCATATTTATACATCTACCCGTGCACACATCTACACATATACTTATTCACATGCATAGTGTTGCTTTTGTCCGTTTTTAAGTAATTTTTAAAATTTAGCGTAGTTTTAGATTTACAGAAAGGTTGTGAAAAGAGTACAGAGAGTTCCCATACATTCCACACTTGGGAAATGATTAGAAACTATAAAACTAAAAGAAAAAGAAACTATACATAAGCAACTCCAAGTTATAAAATTGTTTCCCACACAAAGGGATATAGGCTAACAACTTTGAAACCACTATACATTTATACAGGACTTGAACAATTAAATAAATAGAAGGTGGATGGTGGGAGCCAGACTTCTCACTGTTAGAGTGGAAAGTTACAGACAAGGAAGGGGTGGAGGGAACCTAGAGTGACCCCTGTGGTAATAATTTAGAGTTGGAGACATCAGTATAAACTCATGGTTTCCTTAATGTATATACAGATGAATAATGCATAGAAACATTTATCGATATGTGTATCTACATGGGTTACTATATACACATATATTTCCTACATCTGTCAGCTGAGAGGGCCCAGAAGCAATGGGATAACTTTAGAGTTGAGCTTTGGTGAAGTCCTTTTCCAGGGACAGTAGGCCTTCATGATGGAGGATATAGCATGTTTCACAACTGTTACTCTTTCTCTCCCTGGGCCAGAGCCAGCAAGGGATTCTCCTGGGATCTTCACTGTGACAGCATGATACAGTTCCTGAAGGACTGGCCTACGAAAGTGCGAGCTCACCCTCTGAGACTGGAGCACCTAGGAGTTGCTCACTGTCAAGCTACCCCATGTTGCATCTCTAGCGATTTCTCAACTTACTATTTATATGTTCCTACTTATTTACGGTTCCAGCAGCTTCTGTTCAATGTACACATATCTGAAGTGCTTCATTTATGTGGCCGTACCTGTCTATCTAGCTCTCTAGGTATTAGAATGGCATTTGCTATGAGGCCTTAGTTCTCTAATGGGTCCAAGAAAATTAGTTAATTTTCAGTTACCTAGCTTGTCTTCATTGTAAATATGAAATTAAGACTTTCAAGCTTTTTACATGTTGGAAATGAAGCCAAAGATTCTACATACATGTTTATCTGTATCTATCTATCTACATATCCACCACATACGTAAGGTCACTATTTCATACTGATATTGCCAAATCTAAACCACAACTACAGGGGTAATTTTATAATTTCCCCTTTCCACATTTAAAAATCACCTCCCCAAGAACAAAACCTGACTCATAAAATGAATTAAAAAGTAATTTCAGCATGGCTAACCCACGCCTCTACAAAGAATACTTTTTATTAGAGAATTGATGTTCAATATTTCTTTAGAGGTTTTTAGTTAAATTTTTTTTTTTTTTTGGTCTTTTAATCAGGACCATGTGATTCAAATACTGTGAATCACATGTGATTCAATTAAGTCCTCACTTAAAGTCCTTGATAGGGTCTGCGACTTTAAGGAAACATACAACAAAACCAATTTTATCATAAGCTGATCAATATAAACCATTTTTACAGCATCTCATAAACATTATAACAAAATGACACTGAATGAAACAATTCAGTGGAGTTGACCCACTGCACTCTGTACGAAGTTCCTGGAGTCAGTTCTCCCCTGGCCCCCACTTTGTTGTGATTATGTTTATTCGTTTCAAATACAGTTTAGTTCATTTACTTCCATTTGCTTTTGTCTTAACTTTACTTCTCCCTTTCCCTTGTGGACTTTATTTCTTTTCTACTCTTTTTATTTCTGAATATCTGACACATTAATAAGATTCTAAAAATCAAGTCTGTAAAAAAGTTATATTCACGAAGGGGTGACTCTCTACGAATATCATTCCTAATTCATTCTATCCTTTCTGCTCAGTTTCTACTCACACACTGTGGGTAACAATCTTAATCTCCGGGTTTTCTTTTCTGTGTTTCTAAGTGTTTCTTATACAAAAGGTAGCATAATATAGTAACATTTTTGCACTTTTATCTTTTATTTAACAATATTTCCTTGAAATCTGTCTACATCAGTTCATGAAATATTTCTCATTTTTTTTTTACAGCTCCATATTTCGGTAATGTGTAGATGTATCATAGTTTATTCACTGCTTTCCATTCAATTCCTCTGCTATGTATGGTCATTAAGATTGCTGCCAGTATTTTGCAATCACAAATAATGCTACAAAGAATAACCTTGTGCATATATCTATTTATACTGTGGGAGACACACTTTCTGGATAAATGCCTGTAAGTGAGAATGCCAAATGAAAATAGAAATGCATACATAATTGCAAAAGATATCTACAAATTTCACTTCTTAAGGGTCATACCAATTTTTTATTGTACTGAGCAATATGCAGGGGTGCCTCTTTCCCCACAGTTTCACCATCACAGTGTATGGTTAAAATTGTTAACTCATGCCAACTCAATAGGTGATAAATAATATCTTAGTGTAATTTTGACTTGCACCATCATAAAAAAGGAATAATGTTTATGTCTGAAGTTCATTATATATGTAAATTGTCTATACATGCTATTTTCAAAATTTATATTTGTTTTTTTACTTTTTACCCTTATCTTAAAAGAAGTATTTATATAGTAGGAGTGTTAACCTTTAGCTATTATAAACTAATTCAAGAACTAACACTTGAATCAGAGGGAAGCTTTAAAACACCACAAACTACTTGGTAAACCTCTATATAAATGAATATGAAAATGAAATTAATATCCAAATGAAATGAATAATTTCTTAGAGAAATACAGTTTACCAATATTGACCTCATTGAAAATGGAAAATGTCCATGCCTTGGCTATTGTGAATAATAATGCATAGTAATAATGAATATGCATTACATAATAATGAACAAAGAGGTACACATATCTTTATGAATAGGTATTTTCAAGTTTCTGAGGTATATATCCCAGAAGAGGAATTACTGGGCCATATTGTAGCCATATTCTTAATTTTGTAGGCACTTCATACTGTTTTCCACAGAGGCTGCACCAGCTTACACTCCACTAGCACTGTACAAGGGCGGCTTTTCTCCACAGCCTCCCCAACACTTGTTATTTCTTGTCTTATTGATAATTACCATTCTAACAAGTGGGAGGTGGTATCTTATTGTGGTCTGGACTTGCATTTCCCTTATAATTAGAGAATTTGAGCATCCTTTCATATATCTGTTGGGCATTCATATGTCTCCTTGGGAAAATTGTCTGTTCAGGTCCTCTGCCCATTTTTTAATTGGATTTTTCTTGTTGAGTTGTATGCATTCATCATATATTTTGGATATTAGTGTTATTCAATTGATAATTGAATAAAATGATAAAATACATAGATATAGTGGATCACCACTCAGCCACAAAAATGATGAAATATTGCCACTTGCATCAATATAGATAGATTTTGAGAGTATCATGCTAAGTGAAAAAAGTCAGATGGAAAAGAACAAGAACCATATGATTTTATTCATATGTAGGATATAAAAAAGAAAGCAACAAAAGAACAAACAAAACCAAAACCAAACCAAAACTCATAGACACAGATAGCAATATGGTGCTTATACAAGGCAGGGTGGGTTGGGGTGGAGGAAGAGGTCCAGGCGGTCAAATGTATAGTGACAAAAGGAGACTGGCACCCAATGCAACACACAAGTGATGCACCATGTCAGTGTCTAGCTGAAACTACTGATGTGACTAACCAATGCTAACCCCATAAACTTAAAAAATAGGAAACTTAAACAGGCAAATTTTTCTAGAATAAATACTGAAAATGATCATCAATTTATACTATACCAGGCCCACATGGTTTCATAGGGGAAGTCTTTCAACCTTCAAAGAGCAGAGATTACCCATGCTCTATAAATCGTTACACAACGCAAAATTAAAAACCAAATCTTATAAAGAATAAAATAATGCAGAATGATGCTCAATATCACTAATCATCAGAGAGATGCAAACTAAAACCACAACGAAATATCCCCTCACACCTGTCAGAATGACTATCATCAATAAATCAACAAAGAGCAAGTGCCAGAGAGGATGTGGAGAAAAGGGAATCCCAGCACACTGTTGATGGGAATGCAGACTGGTGCAGCCACTGTGGTAAACAGTGTGGCATTTCCTCAAAAAATAAAAAAATGATGATCAAAATCAAAAATCACTGCTCTTTGACCCAGTGATTCCACTTCTGGGAATATATCCTAACAATCTTAAAACACCAATCAGAAATAATATTTGCACACCTATGTTTATAGCAGCACTATTTACCATTATCAAGACCTGGAAACAGCCCAACTATCCATCAGCAGATGAGTAGATAAAAAAGCTGTGGTACATTTACACAATGAAATACTATGCAGCTATAAAAATGAAGGAAATCTTAACTTTGTGACAACATGGATGGACCTGGAGATTATTATGCAAAGTGAAATAAGCCAGTCAGAAAAAGACAAAATACAAATGATCTCACTTATATAAAGAATCTTATGAACAAAATAAACTCACCAAAAATATATAACCAGAGATATGGACACATGGAACAGAATGACAGCTACCAGAGGGGAGGGGAGGGTGTGAAACTGGATGAAAGAAGGTGAAGTGATCAGTCAAAGAACATGTGTGAATAACCCACAGGCACGGGCAACAGTGTGGGGATGCAGACAAGTGTGGTGAGGGCCAAAGGGAAGGGATAGGTGGAGGCAGGCATGGGGGAAGGAGGAAATGGGGACAAGAAAAAATAAAATAATATAGAATATAAAACATATTTATATGTTAATGCAAAAATTCTAAATAAATTATTAGTGAACAGAACCCAATGCCAAGCTAATGATACACCATGACCAAATGGGACTTATCCAAGGAAAGCAAGGTTGGTTCAACATTAGATAATTCATTTACATAATACACCATTTGACAAAATTTTACATGCATTCCCAATAAAAAATTTGCCCTAACTGGCATGACTCAGTGAGTTGGGTGTCACCCCACAAACTGAAAGGTCACCAGTTCAATTCCAGGTCAGGGCACATGCCTGGGTTGAAGCCCAGGTTCCTGGTTGAGGGCACGGGAGAGGTGAGCAATCAATGTTTCTCTTGCACATTGATGTTTCTCTCCCTCTCTTCCTCCCTCATGTCCCCTCTCTAAAAATAAACAAAATCTCTTAAAAAATACAATAAAATAGAAAGTGATGGACACACTCTTGAAATATACTTACCTTAGCCCTAAAGCTGGCATCTGTCTCAATGTGAAGATAGTAACAATATCTCCACTAAAATCAGGAAAAAGCAAGATTTCCCACTGTATCTACCACTATTCATCATGTAATACCCAATGCATTTAACAAGATAAGTTAATTTTTAATAAACTTGATAAAAATTAACAAGATAAGTTAACTTTAATAAACATTTTTTAAAAAGAAGCAAAATAATATTTATGTAGGGATGACACAATTTGGGGCTTGAAAGACTCTGTAGAATAATGGTACAATTAACCCAAAAGTGAAAGAATTCGATAAAGTTTCAAGCTATAAAATTAACATAAATCAACAGTCTTCAATTACACATCTAACAATTAGAAGACAATAAGAGAAAAAAAATATTTATAATAGCAACAAAAGTATGAAATGTCTAGGAATAATTTTACCAAGAAATATATAAAATCTATGTAAGGGAACTACTAAAACACCCCTGAAAGACACAAATGTTGATCTGAGCATAGATGGATTTGACAGGAAGATTCAACATAATAAAGATGGAAATTCTCCCTAAGTTAATTTATAAGGTTAATGCAATCCAAAGAAAAATACTAACATACTTCTTTCTCCCCAGGGCGCATTATCTTTCCAGGACTGCCTGCTCAGATCAGGCATGCACTTTCAAATCTCTTCCCAGGAGTAAAAGCTCTGAACTGAAGTGCATTTTTAAACCTTTTCACACATAGGGTGATTTTGTTTCCCTTTTCTATGGTGGCTTTATGTCGATTTTAGGTCTGCTAATACTTCCCATTTTCTCTTTCCTACAGTGCCCCACTACCCCTCAGGTACCCTTACACTCCCTGAAGGCAGGGAACACTGGGGATAGCTCACTGGATTTAGTGTTCATTTTTCTCCTTAATGCAGCTGGAAGCTCACTTGTCTGTCTGCTATTTATGCTGATGATGTGGATTTTGTGTAGCTTTATTTGCTATGCTTATTATTTCTTATCATTTTTTTGGAGAAGAAGATGGAAATATCAATCTTACATGGCCTGCATTGCCTTGGCTATTTCATCTTTACAGAACCCTGTGAAGGTGGGACATTAACCCATTTTCCAGGTGAGAAAGCTAAAGACTGAAAATTCACACTCTCATCTAATGTCAAATAACTGAAGAGGTCAGGACCAAAAAAAAAAAAAAAAAAGGTACTGAATCAGAAGTATTTCTAGGATCCACATGTTTATTTCTATGATTGGCCATTTGGGTCTAAGAAAGGATTAAGGTTTCAAGGCAGGCAGGTCAAAGTTTTGTATCTATCTTCTGTCCTATGGCTTCTAGTACTCATATCCAAGTTTATACAACTAACAGTCCTTAAACAACAACTTCTTTTTAAAAAAATGTTAAATTGTTATTCTGCTACAGCTGTACCAATTTTTCCCCTTTGCCCTCTGCCCACACACCCCTGCTCCCACAGTCAATCCCATGGATAACAGTGTGATCCATGTCCATGGGTCATTCATACATGTTCTTTGACTATTCCCTTCTTCCTCTTTCTACCACTATCCCTCTCTTTCCTCCCTTCTGGTCACTGTCAGTCTGTTCTATATTTCTATGCCTCTGGTTCTATTTCACTCATTAGTTTGTTTGTTTTTTCATTAGAGTCCTCTTATAGGGGAGGTCATATGGTATTTGTCTTTCACTGACTGGCTTATTTTCACTTAGCATAATATTTCCCAGTTTCATCCATTTTGTAGCAAAAGATACAGTTTTTTTTGATCCATTCATATACTGATGAGCACTTAGGCTGTTTCCAGCACTTGGCTATTGTAAATAGCTCTGCTATGAACACATAGGGTACATACGTTCTTATGAATTGGTGTTTCAGGATTCTTGGGGTATAATCCCAGCACTGGAATTGTCAGGTCAAAAGGCAGTTGCAGTCTTAGTTTTTTGAGGAAATTGCATACTGTTTTCTACAGTGCCTGCACCAATGTGCATTCCCCACCAAGAGTGGACTAGGGTTCCCTTTTCTCTTCATCCTTGCCAGCACTTGTTAAATAACAACTTCTTGATTCTATGGGAATCTGCTCTCTTTACAGAAAGTCCAATGATGAGCTTATCATCAAGGCATCAACAAGGTGGGGTACAGTACTGTTCAGAGTATTTGCAGTCATTCTTTCCTTTCAAAATCTGGATCTTCTACCTCAAGATGCTTTCTTAGCAATCAGACTTTTTTCTGTCACTTCTTATTTCCATCTTCACAGCCATCTCAAAAATAAGTTAACATACAATCATGTACAGTCCAGCTTACACACACACGAATGTCTGTGGGTGTGTACACACACATTCTTTACTACTAATATAGCATGGGTAATCATCTGGATTATGGTGAGGTCAGGTAAATCTAGGGGTGGATATATGTGGGACCATTCACTAACACATATTAAATTCTTTAAATATTTCTACAACTATTACATACCCTTTGAATATCAGCCATGCAAACACACATACACATACACATACATACACATTTTGCTTTCTAAGCTATAGAAAAAATACATCAAGATCAGACTTCAGCCCTGGCTGATGTGGCTCAGTGGATTGAGTGTCAACCTGTGAACCAGAGGGTCGCCGGTTCAATTCCCAGACAAGGCACATGCATGGGTTGCAGGCCAGATCCCCAGTGAGGGGGAGCTCAAGAGGCAACCACACATTGATGTTTCTCTCCCTCTCTTTCTCCCTCCCTTCCCCTCACTCTAAAAATAAATAAACATTAAAGAAAAGGATCAGATATCAAGACAACATGTTCAATAACTTAGCTTAACGTAAAAATCTCACTCAGAATTTTCTATGGCTCCACATTCTTGTCCCAGGTATTCCAAAGGTAAAGGTGAACAAGGAAATACTAATTTTTCCTTGTAAGGTACAATGGTTTTCTTTATATATATATTTGTTTAATTAACAACACTTATTAGATTCAAAATGCATATTACATAAATAAAAGCATGCAGTTATAGCAAAAGAAAGGTGGTGTTCAAATGATGGGGGTTGGGGACTGGGACAACTGTAAAAAAAATAAAATATTTTTAAAAGAAAAAATATTACAAAGGCTGAGAAATGAACCCTGAGCCATGAAGCCCACTGCAATGTATCTCACTGCTTTATGTTCAGGAGCAGTCACAGCAAGTCTGCCTGATTTTTGAACACAAAACTAAAGCATTTTCCTGTGAAAAAAAAAATAAAATAAAATACAATAGTGAAGTAGAGAGTAGGATGGTAGTTGCCAAGAGCTGGGAGGAGGAGCAAATGGGGAGTTTAATGGGTACAGAGTTTCAGTCTTATAACTTATGGTTAAGTTCTAAAAAAATTAATAATTTTTTTTTTAAAAAAGCACAGATATTTCTTATTCATGTGGCAACTGGAAACTCTCACTATTCTGGAAAAATGCTCATTTCCTTTCTGCTTCTAAGCTTTGCTTCAGCATTTCTGTCCACTTAGAATTTTCTCTCTACCCCATATTTCTCTTCTCTAGTATACAAATCACACCAATGCTCTTAATCTTATTTTAAATACCACCTTATCCTGAAAACTCCCTACCCACAATCACCCTGGCCAGAAAAGGCATTCGTGAGTGATCACCAACAGCACTATAGTCTTCCCTTATGAGATTTTCCTTGTCTGAAGCATTTCTGAGTGAATCATATTCACCTCCTATACCATCAAATACTTAGAGTATATTTTATGTGTCTTCTCAGATCCTAGAACACATGTACATGTTCTTACCATCTTTTGTTGAATAAACTTATGCTGTGTAATATAGCATATTATTTATGCTATACCAGTGATCAAATTGGAAGAAACTTAGAGAGTTGTAGGGTCTTTCCCCACATTCATGTTCTTTCCCACTCTATAGTCATCTCTCCACTCCCAGTAATACTGTAAGAGGGAAAGACCCCAAAACACAAATGGTAACAGTCACAATTCCTGTTCTAACAAGTCATCCTAAGGAAAGCATAAAGATTCAGTTATACACATATTTGTCTCAGCAGTATTTGTAATAGCCAAAAGAAGAGAGAGCGAGAGAGATCCTACATATGCAATAATAGATGGCCCACTCAATAAATCATGGTGCATTTGTCCTATGCTATACAATGAAGTCATTAAAAATGACAGGAAAACATGGAAATGATACATAAAGAGCTCATTATTCAGTATATACACTGCAATCCATTACTGCAAAGCTAGTTCTATGTAAGACTGTCTATGTGTTGCAATGGTGGGATATTTGGGGGAACCCAGCCAAATAAGGGACCAAAAAAAACTTTTTGGAGACAACACCTAAACTAAGTGACTGAGTGATAGAGTGACAGCTATGGGAGTGTGATATGCAGCTTGCTCCAGGTAGACGGGATGATGTGAATAAAGATCCAGAGGCAAGAAAAAGCATCCATTTAGAAAACCCCAAGTAGTTTACTAAAACATTACACTCAGACCCCTGGTAAGAAAAGCAGCAGAACTGGAATGAGCGCCAGCTTCCTTTCTGTGCCAGACTGGCTCAGAGCAGAGAGGCCACGCCTCATTCCAGTCTAAGCCCCGTACTAAGTTCCCATCTGAGCCTTGAGGATGCAGCCAAAGGAACAATGGAAATACAACAGTTAGAAAATTCCTATAAACTTCAGAAAATAAATTATATATGGACCATGAAATAAACACAATGATATCTTGTAATAATAAACTAATACGGAGAGGATAGAGTGGAGAAAAAAATCACAAATCCTGCCCTTACTGGACAATAGTGTTTGGTTGAATAAATACTTGCCAAGGTAGCAATTTTTTGTTTTTAAAAATTTCTTGCTATTCTCAGGAAGAGTGGCACCACCTGCAGAAATTATCACTGGCACTTCTGCAGGCTGAGCAAACCCTCATTAAGACAGAAGTCTCTCCTGGTCCCCAAGACCTTTTGTAAGGGCCCTGACACACTGCAGTGAGCAGCCTGGCTTGCAGGATCCTGTTAGCAGCCATATGGCTGTGAAATTGCAGCATTTCTCAGCCCTGGCTTAGCCCAAGCAAAGTGCTATGCTCCAAGGAGACATATGGAAATCCACTGCAGGCCAACCCCACCAGGCTACAGTGGGCCGCTGCATCCCAGGGTACATGTTCCACATTTACTTCCCACATGAGGGAAAATGGGAACTTCCCTGAAAGTGCTGGAAAAGAAATCCTGCCCTTGTCAGAAATGTGATTCCCTGACATTGGGAACTGCAAATCTTTTCCTCTATGACTTGGATTGGTAGATATGCATACATGCCTTAACCAGCCCCTGTGGAATCCTGTCTAGTCTTCAGCACGAAAGCTGTCACTCTGACTTATGAAAACCCAGGAAAGGATGACCAGAAAAGCCATCCAGTTCAAAAGCCAAGGTCACAAACAACCAAGGATATTTTGCCAAGTGTCATCAAAGTCAATGGGTTCAGAAAAAGAGCAAGCTCCCTTGCTACAGGCGGGGCTGACAGAATCTCTGTCACCATAGCGATCTCACACTCCCAGCCCTCCTCAGAGACAGCTTGGAGTAGATGTTATGATGTTGATTCTCCATCATTTACTGCCAAAACTGATACAAGTTGCTCCAGGTCTTCAAGCAATTTGAACACAGAAAACTTAAATTGGAATGAAAACAATTGATATGAACTATAACATACTAAGTTCCCGATATGTCCCCAGTTCTGTGTAACTCATGACATACACTGTCTTATATAACCCTGAAGCCTGCAGAGTTTATAAAATCATATCCATGCTATTGATTATGGGAAATACTGAGGAGAGAGTTAGGGAAGACACTCCCCAGTCAGTCAAACCCAGAACAAGGTCTTAGTCATCTGGACCTTCCCAGCCCTAATTATGGGCTACATCCATCTTATTCATCAACAATTTTTTCTGGAAACCTGGATTGGCCTTCCACACATAGATGACCTTATGCAAGTTGCAAGTTGCTGGACATATTTAAGAGCTGAGCTAATGATGTCTAAAATACCTTCTATGGTTGAAACTCTGATTTCATTTGAGCTTTATATGATAAGCATGGCACACAATTTAGAATCATGAAGACAATTTCTATTTTCAAGGAGCATATATTATATGAAAGAAGCTAAAATTAAAGGTACAGTAGAGCAGTTAACTGTAAAGCTGCCCAGCAATAACTGCATATGAAATAGGAGAGCAGAAGAGAGGAGAGTCGATTGGGGCAGCACAGTCACAGAAGCCTCTACCTGAGCACAGAGCAGAGTACCATGGCAAGTAGGGGAAGGGAGTCAAATGACCAGGAGACCTCAGTAAAGAATCCTGAGGCCTGTGTGAATGGAGCACACTTGAACCTGGGCTCTAGAGAGTGCAAGGCCTGGATAACGTGGGCCTCATGGCCTCCTAAATGGTGAACCTGCAGGCACAACGAGAAAGAGCATGGCTTGTAGTGGACACCATGCTGGGTGTGCACAGAATAGGGCTTCTGCTGGGACTATATTACCGGACCTGTTTATATAAAGTTGTTTCAGTTTTTCTTATTTCTCTCATAGGTTCTTAGCAACACACATGAAAATCCTTTGGTATGGAGAAACCAGGTGCCATGCCAAGTATTTCTGGAAAGCTCATTCTGGTGCAAAGAGCCTGCCCCAGGTTTCACATAGCTAGCTGTGACTCTGCCTAATATAGTGGCACTGGGATGAAGGTGGTGTGGAAAAGGGTCAAGGAGGAAGGTGGGATGAGAACTAGCTGCCAAAAGACAGAAAGAGTTGCAGAGAAATGGTGGCTAATGGGGTGGGGTTGGGATAAAAACAATGTGCCCAAACAAGGGCACTTCTGAGATTGGAAAGGGGATTCGTGATTATGGAAGGGCTATAGGAACAGACTGGGTTTCACTGAGTAACCAGAGGAAATGGTCACTCTATGTAAAACGCTTCTTCTATCTTTCCTATGAAAACTTCAACACGACATATATTTCTCACAAATGCCTGGGTATGGCTAACATCTTTGGGGGAGGGGAGCTCAGGTCTCATTCATATTACCCCACCACAGAAAACAGAAGCATAGAAAACAGAGGTTGCTCCCTAGGACAAGTAGAGAATTGAGTCACACTTGGTCAACCCTGACAGTGAGGTGACAGCAATCATCAAAATGTCATCCCTGGGAATACGAAGTGTCACTATGCATGTTACAAATAAAGGGCTCAATACTAAGGCAATTTTAGGAAACTTCCAAGGAAAACCACAAAGGAAAACCACTCAGAGGTATTCTTGGAGCTCTTTCTATGGCAATGTGCTTTATGGCTTTCCAAAGGAGAGAAAACATATGCGGTATTTTCCACTTTTATTTAAACCAGGAGTCTTTTTTTTCCCCCAGTTACTCATTAGGAAGCCCTGAAACTAATGTCCCACAGTACAGGATTTGGAACATTCTCTGTTACAAAAGATGAGTTCCATTTCCAGATATAATATCTACCCACAATGCTCCAACTCATAAAGTCAGAAACATCAAGGTAGCCCTGCTTTGAGAAATAGAATATCCATTTGCTGATAGATGAAGTAGTAGAAAGCAGACTTGGCAAGCCATAAGGTGACTGGATTCTAATCTCAGTTCTACCTCTCTTTGAAAAATCAAACCCCTTTGAATCTCAATATAACGGCGGGGTTGCTTTCAATGCCTAAGAATCTTCCAGCTCATATATCTTATGAGTCCTATGGTGCCATTAGGTAGGGCTAGCATTCCTTACATCCATCAAACAAATAGGAGCGCCTACCACATGCCAGGCACTGTGCTAAGTTGCAAGGATACATAAGTGAGCAATGGAACCTATCTTTCAGTGTCTAGAGCTGCTATCTTTATCCCCTGGGGGCTTCACAGAGAAAATAAATAAAGGTTTATTTGTTTGTTTGTTTGTTTGTTTGTTTGCTTGTTTCAAATTTGGCATGAAAGTCCTAGATGTTGAATTTATGCATTGTTAGGAAATAGTGCAGATAGAGGGTACGATGGAAAGGAAATTAAAAGTAATTAAAATGGATTACACAAAGTGAGAAACACTGAGCTATAGACAGAACCACACAACAAAGGAAATACCAGTTGTACATTGTAAACAGCATAAGATATTATCCCATACAAAACAAACAATAACCTACTTGTTTCACCACAGCACAGCTACCTCTGGAGGGACTCTTGGGCTTTGTCTGGGGGAGGGATGGATAAGAGCCATAGTTGTTCCTCTGGCATTCACTCCAGGACTCCCAAATCTCATCTCCAAATCTTGGACTTCTAACATCTTAAAAGCCAAGGGATATGGAATATGTCTGCTTAAGCTGCACACTGGCCTGTCACATTTAGTCAAGGTTATTAACACCGTTTCAGGACAGAACTTCAGTCAAAGTTACTTAGCATTCAAAGCACTCCCTGCCCTCTAAACCACAGAAAGGCATTGCTGCTCTTGAGCTTTGTGTAAAACTGACACACAAAGTATATTTGTTGGGTCATTGTGTAGGGCACACAAATCTCCTGAGGAATGGACCCAATGTTTCTTCCTGACATGCACCCACTCCCTGGTTCACACACTCACCATCCATCTTAGCCTTTGAGAAACCACACCACCATTCCCTAATGCCTGCCTCTCTCTTCACAGAGTGCTTTCTAAAAGCAATATTTATCCAATATCAAAGATTAGGAAATTAACTACATTTCACAGTTGCAATAATGACCTCAAATGTCCTCTGTTAGTGAATGAATTGGAAGGTCGCACAGGGTAACATGGCCCAAACTTGCTTTTTTCCTATCTCTTAAGCTGTCTGGCTTTTTTAAACCAAGTTTTTAAAAAGGCATCTGGGATAAGACTTTGTGGCCAGCCCTGTGGCTAGAATGTCCCCAAGACTTTCTCTTTAAATAATGTTCAATGTGTTGATTTTATAGTGAGGAGCTTCTACTTTTCTGGGTAGGTGTTTGCCAATTCTGGGGCTCCTTTTCGAGACTACCCAAACATTTCATCAAGTACTATTTCTGCTTTCCATAATGTAACTCCATGTTATTTGTTGTAATGCATGAGTCAATGGGAAAATGACAAAATAAAATAAAACTAAAAACTAAAAGTTGTTCATTCAGACTATAAGTACATGTAGGTCAAAACGGAGTAAAGAATTCTTCCCAATAATATCATTTTGGGTGAGTGAAATAACCTCATATCCCTAATGACGTTGCTCATCATCTCCAAACATATTTCAAATGAGTTTTGGCCCATGTATGCCTTATGAATGGATTTCTAGTACAGTGGACATTCTATTATTCTCCTTTACTCTGGCTCCCTGACCCCCTTTCCACCTCTTCCCCAAAATATCAGTCTAGGAAACCAGAGTTTTATATGCAACGGGATAGATACAGATATAAATATAGATAAAGATATAGGTAGACGTAGATAAAGATATAGATAAAGGTATAAATAAAGATACAGATACACAATGATATAAACATATGCGATACAGGCATAAATGAATATGTTGATTTGTATTTTAGTCAATTACATGTACATAATTTAATAATAGCTGTCTCAACTTCGTGTTCCATATAGAATCCCAGGATTCAGTAGCTAAGATGCTGCGATTATAATGGTTCAGGAGTATGAAGACAGCACAAGCATTTGCCTTGTGACCACAGGCAAGCCAGGTAAACATCTCATCTTCAGTCTCCTCCACCATAAAAAGAAGATAAGCTACTATTCCTGACTGCCATGCAGGGTTGTTGTGAGGAGTAAAATAAAATAACGTAAGTAAAAGTAAGTGTGTTGAAAAGTGTGAAGTAGTATATAAATGGAAGATGACATCTTTAATCAAAAGCATCAGAGAACACAAGCATTTTTTCATCCTTATTGCACACCATAAACAAATTTGAACTCTAAAAATGAAATCAGCCCAAAGTAAAATGTTAGGAATGACAATGAGTCATTTTTCACAACAAAGAAATTGATTTTCCATAGATGTTCTTTCCTGTTGCATATAAAGGCCGACATTCATCAATGCCTATGTCCCCTGTTTTGACATCAGGTATAATTATGGCCGATCACATAGCCGATCGGCTCACATCACTATCAGAGCCTGAGGTCACTGAGTTTTCTCCTTATCGCCATGGGGATATGCCAGGGTTTGTAATAAATGGTGCTGTTTCCAAAGCATTTTCTTTATGTAATTAAAAATAAAAGTATTTTCAAGAATGTGATCTAAGCTTGAATGTCAGGCTTTGCATGCAATTTCTAGTTCAAAAGTTCTAAATCTTTTATGATCATACTTTTTAAGCAATGCTTTCAAACATCTAGATGGACTGAAGATTACCAGACATTCTACTTTTACAGACAAGATCAAATTCTAGAAAAATAAAAATTGCTTCCAGGTCTTCCATTAAGCCTTTATGTTATTTCATTTAACCTTCAAAACTAACTATATTGCAGCAATGCTACAATAATTTTTGGTTCTTGATAATTAAACAATGGTTATGTGAGATGCTAACAATAGTGGGAAGTGGTGAAAGATATGAGGGGATTCTTTGCACTGTTTTTACAACTATTCAATTTTTCCATAAGTCTGAAATTAGTTTAAAATTAAAAGTAAAAACTAAAATAAAAATCTTATAAAATAGCATCATATTGCGACAAGTCTGGACACTAAGCCTCTGAGATATTAATTATTTGTCTAATGTCACTTATCATTTACATTAATTTATACCACCAATTTATTCTAAAGTGTTTAAAGCAGCTTATTTACACAAAATAAGACAGTAATTACTGATATTATAATTATTATAGTTATTATAATAATTTTTGCAGCAGTAACAACATGGCAGGGTCTGCCTTGAGAACTTGACATAGATCAAATGAAAACCTTTATCAACCGTATGATGCCAGTACTATTCTACTGGTAATTTCCATTTCACATAAGAAAACTGAGAAGCCACAGAAGCTGGTAACTTGTTCAAGGTCACACATCCAGCAAGTGGGGAAATGAGGCAGATAACCAGTATACAAGATGACATTCAAATGGCAAGGAAGAAAGCAGAAAGTAAGCATGGGGACATGAAATGGGTCCAGGAGGAGGCAAATACAGTACAGTTTCTGTTCAGAAAACAGTACAATTTTCTGAGTGCATTCAGCAAAAGCCAACCATATGACCAGAAGCATGCTTGACCTTGGACCAGCCAGCATTGCTCCTAAGGATCCTCACACAGGATGTTGATATGAACAATTTAAAGCACTTGCTCTCATACCTTTTGAGGAAATTACAATGTTTCACGAGGAAGAGTCATAATGACACACAATAGGCAGCTAATGTCATGGCAATAAACAATTCTGTAAAAACAATTTTCTGGGTTGTCAACCATATACGCTCCAGGTACACAGCTGACCTCTTCTTTGACTTAATTCAGGGAAAGATTTCAGAATATCAGGACTAATATTATTTTTCTCGGATGCACTTGTGTAAATATTGGATGGAAATAATTTTAAGACTATGTTCCTGCCAAATTCCTGAAGTACAGGGTTCTTCTTATCACAATAAACACACTCCCATAAGTCTTACCATTCTTCTAAAGAGGAAGTCACACTTCTCTCACTTCATCTCATACCTCCTAGAACAACTTATAAAGTGAGAAACCTAATTTATCAGTCAGGGAGCTAACTGGCCCTACTGGGTAAGTAAATTTCCTATTTACCCGAAATGTAAAATTTTAACTTGTGATATGATCTTATTTTGCAGTTTACTTTCAATTGTGATGCACTCAAAGTATGCTGCAAATGTCCTTACATTAATTTGTATTAATCACCTAAAATAAATCAACTAATTAAAGTTAATTATAGAATTAAACATAACCTTTTCTTAATAACTTTGAAAATACTCTGGGCATCTCCTTGCCAGTGGCTTTCTATGGGGAGAAATCCAGCCTGTGTTTTCCTCTCGGAAGAAGTCCTCCTAGGGGTGACTGAAAACATATGGGGCCATTTGGGGCTGACAAAATTACTACAGCACACAACTGACATATTACAGGCAGGACCAGAGATGCGCACATCCCGAAATGAAGTAAAATCAAGAACGGTATAGAACTGTCCTATCCCAAATGGCAGCAGAGGATCCACAGAGTCACCCTCTCTTACAGAATGATGTGGAGGTGCCCACTGTAGTGACCTGAGAGGAGGTCCCCAGCCTCTGTGTGAATGTGTTCAGTGACATTGGGCTCCTGATTCTAGCCACCTTTGTCAGAGAGCTAAAATGCAACATGTGTTCACTTACTAAGCCAAAATTGGTCATCTTTTAATTTCTACCTATTTGCCTTCTAGAATGATATATTACAGGGAAATTGCATGCTCTTTTCAATGGATCTCTAAGTATATTTTAATAAAATCTGATGTTGTATGAACCACTTTTGTGTATGGAATTTTCTTGCTTTTTACCAAACCCTCTCAACCATCATGCTAGGATTTTACTAGCAGTTCTATCTTTGTATTTCTTCCTGTAGAAATGCCTCTGCTATGAAGGAATAAAAAGCTGCTTGTCCCTAAATAGCTGTCTCCCACCTTCTCCTTGTGTGGTTTCACATTATCTCCTTTTTCAGAGAATCTGCTTCTCTCTCTACTCCCAATCCAGTCTGATAAATACACTCCATGCTGTTTAGCTGTCTGAATAAAATCAAGATAAGAACTAAAGTTGGCAGGGAAAAGCAGATAACTAAGTACAATGTATCTAACTCAAATGCGCTTTGTACCAGAAGGAAACATGTATAAGCTTTATGTTTCCATTGTCCCTGGCAATCTTTCTCTTGCTGTCAGCTCTCACCAAGGGAAGGGGAAAGAGAGGCAAAGTTCTTTCTTAGTATTCCGTTAGAAATGGGTTTCACTGTTGGACCTACACCAGGCAAGTTGGCAGTGATTGCTTTTAGTGTAGCAATAAGAGTAAATCTCAGGCCAAGTCTCACTTAAGAAAAAAATAACATCTTAACTAATGAATGTCACTGCCTGTGTCAGAGACATGTCTGGTGTTATAACTTACTAGTTAAATGACTTTGGGCTGTCAACATCTCTGGCCTATAATGTCCTCATCAGTAAACTTGGATTAATAATGTCCAACTGGGCTGTTAGGCAAATCAGTCGAAATAACTCTTTAAAGTTCCATAAATATTTATTGAGTATGTCCTAATATACTAAATACTCTGGCATATCATACCAGGAATAAAATGATAAATGATTCAAGGTCTCTGCCCTTGAGAACTTAAGAGTCAAATGGGAAAAAGAGACAAGTGAGCAGATTAATTTCGGTATAACATAGTAATGACATTGATAACTGAATCACAAAGTGTTATGAGAACACAGAAGACAGGCACTCTATTAGGATGATTTCTGCAGCAGCTGATGTAAACTCGGATAGAAAATGGCTTTAACTATAAGGAAATCTATTGTCTGACGTAACAGCCAGGGCTCAGAGTGTTAATTCAGTGGCTCAACAATGTCTTCCAGGACCCAGAGTGTCTTTACATCTCTGCCCTACAAGGCACAGCAATGTCTTCATTCCAAAGCAATGTAATCTGTAGACCATACAGTGGATCACGGCAGCAACTGAAACAAATCCTTTCCTTGCTCGTGTACTTCTTCTCACACCTTGTTGGCCAAAATGGATCGAACCTGACACATTTCTGAACCAATCATCTTTAGGAGAATTTGGGTAATCATAATCAACTCTGACAATCTGAGGTGGTTGGTAACTGTAACATTCATTTAAGATTCTAGACCACCTTAAGAGAGGTAGAGTAAGAGTGGAGGGATATTTTTCTGAAGGACATCAATCCAAGATTTTAAAGGATGAGTAAGAATTAGCCAAGGAAGAAGAGGAGGAGGAGCACTTACTGTGAGCTGTGGATGTCCTTGAGGCTTGTTGGTGACTGAAACCTACCTGTGCAGTAAGAGAAGTATCAAGGTCTTAAGTTATCTCTAAGTTAACTTTTAACATATTTTTCCTTTAGTTCATGTTTCCTTGAGATAAAATGTATGACTTTTCTCCATAGATTTTTTATTTCTACTTCTTAGATATCATCTTCATGGAAAATTATATAATTCTTTGGGCACCGCAGACACTGGACTCAGTGCGTATGAAATGAACTACATAGAATGTTCACGCAGGCACATATGGGGTGGCTACATAGAGGGAAACATGAGGAGATGTTATGTCAGGAGTTACCTACTAAAGGCCATGTCAAACAGCCAAATACCATTTTAAAATGAATTTCAGAATGAGGAAGCAAAACTATATCCCTGTGACCAATGCTACAGCTAATCCCCGTTAGTAACACTAGTAGAATACACAATGGAATAGGGAAACTCAGAGCATGTCCAAGAGAAAAGTTGAAAATAATGACAAGGGTGATAAAATCACATTAACTCCCACTGAAAGGTTGGATTGACCATTTAATCATATAAGCTACAGTTTGATGTATGAATACAATCTATGATTCATTTTGCTTTTTGAATCATATAGAATGGGAACAAAAAATACGCTGCCTGGTGAGAATTTCCAAAGACATGGAAAAAAAAAGACAGCTTTTCTAGAATAGACATAGTCCTCCTTCTGCCTTGAACTGCTTCTCAAAGTATGGTCCCTGCCTGGACCAGCCTCAAAAGCATCACTTAGGAACTTGCTAGGAACACTCAGGAAGCAATTTCCTCCAAGCAATTTCTAAATATTGAAATACCAAAAAATCAAACTATGCTTGGTCTGATTGTGAAATACTGTTGGGGCAGTGACATGAACAGAGAGTCATTTGCCTAGAAAGCTCTGGTAAAAGAGAGAAAAGATGAAAGCTATCTTGTGATGTCTAGGTATGTAACAGGGTAAAGTGAGGAAGCAATTCAAAATACAATACCTCTGATAGACAACATACAGTAAATATATTTAAAATCATATAGCAGTTCCTCTCCCTTTAGCATTTAAATTGATTCACAAGTTTACATCTACTCAACTCCCTTTCAAATATAAGTGGGGAAACTCTGATTAGGACAAGTCTCTATTTTTCTCTTTTGGATTCTTTCATTGCCAAATGTTTTTAAAATTTCACCTTTAATTTCACCACAAGACATCTAAATGAAAGGGAATGAGGAACTTGGCTACAGGAACTCTCGAATTTAATGTCCTTTGTGGTCTGATTCCTGTAGCGTGAATTCCTGTAGCCTGATCTTATTGGCACTTTCAACTGCAATGCCAGGTTCTGTTCAAAATTGAATACAACATGTGTGTCATCACCACACTTCCTTCGGTAAGAACATTGACACCAAACTGCTACCAGCTGGTGGTCTGAAGCAGAGAGCTTGCTGAAAATGAAAATTCTCTCTTCTAACCCTAAATAACTCATCTCACATATTATGTGTCTTCAGTTTCTGTAAAAGCATACTATTGCTTTCCATTATTTGATCTTTTAGTAATCCATCTAGGTAACAATAAAGAAATAAAAGAATATTTACGCACCATTTGCTTCTGGAAAAACAGTAATATGTTTTATGGATTTCAAGAGTAACTTCCCCAGCAGGAAACAAGAAACAACAGATTAGAGTCAATATTACGTGTATTCTAAGTGTAAGACATGCCTTTCATTGCTCTACCCCACTCCTATTATACACGAACATTATAATTTTACCCATAGTCCTCCTTCTGCCCTGAACTGTGTTTCTCAAAGTATGACCCCTGGCAGGACCAGCCTCATAAGCATCACTTAGAAACTTGCTAGAAATATAAATTCTTGAGCCTATCCCAGACCTATTGAATCAGAAGCTCTGGGCCAGGAATATGTGTTTCTATCATCCCTGTGGGAGATTCTGACACACACTGTAGTTTAGAACCACTGATTTAGAACAAAACAACAACAACACACACACAAAAAAAACCCCACAGCGATGTGTTCCCCAAACACTTAAAATTCAATTTTCTCACACAAATAATTTCCTTAACTTTCAAAAAAAGTTGATCTCTTATCCTTATTAAGAAACATCCAATACTCTCTGGAATCTACTACAAAATGAAAATATGTATAAGCTAGTCCTCTTCTGAGAGTCATAAAATGACTCAATTGTTAGGAAACAAGACTCAAGGGGATGGTATAAATTACTAGCATTGCCTAACTGGGGAAAAAATGAGTTCAATAATATTTTTATGTTTTCAAAGGGAGCATGGAAGCACATATTGAAGCCCTTCAGGTATTACCAAATAATTGATAAATAGGGAGGGTTGTTCAAAATAGTGAATAAGCTCTCATGAGAGACTGTATCATTTCTTCCTTGGAAAGAGATTCTTTAAATATTTTCATCAATATAGTATGATTGAATTGGATCCTATGTCTCTTGGATATAGGAGTAGATTTGCTAAATACTTCAAAGCATCTTTGTCGTAATTTGAGTTGCACCATAATCAAACTCTGTGACAAAGATTCTTGGGCTAGTATTTTTACAGGATAGTAAAGCCAGGGAACCAGTGCAAAGTCAGGGAGTGAGACAGGAAAGGGAAGGAGGCTGATAAAGGATGTGTGATTTAATAACTCTGCACTGTGAGTAAGCAGAGCTTAATTTCACCAGGGGCTCTAAGAAACAGTCATGCACACACCTCAAGGGTATACTATCTGAAGAGCAAAGGAGTCGTATTTTTACACCAGCTCTCAATCATTAGCTGAAGGCTACTCTCCGGGATGGTCAATTCTCTTGCACTTTTGAATGCAAATGTGGGCACAGAAGGCTGCAATGGCCAGAGACATTCCTTAGGCAAAGAGATGCAGGTGGTGTCAGTGGAATTTCAGGAGGACATGTACAGAAATATCAAATGGTCAAGGGGATCTGGGCAGGAAATAATAGTACTCGATAGTCTGATTATTCCAAAAGCCCATTATTTGAATTTGCATTGCAAATATGAAATGTATGTCCATGTTTACTCTCCTCTCTTTTGATCCCTTTGAACACTTGGTGATATTGTTCTAAGATTCCCAAACTTTATGCAAAGGTAAATGTGAGTTTCTCCCTAATTAAAAAAAATCAAAACATTAATTGTATAAGAAAATGACACTTTCTTTTTAAAAAATATGCTAACAACTATCACCCCTTCCAAAATGCATATCTTAATAAACTGCATGCTCATTTCAAGTGAGATGACACTGCTGAAAACTTTTATAAAATTATTATTTGAAATTTATTTTAGGAGCTTTGCATTCTCTGTGTGGCTCTAACTTTGTGGTGTCACTTTAATAGTTGATTCACTGCAAAAATATACTTTTGTGGCAAAGAAATACTTGACAAATAATCTATTCTTCATTCTTCCTAAATATAAAAAAAATTGTGCTGAAATAACAGTTCAAAGTCTTGTAAGAAAAAAATGTATGTATATGGAGAAGTAAAGCAGTGCTTGCTGATGAAGACCAGATACAGCATGATCAAAGGTTTTAGAAACTATGACTTCAAACACAAAAGAGGTTCTATTTAAAATTCTTATGAATAAAAAAGTGTTTCAACAGATAACTTATCTGAATGGAGTTTGACCTTATTCACATAAGCGAGTCAAAGAAGATTTCTCAGGATTTCAAGATATAAGACAGGGGATCCACAACGGCAGTGGAGTAAGTGAGTATTATACTCACCTCCTCCCAGGATCAAGCTCAAATAACAACTAAAATATAGAGCAATCAATGTGAATAACCAATGGAAAAGTAGCTGAAGAATAGTCTTATAACCAAGGGCTTACAGAAGAAGCCACAACAGCACTGGTGAGAAAGGTAGAGACACAGAGAGGGTTTGCCATGCTTGCACAGGCAACTACTAAGATTCTGGAGGCATAAGTCAGCAGCAAATATTCCCCCTGAGAAGCATGGGGTCTCAACGTCAAGCCAGGATCCCCAGCCCATAGCACAATAGCTGGGAAGATACACACCTACAATATCTGGCTGTGGAAATCAGCGGGCATTCTGTCCACCAGGAAGAAACACCAGGGAGGATGGTAAGAAAATATTAAAAATAATTATATGCCAACAAAGCGACAATGTGGGTGAAATGGATGAACACCTATCTTCCAAAACTGAATCAGGGAGAATCAGAAATCTGAATAGACTGATTACAACTAATGAAATTGAAACAGTAATCAAAAAACTCCCAATAAACAAAAGTCCTGAACTGGAGGGCTTCACGGGTGAATTTTACCACATATTCTGAGAAGAGCTAACACCTATTCTTCTCAAACTATTCCAAAAATTTCAAGAGGAGGGAATTCTCCCAAGCTCATTTAATGAGGCCAGGATTATCCTAATTTCAAAACCAGATAAAAACACCACAAAGAAAGAAAACTATAGGCCAACATTCCCAATGAACACAGATGCTAAAATCCCCCCAAAATATTAGCAAGTTGGATCCAGTGATACATTTAAAAGATCATACACCATAATCAAGTAGAATTTATTCTGGGGATGTAAGGTTGGTACAGTATCCACAAATCAATAAATGGAATATACCACATAAAATTGAAAAATAAAAATTATATAATCATATCAATAGATGCAGGAAAAACATTTGTTAAATCCAGAACCTATTTGTAATTAAAAAAAAAAAAAAAATCTCAGCAAAGTCGTACTAGAGGGAATGTATGAGTACATCAATGTAATAAAGGTCAAATATGAGAAACTCCCAGCCAACATCATACCCAATGGGTAAAACCTAAAACTGTTTCTCTTAAGATCAGGAGCAAAACAGGGGTGTCCTCTTTCACCTCTCTTATTCAACACAGTACTGGAAGTCCTAGCCACAATGATCAGACAAGAAGAAGAAATAAAAGGCATCCAAACTGGCAAAGAAAAAGTAAAACTGACATTATTTGCAGATGTCATGACTGTATATAGAGAACCCCAAAGATTTCATCATGAAGTACTAGAACTGATAAATAAATCAGTAAAGTAGTATGATAAAAATAAATATACATGCCCTAGCTAGTGTGGCTCAGTGCTGGCCTGTGGACCAAAGGGTCCATAGGGTGGAACCAGGGTTGCTGGTTCTATTCTTAGTCAGGGCACATGCCTGGGTTGGAAGTCAGGTCCCTGGTTCAGGGCATGCAAGAGACAACCACATGTTGATGTTTCTCTCCCTCTCCTTCTCCCATCCTTCCCCTCTCTAAAAATAAATAAATTTACAAAATCTTTAAATAAATATACAAAAACCAATTCCATTTTTATACACAAATAATGAACCATCAGAAAGAGAAAGCAAAAAACACCCTCATTTACAATTACACCAAAAAAAATTACCTAGGAATAAGTTTCACCAAAGATGTAAAAGACCTGTATACTTGGAAAATTAAAAAACACCAAAGAATGAAATTGAAGAATATACAAATAAGTAGAAGTACATACCATGTTCCTGGATAGAAAGAATTAACACTATTAAAATGTCCATACTACCCAAAGTAATCTATACGTGCAATGCAATTCTTATCAAGATACCAATGACATATCTCACAAAATTAGAAAAAAAATATTTCAAAAATTTATACAGAACCACAAGAGACCTAGAATAGCCACAGCAACCCCTGAGGAAGAAGAAAAACAAGTTGGAGCAATCATGCTACCTACCTGATATAAACAACACTACGAGACTATAGGAAACAAAAAATGTGGAACTGGCATAAAAACAGATATCTAGATTAATGTAACAGTAAAGAGCCAGAAATAAGCACATATTTTTATAATCGATTAATATTTGACAAAGGAGGCCAAAGCCTACAATAAGGTAAAGATATTCTATCAAACAATTGTTCCAGAACAACTGGGCTGACGACAATCAAAAGAAAAATGAACTAGACCACCATCCTACACAGTACACAACAGTAAACTCAAAATGCTTAAAAACTTAAATGTTAAACCCAAAACCATAAAAATCCTGGAAGAAAATGTAAGCAGTAAAATCTCAGACATTTCTCGCAGCAACGTTTTTTGGTTTTTTTTTTTTGTTGGTTTTTTTTTTATGTATCACCTTGGGCAAGGAAGCAAAGGAAACATAAACACATGGGACTACATTAAACAAAAAAGTTTTTTCACAGAAAAGGAAAACATCGACAAGATGAAAAGACAACCCACTACATGGGAGAACATATCTGCCAATGATACATCTGGTAAGGGCTTAACAGCCAAAATTTAGTTGGCCAAGTTTGTTTGTTTGTTTGTTTGTTTGTTTGTTTTTCATAAACTGGCTCTAGTAGGGTTTATTTATCTTTAACATTATTCAAAACAATTTTATTACATTGTATTATGACAGTTGTCTTATTAGTGTGCATTTAAAATACATCAAAATTGGTGAATTTTTGTGTTGCCATTTTAATATTGAAGATGGAACAAAATCTAAAACATTTTTGGCATATTATGTTTTATTGTTTCAAGAAAGGTAAATATACAACTAAACTAAAAAAAAAAAATTCCCTAGCTGGTGTGTCTCAGTGGATTGAGTGCCAGCCTGTGAACCAGGGAGATGCTTGTTCAATTCCCAGTCAAGGTACATGCCTGGGTTGCAGGCCAGGTCTCCAGTGTGGGGTGTATAAGAAACAACCACAAATTGATGTTTCTCACCCTCTCTACCTCCCTTCCCTTTTCTCTAAAAATAAATAAATAAAAATTAAAAAAAAGATTTGTACAGTATATGGAAAAGGTGCTGTGACTTACTGAACATGTTAAAAGTAGTTTGTGAAGTTTCATGCTGAAGATTTTTCTTGCTAGACAATGCTCCACAGTCAGGTAGACCAGGTGAAATTGATAGCAATGAAATCAAGAATAATTACTGTTTCACCACACAGGAGATAGCCAACATATGTAAAACATCCAATTCAACAAAGTTATTGGTGAAAATGAAAAATGCGTCTTTCATTTTATGGAAAAAAACATACAGACTTTTTGGCCAACCTAATATAAAGAACCTATAAAACTCAACATCGAAAAAAAGAAAAATTAAAAAATAAGCAAAAGACCTGAACAGATACTTCTCCAAAGAGAACGCACAGATGGCTGATAGACACATGAAAAGATGCTCAACATCATTAATTGTCAAGAAAAAAAATGCAAATAAAACCACAAATCACCTCATACCTATCAGAATGGCTATTAACAATAAATCAGCAAACAACATGTTGGTGAGGATGTGGAGAAAAGGGGACCCTCATGCACTGTTGGTGGGAAGGCAGATTGGTGCTGCCACTGTGAAAAGCGGTATGGAGTTACCTCAAAAAATTAAAAATAGAACTGCCTTATGACCCAGAAATTCCACTTCTGGGAATATATGTAAAGAAACTTGAAATACTAATTTGAAAGAATATATACACCCCCTGTGTTTACTGCAGCATTCACTACAATAGCCAAGATTTGGAAGCAGCCCACGTTGACTATCAGTGGATGAGTGGATCAAAAAGTGGCAGTACATTTACACAACGGAATACTACTAGGTTGTTAAGAAAGAAGGAACTACATCTTGCGACTGCAAAGATTAACCTGGAGAATAGTATGCTCACTGAAATAAGCCAAATACTATATAAATAAGACAAATATCGTATACTTTCACTTATATGTGGAATCTAATGAACACAATAAACTAACATAACAGAAACAGCCTCATAGAGAACAGACTGACAACTGTCAGAGGGAAAGGGGCTTGGAGGACTGGGCGAAAAAAGGTAAAGGGATTAAGCGAAAAAACCTCATAGACACAGACAGCAGTATGGTGCTTACCAGAGGGAAAGGGCATGGTGGGAGGAGGTAGAAGAGGGGAAAGGGAGGATGAATGATGATTGAAGGAGTCTTGACTTTGGGTGGTGAACACAGAATACAATAAAGAGATGATGTATTACAGAATTGTACATCTGAAACCTATATAATTTTTTATCCAACGACATCTTAATAAATTCCATAAAAATTTTAAGTTAAAAACAAGATAAAAAACAAAAAGCAAAACAAAAACTCACTAATCATAGATGTATCATGTTAATCGAAAATTTAACCTAACTTGGGTAAATAATTACTCTAGCATGCATCTCACCAATGAAATTATTCTTTAAAAGGTCCTTATCATATTAGAGCTTATAAGCACAAGCCATTGTAGTCAAGATTTAAAGGCCAAATTTTTGGATTGTTCAAGGTGAATAATGCAAGGCTAGTACCCACAGAAAATTGCCTCTGAAATAAAAGCTATGTCATCTTAATGACAAGAAGTCATTCCTTATGCTTTCTGTGAAAATAAGAGAACTATTTGCACTGGGAAGGTCTGATGCAATTGTGAGAAATAAGAAACATATGCGAGGGGGCATTGTAGCCACACAAAACTCAGGTCCATGGACCTGTTAACATGCAAATGTTCTTCTGGGTATATGCTCGTACCCAGTATGTGTATTTGTTTGTACGAGTACAGACTTTATATTTGATTATTTCTAAATAAAGATGTTTGGTGAAATATGCAAACACTTGTTTTTTCAAGACAGCCTATTTAGCAAATTATGGAGCAGAGCATGTGGTGAGTATCAGGGTCTGACTGCTCCAGGAGGCAGTCTGGTGTTCATCTAATAACTATGTTCTATTACCCACTTTGCATTAATGAAAGATGATAAGTAGTGGTCACTTGTCAACCACTGGAATGCCATCCTCTGCCCACAGCATTATAAGGATTCTCCCAATCTGCTCTGGGAAGATGCACCCATAGTAATGATAAGATGGTGTACACAGGTGAGAAATCAAAGCTGATCCACCAAAGTATTGGAAACAAGATTTCAAATCAGAGTATTCCTTCATGTAATCTACTATACAATTTCCTCCCTGAAAATAAATATCACTGACTAACAAACTGTTTGTCACGATCACAGCCTGGGTAAGAAATAGGAACTTAATTGAGACTGATTGGACAACGTCACTAATAAATCAAAATAGCAAATGGGTCAAGTATATCTACAGAGATTAACTGTAGAGATCCATGGATGGTACTTGGATCTTAGGTAGTCCAAAGCAGATCACATTCTCGAACTAACCCACAAGTCTTAGGTATATCAGTTATTTCCTGACTTCCACATGACATAGATTGTGATTTCCGAAATTTTCAAGTTAGTAGTCTGAATGACCTTCTGTGAAGGAAAGTATGTCTTCCTAGTGGCACAAGTAATGCCCCCCAAAACAGTGACAAACGTCCTACAGAATTTTGATCACAACTATGTAGCAATCTCTTTGCTCCACAGTGCAAATGGGATATAGATGTTTTGAAAGGATGTTGGATGTTCTTTTGGTATATGGGATACCTGGAGTCAATATGCACAGGCCAGAAGATGAGGGACAAAGCAAGTTACTTTGCAGATGATAACAAGCCTCAAGTCTGACTAGATCTAACATTTCCTTTGGTCTTATCCATTTATTAGCTCTGAATAATTCTGAAAGAAAGTTTTTGAAACAATTAAACTCAGATTGATGGAAACTACCAAATGATATAAGAAAAATAACCATAGAAGACTTATTAAATATATATATCAACCCCTTTTTCTCTCCAAGGCATTTAAATGTGTATCAACAGTTCTGCCAAGTCCTGTAGCTATGGGAAGACTACAATAACATGTGCAGAGTCAGAAAGAAACGCTCTCTGCAATCCTTCTATCATCAATCATCCTGAATCTCACAGAAGCTGAAGGGTGGAAAGTACAACCAGACCATATTTTCAGTTTCTCACTGGACAAAAGATTGCTTCAGCTATCAGGAGGCCAGCATGTTCTCATAACCATGACCATGGCTGTTGCCCCACCAATGATGAAGGAGTCATTCATGTATTTAAAAACCACAAAGACATCATGAAACTGGTATGATCCAGCAGTGATTCCTATTTCTCCCCATAGAAACTGAGAGTGAGATCAACACTGAAAATTAGTCATTTCATAGGAAACAGCAATAAAAGTCTAGAACTGCTATAAAATGGTAAAGTCAATACCTCTGTAAGGGTCCTGCACCCCACTTCGAAGTGTGGGTGTGTGTATTGTAGTGGCGGTTCCTCATATAACACCAAGTAATTCTGCAACACCAGCTGATTGTCTCATCATTCAACTCAACTCTGACACTAGCTACCTGAAGATAGCATCAGATTCTGTGGGTAAAACGTTCAGTCCCATAAGACAACCTCCACCTCAGATATCGATCATAAGCCCAAATTGTTACCTATGCTTCTCGCCAAGTAGCTATAAATCAGAAGTTCCTAAGACCACTTCCTTCGGTTCTGCTAATTTTCTAGAGAAGCTCACAGAACTCAAGAAGCCTGTTTTACTCACTAGGTTTCTGGTTTGTTATGACAGGATACACAGGAACAGCCAGATGGAAGAGGTGCATAAGGGCAAGGTCTAGGGAAGGGTGTGTAGCTTTCATTTGCCACTCTCCCCAAATCTCCACTTGTTCACCAACCAGGAAGGTCTCTAAACCCCAACTTTTTGGGTTGTCATGGAGTTTTTATTATATAGGTATGATTAATTAAATATTGGCCACTGGTAACTGATTGAAGTTCTAGCCCCACTCCCCTCTCTGAAAATCAGGGGGCAGAACTGAAAGTTCCAACCTCTCTCTGTAGTTGGCTCCTGTAGCAACCAGCCCCCATTCTTAGGTGTTTCCCAGAAGTCAACTCAGTATCGAAAACCCAGTTGCAGTGGGAAGGTGCTTGTTATGAATTAGAAGACATTCACTTCATCTTTAGGAAAACAATTTCAGGAACTGAGGACAAGAGACCAAATTTAATGACAAAAGATGTTTCTATTGCTTTTTTTTTTTAATCAGTATTTTTTAATTGTTGATATTGTACAGTTTTCTGTCTTTTACCCCGCCCCAGCCCACCACCCCAGCCTTCCCCACCTTCCTCCCATTTCCACCCCCCATAGTTTTGTCCATGAGTCCTTTATACTTGTTGCTCTAAACCGTTCCCCTTTTCCCCCGAAATTCCCTCCCCTCCCACTTTGGACACTGTCAGACTGTTCTCAAATTCAGTGTCTTTGTTTATATTATGCTTGTTTCTTTGTTTTGTTGATTAGCTTCCTGTTAAAGGTGAGATCATATGGTATTTGTCTTTCACTGCCTGGCTTATTTCGCTTAGCATGATACTCTCTATTGCTTTTATTACTCAGGAAATTCCAAGGATTTTTAGGAGCTCTGTTCCAGAAACTGATACAAAGACCGAACCTATATCACTAATTTTAAATCTGAGTATCACATTCTACAATATTGCAGAAGGCACAATACGAAATGTGAAAGAAGTCCCAATCATTATGGACATTATATGCCATGAAAAGCCTTTAATACCTGCAATGAAATGACAAAGCATGACAGTCACTTGTTATTGTGTCTCAACCAAACAAATGATCTTTGTGTTTTCACAGCTGGAGGTTGGGAGAAAGAAGTATGTTTTTTCTAAACCTCATTATTATTTTCATTTATAAAAGAATGCTTTTTGCACTATTCTCTCATGACAGAGAACAGTAATAAATATGCATTACAAGTAAAATATGCTTTATAGCTTATTTTGAATGGTTATGTGCCAGGCATTTCACTAGTCACTTTTGTATAACTAATTTAACTTCACATTCTGAGCATGAGTAGCAGGTTTTGTTACCTCCACTTTTCAGGTGAGTAAAAGGATACCTCCACAGTTAAACAGTTTCCTCCAAATCATCTAGCAGATGAACAGATTTAAAATTTCAGCCTGTCTGACTCTAGAGCCTCAGTTTTAAGCCCAGGTTATAAATCTCTATATTACTCTTCCTGAATTCAAGTGAAAGCAATACAAAAGTGATTTGATTTGCCTCTGTTAACCAACTGCACATATTTACAATTCAAATATTTTTTGGTAAAATTAGAAGCCACTCCTGTTTTAACTATTTAGTCAAAAAGGACTGAGCTAATATAACTTGTTGTTGTCCTCTATTTAATTAACCACCTGATTTCAGAAATTATCAATCACATCACTTGATAAAATGTATATTTATCTAATTACAGCAGTGATAGAACAAAAAGAAGAAAGGGAAGACTGAGGGAGAGAAGGAGGAAAGAAAAAGGAGGGAGGAAAAAAGAAAGTGAAGGACAAAAGGGAAAGAAAGAAGGGAAGGCAGGGAAGGAGAGAGGAGAAGGGGTAGGGGAGCAAGAAAGGAAACAAGGAAATACATTGCTGAATGTCAAGCCTCCACAGATGTTAATAACCATTCTAAATCCACTTTGTAACATCCTTCTGTTCTATGGCTTACTTCATTCCATAAGTCAAAACATCTTACTCCACACACCAAGGGCACTATAAATGGCACTTTGCATGACAGAGCTGATTAATAGATGTACTCAATATTATTCCAAGAGACTGAATTTCTTTAACTGTAGGATAAAGGGTTTTTTTAATGTCACTTTTTTCATTTCCATGTGATTTACATATTTCTTAAATAGCATTTTATTTCAAATAACTATTGCACAAGAAGCTTGGTGATGAAGGAAAGACACTATTGTCAATAGTTTTGTTAATCTTGGCAACATACATTTAAAAATGGTTCTTTAGAAATATTAGTATTATGTCTAGAACTGATTCTAGTCTAATGTTATATAAGTGAAAATATGTAGTTTAGTATTTCTTTCAAGAGTAGTAGACCTAAAATCTTTACAAAATAGTATTTGTTAATAATATATAAAAGCATGTTACACAGCAATCTCCAAAAAAACAAATAAAACTTGTTTTGTGGCGATAAGTTGAAGACTATCCAGATAATTTCTGTATTCTATGCTTTGATAAATTAAAACCTTCAGAGAAATCTCCAGGTTCACTGTACTGCATTTAGGCAGAATCAAATAGTCTTTTTTTGTCATGGAGTATGTGGGCCCATATTAAGTCAAGGCAGCTTACTCTGCAGTAATGTGACACATGAATTAAGCATATTCAAGAACAGAAAAGAGTGTTTCTGCCCCTCAGGAAAATGACTAGAGACTGGTGATGTTCCATTTGTCAGATAGCACTTAGAAAATCCTTATGTTTACTTGCGTCTTACCTCTGTCATTCTGGCAGACAGCCTTCAGGATGCGACGTCCCAAGCCACATTTTCCATGATCAGGGATACAGATCCCTTCAGATGTCAGCCATCTGTAACACACTGGATCCTCACAGGGAACAGATTCGACCACATGAGGGCATCGTCCTGCAGGCCCCGTGGATTCCATGAGGACATGGCGCTGCCTCATTCTAAATCCTAGAAGAGAAGGAACAAGAGTTTCACAGGTTTCCATCATTACCCAACAAGAGCAAAGAGCAGCAGCTAGCAAAGAGATGAAACTTTTATTTGAACACCTATAACTCTAAAACATTAAGTATTTCGATGCGTTTTCTTTTTGTGGGAAATGAGAAAGATAAGAAGAGGAAAGGAAAGAAGTAACTGGAAAAAAAGTAGAGCAGGAAATCTGTCTACCAAAGATTACAACCTAGAAGTTGGAAAGGTCAGACATAGTCAAAAGAAATAATAAGTAGCATGTATGCAATGGTATCAATAAACAAAAATAAATGAACACTCACAGAAGTAGCTTAAGCACAGATAAATCTACATTTTCTTTCCTCTGTAGTTTCTGACATTCTTGTTACTCTGTGTTAAGTCAAAATATATCTACATTTTGGCATATCCCTGATTCCCGAGCATTTACAGCCTCATGCCCTGAGAGTTTCAGGTCAGCCTGCCCTATGAGGACAGTACCTCTTTGGCCCTGCACTCGCCCTCCTGGCTAAGCATGAGTCCCTGGGCTGTTAATTTTTCTTTACAGTACTGTGAAACTAGGGCACAAAGTCCCACCATAATTAGGATATAAATGAACCTTATGTGCTACAAGCCTACAGAATCACAAACTCAGTCTTACAGGAGTCAAGAAGAAAATGGGTAAACCATGAGACCATAGGGAGTGGTGGGGTCTGTAGGGACATGGTGGACATGTCTTGCTCTAAAATGGTTGGCTCTTCCCCAGCTTCCACTGACTGTTGAGGAAACATGGACTCTCTTTTGTCAAATATGATTTTGTCTAAGACTTAGCCAGAAATCCAAGTTATGTTTTGTCTTTATATGAAACCTATTTTAAAATGAGACAAACTAATAAATATTTTTTTCAAGCGAGCTAAAGAAAAGTGACTGAGAACTAGATCAGTCTTTTTAGTCTGAGCTTTGTATCTGTAGCCCTCAGGATGCATGGCTGCTAAAGGTTAGGCCTACCTTCCAAGGATCTCATAGGTTATGTCCCATTCTTTTTTTTAATTGTTGTTCAAGTACAGTTGTCTCCATTTTCACCATACCACGCCCCACCTCACCTCACCCATCCCCACCTCCCACCCTCAAACCTACCCCCTTTGGCTTTGTCCATGGGTCCTTTATACATATTCCTTGATGACCCTTCCCCTGTTATCCCTCTCCCTCCTCCCCTCTGGTAACTGTCAGTTCGTTCTTTATTTCAATGTCTGGTTGTATTTTGCTTGCTCGTTTGTTTTGTTGATTAGGTCCGACTTATAGGTGAGATCATGTTGGTATTTCTCTTTCACTGCCTGGCTTATGTCACTTAGCATAATACTCTCCAGGTCTATCCACGTTCCATTCTTTAATATGCCAAATTCAACCGATTTGATTCTTTTAATTCATTTTTAAATAAAACCAGTCTTATTGCATGGTAACATTTTAAGAAATTATTATTTATTTATTCCTTGGAGTAGGTAAAAAATATAAGAATCTTTGATAGGAAGATGGCATGAAAACATTGGATTTCCAGAATGTCAGTTAGATACCCTACTACCCTTTCAGCAAGAGGAGGACAAGTTAGAAGGCACGAGGGGTGATAAAGCCAGGCACAGCTCTCCCACAGTTTTGCCAGGCCCATGCCTATTATCCCACCAATAGTAATGAGATGAAAAGGTTGCAAAGCTCAAGGCGCCATTGACAGAAGAAGACTGGCTCCTCTTAGCACAGCCAAGACTAGAACAAATTGATACATGGTTTTAGGCCACAAGAGGGAGCCAAGCTTCCTTAGAATATTGCAGGGCTAGACAAGTATTTTAAACAGTCATAAATGCTGTATTCGGATTTTCCTGGTCTAAGGTTAATCCATAACCTCTGTTTAAAAGACTCTTAGATTCTTACCTTATGGATCAGCCACCTGTAGAAAGGCATCATTTGGCCATCAGAGATGACATTCTCACAGCACTGAATATATTAGGAGTGGTTAAAACAAAAGATGGCTTCTGCCTGCTTCATACCTCCAAGTCTATATCATTAATTAGTCAAAATAAAACCCAGATGAGGGCTCAACTCTCTTCCTGGGCCACCTTGAGTAGAGATACCTGAACATATGGAGCTCTAAACTACAGTAAACATCACCTATAATGGCCTCTGATTCCCACACACTTGGAACATCCTCTATCCTCACAAGTAATACCGCTTATTTCTTATCTATGTTTGTGCCCGTGCAGTTCACATCTTTGAGTAGGACACAACATGGTCTCCATGACTTGGTGCTGTTCAACGACCAGCTCAGAGACTGAGCAGTCTTTACTGAGGGACTCTGGGTGTCCTACACCTGCACATTAATGCCACAGAGGGGAGTGTTCAGGTTTCCTCTGTGAATCAAGTTGCATCTATCTCGCCATAAATCTATAGATTAAAGGTCCTCAGATAATAAATTCTTTCAGTCTTTCATTTGTGCTGCCCTTGTCCTGACTCTAACTAGGATCAAATCATAGCACAAACTCAGCATAAAACAAAACCCTTGGATTCTCTTGTTAGCACTTAACTTTAATCACACATGGGTGTCCATGACTGCAATAGAATCAGGCTTTCCCCGGGTGCTTCTGTTCTGAAAGACACACAACTGCCAACTCCATGGTGGCTGAGGCCAGCCGACCGCTTACCTTCATTTACTAAATTTCATATTAATCAGATAATATCATTCCATAAACATTAACTGCTGTATGTAGATCACTATAATGTACTGTGGGAAGCCACAAGAGGAACAGAAACCATAAATCTAATCTTCATAGGGAATGTAGTTCAACAAGGGGGAAAGGCACGCATTAATTAAGCGTCTATTCTATACCAAGACTGTGACAGCCACTTTACTTATATTACCCCAAATTAATAAATCATCAAAACTATTTCATCAGTTACTATTCTCATTTTACACATTTAAAAACTAAGGCTGGAAGATGTTTTATTGCCTGTCCAAAGCCTCATTACTGATAAAATGGATCTGTATGAAATTCAGCTGAGGTCTTTCTGAGTCGTTATCTCCTCACAAGTAAGGATTCAAGTCAGCTCTTGTTCACGAGGCACCCGAAGCCCCACTTCACGCAGCGGATCTGCCAGGATCCATGGATCATCGCCCTAAACCAAAGGAGTACAGATTAGGAATTTCAGTCCCTGGATAGCAGGAAGGAGTTGAATAATGACTTTCTGACCACAGATTCAGTTCACTTTAATGAGGCTAAAACTCGTAGGTCTTAATTTTTCAATGAACCTAAGGATTTAGTGTATAGTCTACTAGTTTAGTGTTTGTTCTATTAGAAAAGGAGTGAATACAGAATTGGGGAAAAAAGGAGAAGAATAAGTATCAGAAGGGTCAATGTTTTTCAACTGAAGCCATGAACAAATTAAAGAAGGCTCAGGTGAGTGTATCCAGGTCTGAGCACTGTAGTGTTCACGTGCTAGTGACCCAAAAGTGTTCATGTAGACTTCGATGAGGCTATCCATGGCCAATGCTGTGTCTGTACACTAACTCCATTGGGGCAGACTTGAAATAAGACCAAAGATGACAGAAGTTCATTTTGTCTTAAACATTTCATTTGTCCTTATCTCTGTCGGCCTTGGACATTTTGACAACTCTGAGTCAAAGAAGTTGAGCAGATAAAATCTTTCATTCCAGCTCTAGAAATCAAACCACCGTGGCTGCAGGGGTAGCATTTTTGCAGCTCCATCACTGATTTACCCTCTGGTGTGAACACACAAAGGAAGAAGATGTGCTGATAGGGTGAGCAGGAAAACTCAATTCTTAGAACTGAGAAGCAGGCGTGGCCCCAACACACCAGTCTCAAAATAAAAGGAAAAAGAAAAATACTTTTTCTTACTATACATATTATCTGTGACAAAGCAAAATGATTTTATATGTCTCTCATTAAAGGTGGATTTATCTAGTCGACGAAGATAGAAAATAAAAATTCTCCCCATTGGTATTATATAAGATCTAAAACAGGTATTTCCTTACTTTAGTGTGCTGTCTACTTTGATTTGTTTGAGATCATAAAAGACTGTCTTGGTAAAGATAGCCATGGCTTCTCAGTTTCAAAGTGCCTTTTCCTATAGAGACTTTTAGGACATTAGGGACTGCAATTGGGTGGCAGGATGGAATTCCTGATGTCCTACCACAGAAGAAATTATCTACTGTGACACTATATCAGAAGGTCTCCATCAGTTCCTCTTCTCCAAGATCAACAATGTGGGCAAGATGGCCTTTTGAAAATATGTCTGAAAGGGACAAGAATGTATGTCTGAACATCAAAAGTAGTTTTTAAAAATGCATTGTACCTATAGGTAGTGTTCATCTATCAGCGATTTTTTTAGGTTATTTCTCCTTCATGTATCTCTAATTATAACTCTTTGGCAAAGCATCAAAGATAAAGCAATGAGTGATAAAACCTGATCCAATTAAATCCCTCTGAAAGGTGTTGTAGCCTCACTTGACAAGTACCAACCTGCAGAGTACCGTTCTTGTCCACCTGTCACTGACCTGATAGAAGGTGTGAAGTGTGTGTACATGTCTGACTTTCTAATGTCCTTGGAATGGCTGACAGACACAATCTTTGCTCCTTATTGAAGGATGTCTGCCTAAGAATAACAGCCATCTGAAGATAATATGTGTAGTAACTAATTTCTTCTATTAGGTAATAAAATATTTAATGCTTTCTTATCCTTTCCTATTATTTTTTTAAAATGTGAACAAAAGTAACATACTAACATTGTAACACAGTATCTGAGAGAAAGATTAAATGAGGGAAAAAAGTAATTACCTCCAACTTTCCGCATTTATTTTCTTGCTGTTGTTTGCTTGTTCTTTTCCTCAAATCCTATATATACCCCAGAGCTGGAGATCCAGATCCAGATAGATAGATAGATATAGATATAGATATAGATATAGATATAGATATAGATATAGATATAGATATAGATATAGATAGATATAGATACAGATATAAAATCTAGGAAACTATGAATATCCTAGATTTCTGCTAGTAGATTCATTGCATTTCTTTAGGGTAGAGAATTCAAATGGGAAGCTAAACAATTCAAATTTTGTCCAGAGTTATGCGATGTTTAATGCATCAGCCTGTGCACTCCAGCCTCCATGGAATTCTAAAGCATATTTAGTTTGTGCCAGTCAGTGACTCTGGCAGAACCCATGGTAGCACCATGAGATGGACTGAGATTGAGAGGATCTCAGACCTCATGCTCACAAGTCAGTAGAAACAACAAGAAGATTACTTACTGTCATCATAATATGCTTGGACTCCTGGTAGGCACAGAATCATTTCCCTAGAGGAAAAACTCCATTCTTTGTTCTCCCCCAAAGGGATTACAGGTAGGTGGTCCTGGCAGGTTTCAGCAAGATGTTAAAAATCAAAATTCTCTCTGCTTTAGGGGAGAATTTATAAAATCACAAACTCCCAGACCTGAATAATAATCATTGTACTTACGCTCACTCCTGTCTGCAATTACTTATAGTGCCTAAAGCAGGTCATTTAACCTTGGTATGGGCCTTTTAAAACAGAGCCTAATTCTTGTTGATCCCAGCTTGCCCTAAACTCTGTAGGAGGCTGTGGTGACACTGGGGTGAGAAGTTCTACTGTTTCTACCCTTTCCTTTGAAAAATTTGTGGATTGGGGCACAAAATGCACATCCCAGGTAGTTGGTGCTCTCTAAGTATTTTTGGCAACCCCCCCCCCTTTCCACACATCTCAATCTATTTTCCCTCTCCCTCCAAAGGCAAAGCACTAGTGAAAAGAGGCATCCCAGACACCATGCCTTATCTCCTACATCAGCTCAATGACTGGCTGTCAAAGCTAATTGTTCCCACTGGCCAATGGGCAGTGGGTTTCTCTGCTAACCTCAGGTATAATCCTGTGTCTTGTTTCAAACTTTTTGAGGCTTATAGAGAAAATCACTAAGGAAGCCTAGTGTTTGGGGAAGACTCTACTGAGGAGACAGAGTTCCATGTCCTTATTGCTGGTGTGGCTGTTCTTATATCACTATTGTGCAAATTGCTTTACTTCTCTATACTTTTGTTTTGGCATCTTATGAAGTGTTGCATTCTTGCTGAGCCTATATGCTGATGCAAATGTGGGCAGTAGATTAGTGTCCTAGGGTTTTCAAAACCAAGTACCACAAACTAGAGGCTAGAAACCCAAAATCAAGGTGTCAGTAGGGCCTCACTCCCTCTGAATGCTCTAGGGAAGGACTGCTTCCATACCTCTCCTAGCTATTGGTGGTTTTCAGTAATCACTGCACTCCTCGGCTTGGAGAGGTATCACTGCTATGTCTGTCTCTGTCTTTGCATGGCCTTTTCCTATGTCTTCTGTGTGTCTCTGTATCTCCATGTGGCACTCTCTTCTGTGTGTTTCTCTGTGTCCAAAGGACATCAGTCATTGGATTAGGGACTATTCTAATTATATATGACATAATTTTGATTTGATTACATCTGCAAAACCCTATTTCCAAATAAGGTCACATTCACATGTACTGGCAGTTAGCATTGAACATATCTTTTTGGAGGACACACTTCAACCCACAGCACATGATGTCTAATAAATAATGGAGCAGATTGTTTTCAGAAGAGTTGACTTCTATGATGGGGGAAGGGGGGCTAATGAGGTAACAGGTTGGTCAGAATGTTGTGTGTTTCCCAGCTAAGTTCCCTGAACCAGTCCTGAGTTATATGGAAAAGGAAAACAAAAATAAAAGTTAAAAGAGCAGGTTTTCACGAAGGTTTTTGTGAAATTTTGGGCTCCAGTGACAAAAATTACAGCACGGGGTTAGGAAAAAAACAAAAATGATTGCCTAAATTTCTGTAGAGACTCCATGACCCAGAACAAAGGGGACAAAGCATTCAATAAACATCTCTTAAGTCTGACCAAAGAATTGCTTCTACATTCTCGTAGTATCAGGGAATTGCTTGTCTCCCACTCTCAGCCTGTAAGGTTTGAATGGAGCTGTCCATTCAATGGAGGGGGTCATTACAGCCCCACAGCCTCCCATTGGAGCAAATGGGTCATGGATTAGCATGTGACACATACTAGCCAAGGAGATTCAGTACCAGGACTCTTCCTGGAACTATTAGAAAAGATATTTCTTTTTTTTTTTTTTTTACTTTATTTACTATTTAAAGAGGAAATTTTTTTTGACAGTAAGAATTTTAAGATCTACTCTCAGCAACTTTCAAGTATAAAATATAAGGCTGTTAACTGTAGTCACATGGTATACATTGGATTCTCAGAATGTATCCATCTCATAACTGGACATTTGCATCTTCTGATCAACAGCTCTCCCCATTTCCCCCACCCTACAGCTCTGGCAGCCACTATTCCACTCTTGGTTTTCATGAATTCAGTTTTTTTTTAAGGACTCCACATATAGATGAGATCAAACAGTATTTGTCTTTCTCTGACATTTCACTTTGCATAATGATCTCAAGGTTCATCCATGTTATCACCATGGCAGGATATTCCTCTTTCTATAGCTAACACTCATTTGTGTATGTATGTATTTATGTGGTATATATAGATATATATCACATTTTATTTAACCATTTATCTGTTGAAAGACACTTAGGTTAGTTTCTATGTCTTGAGCGTTGTGAAGAATGTTATAACGAATATGAGGAAGGTACAGAGAGAGAAAGTGGATCTTAGAAAAGTTCTTACCATTGACACACAAACACACACATGCACAAAAGGTAATGAGTGAGGTGATGGGTGTGTTAACTAACCTTATTATGGTAATCATTTGGCAATATATATGCATATCAAATTATTATACTATATATCTTAAAATTATATGATTTTATATGTCAATTATATTCAAAAATTGACCATTAAAAATAATAAGATGCCATCCTTTATAAGATACTATGTTGATTTTATTACAATGTTTTGGGAAAAAATAGCTCCATATAAAATGAACTTATTGATTTTTATGGCACAATTAGATCTAGAAAACTATTATATATGAAAAAATGTATCAAAGGAAAAACTTAGGCTCATTCTCCAATTTGCAATTTAGACCATGCTGATGTCGTTATGTCTGAAAGTTTAAATGAATTTGAGAGATTTTTACAATCTTCTTTACTAAAATCATAAATGGAGTTTTATGTTACTTGATCATAAATATTAGGATAACATAGTATTGTCTAATTTTTTTAATCCTCATCCAAGGATATAGTTATTGATTTTAAAGCAAGAGGAAGGGAAGGCAGGAGAAACCTACAGATATATATATATATTGAGAGATAGAGAGAGAGACATTGATGCGAGAGAGAAAGACATCAATGTGTTTCTCGGTCAGGTGCCTCCTGTGTGCACCCTGACCAAGGATGTATGTGCCCTGACCTGGGATCAAACCCAGATATTTTGTTGTACGGAACGATGCTGCAACCAAATTAGCCACCCCAAAAGGGCTATGTCTAATTTTAGATCAATGTCAATTGGGTGAAATAATGTTTGAAAGTTATGTTGCCCTCAGAAAAACAGGAAAGAATAAATTTACCACTAAGGTGATTTAGAACAATATCTAATACTAGATTTTTGTGTCCATGTGGACCCTAAGACCACGGATTGTGGGTCTTAGTATTGATGAGAAATTATTGGTTTTCATAAGCTGTCAAGGCTTGGGGAATGTTATGGTTACATGTCAAATAAGAAAGCGGCCCTAAACACCCCCGGTTCCATTGAGATCCGCATTTCTATCGTTTGATAACAAAATTAAAGTTAGCTGCTTCTTCTTGCTTTCGACTCCACACATACCCTCCTCTCCTGCCTTAGAACAAGAGTCATAATAAAGGGAAGAGCCCGGGGAAATAGTGTGTGAACATGAGCATGCATATAATGTGTGTTTGTGCCTTGCGGGGACTGCTGAAGTATGGTCTTCGAATGGACCCAAATTTCAGCTGAAAGCACCAGCTTTGGAACATTGAACACTTCCTCATGTTTTCCTTCTTTGCATGCAATCACTAGAATTAGTACTTAAGAAATGCAACCTAACTTCTGGAATGTCCTTGGTTCTTAGTAAAGGGAATACAGTGGTACATCAGTACTTGTTGTTAATTTGTTCCAAAACTCATGACAAGTGCCAAAACTGACAAGTACACAGAAATGAAGAATTTTCTTTTGAAGGGTGGGATCATGATTCATACAAGTTCTAGCAAGTGCAACAAGTCCTGAGCAAGGGCCAAGAGCTGAAACATTTTTTTTCTCATCAAAATGCCACGAGTACAGGGTTTGATAAGCACTGAAGCTGAAGAGTACTGAGGTATGACTGTATTTCTTCTTAGCACTGCCATTTAATAGGATATAATATTAATGCAAACTGAAGAGCCAGTGAAAGAAAAGTCAAGATGTCACCAGAAATGAACTGCTGAAGATGAAGATGTGTACTTTTAACAGCAAATAAAATAAAACAAGATTACAGAGCCCTACAAAGTTAAGCACATAAAATTTTAAGATTTCACTTTAAGGCTGAGGACATCTGAAAGTAAACAACATACATAAATGCCCCTCATGAAAATATAAAACATAACATCAGATTCAGCACATGGAAATCTGAAAACAGATATGTAAAACATTTGTTTCCTTATATGTTTACAGAAATCATGTCTAATTTCCTTGGTATACCATTACATATATAAAATATTGTTACACCATTTTTTGAGTAATAGTCACTTCACTAGCTATGAGCCTACTTGGAAGGTCATCCAAGGTCAGTGTCTGTGTTCATGGAAATGTCCCCAGTGGCCTCCATAATAACTGAATGCTGTCAGGCTCAAGCTGGTAATCTAAATTTTACAAACATTGTCTAAAACAGGTTTAATCGGCTACTTAGCTACTAGGATAAGTGTGTGTGTGTGTGTGTGTGTGTGTGTGTGTGTGTGTGTACAATGAAAGTGAATGAAGCACACACAAACAGACCACTCACCTTTTCTTCCCTGGGGATCATGGCAGTTTTCATGGATGCATGGACCCCAGGCTGACCAGGAAGATACTATACAGTCTGTAGAGCAGGGAATATTGCAGAGCTGAGAGGCTGCAGGGGCAGGTCCCAAGCATAATGTCTTTTCCACAGGTCTAAAGACTAAAGGACAGAAGAGGGAAAAAAAATAATGGACCATATCACATCCTCCAGTTATCCCTAGAACTGTCCCCAGATTTGTGAAAGGGTATACGCAAACAAAATATGAAGCCCTCTCTAATGCTCACTGCTGAACTGCACATTAGCAGCAATGGGGTGAGAAAAGGCAAAAAAGGCAGTAAAAAAGAACATGCACTTAAGTTTCCTGCTTCACAGAGTATTCCCTGGGAATCAAGAGAGGGCCAAAAATATAGACACAAACTATCTAGAGTTATGACTAAAAAAATTAAATGGCTTTGTGAAGTTTCAAGATGAGTCCTTCTCAACTATATAAATGACTGGATCACTTGAAAAAATCAAAATTGAACCCCTGAGGTGGGGTGTTTAGCATAACCAATCTACTGCTGTTACTCCCCTGAGTGGTGTAGCTTGCAAAGACACAGAAGAAAAGTGGTTCTTAAAATAAGAAGAATAATCAGGATCTATGATTGCAGAATTAGCCCCTGAAAGTCAGCTTCATTAGTAAGGCTACCCAGAGATACAAGGAGTGTCTAAGGAGCCACAGGAATTGCTAATCTAGGAGCCTCTGAACTCTCCCTGGTATGCCCCTACCCCCAGAACACCCCCAGAACTGGGTCCCTTCAGGATGCAGAAACCACCTGTACATCAGTGGCATTCACCAAGTGCTCTCTGTATGCCCATCTGGGCACCAAAAACACACAGGGGAAGAAAAAGATGAGAAGCCGATCCTTGCAGAGTTTAAAACATAAAAGTAACTAGGATAGTGGTACCTAAAAAAATGACACGACAAAAAACAACAGATGCATACCTACCCACACTTGCACAGAATAGTCCCACATTAAGAAGGTTTAGGAGCAATTCAGAATTTAGGAGCAAATGGTTTAAGTTCAGAAGGTTTCATCTTACAAACTGGCTTATACTATTGTCTAAATATGCCTTATGTTCTTTCCATCCAGTTTAGCAGATTAGAATCACTTCAAAGGCAGAGACTGGTGTGAGAGGATTGGTGGCAAATCATGTCATCCATTTTGCTCCCTCACACTTTTCATGAGATGTGAATTAAATCAGGTAAAGTTGGCACTGAATCACTGCTCTGACCAGCAGAACTTTGAACGTAATCCAAAACAATGGCAAAATATTTTTTTAAATGCTGTCATGAAAAGGGGGAAAAAGGGTTTCTGATGAACAATGGAATGGTCTGAGGTGATTATGAGGGTGAATGGGAAAAATAAAAGGTTGCAAAGAATGTTTTGTTTGAAATGAATTCTTTTATACTTTAACAAAAGAATTTGTCCTGACCTAAATAAAAGGCAGAGACAAAGCAAGATTGCAAATGTAAATGTCGAAGGTCACAAGCCAGTGGAGGAGATAAGTGAAGGTAAATAGAACAGGAGGTACTGGGGGGGATGCCAAAGGGAGGCGGAAGCAGAAGAGGAGCTGATGGTCAAACAGGGATAGAGTTAGTGATGATAATAGTGGATGGGGAGGCTGGAGTGACCAGGGCTGGGGATGAACACGTGACACTGATGGATTGTGGGTAAAGAAGAATTTGTAAGATGGAGGGAGGGGGCTTGTGATTTCTTTACCAGGAGTGAGCAAGAGAAGACACACAAGAGAGCCATTCACTGAGTAAATTATACATTCATTCCAAAACCACTGAGCAGCCACTCTATCAGATACTTTTGCATGGTGTCTGCTTTCAAGGAGTTCTAAGTCAAGAAGAATAAGTCAAGTATCTTATTTAATAAAATTGATGGAAGGAGATGCTTCAGAGCATGCTGCATAGCCACAGGTCTTAAGGCACAAGTATGTTTGTATCTGGACCCATGCTAATTAAAATGTGTTCTCACAAGCTCAAACTTTAGTTCTCAAAACCAAACCTTGATAATGATGGAAAAGAACTGGGACATGTAAACTGATAATCTCCTCATTTAGTAAACATTTATAGTGCATGCCAGGCATCGGCTATAAATATCAATTCATTTAACCTGCATAACTTCCCTTTGAAATATATATTATTATTTCTAGTTTAAAAATGAGGAAACTGTGACAGAAGTATTTACTCTCTTTTCCACAATTCCAGTTACTGAGCAGGGGGGCTGGGATTTGGATCCAGGGGTCTGTCTCTTAACCGCAGCACTAAGTGGCATCTTCACTGATCAATCAACCTACATTGAAAAGTGCCTCCCATCTGTTAACATTGTGTTAGCTGCTGAAGCCAGAATAGTGAGTAAAACAGACAAGGCCCCTGCCTCATGGGGCCCATATGCCAGTGTAAGTTGACACTAATCAAACTTCAGTCCATGTGCTCCAACACCAAGACTGGTGAGCTGTTACAGCTGCTTCTCTGCCCCTTGCCATGGCTCTCTTCCTGCAGCACCAGTGAGACAGAGCTTAAGTCTCAGAATCAGTGCTGAGAAGACACCCCAAACCTCTCAGCAACAACATCTGGAAGACACTTGCTGCTATAACCTCTGTACCGGAGTTCAAACCAGTCAATCTACCAGTGAGTGGTCATTACCACTCACACAGTAGGTCTGCACTAAATCTCACTGGAAGCTCTAGATCATCTATGCCAGTTAGGATCCTGGTTAGCAGTGCAATTGAAGAGACTGGGAAACTTGTCCTAAAGCTGTTTGTTTGTCAGATATGCTGATATGGCTCATTTTTATAGGGCTGTTGAAGGTTATTGGGAATTGTGGGGTTAAGTCCCCTGCAGTCCCCTTTGATAAATACATAACTGCCAATCAGTTGAGTATTGGACATTAGGGCTAATGTTACCACTAAGATTTGAACGCAGGAGAGAGGGACATGTGTGCTGGAGAAGAACAGGGAGGGACTTCCCTAGGTAGTGACATAAGTGACATAATGGAAGCCCAGGGATGGGATTGAGCCATTTGTCAGAGCTCTTATGCTTCTCCAGCACCTGCTATTTTGACAGACAGTAGATCTTTACCCACATCAATAGATTCTTCCAGCCCCCGGCCACATATCAGAGATGCTTCATTTAGGCATTGAATCAAAGTCCTTGGGTCAACCTATCTCCATCTCAGACCTCCTGGGCTACATTTGTTCTACAAATAAATCATGAGTAAGCCACAAAGCACTCACCAGCTTCAGACCATTTAGGTAGTCATCTCCCCAAGAAGAGTGAACACAGGATATTTCTACGACTATTGACTGTTACAGCTAGAAGGGAGCTTTTGAACTAATTAATTTAGTTTAATTCAATGGTTTTACTGAAAATCTAAGCTCCAAAGACATTAGGTACTTTTTCCAAATTCACTCAGTAAATCCAGAGCAGAGGAAGCCTTAAGTCTAGTCCCAGGTGGTTGATTTGCCTACACCTGGTCCTCTTAATTTTCCTTTCATGGAATGAAAGCATCAGATGAGACATATGAGGTCATTTATACCAAGGAGATTTTGTTTTTGAATCTCAGTGACCGCAACTGGAGGCAGCCAGTGCCAAGACAGATCTAAGGTATCCATCTAGGAAGGCTGAGGGCTCCATTTAACCCTTTAAACAAAAACTGAATCCTTCTCCTCCTTCACTAACATTTCAAAACTCCTCCAAAACTCTTCCCAGACCTCCCTCCCTCACTAAGCAGGAGGTGGTGAGATAAAAATTTGCTTCACTTCGAATGCCCATTTTCTAGTTTTATTGGGAGCTGTTCATGCTGTAATAAGATTATTTTGGGGTGGCTGGGGTGGGGACCATGACCTGGGCTACCTGGAAGTGGGTGGTCTGTGTATTTTGCTTTTTATGGAGCCTCATTTATTCCTGGCCAAACTCCAGCCATGAGGTCTGTAGGGGGGAAAATGCTGCTTTTCTACTCACCTGCACTCCTTTCTCTGAATCTATGGACTGAAATGACTTTAATTCTATTTACTAACTCTGTCTTCTCTAGTGCAAGGAAGTCTTGCTCTAATCAGTGACCTATTCAGTGAAGAGCTGTGCTTGTCCCTTGTCCCACTTTTTCCAGTTGCCTTTTAGATATTGCCTTGAGGCCTCTCGTGTTAACCAACTGCCTGACTAGATAAGCAATTACCCAGGGTCTTATAGGCCACTTAACCTTTGGATGTAGCAGTGTTAGGTCCTATGGAGACCGCTCATAGCCATGAAGTGTTAAAGAGCCAAAATGACATATAACTAGGACACACTGACATCATTACATAGTGGTAGCTTTCTAAATGCTAGAGAATATATTACAGCATTATATAAGCAATTGTACATATGCAATAGTCATTAATATTTTGTGTATTTCAGTATTTAACCTGTAATTTTTTATTTGCAATAAGAAATTATTACATTGACCTGCTTTACAAGAAATGTGAAAGTCTGCTACTAACAATTGCAAAGTTGCTCTAAATAATGAATTACTCCATGAACAGAATGGTAATTAATAAGAGGGAAAATATATTGGGTAGATGATATACTGAATGTTTAAAAAATTATTCTTAATTCTAGAAATGTACAAAGTTCATGATTTGCCTTAATCACTAGGTAATTTCAGATGAACATGCTAATTCAATCAAAATGAATTGTAATTAAGAAGAAAAATGCCTGTTGTGATTATTACCATGTGACTGCCACTGCAAAGAAAAATGAGTCCCTTCACTTTTTATTTTTGAAACTAAATCAAGTTCTAATTCAAACTAATGTGAATTAATACAGAAATAAGTTGGCAAAGATTCAATAAGAATATATTACTCCCCACCCTTACTGATGGCCATTTTGTAAGATTTAAACTTCAAAGCTTTTTAACTCCTCAAAAAGAAATTAAACTGAAACTGCATAAAAAATAATATTTAATTAATTATAATTAGTAACCTGGCATCACTCTCTAGTTTATTTTAAAAATGAGTTGTATTTGTTTAAAGTAAAAAGGGTTATCATAGAAGTCATTGGCATTTTCTTATTTTTAATATATCTGTTATTGAATGAAAAGTCTTTAGTCTTTCAAAATTCAGAAAGTATTTGAGGTAATTACTCCATAGCATAATGGAATTCACCTTTTCCTCCAGAATGGAAAAAAGTATCTTGAAGATGGTCAAGGAATTAGTTCCAAGACGGAGCTTTTTCCTAGTATTTTCAAGGAGATGAAAAGAAAATAAAGCTGATTCTACCTCCTGAGAACTCATAAAACCTGGATTATCTGCTAGCCTTCTATTGGGGTAGTAAGTACACCTACAAATAACACATTCCATTTTCAGCTGATTTTACATAACAGATCTGATTTCCAGAGTGACATCAACCTGCACAAAGAAGTCAGACAAAGAAGTTGTCCTCATTTCAATTTTCTAAACCACATGCAGGCACTGAAAGACACAAGGGGATTCCCACTCAAAACTCGGGAGCCCTGCATTCCACAGGCTCTCCAAGAAATAACAAAAGTAGAAACAGCCATTGCTAGGATTTAATTCAAAACTAATGGAAGAGACTACTTATGCAAAAATGCTTTCTAAATGATTTTTGAGAAACAATATTGCCTCTGACATATTCATTTAGTGAGTATACTGACTTGGCAGAAATTCAATCCACCTCACTGCTAAAATAAATAGTCCTCTTCTGCAGACTGAAGGAGTCAAGTGGTTGAAGGGGAAAGATAAACAATATTACAATTTTAAACAGAAAGCTATTTTCCTTCAAGAAGCTTCATGTATTATTTCAATTCCCTTTTGCCACTGGGATTTGGAAAATAATGTATCATTCTTTTAACTTAGTGGATAGAATAAAAACAAATCTGTCTTCCAGCACTTATAGGCAGCTTAAAGAATTAAATCACATCTCATCCTATTATACCTAATAAAGCTTAATTTAGCCATATTGTAACTCTCCTGACAAAGTACTGTGCAAAACAATTTGGCAGGAGGATGGGTATATATCTACAGTAAATTAAATATCTAAAAATTATTCCTGCAATTAGAAATGATTATGTGAAATTTGGCCACATGTTGAAAAGTTTTCCAAATTTCATTCATTTCACATAGCCAATTAGAAAATGTCTGTCAGCTAGTGATTTTTTCAATGTTACAGAGTAACATGATAGACAAAGATGAAAAACAATATTCAGACTAAAGATGAAGATAAAACATATGAAGCACATGTTCAACTTTAGAAAGTAATTAGAACCAAGTCTACAGTTACACAATTCAGGGAAAAATACAGTAGATTTCAGACCTAAATTTATATATTCCTATCATCAGATATTATCTCCTCTGTTCCAATTTTGAGAATTTTTTTGTTGTTGTTTGCCAGACTTCTAGCTAAAAGCTAGTAAAGGAGTCTGGAAAGGCAGGAAAGAACAAGAACTGACCTGAATGGTGTCTTTTATACCTTACAGATTTAAAAATACCATCAGTGATGAGAGAGAATGGAAAGAAGATAAGTAAATGAGGAGGAAGTAGTCAGGCAAAAGGACAAAGTGAGAAGGAAAAGAGGCAAGTGAGATAAAGCTATCTCCAGCAATGTCAGCAACAGGATATGCAATGTCAGAGAGATGCAAGTATTGAACAGGTTTTATTGCAAGTCTTCTCCATATCAGCACTCTGCAACCTACAATTCATTTTCCCACACAAACGATGGCAAGAGCTTAATAAGAGAATAAGTGCCTATTTCACTGACTCATGTTAGTTAGTAACGATAGCTGATACATATTGACAGCCCAACTTGGTTCTAGGCACTGTGCTAAGTACTTAAACACAACTTCTCATTTTTTCATTACAATCACTCCCAGGTAAGTACAATTATTGTTCCCATTTTATAGATTAAATAACTGAGGATAAATTACTTGCCTTAAACAACAAAGCTAGTAAGTGATAAAGAGTGAGCCAGGGCTCTTAAAAGCCCCTATCATTTAACACTATGCTATACTATGATGTTGGATTTATAATAAATTATAATAGAAAAATCTGCTGTAATAGTAATAATTTATCAGAAAAAAATATGCTCTGGCTGATGTGGCTCAGTAGACTGAGCATCGATCGGCTTGTGAACCAACAGATCACCAGTTCAATTCCCAACATATGCCTTGGTTGTGGGCGAGGTCCTCAGCTGAGGGCACATGCAAGAGAGAACCAGTTGATATTCCTCTCCCTCACTTTCTCCCTCCCTCCCCTTCTCTCTAAAAATAAATAAAATTAAAAAAAAATAAATGAGTGAACATTGAGTGCACTTCCAATATTTTTTCAAGTGAGATCAAATCGGAAAAAAAAAAACAGAACTTTTAAAATATCAGTAGTAAAGGCCAAACCACAGTAAAGGCAAGTGTTAAAGGAGAATGAGGAGCAAGATTGGTCATTTTGATGTGATTCTGAAAGGTACTTATGATTATTACTTAAGGTGTGAGGGAGTAGATGAAATTAGATTAGAGCCCTGGCCGGGTGGCTCAGTTGGTTAGAGCATCATCTCATACACCAAAAGGTTGTGGGCTCACTCTCCAGTTAGGGAGCAAAGGCAAACAATGGATGTTTCTCTTACATCGATGTCTGTCTGTCTCTCTGTCTGTCTGTCTGTCTCTCTCAAATTAATAAACATATCTTTGAGTGAGGATTAAAAAACAAAGACAGAAAGAAATTAGATTATAATGATTACTTTCATCTCAAATTTAGGTTTAGGGACATTCCTGATGAATTACAATGAGTTCGAAATAAGCACCCCTCCCTGCTTTTAAGATTTTCTTAAGAGTAAGGGATTTTGCCGATGAAACCTTTTGGGCAGCTCTGAAATGGGGGAAAGACAAGTGTATGCAAAGCTCACCTTGCACTGAGTACACATAGTATTACTAGCACAGTTCTGTCTCCTAACCAACCTTAGCCAACCCATCAACTGAAAAAGGACAGAAGTTACAGAGCAATGTTCCTAGGTCCACTGGACAAGAATGAGAAAGAAAGATGTTAAAAATACAAAAAAGCAAGATGGAGATAAGGATTTCTCATAGGAGGAAAGGGAATAGGAAGATCTGGCAAGAAAGGTAAGAAGAAGGTGACAGAATGCAGAACCCGGACTTCAGACTTCAATACTGGTCACAAGATGCCCTCTTGGTTCATCAGAACAAAGCCAGCCAGACCTTTATCTGGGTTGATTTAGAAGGTGGGTCTCTGAACCTGAAAATAAACTGAGTGAGCAGTTTTTGAAATGTTAGCAAGAATGGGAAATCCATATTCTCTTAGGTGGCATAGTCCTCTAAGAACAATATTGTTCAACCAAAAGCTTAAAGTTCTTTCTGAAGAAACAAAAACCAAATGGGAAACTGTGTACTTCTTAATCCTGTTCACCTTTCACCCATCTCCCTAAGCCCCTCCTATCTAGAAACCACCAACTTGTTCTCTGTATCATGAGTCTGTTTCTATTTGTTCATGTATTTGTTTTAGATTCCACATATAAGGGAAATCATAAGGTACCTGTCTTTCTCTGTCTGACTTACTTCACTGAGTATGATACCCTGTAGGTTCCAAGAGTTACAGGGATGTAAGGTACAGCACAGGGAAGATAGTCAATAATATCATAATAACTATATATGGTATCAGATGGGTACTGGACTTACTGGGATGATCACTTCATACGGTGTATAAATGTCTAATAACTACATTTTACACCCAAAATTAATACAATACTGTATGCCAACAGTAACTGAAAAATAAAATTTTCAAAATGCTATGATTATTTTAAAGGGCCAAGAAAGAACTGTTTGTCCCTAAAATTAATATGCACACCATCCTGTTTTTAAAGGAAAGAAAACCAAAGGCCTCACTCTACTTAATACCCTTGTTAGCATACACTATTGATACTTTAAGTTGCAAATCACTTTAAACTAATTAAGTTATCTCAACTGCAAAGGCTGGCTCATGGGATTCACCAGGTCCCTATGCAGTGATAGGGACAGGACACTGCATAATAATTTTTAAATGCAGAATAGTTATTTCTATTATATGAGGAAATGCACTATGAATTGTTAGACATAAAACAAAAATTACAAATGAAACCTCTGCGTTGAAAACTGAATGAAATCTCCTTTCTCGCAGGCCTATTCATATACGACAAGTCAAGGCTAACATTATAAATTAGTAGCTTCCAACCTGGCTTCACCAGTGGGATCTCACACAGACAACTCAGAAGCACTGTGTCAGAATTGGGGAGGGGGTAGCAGAGAGCTCACGGATTTATATCTTCGAAAAGCTTTATAAATTACAGGTTGGGGACTAAATCCTATGAATAATTTATGAAGTAAGATCTAGAAAACCCAACTGGAAGAATACTATTATTAAAAATCCACTAAACCGAGATCCTACCACTACCTGTGTGAATTGGGCAAATCTCTTGGCAATTGAGCTTCTGTACAATAAAGAAACCATCCAATGTTTCTCACTTTCACTACATTATCTCCTCCTTACGGAGGCTCTGCAAACACTTTTCCCCTGATTGTCCCTCACTTCCCCATGACACTTTCACACCACAAATATACTGTGAGTATGTGTGCATACATTCTATATGGATAAAAGGTATAAGATTTTTTGTCACCCAAGAACCAATTTGGTCCCTTTGGGGACAGTATCACCCCCCTTGGGAATGCCAGGACCAGAACACATAGTGAGCTTACATCGTGTGCTCTCAAGCAATTTGCAAGTATATTGTGATCTCATCAGCAAAATAATTCTATGACATAAGTACCAATGTAACTTAGTACCTTAGTACCTTCGTAACTTAGTATCTATAGCTTCCAATGAGAGATTTTAAAACTCCATTTTAAATTAGTAAATGGCAGAGGCAGGACTTGAACTCAGCCAGTATGAGTTTGATTGTCCCTCTTCATTACCATCTCAAGCCCTGAAATTCTTAGATTTATTGCACATTTCCATAGCTATAAGCTGGAATCTATCTTTCTAACTTGGCTACAGTGCTTTTTAATGCCTGTGTTCACTTCAAGTTGCATATATTTTCATAATAATCAGGGGGTAATACATTAGCCAATAAGATATACTATTTTCTGGTAGAATTCTGATGTATGTAAAAAATAGGAACAATTTAAACTAGCTGATAAGCTGTACAATTTTATGAATTTAGTTTTTCTTAAGTAGTTGTCATGTTATTAAAAAGCCATTTGAGAAGTTATATACTCTATTTTTCATAATTATATACATCAGAGCAAAGAGGTTATACATCCAAGAGGACAATGACATATATTTTAATATTATAATCATCTTCTATGAAGTCTTCATTTGAGTGAAAAAGTAGCAAAAATAATAATAACTATTTAATTTTAAAATGTTCTTTTATAATTTTACATTAAAAGCAACACAGATGTGTTTATAGGTTATTAAATGCAAATAAACATTAAGCCTGAAAATGTTATTACCTATTTTTAAAAGGAAAGTTGAATCAAACTGTTCAATGTAAAAAGCAGATTTTTATAATATAAAAAGGGATATAGCTGCAATAATTGTTTTATTTTTTAAACATTTATATTTTTTTGACTGAGGTGCTCTCACAAATATTGTTTTGCTCAACCCAATGAAACTCAAAGACAAGATATGTTCATCATAATAATTATTTCTTGGCAGAAAAACCCTGAATGTATAGTAGTTACCTTTCTTCGGATAATTTTCAGACCTCTGGTAGCTCAAGATCTTTAAAACAGAGAACTTGGCATAAAAGTCAGTGAGGCTTCAGGGTTTCCTATGGGTGTTACAGATAACAAGGAACCACCTTCCATGAGGACCACCAGTGTTAACTTTCAGAACCATCTTGCCTCCAATCTGGCCCTAACACCACCGTTCTTGCTCTCTGACATTTTTTACACTGAAAACGAAACACGACCACATCTTGCAGGCCACCAGGTAGTAACCAGTTTGTCCTCTTTATTTAACATTAATAATCAACTAATTATATGAGACACCTTTCACCTAGAGTTATTCTTATATTATTATAATTATCAATAGCAGATATACATTGCTACATTTTTAGAGAAAAGAAACTCCTGAGACTTCTGGCCAAGATGGATGTGTAGGTGGACACACTGTGCCTCCTCGCACAATGAAAAATTAAAGACAACAAAGAATTAGAAACAAGAAAACAAGCAGAATTTATAGAAAATTGAACTATACGGAAGTCTAACAACCATTCATCCAGATCGGTAAGAGGGGCAGAGTCGTGGCAAGAAAAAGTGGAGGTTGGCAAACCCGGGTGCACAGGCAGCAGCTGCTGGGAGATCCCAGGCATGCAAGTGGCAGCTAGCAGACCCCAGGTGCACAAGCAGTGGCTAGCGGACACCAGGCATGGGGTAGCAACGGTGCAGACCCAGTGAGGCCACACAAGGTGGCTGGCTGACCAGGTGGTCCCACATTTGTGCGCAGATAATCCAGGTCAAGAGGGAAGAAACTGGAATCTGAGAGAGAGCAGAGCAAGCACCATTGTTCCCTCTCAGATCCCGCCCCCACATACAGCATCACTACCCTATGACTGGGCTGCCCTGCTCTGGGGAACACCTAAGGCTCCACCCCTCACTAGATAACAACCACAACCAGACCAAAAAATAAAAACCAAAAATGGCTCAAATGGGAGAACAAATCAAAGATCCAGAGCCAATTTATCTAAGCGATGAAGAGATAGCCAACCTATCAGATGCACAGTTCAAAGCCCTGGTGATCAGCATGCTCACAGAACTGGATGATTTTGCTCACAAATTAGATGAAGAAATGAAGGCTACAATAAGTGAAATGAAGAAAAATGCACAGGGAACCAATAGAGATGGGAGGAAAACTGGGACTCAAATCAATGGAGTGGACCAGAAGGAAGAAACAAACAACCAAACAGAAAACAAGGAAGAAACAAGAATTCAAAAAAAAAAAATGAGGAGAGGCTTAGGAACCTCCAGGACAACTTTAAACATCCCAACATCCGAATTATAGGGGTACCAGAAGGGGAAGAAGAGTAACAAATGAAAAACTTATTTGAACACATAATAAAGGAGAACTTCCCCAATCTGGCAAGGGAAATAGACTTCCAGGAAGTCTAGGAAGCTCAGAGAGTCCCAGAGAAGTTTGACCCAAGGAGGAACACACCAAGGCACATCATAATTCCATTACCCAAGATTCAAATGAAGGAGAGAATTCTAGAAGCAGCAAGAGATAAGGGGACAGTCACCTACAAAGGAGTTCCCATCAGACTGTCAGCTGATTTCTCAAAAGAGACCTTCCAGGCAAGAAGGGGCTGGAAAGAAGTATTTGAAGTCTTAAAAGGCAAGGACCTACATCCAAGATTGCTCTATCCAGCAAAGGTGTCATTTAGAATGGAAGGGCAGATAAAGTGCTTCTCAGACAAGGTCAAGTTCAAGGAGTTCATCATCACCAAGCCCTTATTATAGGAAATGTTAAAGGGACTCACCTAAGAAAAAGAAGATAAAAAATATGACAGTAAAAAGACAGCAAACTCACAGATATTAACAACCACACCTAAAACAAAGCAAACAACTGGATCAGGAACAGAACCACAGAAGTGGAGATCATATGGAGGGTTAGCAACAGGGGAATGGGAGGAGGAGAGAGAGGGAAAAGGTACAGAGAATAAGTAGCATAGATGGTGGGTAGAAAATAGGGGAAGGGCAACAATAGTGTGAGAAATGTAGAAGCCGAAGAATTTATGACACATGGACATGAACTACAGGAGGGGAATGTGGGTGGGAGGGGGTTTGCAGGGTAGAGGGGAATGATGGGGGAGAAATGGGACAACTGTAATAGCATAATCAATAAAATATATTTTAAAAAAAAGAAACTCCTGAATCCTTTTTGAGTTAAAACTCATGTGTCCGAAGAAGTTTTATGTCTCAAAAGTAATCAGACAGATCCTAAGGAAAGTGGAAGCCTATTTGGAATAACCTGTCCCCTCAGAGATATGCTACCTCATTGACTCTTGGAACAGAAGGGATATTAATGATATCTTTTACAATATCCTGTTTGTAAGAATGAGAAAATCAAGGCCTAACGTGGTTATATGACTTGTCCCAAATCAACATATAGTTAGTTTTAAAAAATACTCACCTGGAATTCCCTGTCCTGATATTCGTTTCACTCATTTATGCTACCACTACTTGAAAAAGAATTTTTTTTAAATGCTTTATTAATCCTATCATTCGCTAATCACACTTATACTTCACATTCATTGAGAGCATATTTTATTCTTTTTTTTTAATTTTTATTTTCATTGTTGATCCTGTACAGTTTTCTGTCTTTTATTCTCACCCGAACCCGCCACCCCACCCCCCCCATAGTTTTTGTCCATGTGTCCTTTATACTTGTTCCTGTAAATCCTTCCCCTTTTTCCCTGAAATTCCCTCCCCTCTCCCCTCTGGTGACTTTCAGCATGTTCCCAATTTCCATGTCTTTGGTTATATTATGCTTGTTTGTTTGTTTTGTTGATTAGGTTCCTGTTAAAGGTGAGATCATATGGTATTTATCTTTCACTGCCTGGCTTACTTCGCTTAGCATGATGCTCTCAAGTTCCATCCATGCTGTTGCATAGGGTATGAGCTCCTTCTTTCTTTCTGCTGCATAGAATTCCATTGTATAAATGTACCACAGTTTTTTGATCCATTCATTTACTGATGGGCATCTAGGTTGCTTCCAACACTTGGCTATTGTAAATTGTGCTGCTATAAACATAGGGATGCATAGTTTCTTTTGGATTGGTGTTTCAGGGTTCTTAGGATATAGTCCTGGCAATGGAATTGCTGGGTCAAAAGGTATATCCATTTTTAGTTTTTTTAAGAAAATTCCATACTGTTTTCCATAGTGGTTGTACCAGTCTGCACTCCCACCAGCAGTGCACTAGTGTCCCCTTTTCTCCACAACCTCTCCAACACTTGCTGTTTCTTGCTTTGTTTATGAGGGCCATTCTGACTGGTGTCAAGTGGTATCTCATTGTGGTTTTAATTTGCATCTCTCTGATAGCTAGCGATATCGAGCATCTTTTCATGTGTCTCTGGATCCTCTGTATGTCCTCCTTGGAGAGGTGTCTGCCCAAGTCCTTTGCCCATTTTTTAATTGGGTTGCTTGTCTTCTTAGAGTGGAGTCGTGTAAGTTCTTTGTATATTTTGGAGATTAAACCCTTATCTGAGATATCATTGGCAAATATGTTTTCCCACACAGTCGGTACTCTTTTTATTTTAATACTGTTTTCCTTGGCCATGCAGAAGCTTTTTATTTTGATGAGATCCCATTTGTTTATTCTTTCCTTTATGTCCCTTGCTTTAGGGGACATATCAGTAAAAATGTTGCTGCGTGGAATATCTGAAATTTTCCTGCCTATGTTCTCTTCTAGGACTTTAATGGTGTTACGGCTTATGTTTAAGTCTTTTATCCACCTTGAATTTATTTTTGTGTATGGTGTAAGTTGGTGCTCGAGTTTCATTTTCTTGCACGAAGCTGTCCAGTTCTCCCAACACCACTTGTTGAAGAGGCTGTTTTTACTCCATTTTATGTTGCTGCCCCCTTTGTTGAATATTAATTGACTATAGAGACTAGGGTTTATTTCTGGGCTCTCTATTCTATTCCACTGGTCCACATGCCTGTTTTTATGCCAGTACCAGGCTGTTTTGATTACAGTGGCCTTGTAATACATTTTGGTATCAGGTATTGTGATCCCTCCTGCTTTGCTCTTCTTTCTCAAGATTGCTGCCACTATTCTGAGTCGTTTATGGTTCCATATAAATTTTTGAAGAGTTTGTTCTATATCTGTGAAATATGCTATTGGTACTTTAATAGGTATTGCATTGAATCTGTAGATTGCTTTGGAAAGTATGGACATTTTGATGATGTTAATTCTTCTGATCCATGAACACGGTATGTGTTTCCATTTATTTGTGTCTTCCTTGATTTCCTTCTTCAGTGTTGTGTAGTTTTCTGCATGCAGGTCTTTTACCTCCTTGGTTAGGTTAATTCCTAGGTACTTTATTTTTCTTTTTGCTATATCAAATGGTATTTTTTTCTTGATTTCTGCTTCTGTTGTTTCATTGTTGGTATACAAAAATGCCTTTGATTTCTGGATATTGACTTTGTATCCGGCTGTTTGGCTAAATTCATTTATTAGGTCGAGCAATTTTTTTGGCCGAGACTATAGGATTTTCTATGTATACTAACATGTCATCTGCAAACAATGATAGTTTTGTTTCCTCCTTTCCAAGTTGGATGCCTTTTATTTCCTTTTCTTGTCTAATCGCTGTGGCTAATACTTCCAATACTATGTTGAATAGAAGTGGAGAGAGTGGACAGCCTTGTCTTGTTCCTGATTTTAGTAGAAAAGAATTTAGTCTTTGCCCATTGAGTATGATGCTGGCTGTAGGTTTCTCATATATAGCCTTTATTATGTTGAGGAATGCTCCCTCTATTCCCACTTTGCTGAGTGTTTTTATCATAAATGGGTGCTGTACCTTATCAAATGCTTTTTCCGCATCTATTGATATGATCATGTGATTTTTGTCTTTGCTTTTGTTTATGTGATGAATTACGTTTACTGATTTGCGAATGTTGAACCATCCTTGCATCCCTGGGATGAATCCCACTTGGTCGTGGTGTATGATCTTTTTAATGTGTTGTTGGATGCGGTTTGCCAATATTTTCTTGAGGATTTTAGCATCTATGTTCATCAGCGATATTGGCCTGAAGTTCTCCTTCTTTGTTGTGTCTTTATCTGGTTTTGGGATTAGGATGATGCGGGCTTCATAAAAAGAGTTTGGGAGTCTTCCATCTTTTTGAATTTTTTGGAATAGTCTGTGGAGAATAGGGGTTAGCTCTTCCTTAAATGTTTTGTAGAATTCTCCTGTGAAGCCATCTGGTCCAGGGCTTTTGTGCGTCGGGAGTGTTTTGATTACTGATTCAATTTCACCAGCTGTTATTGGTCTGTTCAGGCTTTCTGTTTCTTTTTCATTGAGTTTTGGAAGGTTATATTTTTCTAGAAACCTGTCCATTTCACCTAGGTTTTCAAATTTCTTGGTATACAGTTCTTCATAGTAATTTCTTACAATCCTTTGTATTTCTGCAGTGTCGGTTGTAATATCTCCTCTTTCATTTCTGATTGCGTTTATTTGAGTCCTCTCTCTTTTTTTCTTGATGAGCCTGCTTAAAGGCTTGTCGATTTTGTTGATCTTTTCAAAGAACCAACTCCTGGATTCATTGATCTTTAGGATTGTGCTTTTAGTCTCTATGTCATTTAATTCTGCTCTTATCTTGGTTATTTCTTTCCTTCTACTTGCTCTGGGCTGTCTTTGTTGTTGTTCCTCGAGTTCTTGTAGGTGAAGGGTTAGGTTGTTTGTTTGAGATGTTTCTGTCTTTTTTAGATAGGCCTGTATCGCTATAAGCTTCCCTCTGAGGACTGCCTTTGCTGTGTCCCATAAGTTTTGGGTCGATGTGAGTTCATTATCGTTTGTTTCCAGAAACTTTTTGATTTCCTCCCTAATTTCATTCTTGACCCATTCATTGTTTAATAGCATGCTATTCAATCTCCATGATTTTGAGGGTTTTGGGTTTTTCTCCTTGGGGTTCGTTTCTAGTTTCAGTCCCTTGTGGTCAGAGAAAATGCTTGGTATGATTTCAATTTTCTTGAATTTGTTGAGGCTTGATTTGTGTCCTATCATGTGGTCTATCTTTGAAAATGTTCCATGTGCATTTGAAAAGAAAGTGTATTTAGCTTCTTTGGGATGAAGGGCTCTATATATATCAGTTAAGTCCATTTCCTCTAGAGTGTTGTTCAATGCCACAATATCTTTGTTGATATTTTGTTTGGAAGATCTGTCCATTTTTGACAGTGGGGTGTTAAAATCACCTACTATAATTGTGTTGCTGTCTATATCTTTCTTGAAGTCCTCTAAGATTTTCTTGATGTATTTAGGTGCTCCTCTGTTGGGTGCATATATATTTACAATATTTATGTCTTCTTGGTGGATTCTTCCCTTGAGTATTATGAAGTGACCTTCTGGGTCTCTCCTTATGGCCCTTCTTTTGAAGTCTATTTTGTCTGATATGAGTATTGCTACCCCAGCTTTTTTTTCCTGACCATTTGCTTGGAAAATTTGTTTCCATCCTTTGACTTTGAGTCTGTGTAGGTCTTTCGTCCTGAGGTGGGTTTCTTGTAGGCAGCATATGTGTGGGTCATGCTTTCTTATCCATTCAGCTATTCTATGTCTTTTGATTGGAGCATTTAATCCATTTACATTTAAGGTTATTATTGATAGGTATTTATTCATTGCCATTTCCGTACCTGTGTTCCTCTCTCTCTTTCTCTCTCTGTCTTTTCCTTTCTTCCCTTAAAGCAGTCCCTTTAGTATCTCTTGCAGCATTGCTTTGGTAGAGGTGTATTCTTTTAGACTTCTTTTGTTTGGGAAGCTCCTTATTTGGCCTTCTATCTTGATTGAAAGCCTTGCTGGGTAAAGTAGTCTGGGTTGCAGGCCTTTGGTTCTCATTGCTTGGAATATTTCTTGCCATTCTCTTCTGGCTTGGAGCGTTTCCATTGAGAAGTCAGATGCTAATCTGATTGGGGCCCCCTTGTATGTTACTTCCTTTTTCTCCCTTGCTGCTTTTAAGATTCTCTCTTTGTCTTGGAATTTTGCCATTTTAATTATGATGTGTCTTGAAGTGGGCCTGTTTGGGTTCCTTTTGATTGGGACTCTCTGTGTTTCCTGGATTTGTGTGGTTTTTTCTCTCACCAAATGAGGGAAGTTTTCCATCATTACTTTTTCAAACAGGTTTTCTATCCCTTGTTCTTGTTCTTCTCCTTCTGGTATCCCTATTATACGAATGTTATTCCGTTTCATGTTGTCTTGCATTTCTCTTAAACCCTCTTCATTCTTTCTAAGCCTCTTTTCCTTATCTTGCTCATTCTGAGTGTTTTTTTCTATTTTGTCCTCCAACTCGCTGATCCGATCTTCTGCTTCATCCATTCTGCTTTTCATTCCTTCTACTGTGTTCTTCAGTTCAGAGATTGTGTTCTTCATTTCCTCTTGGCCCTTGTTGATAGTTTCTATTTCCTTTTTCATGTTGATATAGTTTGCCGTGAGTTCATCATAACTTCCCTGTAGTTTATGGTAGCTCATTGAGAGCTCATGGAGCTTCCTGACCACCATTGCTTTGAACTCGATATCTGATAGTTGAGTTGCCCCTGTTTCATTTAGCATTCTTTCTTGAGCTTCCTCCTTTCCTTTCATTTGGGGATTGTTCTTTTGTCTTCCCATTGTTTGTAAGACTCTTGTTGTTAGCCTCAGCTTCTTAAATTGATCTGTTCTGGCTCCCTGGGTTTGTGGTATGACCTTCTGTGGTAGAATATCTGTGAGATTCCGTGGTGGATTCTCCTTCGGGTATCCTGTTGTTCACTGCTTTCACTGTCTCATCAGCTGGTATACCCTCTTTTGGGGGCCAACTCTGGTTTTTGTTTTTGTTTTCCCCCACAGTTTCAGGCTTGCTTGTTTGTTTGTTTTGTCTCACTCGTGGGTATTTACAAAAAGAAGAGGGGGGAAAATGAAAAAAAGAAGCAAGAGGAAACAAGAGGAAGGTAAAAGAGATAAAATTGAAAAGAAAGGAAGAGGGGATAAGAGAAGAAGGAATTCAAGGGAGGCAAAAGGAGTTGGGGAGTAAAGAAGAAGATATAAACAATGAAGAAGGAGTAGTTAAAAACTCATATAGATAGACAGGCTTACAAACAAAAAGACACTAACAAACTGGCAAAACAAAAAAGAGACACGCACACAGACACCCCCACACAAATATAAGCAGCCGGGGGGCGGGGGGAGGAACAAGCAAAGCACAACAAAATATTTTAAAAAAATAAAATAAAAATATATTAAAAAATAAAATGAAAAAAATGAAAAAACAAAACAAAACAAAACAAACAAACAAAAAAAACAACCCTCTTGTTGTTTTCAAACTTGCCAGCCGGTTTTTCAGGTCTTGCTGGCTGCAATGGCTGAGGGGTGATCTTATTGCTTTTCCCTGTGTTCAGAACTCAGTCCTCATTGTGCTATGTATCCCAGCGTTAGTGGGCGCCTCTCCCCACAGGGTTTCCAGTGTGTGATCTGAGCCTCCTTGTGTGTGCGCACTTCACCGAGTTTATGGGTGTGTGTTAGGTTCTCCAGACGTGCACAGCCGCCTGCCTTTGTCCCTGGGAGGCTTTCAGTGTTCGGGCACAGCTGCCTGCCTTTGTTTCTGAGAGGGGCCTGCATTCCAGCTGCTATCCGGCGCCTGCACCTTGGGCCTGAGCTGTCCGCGTTTGCACCTCTGGCTCCACAGCTGTCTCCAGCGGCCTGCGCCTATGTTTTCACGAGTGTCCACTAGCCCGCGTGTGCGGTCCCCTGAGGGTGTCTATTTTCATGCAGTTGTCTCACTTCGCCCGCGCCTCTGTCTCTGTTGGGGGGCCTGTGCTTTCGTAGTCGCCCGGTGACCGCGAAAACTCGGTTCAAAGTCTCGCAGTGACCTGGTGCAGGGCACCCACTTTCGCTCCCTCGCAGGGCACCCACTTTTGCTCAGGCGCAGTCGCGCGGTGGCCCCTGAGATCTCCCAGCCGGTTCAGCGGCTGACCCAGCTCCCTCCCCAGGGCCCTGGGGCAGGCTTGGCGGAGCGCCAGGCCGGGGCCTCAGCCGCCCCACTCTCCGCGCGCTGGAACCCTGGGCTCGTATTGTTCCGAAGAGCTCTCCTTACCGCTTGTTTTTCAGTGTCCGCTACAATTTCCGACCTCTTATTCTCCAATATGCTGTGTTACTGTTCCTTGTCTGTTCTGGTCTTTCAAAGTTTGGTTTGGTTTTTCTCCCATGTGTAGAGGGGGAATAGGGTCTGCTCCCTCCTACCACGCCGCCATCTTCCGAGAGCCGAGAGCATATTTTATTCTTTAGAAGACAATATTCTTCGCCATGAAATGGGCATTTTCTTTTTAATTAGGTTGCAAAAACCACTCTTGTTAGGATTGAATTTTATACTTCTAACCAAGAATAAATATAAGCATGTTTTTAATTAGTGAAGTGCCTATTGCTAAGGAAAAAAGTCAAAAGTTTTTCCAATAAGCAATTTGAAAGAAACATTCTACATAAGATTAAAGACTGTGTGGATATTTAAACAATGACATAAATTGAGTCAAACTCTCATTGTGATACAAATTCCCCAGAACAGGCATTCTATCATCCTGATCATCATTTTAACTCCAGCCCCTCTGATACTGAGTAGTGGACAGTAAGCATTCAGCACATTTTGAATAAATGCATAAATAAATTAATGTGGTTATGTGAGAATCAATTCTAACCCAGATATTAAATAAAAAAGGAGCTAGGTAGCAAACATTTGATGGACTTTGGAAGGAGCATGAGGATAACTGAAGAATGCTGATATGCAGGTCCTGCAAAAAAATCACCTTGCCAACTGGCCAAGTAGGGCTGACATCCATCCTCTTGCCACATTCCACTAGAGGGTTTATGCTCAAGAGGATATCCCTTTCTAATACCCCTCCTCAGAGGGCGGGGGCTTTTTTAAATTCAAACCAAGATGCAATTTATGATGCCTACCTGCAGAGTCAGGTCAGTTTAAAAGTGCCCTTGAAATTGAAGGCATCTTTATTGTCAAATTATGGTGAGTTGTTGAAACTATGGTGAAAACTTCGAAAAACAGGAACTTCATCAGAGATGTTTTTTAAAGAGCTAAGAGAGATATATTTTCAAAAGTAAAGAATAAAATACAGGTGACGGATCAAGAAAAGAAATATGATCCCATACCAATGAAAACATAGCCGACAGAAGAACTAATCGGTAACAGACTCTTAGGGCCTGAGATTAGCCAGGATAGTTTATTAGAAATAAGTGAGATACAATGAGAAATGACTAGTGGAACTAACAACCAGGTTAATAGAGGCATGCATTAAAGGTCGAAACATTAAATTTTTTTGTTAATGACTCCAAAGTCCCAAAATTTAAATAGAATCAGTGTGGAAGGGTCCATAGTAGGCCACTTACTTTGGTAACTTCTTAGCAATAAGTAGTGTAATTTTAAAGGGAAAGAATAAATTCTTCACAAAAGGAAATATTCTGGAAGCGGAAAGTACCTACTTAACACAAATCACTGTCAAATAAGACATGCTAACTGAGCTGAAATTGCAATGTAATAGAACTACTAAATCTTTCTTCCCACCCCACTCCACCAACTGCTTCCTCAAGGCAAAGCAGATCGTTAACTTCCAGCTCTTTCTCTAGGCACTGCTACAAAGTCTCAGAAAAGAGATCGCATAATCCTGTGTTTGGGCAGCCCTAAATTTGATCAGAGGAATTAGATTCACACATAAAAATAAGGGGCTATTATAAAACAAGTCTTACTTAGGTTTCCACATGCCTAGTACCAATCCTACATGAGACAGGTATCTCCAGAAAAATCAGCACCCAGGTGAAGGATTCTATTTTTAAAAACTTATTATAAAATAAAATCGTATTTTAAATAAATTGCATTATAAAATGAGTGTACAAAAATCCAAATAATAATAATTCAAAATATTCCTGTTTCTGATATGTTCATGGTACTAAAAATTTAACCCAGTAGCACATTAAAACATTAAAAGAATTAAAAGTATGAAAGAGCAAGATATTTTTTCCTAAAAATGTGAAAATGTTTCAACATTGGGGTATCTATTAATGTATCTATTACTGTATGAGTAGATTAAGGGAGGAAATTCAAAACCTCATCTCAGGAAGTACATATACATACACATAACTCTGTGTGTACAGATTCATGTCTGTGTGTGTTTATAATGATACGTAACATATAATTTCCATAATTATCAATAATCAAAAACTCAATTTCCAAAACAAATGAAAAAACTTCCTTACTTCATAAATGTCATATACATAAATCATAACCCCATCATTTAGAAGTGACAATTTAAAAATATTTGGTCAGAAATAAGGCAAGAATATCAGCTAACATGTTATAACCTACTATTGTACTAGATTTTCTAACCAATGCAATAAAATTTAAAAAGACATAAAAGTTATAAATGTTAAATGAGAAAAGAAAAACATTATATATGATTATTGTTTGGGTAATTTAAGAATATCAAATAAAAACCGTAAAAATTTATAAGATAATATAATAAACAAAGTTTTAACAATTGTCCTCAATTTCTGGGTGTTACTTATGCTTATTTTGCATTGTTACCTAATACATCCTGTAACATTTCTTTCTCCAGTTAAAAAATATTATTGGTGTATTGTTTATTGAAGTATGGAGTGTCGTGTAAAAATATGTAAAAACAATATTTTACATATTTACATATGTAAAAACAATATTTGTAGGAATTTTTTGGTCTTGATCCATATTAAAAATCTAAGTTAAATGAATCCACTATGCAGTGCTTAGCAGACACGAACAGTGAGAAACAGCAGGAAACAGAAGTCACAGACAGCGACACTGGTGCCAAGGGTGGGGCGGTGGGAGCGGACTGCCCTGGGGGGTGGGGTCGGTGGGGGGCGGGGAGGTTTCATTACTGACATTGCTAATAGCCTCAGGTCCTGGGTGATACCTTTTTTCATTTTTTATTTTGAAGTAATTATAGAGTCACAGAAAGCTACCAAAAAATGTGTGATGAGGGGCAGGTCCTGTGTACTTTTTACCAAACTTCTTCCATGGTAACTTCTTGCATACTAGAATTCAATATCAAAACCAGGAAATGGACATTGGTAATATACACAGAGCTTATTCAAATTTCATCAGCTTTACATACATTCATGTATGTGTGTTTGTATAGTTCTATGAAATTTTTTCACGTGTATAGATTTGTGTGATCGGAAGCACAATCAAGGCACAGAACCATTACATCTACACAAGGAACTGTTGAGCTAACCCTTCATAGCCACACCCACCCCCTTGCATCACTAACTAACCTGACAACCACTAATCTGTTCTCTCTGTATTTTTTCTGATTGGTCTTCTTACAGCTTATACATTCTCTACAAGACAACGGTCCCCCCCTCACCCCTCTTATTGCCTGACACAGGCTTACCACTTGCATTGCTCGGCCCTTGGTTCACCACTGGGCTACGATTATGCTCAGAAAAATCAGGCATCTCATCTCACTGGACTAAATCCCAAATGCTTGGCCTCTGCTTCATCTGGCCCTGGTCCAGGCTATTCCCTGGACTCAGCCCCACACCTGTCTTCCCTGACTCCCACTCCTCAGTGTGAAAACCTTTGCTGGATCAGGGAATGGTCCAAGCTCACTGCTGCTCTGGGACTTCACATTTTTTCCCTCAGCATAACAGATGCTCTCATTACTTACTTAGTCTTTTCAAGATAAAAACTATCATCCAAAGAATTTCTCAGAAGTTGTTAGGAGAATGGAGATGACTAAGCGCAATCTGGTTAACATTACTTGACAATAAGTCTGTGCACATACTCTACTGACCCTCAGTCAACAGCAACATGTCTATACAGTAGGGACTGCATATTAGCACAGCAGTCAAAACTCAATGAAAGATCACAGAGTGTACTTCAAGCTGAAAATAAATGGCAAGAAAAAAAGGAGCAATACAGAGCTGCAAAATGGAATAAATGGAGGACAGAATGTTGAATGATAGGATAGAAAAAACAACAGTGGAGGATGTGCTCAGCAATACACAGGAGTAAATCTAAAATAATACAATAATACTACTGAATGAAATGAACTAGAAATATAACAGAAGGATTTAAATAGGATATTGTAAATAATACCATGATTTTCTGGGTTAGGGCATTAGAACTAGAGTACAGCACATAATAACCTTCAAAAAACTCTCAATTAGATATTAAAGGAGGAAGGAAAATAATTCAAATTTGTAAAACTTTCAGAATACAGTAGATTTGCATACATTTTCATATTAAATATCAGCTATGGTCACCTGCTTGGAAATCAATGCATCTACACATATGGTGGGTAACTCAGGGGAGTCATCAGGAAAAAAAAAGATGGAGGAAGGGAAGCAATGTTTGGGGAGAATGATAAGCCCAGCCCATCTGCTGAAGAATATGGATATTATTCTAGACTGAAAATCTATCACAACCCTTTCCCAATGGGTAAAAAACACCAAATTTACAAAAGAAGATATACAGCAAGCCCATGAAAAAGATTTGACATCTTCAGTCAAAACTAGGGAAATGCAAATCAAAACCATAATGATTTACCACAATGCACCCAGAAAAATAGTCAAAAGTTGGTTTAAAAAAACCTAAATGTTGGTAAGGATATTATAAAGTGACCAGAACTTCATATTTAAATACAGCCAGCAGGTGTGTAAAATGGTACAATCTATCTGGAAAAAATTTTTGGAGATTTTATTAAATAAAATTATACTTACCCCATTACCCAGAATTCTATGCCAAGTGTTTACCCAAGATAAATGAAAGCATTTGTTCACAAAAGCTTTATACAAGAATGTTTATGGTAGCTTTATAAATAGTAGTGAAAAAGAATCCTGATGTTAATCAATGGGAGAATGGATAAACAAACTGTGTTATACTCATGAAGTAGAATATTACTCTGCAAAAAAGATAGCATGGATGCAGTTCAAAAATATTATGCTGAGTGAAAGACAACACAAAAAAGAATATGCTACCATTTATATAAGTGTAATATACTTCCATTTATATAAAATCCTAGAAGATTACCATCTAACCAGAGGTTATGGAAACCAGATGAATGGTGGCGTCTAGTGGGAGTTGAGGTTGGAAGCAGAATCAGACTGACTGGGAAGAATTAGAAGGAAACTTTCTGGAGCAATGGAAAGGCCTGTGTCTGGATGTGCCTTAATCAAAACATACACATGTCCTCTGAACATTTTATTATATGTAATAAATGTCACCTCAATTAAATTACACCTCAATTAAAAATCACAGAGGTTATGTTAAAGTAAAATGGGCATTTCAGCTGTGCAAATACTTCATGAAAATCTCATTCAGCTAAAAGCAGAGGATCTGGAAAATTCTATTGACAGCGCATTCATAGTTGAAATTATAAAGGAAGTAGGAAAAGGAGCTGCTATGTTAGGACAGAATCTGACAAAGAGAAGTCATCTTTGGTAGTGTGGGCATGAGAGCATCAGCAGAAAGCAGTCTGCATGGGATTGAGATCCTTTCCCCTACAGTTCTATTTAGTGGCAATATATAAACACTATTTTTCTAACCTCCATACCTTTATTTGCTAAGTGTAATATAGTAAATATCAAAAGAATTAATTCTTAAAAGAATAAGAAAGTTATGATTTAAAGAAGAAAAAGATAAAGAAACCAGCAGAGAAAAAGAATGTGGAGGATGATATTGAGAAAAAACACTTGAGTCTAATGACTAATGAGGAATGTTATTAAGTTGTTGGATAGAGGATTTGTCTCTTCATTTTCTTCTCCCCTTAAATTTCCAGGAAAACATCCATTTCTTGTTAAATTGTTTCATTGAAGCTCTATTTTCAGATTGCATTCAGAAACTGACTCTTGCTCCGAGATGGAGATGGGTCAAGACTGGGGACCACCACGATGGCCCTGCTCCTCCCAGACTTCCCTTCAAGTTCTTTCAGAGTTTGTGAGAGAGTTGAGCTAGCCTTGCACCTCAGACTTCAGAAATGTAAGTTCCAAAAAGGTCTTAAAAAGGAATGCATTTTAAGGTGTAGGCTCCCCCAAAAGGGATTATGACTCCCAAATTGCAAGAACCCCAAAGAAGATTCAATAAAGTTCTGAGTGGGGCTCATGGGGCTGCACAGGGATCTCTCAATGAACACATGTTTTACACTTCCACAAACTTAGAAAGAAGGAAACAGCCAACAGCAAATATTAGTGGCATTAGTGTGGTATTAGAATAATGTTGTCAAAAATAATGCTGGAAATAAATTGGACCTGAAAAGTGCTAAAGGAACCAAAAGAGGGGAAGGGGCACTTTAAATATTTTAAAGTAATTAAAATAGGAATAATAACTGGATAAATTTCCATCTCAGGAAAACAGAACAATAACACAAAAGAGTAAAAGTGGCAATGATAGTTTAAGAGGTAACATTTACTGAGTATTTTCTAAGTGAGAGGTACTAAGCAAAGTATTTTATATTTACTATTTTATATGATGCTTATAATAGGCCTGTAAGTCCAGTGCTATTATTAGCCTTATTTTTAGGCTTAGAAGTAAGTACCTGAGGTTCATAGTGGGTCCATGACTTTGTCCGGATCACACAGCTATCAGGGAACAGGCCAGAGCCCGCACTCTTAGGCACCATGCAGTAATTTACCTTTCAAACTTGCCTTATTGCTGTTACTACCACAATCCCTGTCCATGTAGGAAAAGGGTAAAAACAACTGGGTTAAGAGGAGATCAAAACTCTCAAGTAGGCAGAGATCATGTTGCCTTTCACAATAAAACTAGCCACCTGTTCCAGGTAAGTTTCAATCCAGAATAGATGAGGAAATACATATAGTAGTGCCCACCATCCATGACAGAAGATATTAAATAAAAAGTTCCAGAAATAAATAATTCATGTTTTCAATTGTGTGCCATTCTGAGTAGCATGATGAAATCTCCAGCCAACCTGCTCCTTCCTGCCCTGAACCTGAATCATCCCTTTACCTACTATGTGCACCTTGTGTATGCTCCCCACCCCTAAGTTACTTAGTAGCCCTCTCATTCAAGGTTTCACAGTGTTTTTTGTTCAGTAACCCTTGTCATAGTCTAACTCCATGTCACAACACCAGCAGTGTTCATCTCACTGTACCTCATCTCACAGGCATTGTATCATCTCATCATCAGAAGGTGGAGTACAATACAATAAGATACTTTGAGAAGGAGAGAGAGCACATTCGCTTAACTTTTATTACAGTATATTGTTATAATTTTTTCTATTTCATTATTAGTTATTGTTGTTAAGCTCTTACTGTGCCTAATTTCTAAGTTAAGCTTTATTATAGGTAGGTATGTATAGGAAAAAACATAGTATATACAGGCTTCAGTACTATCTGTGGTTTCAGGCATCCACTATAGTGCTTGGGACATACTCCCCTTGGATAAGGGTGGCTCCTATAGGCCCAATGCTGCAACCACTGTTGAGATGGGAAAGAAGGGCCTACAGCTATGCTGTTTCCATTTGGTATACTGAAAATCATCAAGTCTTCCCCCAACATGACAATTCTCTGTTTCCTGGGAATGAGTTTGAGGATTCTCCCAGAATGCTAATTTACCTCCTATTATAATCATCCTCCCATCATCCTCAGGACCAATGGTCTAGCTGACCCAGGCACCTGTCACCTTGGCCGGCCACTGCAAGCGTGTGAACCATGCCCCCCTTGATTGTCCTCCAACCATAATTCTGATAGGCACTGTTAATAGGAGGTTACTGTCACTAAGCTATAGAAGTTAACTGACTATACCAAAGGCTTAATGATACCATAAGTAAACTGCATACACCCTGTAAGAGGAAATTTGAAAGTCAGCCTTAGAGTTTAGTGGCAACATCCCTCCAAAAAGAATCATCTAGTCTGCCTTTCCTGGCCAGGCTCTACTGTTCCCATTCAATAAGGATGTGCTTCTCTCAGGAGGCTTTCTGCACTGGGGCCAAGGCTGAGAAGATGGGCTTGAGTCACACTTTCTAAGCTCAAATCCTGGCCCTGCCATTGTGATGTTAGACCAAAATCTTGCTTTCTTCATCTGTCTAATGGAGATAATGTTGCTCATGGAGGTACTGTAAGGATTTTATGAGATGATCCATCATCTAAAGCATTTATACGGCACTGACATATCATAGCAGTGTCATACACATAGTAAACACCAACAAATATTAGTTTTTTTCTGCTGTTTGCAGATTCTGAGAGATCCAAATATCAAGATCTAGAGCTGCACTATCCAGCATGGTAGCCAGTAGCCACGTGGCTATGTAGAGCTGCTGAGCACTTGAAATGTGGCTTATCCAATGGGACATGTACTGTAAATATAAAATATATACAAATATAAACAAATTTTAAGCAGTACAAAAAAGAATTTCAAATGACTTCATTATTTTTATAATGACTGCATGTTGAAATAGTAATGTTTGGGATATGTTATGCTACACAATATATATTTTAAAAATTAATTTCACCTATTTTTTTAATGTTTTTTCTTTTTGCATTTTTAATATGATGACTAGAAAATTTAAAGCTACCCATGTGACTTTCAGGTTTTAACTGACAGTGAAAAGCATTGTCCATGGAGCAACAGCATAGGCATCTCCTGGGAGTTTATTAGAAATGCAGGACTCCACTCCACCCCGGGCCTCTGAATCACAGTGTGCATTTTAACGGATCCCCAGTAAATATACATGCTTATTAAAATCTGAGGAGCATTATTCTGGAGAAAAAAATTGGATCCCACATTGTCAGCATGGCAGAGAGGAGAATCCCTTTTACTTTATTAGCTCTAGCAGTTCAGAACAGACTCCAAATAACTAGAAAATCCATTAAAATCTCACCCACCTATCCAAGAAACTCTGTCCCTTCAGGCTGTTTTAAAATAATTTGGGGCCTCACTACATGAAGAATTTGGGCATGGAAGTATAGGGAGATAAAAAGCCAATTTTGGGCAGTTGTTCCAAAAGGGAAAGAGGGGAGATTCCACTGTCTATTCAGTATGATAAAAAATACCAGGCAAAAAGTCAAAGGCTTGCTTTTAATAGGCAGTGGCTCCAGAAAATAAAGCATAATTCATTAAGAAATGCTTAGAATTCATTAAGCATCCTTTATAATGAAAGACTACGAAGAATGACCCATGAGTGAAAGTTCAAGACTGCGGGTGTTTGGTATAGAAGAGAAAAATGTAAACAGCATAGCATGGCTGTTTTTAAATTTTTTAAGGGCTTTATATGAAAAATAGAATACTTTTTATGTAGCTCTTAAGTGCAGAACTCGGAGAAATTAATGGAAATGAACAAGAAGCAATTCAGTATAAGAGAAATCTATATAATAATTGGACCTTTATAGAGCAATGAATTAGTTATCACTAGCATGCAATCTGAAACTACACTCAGGGTCACTTCAAAAGGAAAACACTATGTCTGAGAATTGTTTGCACCAATCCACCCCTTTTCATTTGCAGACACAATCTCAGCTAGTGAAGACACCAGGAGTGGTCACAGTACTGCTAAGGATATGCTTCTAGTCCTAGCCTTCATCTGCATAAAGAAGAGGCTGGACATGTTAGCTCTGAGCTAACATAGAGACAGTCACTTAACACTGGGCAGTTAATAAATGTATTGCTACTACGTTATATGGATGTCCATAAGAAAGTTTCTTTATCTTACCAAAAGAGAAGGTCTAGTGCATTACTTTCCAATTAGAAAGAAACATTCCCGAAGACAAATATGTATATGGCTTCTTTATATTGAAAAAGGAGGTAGGGATGCTAGTAATGAAGGAGATTAAAATGAAAGCACAGTACAACCCTTTGCGCAAGTGAGGTTGCCTACATATACTGTTCAATCATGTTAAGAAATTAGCCAAGCAATATGTGTCTTTTAAGGGACTGTCCTATCCAGGTCCTTTAAATCAACCTCACCTGCCTATATATCCAAAGTTAGTTATGAGCCCTCGCCTCTTGCCAGTTCCATCCCCCAACCCTTGATCTCTTCTTCCCAAGATCTCCGGTGCCACCCCCTCCCATGTTGGCTCCCTATTTGAGTTTTCTCCTCTACAAAGGATAAAAGAGAAATCAGGAGAAAGTCATAATAAATTGAACATCATAGTTCCAAGAAGAGAGTAAGTAGATTGGTACCTGGTATACATTCACCATGTCTTTTAAGCTTTCAGTCCCCTCTCAAGCCATTTAAAAACTGAGTAAAAAAAAAAAAAAAGACAAATACCATATGACTTCACCTTTAAGTGGGACCTAATCAACAAAACAAACAAGAAGCAAAATATAACCAGAGACATTGAAATTAAGAACAAACAGACAGTAACCAGAGGGAAGATGGGAGGGGATAATGGGGGGGAGAGGGAGAGAGGATTTTCAGGAACGACTATAAAGGACACATAGACAAAAGCAAGGTGGAATGAGATCAGGGGAAGGAGGTGGGGATGGGGGAAAATGCAAACAACTGTACTTGAACCACAATAAAAAAAAGTCATCATCTTTGTCTTTATAACAGGATCTTTGATAGTATTATCACATAATAAAGAGACGCCATGTGGCTTATACCCAATATTAAGAATAACCAGAAAACAAAAATCCATAAAATCATAGCTAAGAAGCAAATAGAGTGAGTAACTCATGAAAAGCTTTGATGCTAAAGGTACTGCCTACTCACTTAGCCATGACATCTAAACTCCTTCTGAGTGGAAACAAGTTCTTTAGGAGCTCTGTGATACCTGGGCCTGCTTTCCAGTCCCTGGGACTTGAATTGTTGCTGACTTTACTGAGGAAGAAATTATAAGAAGAGTGAGTAAATAGTGTGGTAAAATCATAAGTGTAAGTAGAGATAATGCATATTTGATAACCACATTAGCTTTTATCCCACAGTAATGGATGGCAAACTGAATGAGGTGTTACAAGTCTAACTTAGGGCCCTAAGGTCTACAACTGATGGACTCTGAGAAGCAGGCAAGTTTCAGCTGTTGCAGGTTTCAATTTACATATTTTCGTGTAAAAATATTGAATTGTGTCAATCTTTCCCAACTTTCTTCATTTATAAAAAAATCACCTTTTTATTATTTTAAATACAAATTTTGAGGGCCACACCAGATATGCTAAAGCAGAATCTTTTGGTGAGGAGTCCAGGGAAAAATGTATTTAACAACACCACAGATGATTCATATCACCAGATTTGTTGATAACTGCTGCCTCAATGATATCTACATTCCCTCTCAGTCTCAAATTTAATTTTTAAAAAACATAAAATGGAGCAAAAATAGCCTCTTCAATAAGTGGTGCTGGGAGAACTGGACAGCTACATGCAAAAAAATGAAACTCGAGCACCAACTTACACCATACACAAAAATAAATTCAAGGTGGATAAAAGATTTAAATATAAGCCATGACACCATTAAAATTCTAGAGGATAATATAGGCAGGAAAATCTCAGATATTTCACGCAGCAATATTTTCACTGATACGTCCCCTAGAGCAAGGGACATAAAGGAAAGAATAAACAAATGGGATCTCATCAAAATAAAAAGCTTCTGCACAGCTAAAGAAAACAGTATTAAAATAAAAAGAGAACCAACTGTATGGGAAAACATATTTGCCAATGATACCTCAGACAAGGGATTAATCTCCAAAATATATAAAGAACTTACAAGACTCTACTCTAAGAAGACAAGCAACCCAATTAAAAAATGGGCAAAGGATTTGAACAGACACTTCTCCAAGGAGGACATACAGAGGATCCAGAGACACATGAAAAGATGCTCGATATCTCTAGCTATCAGAGAGATGCAAATTAAAACTACAATGAGATACCACTTGACACCAGTCAGAATGGCCTTCATAAACAAAGCAACAAACAGCAAGTGTTGGAGAGGTTGTGGAGAAAAGGGGACCCTAGTGCACTGTTGGTGGGATTGCAGATTGGTACAACCACTATGGAAAACAGTATGGAATTTTCTAAGAAAACTAAAAATGGACATACCTTTTGACCCAGTAATTCCACTGCTTGGATTATATCCTAAGAATCCTGAAACACCAATCCAAAAGAATCTATGCACCCCTATGTTCATAGCAGCACAATTTACAATAGCCAAGTGCTGGAAGCAACCTAGGTGCCCATCAGTTAATGAATGGATCAAAAAACTGTGGTACATTTACACAATGGAATTCTATGCAGCAGAAAGAAAGAAGGAGCTCCTACCCTTTGCGACAGCATGGAAGGAATTGGAGAGTATCATGCTAAGCGAAATAAGCCAGGCAATGAAAGACAAATACCATATGATATCACCTTTAACAGGAAGCTAATCAACAAAACAAACAAACAAGCATAATATAAACAAAGACACTGAATTTGAGAACAGTCTGACAGTGTCCAGAGTGGGAGGGGAGGGAATTTCAGGGGAAAAGGGGAACGGTTTAGAGCAACAAGTATAAAGGACTCATGGACAAAAACTATGGGGGGGTGGAAATGGGAGGAAGGTGGGGAGGGCTGGGGTGGTGGGCTGGGGCGGGGTAAAAGACAGAAAACTGTACAATATCAACAATTAAAAAATACTGATTAAAAAAATAAATAAATAAAAATCAAAAAAAAAAAAGAAAAAAAAAAATAAAATATAAATTTAAAAAAAAAAAAAAAAAAAAAAAAAACTCACTTCAAATATTAGGATAAAGTACAATTAAATCAGCAAATAATTAGTTTACTTTAATAAAATTAGTTTTAAAAATGAAAGATATCATTTTAAGCTTTATTTATCCAGTCTAAAGAATACTAAATGAATCTGACCAATTTGACAGTATATCTTAACAAAAAGAAAAGTACAGATTTAGAATTTTGGGAAAATAATACACTTGCAGTGTCTCCAGTCAATTCTGTTTCAGTGAAAGAACAGGTTACACACAACAACAACAAAAAAGACATTACATATAAATGAATTTTATTAAGAATATAACTAATTTTTATATTTATATTTCCTCCTAGTACTTAATAAACCTATGAGATAAGAACCAATGTATTCTATTTCCTTCTTTTATAAAAGGATAAACTGAAGCCAAAATCTGGTAACGTATCTACCCAATTTAAGTATTATTTTCAGTTATAAAGAGAAAATTTAAAAATCTGTTTACTTAGTCCTAGTTAAATATTTCTTTCTGCATAATTTTATGTTATCAAAAAGTAATCACTATTATGTTCACTTTAAGTATATTTTTAAATCTTCACAAAAATTTTTTAAATGTTTGTTACCTTGAGATTAACAGGATGCAACTTATAGACAAAAACCCTTAATTGTCTAGAGTAGAATCTCCAGAATATTAGCTCTACCAAACAATGGTTTCAGCAAAATCATTTTAAATTTCACATCTCAAAAATTTCTACAGAGAAGCTAATCTGTTACATATTTATTTCTTTATCTTTAATAGATTCTTCTCATGGTGATAAAACTACACGTCAACAGCCCAATACCTCTTCAATATCTATTTGATTCAGGGAAATGAAATGCATTTCCCAAGAACAGTGTGGATGTTGCAATTTCTAATAGAGATAATTTTCTAAATAAAAGCATTTGTTGCTCCTGTTTTTATTTTTGTTTTTTGGAATGGTGGGGGGTGCTATAATAATTTACTTCTCTGAATTAATACCACAAGGTGGGATATCAAAATATAAAGTTGCTTTTAGCCAATCAAAGATATTAAAAAACATAAGCACTTTATTTTTTATAGTGTAGATACTATTTTCTGATTGTAATTGGAAAACCAGCAGTTCACTCACTATATTCATAAACAGTTATTTTAGTTACCTTTTTTAATGAAAGGGAATCAATTAACCAGTGTATGTGTGTGTGTGTGTGTGTGTGTACACATGGAGGTGGCTATTGTTGTTGTGAGACAATTTCTTCATGGAGCTGTGTTTTTTCTGAATGATGTGTGACCCAAGATGCTGGTAGCTTTCGTTCCACACTGTCTTTTCAAGGTTGTTTATATAGCAAATAGCCTTGCAAAAGAATGCCATCCCAAGTGGAAAAGGTCATGCCTGTTTCCATCCAGCCTCCTTATAAGAGACCAGGGTTTCTAAATCTCAGTGTCTCTCTCCTGGCACACAACTCACTGTGTGTGCAGGCATCACATGGCCCCTGTGTGTTGTACTGTGGCAACTATGTCTCAAGAAACTAGTACAAATGGTGATATTCTGGCTGACATTTCTGTGAGTAACAAACTGATCTTTGTCTCTGACCAAGGGGTCTCATGTCTTCTGCCAGAATCTGTGAGAGAGTTGCAGTCTAACATGCTATATCTGAGATCTTTCATAGCTCTTGATACGTGTGAATGACAGTTACTCTCATTTGAGTCTACAAGTAGCTCTTCCTCCAATGACTCTGCACAATTCTTTTAGAATTGTTTGCCCTTCAATTCTCTGTTTCTGTGCTAAGAAATCCTGGATAGTAATTTTATTACCAGTCATTTCAATTAAGTAACTAAAAAGCCCCAGGAAATTCTTTGCAAACATCAAAACTTTTATTATATGTTCTATTATGTCATTCCAAAGTCCTCACACCTGCCTTTTTTTTTTTTTTTTTTTTTTTTTTTTGTCAAAGTGTTGCAATAGCATGCTTAAGTCATGGTCTGTGGACTTCTTCCATTAAAATCAGCTGGAGTACTTTCAATGGAATGATGTTGTACCCAATTCCCAAACTGTGAGGGAAGTACCAAAATTATTAGCAGTAGAGTCTGAGAGCATTGATAGAGAACTTATAGGAGACATCTGGCTAAGATGGAGGCATAGGCAGACACACTGTGCCTCCTCATACAACCAAAAGAAGGACAATGGCAAATTTAAAAACAAAAAACAACTTGAACCAATAGAAAATAGAACTATATGGAAACCCAACAACCAAGGAGTTAAGAAGAAACATTCATCCAGACTAGTAGGAGGGTCAGAGATGGGCAGCGGGGCAGAGAGGACTCTTGGCAAGTTGGAGGATGGCAGACCAGGTGAGGGGGTGACTGGTGGACCTGGCAGTTCTACATTTGCATGCAGATAAACCAAGAGGAACAACTAGGGAGTGAGACAGACCACGCAACCCAGGGTTCCAGTAGGGGGAAATAAAGCCTTAAAACCTCTGACTGAATAAACATGTGGGTGTTGTAGTGGCAGGAGGAACTCACAGGTGAGTTCATTGCAGAAATCCACAGGGTCCTAAAACATATACAAACCTACCCATCTGGGAATCAGTACCAAAAGGGCCCAATTTGCTTGTGGATAGCGGAGAAAGTGACTGAAAGTTGACAGAGAGCTGAACAAGCAGTATTGTTCCCTCTCTGACCCCTCTTCCACCTACAGTTCAAGAACACAGTGATGTGGGTTGCCCTGCCCTCGTGAACACCTAATGCTCTGCCTCTTACTAGTAGCAGGTGCACAGAAACAAACAAACAAAAAGGTCCAAATGAAAAAAACAGATCAAAGCTCCAGGAAAAAAATACAACTAAATGACAAAGAAATAGCCAACCTATAAGATGCACAGTTCAAAACACTGGTAATCAGGATGCTCACAGAATTGGTTGAGCATGATTGCAAACTAGAGGAAAAACTGAAGGCTATGAAAAGTGAAATAAAGGAAAATGTACAGGGAACCAACAGTGATGGGAAGGAAACCAGGACTCAAATCAACAGTTTGGAGCAGAAGAAAGAAATAAACATTCGACCAGAACAGAATGAAGAAACAGGAATTCAAAAAAATGAAGAGAAGCTTAGGAACCTCTGGGACAACTTTAAACCTTCCAAAATCTGAATCGTAGTGGTGTCAAAAGGAGAAGAGGAAGGGCAAGAAATTGAAAATTAATTTGAAAGCATAAAGAAGGAGAATTTCTCCAATCTGGCAAAGGAAATAGACTTCCAGGAAGTCCAGGAAGCTCAGAGAGTCCCAAAGAAGTTGGACCCAAGGAAGCACACACCAAATCACATCATAATTACATTACCTAAGATTAAAGATAAGGAGAGAATCTTAAAAGCAACAAGAGAAAGGGAGAGAGTTACCTACAAAGGAGTTCCCATCAGACTGTCACCTGATTTCTCAAAAGAACTCTTACAGGCAAGAAGGGTCCAGAAGGAAGTATTCAAAGTCATGAAAGGCAAAGACCTCCATCCAAGATTACTCTATCCAGCAAAGCTATCATTTAGAATGGAAGGGCAGATCAAGTGCTTCCCAGATAAGGTCAAGTTCAAGGAGTTCATCATCATCAAACCTTTATCATATGAAATGTTAAAGGGACTTACCTAAGAAAGAGAAGACAATCAAAATATGAATAGTAAAATGTCTACAAACAACTATCAACAACTGAACATTAAAAAAACAAAAACAGCCCTGGCTGGTGTAGCTCAGTGGATTGAGCGCGGGCCTGTGAACCAAAGGATCGCGGTTCGATTCCCAGTCAGGGCACATGCCTGGGTTGCAGGCCAGTTCCCAGCATGGGACACATAAGAGGCAACCATACATTGATATTTCTCTCCTTCTCCCTCTCTCCTACCCTTCCCCTCTAAAAATAAATAAATAAATAAATATTTTAAAAAACAAAAACAAACTGAGTAAACAACTAGAATAGGAACAGAAACACAGAAATGGAGACCACATGGAGGATTATCAATGATGAAGTGGAGGGGAGAATGGGGGAAAAGGTACAGGAAATAAGAATAAGTGGTAGGTATAAAATAGACAGGGGAGTTAAAAATACTATAGGAAATGTAGAAGCCAAAGAACTTATATGTATGACCTATGGACATGACCTAAGTGGTGGGAGGGGGGTCATGGGTGGAAGAGGGGGTGCAGGGTAGAGGGGAATAAAGGGGGGAAATGGGACAACTGTAATAGCATAATCAATAAAATATCTTTAAAAAAATAAAATAAAAAAATGAATTTATAGATTAGGTCCTGTTCTCAGTGATTGACTAATCTCAAAGAGAGATTAGCCAATACAAAGTTTAAGTAGTAACCCCTTGTACAAATGCCTCACCAGATAGGGAAATTAAGTATCCAGGCCAGTGTCTGAGCCATGCCCTACTAGCTATTAAATATTTTTAACTCTACCCCTTCTCAGAGAGAACACACCACATAACGTTTTACTGAAAGAAACTTTGCCTTACATCATATTCCAACTTCTTCTTTTAACAGATGAGAAAACTGAAGTATTTGTATTTTAATAGTAACTTTAAAGTACATACTCTTTGTCTCCTAGGTTATTGTATTTGTTTAATCTTGCATTTGAAAAAAATTTTTTTACACACCTACAATATTCATTATATTAAACCAACATAATTAGTTTTATGTTTCTCTCTCCAAATTGGCTTTGACTTCCTGATATCAAAGATTGGTTTGTTCATCCCTCTATTCTGATGGCATTTGATACAGTGTCTAGTCTGCATAAGGGCCTCAATGAATGGGGGAATGCACCAAAAGCAAAGCCTTTAGTGTCTAAAAAGATAAAATAAAACACCACCTTATACTTACTGAGTATTTACTATGTAACAGCTACCATGCTCTGGTTTTCTCTCCTTGAAATATGAATTGTCTCTTTAATCCTGACAATTCTCTGGTTACCTCCATTTCGCCGATGAGAAACCTGGAGGCTCACAGAGGCTGTGTGCCTTCACTAACCTCACATAGTCAGGGAATGAGGGAGCTGGTGCTCAAAAGTGGCAATTACCACTTCAGAGCCTAATTTCTTAACTACTAAACTAACTAAGCCTCTGCACCCCTTCACTTCACATCGCATAAGCCATATATTCATAAGAACTACCCTCTCATTTTAATACTACAAGTATTTATTTATTTCTCAGATAGAAGAGAAGGGGTTTCAGTAGGCAAAATAATAACCACACAAACACATCTAAGTCTTAACCCCCTACTGCCTGTGAATATGTTAGGTTACGTGACAAAAGGAAGGTAAGGTTGTGTAGAACTGAGATTGCTAATTAACTGACTGAGACGAGATTACTCATTTTATCCAGGTAGGCCTAACTTATTCACAAGGGTCCTTACGTGGACAAAGGAGTCATAAGAATCAGAGTCAGAAAGAACTTTGAAGAAGTTATGTTGCTGATTTTGAAGACAGATTTAAGAGTCGTGAGCCAAGAAATGCAGGCAGCTTCTCAAAACTGGAAAAGGCAAGGAAAGATTCTCCCCTAGAGCCTCCAGAAGGAACACAGCCTGGCTAATGCCTTGATTTTAGCCCAGCGAGAAACATTTTGGACTTCTGACCTCCAAAACTGTGAGATAATATATTTGTGTTGTTTGGAGTCATTAAATTTGTGGTACCTTGTTACAGCAGAAATAGAATTTGATATAAGGGTTCAAAGCACACTACTTCCCTTCCAAAGTATACAGTTATCGCTAACAAATGGCTGCCTAGCAGGACTTGTATTTTCCAAGGACCCCTAATCTTCCTATCCTCTTTCCTTTACACTGAGACTGGCATACAACTGCGAGTCTCCGTAGTGGGCTGTGGAAGTGAGTCAGTTCAGAGCCCAGATATTTCGGCTCTGGGTCCCTGATTCTCATACTCTATGCTGCCCTGGTGATGTGATGCCAGCTCTGGCCACAAGATGGAAACTCAAGGACAGAAAGGTTAGCTAAATTGACTGAGGCCACATAGTATGGCTGAAATAGAACGAAAGGGACAATGGAGTAAGTCGAAGCGTTGGAGGTAGGCAAGGGCCAGATCATACATGACTCTGAGAGTGATATAAAAAGTTTTTAATTCAGAGGAAGCCTTTGAAGTCATTTCCCATGGGAATGATAAGCTCAGGTAAGCTTTCCTGTAAGGTTTCTTTGGCAGGAGTTCGGAGAAAAAAGTAATAATAGCTAATCATTATTAAGCGCTTTTGGTATAAGACTCTGATTTAACTGGTGTGTGTGTGTGTGTGTGTGTGTGTGTGTGTTTATTTAATCTTGCAGCACTCCTATGAGTTAGGAATTCTCATTATCTCCATTTTACAGATGAGAAACTGATCGTAAAGAATTAATTAACTTGTCCAAGTTACACAGCTTGTAAGTTACAGAGTAAGAATTTGAATAAAGGGAAAAATAAAAAAATTGCATGATGAGTAAGAGGAAATATAGAAGAAGAGGAAAAATGAAGTTGAGAATAAAAAAGAGAAGAAAAATAAACTAGGGAAAGCAGAGCCCATGTGCTGAGCCACATGAAACATGCCCTGCTCTATTTAGGAGTAAGAGTAGAAGGAGGGAAATCAGTAAGAAACCCATGACAGGAGTTCATATGGGAAACAATGCTAGAACGGAAGATGGATGGAAATAAACAGAATAAACACATAGAATAAGTAAAATGAACAGAATTTGGTGATAGATTAAATGTGGGCCAAGAAATAAATGACAGTAAAACATTAAGGACATAGCCCAGGTTCCTAGCCTGAGCACTCGGCTGGAAGAGAAACAAATTCCTGAACTGTGGAACCCTGGAGAGAAATCTGAAATGGGGTTGGGCAGGATAATATAGAGTCCAATATTGGGAACACTGAATTTAAAATGCTATAGGTGCCCTGGCCAGGTAGCTCAACTGGTTAGAGTCATCCCCTTATGCAAAGGTTGCAGGTTCGATGCCTGGTCAGGGCATATACAAGAATCAACCAATGAATGCATAAATAAGTGGAACAATAAATTGATGTTTCTTTCTCTCCCCTCTCTCTCTCTTCCTCTCTCTCTCTCTAAAATCAGTAATAACATTTTTAAAGTAAAATGCTATAGATTATTCAAATAGATGTAGCTATTTACAATTCTGAGCTCCAAGCCTAGAAAAAAAAAATGTGGTAATTTGGGTATACTTTATCAAGAGTCAGATACAACCGAAGCCTTAGGAAAACAGATCTTAAAATAATAAAATAATCTACAATAATACATTGCACATGGAGACATATAGCATCTTAGTATTAGCATCACAATTCAGCTCATTTTCCAGGTTTTCTCTTCATGTGGGAATTGATTCTGCTCCCCATGATGCTGAGAAAATGGTCAAAAGACATAGGAGTAACTGAATCATTCTTAAGCACATATAGGTCTTACTGAGTCTTCTCTCTGAGGAAGAAATTGATAAGAAGTTCAAACTACAGAATGGAGAAAAATGTTAAATACTAGAATAAGTTGGTAAGTAACTTGCAAAACTTTCATGCAAAAAGATTTGGACAATAAACAGATGTAACTTTTGTGTCTTACTTGCCAGGGCATTTACATATTCAACAGGGCTGGAAAAATAGATTTGGAAGGAATAAGTTTGCTTCAGAAATTATGCTGCCAAGAAGAACCTCATTACCTTTTGGCTTGGTGCTCCAGAAAAATCTAATCCAGATGACAAAATGAAGTTTAGTGAGATACCCAACTAAACATAGTAAATGCCCCAGTCTTGGCACGCTTTTCCATATGCAATCTTCTAGTCTGGAAAGAAGAACTTAACTGTCCATTAATGAAGTGCAGGTGGATGCAGGCAATCGAAATCAAGAGAAAAGTTGTCCCAAAGTGAAAAGAAAAGCCTAAAACTGACAGGTAAGACTATACGTGGGAGATTACACTCATTAGTTCAAGAAATACCTACTGAGTTCGTACCATCTTGTGCTAGGGAATGTGCTACTTGCAGGGAAATCTACCACAGTTCCTGACTGTCCTTGCTGAAGATGCCTGCCGTATTTTTTTTTTTAAAAAAGAGGAAAAGGAAGACAAAAAGGAAAAAAATTTAAGAATTGTATAATGAGGAAGAGGAAATATAGAAGAAGAGGAAAAATGAGGTTGAGAATAAAAAGAGAAGAAAAATAAACTAGGAAAAGCTCATATTAGGTCTCATGTAGACTATTTTAATAAATTCTGGAAAACAGTGTCTCTCATTTTTAGTTTTGACACATGTTCATTGAGTTTTATTATAGCTGATGTACCCTAGAAAGCAGAGCCTACAATGAGAATCAAGGTGTTAATCCTTTATGTGTAAGTCACTCAGCCAGGAGGCAGTGTTAGGGAGAAAACAGCAGGAGTAAAGTAAGGATGTGAGGCTCTGCCCTGTTATTGTGCTGACTAAACTTTTCACATTAAACCATAAAGACATATAGCAGATTTGTGTATTTGGAACATATATTTCTCTGGAAGGGCTGCAAGAATATACTGGCATAACATTCAGGTGCACTGGGAAGAGCCTAGCTCTCTCCTAAATCATATTTCCCATTGGTGAAATTTTAGTCCTCAAGAAGCTGAGTCTCCTGCACTTCCAGGTTCTGTTTTTAAGGCTGCAACATCCAACTCCTCAGCTGCTACTCAAGAAGCTAGATCCCATGCACCATAATATGGTGTTTTATCCAAGTCTGAAAAAAGTGCATGCTTGCAGAGAATCAACCAGGAGAAAGAAAGAAGGAGGTAAAAGAAATAGAGAAGGGGCAAAGCCTTGAATTCAATACAAGCACCTTCTGTGTGCTAGATAGCATGCTAATTGCTGGAAACGATGGTGAACAACAGAGATGTGGTCCCCTACCTCTTAGGCTGTGCCCAGTAGCCCGGTTAACAGGGCAGACAAACAAGCAATTATAATGCAGTGAGATAACGTTTTCAATGGCTGAGCCAAAGAGATCCTATGTTATCACCTGGGTTCCCAGAAGGAACAGTGTCTAAGTAGGGTATCAGTTACCGAGGTCTGATACCCTAATAGGTCTGAGTCAAGGATTGAGTGTGTCAGGGTGAGGGAAAATGATGGAGATCTTAGGATAGTGGTCAATGATCACAGAGACTGGCTCCAAAGGCCTAGAGTATGAAAGAAAATGTTCAGTCTTGTTGGAGCTCACTGTTGGACATGGATGGAGAGCAGAATAATTCTGTCCCACCACCTCATGATCTGACCATCGGCAGGCCCGAGACCATGGAATTCTACCTCTACTCTAAATCCATAACGCTTACCTTCATCCGCCCTCACTCAGGTCCAATGTGTTGACTGATTTCACCCTAATCATGGTCTAGGACTTTCCACCTCTGTGTCTTTACTCACATGGTTTGCTTCACCTGGGATTCTGTCCCTCTCACAGGAACACTTATCTAAGCCACGCCCTTTCTTTAGGCTCACATAAAAGTTTTTTCCTTCACAAACCAATCCGATGTCCCCCACAATTCACTGGTTGAATCTCTCTTTCTCCAAAATCCCCATTTTCTCTTATCTCATGCCCATGGTCGTATGACTGTCTCATAACCCTTCGACGATTGTTAAAGAAATAAAAAGTAACATTGATAGAAATAAATAGTTTTAAATCATTTGTAGTTTTCATCATGTCTTCTCTGGAGAACAAAAGAAGGATATATTTCACTTTGGAAATTATTAAAAAATCAACTACCTAGTGTCATGGGCCAAGAACACTGGGCAAAGACATCATTTCAGTCCAAACTGGTCTCCCCAGTCCAGTGGCCCTCCTTGTTTTTCCCTACTCTGCACTCCTCCCCAGTCTTTTCCCATGGACCATTTCCATCCCTCTAGGATCCTCATGTCTCCTATTTCATCTGATTCCACTCCAGGTCCTCTAGACAACCTGGCCTTGGCATACTTGTATCCAGATAGCAGATCACTTTGCTTTTGTCAACAGTAAAACATTTCTTTCATTGTGCTACCCTAAAAGCAAAACAATTCAACAAAACTGAATATTGTCACTGTCTCATCTGAGAATGTTAGCATTTTGAAATCCATAAGCATGTACAATTTGCCATGTACAATAGGCCAGGCACTGATACTTAAAAATACAAAGAAGAAGGACACCAAGCCTGGTCTTTAAGGCCTTTACTGCTTAATGGATGACAAAGATAAACACATCAACAGCTAGAAACTAGGCAAAAAATGCCATGTTGTTGCAGGGGTGTGGACTTAGTGCAATAAGATTAGGAAATATTACTGGTAAATATTACTGGTAAAACCATTGGAAAAACTCCAAACACATCTACTTCTTACTCCTTGACAATCTTGCTCCTTTGATGCCATATGCTTTAGTTTCAGTACCACACAGGATTAAATCATTAATTCAGTTATGTTAGTTTTGAATAAATATAAAATATAATGAATAAAGAAGAAAATGTGTTCTTTCTCTTTAAGAGATAAAATTAAGCAGGACTTAACATGTTCTCTAAAAGGCCCATTTCTTCACAAGCAATCTCCCTCCCACCCCCCCCCCCAGGAGTAACCTTTACTCCATGCAAGACTTTCCCCTGAAATATGCTGCCTCTATATTTCCCCCCCAGAGCTGTTCTTTCCCGCTCTCATTTCAATCATGTGAATTACGCCTTGAGCTAAATAAATTAAGAAAATTTTAATGTCAAGAACAGCCTGATAATTTAATGAATGCTTAGAGTAGGAACTCTTCAATATTTCTGCTAAGCACAGTAACTCAATAAACACTTGCTACAGCACACTAAGACGAGTTAGTTACACTTGATTAAAAAATCACTACACTAAGACACAAACGCAATAAAACAGAACCAGTAGAATCCAATCTTTATTTTAAACTCCTAGTGACCTAACTGGCTCTAAGTATTCAATGTTTTTTTCCTACACTTTTCTCAGCTTTCCCACTTTTGGAATTTTGGAGAGATTATCTGACCTATATGAACATATATATTGAGTATGTTTCCAAGATGGAAAGTTTTACAGGCCAGTGCCCTTCTGTTTCATGGTCTCATGTGAAATGCCATCAAATTTCCTGCTGTTAATTAGCACGGATTATCTCATGCAGTAATCTCCCTGTTAGCATAAAGCAAGAGAAAATGCCTGTATAACCCCCTTTAAACAGCCTCGTTTCTCTGTAAGCATTAACACTAAGGGAAGTGCTAAGTGCATTATTTTCCTGACACTTTATTCTCACACCAAAATGAGTTTATTGACTTTAAAACCAATTTCTAAAGATAGGCAAAGGACATTTCTAGACCCTCAAATGATGGTGAAATATCTCCTTCAATTGCCCTTAAGAAATCAGTTAGTCTGTTCATAATGTAAATTACTCTGTTTCATATCTAAAAACTTCTTGGATACTCGGGTAAGTGTGCAAATAGGACAAGACCACTCATGAGAATTTTGTTAGCATACTGACATTTCCACATTTTTAGATACAGCTAAGAATATGAGATGTCTGCTTAAAAGCCTACAGTGAAAACAAAAGAAAAAAAAGACTGCAATGAGTACCAATAGTCTCAAAAACAGTCTTGGCCTGACCAGTGTGGCTCAGTTGGTCAGGCATAATCCCACAAACTGAAAGTTTGATTCCTTGTCAGGGTATATGCCTGGGTTACGGGTTCAATCCCCAGTTGAGGTCCATGCAAGAGGCAACTGATCTATGTTTCTCGCTCACATCGGTGTTCCTCTCCTCTCTCCTTCCCTTCCCTTCTCTCTAAAAATAAATTCTTAAAAATAAATAAATAAATAAGTAAGTAATTAAGTAAATAAGTAAGTAAGTAAATAAATAAATAAAGAGTCTTAACTATGGAATAACCCGAAGGCCTGGTTTTCTAGTGCCAGCGCAGCTCCCTTATCCCCCCTGTTCTTCTCACACCAGTGCACATGCTTCCCCTGAGGATAAACATCTCCATTCTTTTCCATATGTCCTCCCTGTCCCACTTACAACATTCTTTCCTGTTGATCCATCAAACTCTCACTAAGCATTACCTCCTTTTGAAGACCTCCCTCAGACATCATTATAACATGGCTTTACCCATGATATATATAAACCTACTTTTGCCTCACACTGTATGTATGTATGTGTGTATATATGTATAATGTATATGATATAAATAAAATATATATGTATTACATATAAAATATGTGTATTATATATAAAATGTAATATATATGCAATGATCACATTACTAATGTGGTAATTTTTATATGTGTGTATGTATACACATTATAATGTATTGTGTATAGATATAATAGCCTAATTGTTAGTTCAACTGTTGTTCTAATTAAGAGATTATAATAGTGAGGGGTAACTTGATAATAACATTGTCTAGTACATAGCCTAAAACATAGCTACTACATAAATTATATTTAAAAGATGAATGTGTGATAGCTATACACCTTTTACTTATCTCACCAATATATTTAAAACCAATTTAATAAACTAGAAGACTGGAACATTTATGTGGCTTATCAAAGTTCCATAGAGGTCAGAATAAAATCTAGAACCAAAACACATTAAGTCTCCATACACTAGTTAGACTGAAAATATATAAGGTCTTCGTGTACTGCTCAACATTCCAGGACATTCCCCTTATCTGACAATGCACTTCCTTAATACCACCTGCGGGCCCAGCATGAGAAAAACTTAGGACTTTCAAGAACTACTGAATATTACTGCAGTGCAGGGGTGAACTAATGTACTGAACAATTCCAAGCTAAGGCATATTCCATTTTTAAAATACCTTTGTCCATTTGACGTCAAATAATGAATCTGAAATATGAAAACAAAAAAGCAAACAGGTAGTGGTCTGCTTAATTAAAACCATACCAACACCTTCTCCCAATGTTTTATTTAGTTTTTGTGGGGTTTTGGTTTTATTTTTCTTCACCTAATGAATGCATTCTATCTTTATGCTGTTTCACTCTATATTTATCGATATCCCAGTCTCTCGGCAATATTGTTATAAATAGAATTATTTGTCCCAGTCTTTATTTATTAGATTTTAAAAGTGTGTTTCTTGTTTCAATGTTTATCTTCTGAGAAATCACCCTTGAATGCACACTAAGTAGCTTTAATTTCATTTGAGAAAAGGGCAAAATAGAAAATGGTTTCACCAAATCCAAGCTTCTAGATTTGCTTGGATTGAACTTTGCTTCTAAACATTGCTCTTGCTGGTGCTTCTGAATTATAAAAGAGAAACACAATTTTCTCTACTATAATAAGTTGTAAACAAAATCATAAATACTCCTTTATATTTTTATCCCCAATTCTATTGACTTGGCTACTATTACTGGTAGTATTTTTCATATTGATTGTTACAGCACTGTTTTGACTGCAGCTAAAACATCACATGAACATTGAACAACAGAACCAAGTAAATGTGCCATAACTGTTATTATATTCTTCCTACAAACACCATGAATTGTGGTCAAATGGAGATGGGGACATCCGAATGACTATGTCACCATAAAACAAAATTAAGCTGCAGCATCCAGTCTGGGCAAGACATTTGGAGGCCCTAGGGAGAGAATTAGCATTCTTCACCCAACCCTGCTCTGGCATCTGGAAATTCTATTGCATTCTATTGCATATAGATACATAGAAATAAATCTTTCTTCTCTCCAACTCTCCAGGATTGTGGATTTCTCTACAGTCAGGTTCTTAGAAAGCAGGGGTGCAACTAACTCAGTGCACGGTAAGGTCTTATAGGAAAGAAAAGTCAAGCAACTCCACTTCAGAGAATGAACAGACCATCCTGGAGTCTAAGGAGAAATTAACGTTGTTGGAAAGACAGCTGTGACTGACAAAAGAGTTTTCAAAATTGATGCTGTTAAAATTCTTTCTCCCTCCAAAATCTAATTTAATAATAGAAAAAGATATTCACAAAAATTGAAATGCAAAATTGTCATCAGTTTTGGCCTTCTTCCTGCATTAGCAGAAAAGGTTAGAAATATTTATATTCTGTCACTTTAATTGAGCAAGCACACTTATTAGTCCCTAACAATGACAATTCAATTATTCTCTTGTGTTTAACTTGAGCCAGAAGAAATTCTCCTGTTGCCATATTTGTCAAGGTATATCTATAAATGATAACAGTAGGAAAAGAAAACATTTGTAAGAAAGGAAAGTAATGGCTGAACGATCTTTCTGGTTCACTTCCATATAAGAGCAAAATAAAAAAAAACTTTATTAATATCTACAATGGTAAGTTGCAGGCTATACCATGCTTTTAATGCAATTGCAGCTGTGCTATATTTTCCAATGCAAAATAGTTTGATTCATTGTATTCAACTTTGTACCAGAGTAAATGGTCTTGGTATATACATGGATGTATTTCCATCTTGTCCCCACATCTAAGACACTCCCACCCCCATCCCCACCAAGAACTAGGCTACCAGACGTAGGGCTTTCTAAGTACTTTTTATTTTCATGTGAACCCACATACTAATCTGTCAGTGTAACTTGGCCTAAGATTTTTCCCCTCTCCTTTCAGTGCTTGAAGTGGATTGCTGCAGGGCTTAAAAGGCTGCTAAATCTGTATTTAACACCCCTCCGCTATTTAACCTCCTCACCAGCCTGCGATTCCCAACTCTAGAACACCATTTTTTCATCTTCTTCCTAATTACAATCTTCCTGCCCAATATGTTTCCATTAAGCAAGCTGGAAAGATTAAGGTTGCAGAAACCTTAGAAATAGGTGACCCATAAGTAAACCTATTTTTACTGAAGAAACTTTAGGAAGACAAAAATGTCAAGACTAAAAGTCGAAGCTGAAAATAGATAGGTCATAAATTCTCATTTATGTGTTGACCCCTGAATATCCTAGAACTGTAGACAATAGTAAAAGGGGAGAAGGAGAAGGTGGAATAGAAAAATCACCAAGGTCTGAAAAAATAAGCTAATGCTTTTCACCTAAATTCTGTTCTTCCAAATTCAGAGGAGTAAGCATAGTCATGCTTTATTCTGGAACAGAATGTATATAAATTGTGACGTTCCCAAAGTGACATTAAAATTTAACTGTCATTTTTAAATATCTCTATTCCTATAAACATGGCAGTAACTTCACTGTTGAAGCGAATGCTTAAGGAGTCTGTAAAGATTATTCCTCTGTGAGTTACAAGGTGCATCATCCAAGGCTATGGTGACAGATGCCCCTGAAACAATGAAAGGTCGTGTCAAAAAAGGCACTTGACTGAAACGCTTTACATGATAAAACAGATACATTTGCATAGCAAGTAAACTCACATCTTACTTCCCTAACTAAATTCCACAGGAGAAAATTTATACGTACACCCAAGGAAACATGCCCACCTGGATCACTTCTGCAGAGGGAACTGCTGTGTTCTCCAGTGTGGCTGGAACAGGTCACACCTTCCAGAGCAGAAGCATTACTATCTACTCTTCATTCAGTCAAGTGATTGCACTTGACTAAAATAAATCTGGGCCAGTTTTCCGTTTCTGTACGTTATCACTGTCCCAACCTCTGATGCAAACAGACTAGTGCTGAGGTTGCACCTGCCCAGGAGAAAGCCTACCATGGAGGAAAGAGTTTCTCTTCCTCCTCCTTCCTTTCATAAGACTGAAATTATCACTTATGCAATAAATTGACATTGACCTTGACATTTAAAAGTGATACATTTGTAGAAATTCCCAAATTCCCTAATTCACACATATAAAAAAAAACACTATTAGGATAAAAACAAAGCAACACTACTTCTCATTCATTGCTAATTGAATCACTCCAGCCTCTCAGAGCGTAGTATTCATTTGTGCTATAGATGTTAGGTGCATTTTCTCCTTTCATTTTCACAATGATCCTTTGAGGTTGATGTTTTCATTATTACTACTCTTTTGAACTATTTCAAATTATAGCAAGTAGCAGAATTTCAAAATGATTGTCAAATCGTCAACAAAACAAATATAAATTTGTGAATGCTGAGGGCCCATTGTATCCAGAAGACTATGAGGACATAGGGTGGGAGTAGATTTCCCATCCAGTCAGTAGCGCCATCTGTCCCCGGAACTGGCTGCCTACCTTCCTTGGCCCACTGTGCGGTGGACGCCGATGTGCTCTGGGCACAGTACACCTCCCGGGTCTGGATCCCACCTCCACACACGGGTCCCGTCGCATGCCAGTGGGAGTCCTGTTGCTCGAGGAGGGGAGAGACTTGGCATTCTTTCCATTCAGAAGTCCTCCAGGAATACCTGTTTGGTTTGAGTTATTTAAAAGAAGAAGTGAGAAAAATAGAAAATTCCAAAGGAAACTTAAGCCATGACACCAAGTGTGCATAATAATCTCTCTTTCTAAGAACAAATCTTTGCCTATGGATAAAGAAGTCTACTAGCTTTGAATACCAGACCCCTTTTACTTCCTAGGAAAAAAATCAGAGCAGCCTAATAGGATAAGAGGAGTTAAGGAAGGAAATATAGATAAACAGTAGATTTTTCTTAGCTTTGAACCTGCAAGAGAGAAAGAATTAGGAGTTAGAAACCAAATGAGCCTAATTCACAGGAGCTGAACTTGTATCGGGAATTCATTTCAAAAAATTCTACATAACTTTGTGTAAAATCTGACCTTTTTTAATTTGTAGGATATGGTCTGAATGTGCGAAGTTGGGAATATATTAATTTAAATTAATTGAAATGACCTCTAACATTTTAACTTTCTTGGTAAAGGAAAATATTTCTATGTTTGACTCCATGGGGAGAAAGGTATACGTATTCAAAATGAGTTAATAAAGTACCCTATATTTCATCGATAGGTACTTTTTTTTTTTTTTTTTACATATGCAGACATGCTGTTATTTAAATTGACTTAGTAACATGTCCTGGCTTGTAAGTGGTTAAGGTACATACTAATAGACATGCACACACATACCAACAAGGAGTGAAAACACAATGGAGTTTGTACACTGCCGGCAAAAATCAAAACTACTACAACAGCACTACGCTCATACCTGAAGAATTATTTCAGACAGAATTTCCTTTTGTGGGTCACTGTCACAGGTGGACTCCCTCCCTGGAAATGGGGAGGGCGGTGGGGAAGCACCAAAGACGGCACATGCACATGCGTGCATCGCCCTGGCAACTGGGAAGTCGCGGGCACGATGCAGCCGAAAGAGGAATTCAGGCTGGTGCCAGAAGCTGGGGACACACTTGGATGGGAGGGACATTCCCTCCTATCTACTTCCACTGTACGGGGGATTATGGGAGAAATTTTCAAAGGCAGAACACATAGAAAATGCACACTTTTTCTCCCTTACACCCTAACGAGTGGATCCGAGGTTGGGGGCTGAGGTTCCTGAGCCAGCAGCCCTTGCTGGAAGGATTCCCGTGCCCCTGGCCTAGTGTTCCAGGACCTGCCTGGCCAGGAGCACAGCAGGTTCCAGTAAGAATTCAGAGGAGAGGCTCGGCCCACAGGTCCAGGGAGCATGGCTGGGTGGCACACCGCACAGGCCTTCTCCATACTAGAAGCGTGGTGGCTGCCATCTGCCTGCCTCCAGTGCTGGTGTAGGCCTGTAGTGCACAGCCCAGGCACGGAGGTGAGAGGTAGGTCCCAGCGCCGGACCCCCTCCCCCAGCACTCCGGCCCTGACCGGGAGTACCGTGGCTGACAGGCTGGTGAGAAGAGTAGAGGAAGGAGGCTTGGGCTGCCTGATCCCAGGAGATGGTGCGGCAAGGGGGCAAACCGCATGCCCCTCCCACGAGAGCCTCCCCTGTGTGCAAAGCAGCAGGGAGCCACTGCAGCGGTCACGGGCCAGCTGCCCATGCGCTCCTCCAGCAAGGGGGAACCCTATCAAGGAGCCTGCTGTGCATATTTTAAATTAAAAAAAACCTTTTGCCTTTCCACTGGACTCTCTCTCTCTGCAGTTTTGCATATGGGTGGTGAACAGTAGGACCCCACTGGTCGTTCGGATATGTTACTACAGCATTCCTCAAGCCCACAGTATTAACATAATTATTAACATAATTCAGTATTGACATAATTCACATAAACACCAACAGAGTCATTAACTTCTGAAACAATAAACAAAACCTAGAATATTTTCATGTCTGCTGTTCCATTTCAGATTTTAGGTAAAAATTCTCAGCTTTGTGATTATTTAAAAGAAAACAAAGAGCAATAAATAAAAATAAGCTTATGTCACCAAGACTATGGCCTTATAGAAACTAAAGTAAAATTGAAATCAAGTAACACATCAAAGTCAGAAGACAAATCTCTAAGAAACCTAATAGTAATCAAACCCCTCATAACAAATGTTGTCATTCTAAAAGTCTTGAAATCTGAAAATCATTAGTCTTGTAGCAAGAAAAGCCCACTGTAGCAAAAAATTGGATAATCCTTTGGGGTTTGTTGTAACATGGTTGTTCTCCCTCTGCTCACTATTTCACCTTCACTCATATGGTTTTTCAAGGCCTGAAATGAGTGGGCTTGGCAAGAGATTGGAGTACAGAATTCAGGTCATGCTCATTCTGGTAAATATAGACAATTATATGTTTCTAATTCCTGGGCATGAGGGACTGAGAGAAGTTTCATTCCTCACAGAGGTCCTCCTTCTCTGAAGGTGAAGCTCCTAAGCCCTTTCACCTCACTCAGAATTGTCTCCTTACTCATACTCTCTAAATTGCCGAAGTACAAGGCTAGTTCTTCTTGTCTCTGCATCTTATGGTACAGGTGACTACATTCCAGGTCAGGATACAATAAGGTAGGGCTGTGTTGGAGCAGATGGTTACTAAGTCTTCATTTCAACCCTCTTCCTACAAAGGTTTCCTACAAAAGCGGGGCTCTGGCTGCTAAGGAGGAGGTGAGATACAGCAGCTGATTCCAAGGCTCCAAGGAAAATAAGATATGTAAAAAGAGGGCAGGGTGGTGCAGGCAACAAGCATGCTTTAGAGTGAAACTGACCTGGGCCTTGCCACTTACCAGTTACATGACTTTGGCCCACTTCTGTTTTCTCAACCGTAAAATGGGGTAATAATACAAATGTTGAACCTGACATGTGATACTCAATGAGTATGAATTTCTTCATATGTCCTCCTACATGTGGCTTTTGTGCCCTTGCTGCCACAGAAAACCCACAGACATATACACACACAATTCACATTTTGTTTATGAGGATTTCATTGATTTTATCAAAAGTCCTAACATTAGGGATCTAGAAATGCCATTGTCTAACTTCCAGCTACCAAAGTTAGCAAAGAGCACAAAAGAAACAAAGTTTAGAATTAGAGGAATTCATAGTTACTTGTTTGCTTGTTTGAAAGAAATGGCCCATTCTGTAGGAATGGCTTTTTCAATTAATTTGCCATGACCCTATAAGTTAGCAATGAGGAAATTTTGGAAGTCATTATAGAGAAAAATGAAAAAGAAAGTTTAATGACTTTGGTTTTATATAAGGTAACAAAAACCCTGTTGGTAGCTCATTAAGCAAAGACACAGAAATCCCATTCACTTGCAAACAACAAACTCTCTAAAGAAACAGAAGACAATTATCACTATTGCTCAGAATAGTTTACCACCTCAGACAAAATACCAACCCAGCACATGACAGAGAAAGAAGCACACCAGTAAAGGACTTCTGTATTCCTTTTTAAAATGAGCATTTTTCCATAGTCTTTTTTCATCCTTTTATCTTCATTTTTTCAAAAGCACTATCCATGTTTAGTCACAAATGACCCAGCAGCCATGAAAACTGATCACCCTGAACTCCACCAACCTGGGAAAGTGTCTCTAGGATCTGACAGAATAAGAAATCAAAGGAGCTCACTCAGCTAAATGTCACTGGCTTCTGCTTTAGAAGTTGTTACGGTGATAGTCCTCCAGCCTTCGAGCAACTTGGCTTTCTGACTGCCTGGGACACTCTCTTTAATGGCTAAGTCCATGTTACAGACCTGGTCTGCTACACTCTCTCTCTCCCAACTCAGATGGCTTTCAACTCACCCCCCATTTGTCCTTCTGCTTAGGAGGGAAATGTGCAGATTCTCGAACGTCAGAGTCCTACCTGCTGTGCGTGAGCAGCACCTTGAAATAGATTGTGGAAATGCCTCAAGTAGAGTAGACGGCCATGAAATGAAAGAAATCAGACATTCCTCATAGCCACTTACCAATGTTTGCTTTTGTCAAAGCATTTGGGTGAACAAGATGGACAAGTCATTAATGTATTTGGGCTACTAGGGTATTATAACATATCCCCTAAGTAATAACAACCAGTGCTTTCTGCATGTGTTTTCTGCATCAGACAGTAAGTACACTTACAAATTTAGGTGCATACCTTCATATAAGCCTCAACAATCCTATGAGGAAAATGCTACTTTCCCTTTTACAAGTGGGAGAATTGGCATAAAGTATAAGTAATTCTTCCCAGATTACATAAATTAGTGGAAGGACAGGATTCAAAATCAGGTTCATTTGATTCTAAAGCACATCTACTTTATGAAATGACAATCTGGTAGACTGAAATAGTGAATGGCAAACCATTGAGACTTTATCAGAAGATATAGGAAAAAATTCAGCTATTGGCCTAGTTATTATGAGGACAAGCAAATGTTGGTCTTGGAATGAGTAAGAGTGCTCTAGAATGAAGCAAAAAATGAAAAAAGCAAAGCACAAATCCTCTATTGGTAAAACAGATATTGTCAGTGACAACTGACCAACAATATTTTGCAATGCCAGATAATTTTTCTTCTAGTTCAAACACAATACAATTTGAGAATACATTGTAGCCAATCATTTTATAATTAAGAGCACTGTGGTCACATAGGGTCAAAGTTTGGTACATTCAGGAAATATTTTCAAGTTAATAGCAGAAACAAAATATAAACCAAATCAAGGAATCTATACTTATAAAAGGTGGAATTACTACTAAAGTTATAGCCAACAACTTTTTGAAGAAAAATGCCTTTTCAAGGCTCTGCAGTCAAGTTCCCCACATTTCTCCCTGGTGCTTCTGAATCTCAGGTGAACCTGCCATTACCAATTCACGTGAAAACAACTCCAGAGTCCCCACTGTTAGTGAGAGAGCATACAGTCAGCGACTTTGGAACCCCAAATCTCTGAAAAGGGGAATGCTGATAACTCAAATACTGAATGCGCAGGGAAAATAATTCATACAAGGACATTTTGGTTATTATAAATATATGTATGACAGACTGACAGCAGGAAGTAGGTAAAAGTCAGGATTCATGAAAAAAGAAATAAGCCTGCCCAAATAGTAATTGAATCACTCAGCTCAGCCATGTGTTAATTCATCTCTTCTTTCAGTAAGTAATTCTTGAGTACTAAGTATATGCCAGACACAATTTCAGAAAACAGAAATGCATAGCAGTGAGCAAAACAAAGTCCCTGACCTTGGAAAGGTTAGGGACTCTCCAAGAGGGCAGACAGAGAGAAATGCATCAGTATATACCACAGCATCAGATAATTCAGGGAAGAGAGATGAAGAAAGCTATTTCAGTGCCATGACCAGGGAAGTCCTCAGAATCCTGTATAAAATGATAAGAGTAAGTGCAAGAATAAGGGAGCAAGGCGTATTCTAGGCAGAGAGAAGAGCTTGTTCAAAATCCCAGGGAGGGACAGTGTGGCATTTTCTTGGAAAGTACTGAAACTAGTGTGTTTGGAACAGGCAAGTCAAGATACAGAAAAGGGGGAGGATCACAGAAAATGAGGGGCAGTCAAGAGCCAGGCTACAGAGCACCTTGTAGGCAGAGTAAGAACTGCATTATTCCAAATACACTAGGAAATTATTAGGGAGTTTTAAGGAGAACAGTACCATGATGATGCAATTTCAATTTTAAAGGACCAGTCTGGATACTGAGTGACTAGACTCTGGAGAGGTGAAGGAAGGGGACAAGTTGGGAGGCCTTTGCAGGTTCAGAAAAGTTGATCATGGCTTCAACTGAAGCAGTCATAACCAATGGGTTGGAAGTGAGTAGGTTCTGGATAGACTGTGATGGTGCAGACAACCTTCGAATGAACTAAGAGTGGATGGGAGAGAAAGAAAGAAAACTGTGTTTGCTCTCAGTATTAGTAGCAGTTTCTATGCACTAAATTCTTAGATGAGATAGCCCAGGAATAGGGACAAAAACCAGAACATCAGGGCAACCATATATTAGAACTCTGAAATTCAGTTTTTCTTCATTTTCCTCCTAGAATATGCTTTGAGAATATTTTTTATGCCTAAAACTAATCACCCAATTTAATTATACATTCCCTATAATTTTAGTCTACTCTTAGGAAATGGTTAATACATGTAATTACATCATACATTAACAGTTAATATTAAATGTTATCTTTCTAAGGAGTAATATATAGCTTGAAAAAAGAAACCAAGATTAAGGCACACAGGCATTAGCTAGCAGACCCCAGGCACAGGGAGGCAGTGGTGCAGACACAGTGAGGCTGCACAGCTGACCAGGTGGTCCCACAGTCGGGTGCAGATGATCCAGGCAAAGGGGAAGAGGCCAAAGGGACTGGAATCCAAGAGAGAGTGGAGCAAGCACCATTGTTCCCTCTTGGACCCCGCCCCCACATACAGCTTCACTATCCTGTGACTGGGCTGCTCTGCTCTGGAGAACACCTAAGGCTCCACCCCTCACTAGCTAAAAACTGCAACCAGACCTCCCCTCAAAAAAAAAAAAAAGGCTCAAATGGGAGAACAAATCAAAGCCCCAGAGCCAATTCATCTAAGCAATGAAGAGATAGCCAACCTATCAGATACACAGTTGAAAGCCCTGGTGATCAGGATGCTCACAGAATTGGTTGATTTTGATCTCAAATTAGATAAACAAATGAAGGCTACAATAAGTGAAATGAAAGAAAACTCACAGCGAACCAATAGAGATGGGAGGAAAACTGGAACTCAAATCAATGGAGCGGACCAGAAGGAAGAAAGAAACAACCAAACAGAAAAGAATGAAGAAAGAAGAATTCAAAAAAATGAGGAGAGGCTTAGGAACATCCAGGACATCTTTAATGTCCCAACATCAGAATTATAGGGGTACCAGAAGGGAAAGAAGAAGAGCAACAAGTGGAAAACTTATTTGAACAAATAATAAAGGAGAACTTCCCCAATCTGGCAAAGGAAATAGACTACCAGGAAGTCCAGGAAGCTCAAAGAGTCCCAAAGAAGTTGGACCCAAGGAGGAACACACCAAGGCACATCATAATTCCATTAGCCAAGATTAAAATGAGGGAGAGAATTCTAGAAGCAGCAAGGGATAAGGGGACAGTCACCTACAAAGGAGTTCTCATCAGACTGTCAGATAATTTCTCAAAGAGACCTTCCAGGCAAGAAAGGGCTGGAAAGAAGTATTTGAAGTCTTGAAAGGCAAGGACCTACATCCAAGATTGCTCTATCCAGTAAAGCTGTCATTTAGAATGGAAAGGAAGATAAAGTGTTCTCAGATAAGGTCAAGTTCAAGGAGTTCATCATCACCAAGCCCTTATTATATGAAATGTTAAAGGGACTTACCTAAGAAAAAGTAGATAAAAATATGACAGTAAAAAGACAGCAAACTCCCAGATATTAACAACCACACTAAAACAAAAGCAAACAACTAGAACAGAAACAGAACCACAGAAATGGAGATCACATGGAGGGTTAGGAACAGGGGAGTGGGAGGAGGAGAGAGGAGGGAAGGTACAGAGAATAAGTAGCATAGACGGTGGGTAGAAAATAGACAGGGGGAGGGCAAGAATAGTGTGGGAAATGTAGAAGCTAAAGAACTTATGACACATAGACATGAACTAAAGGGGGGAATGTGGGTGGAAGGGGGTGTGCAAGGTGGAGGGGAATGATGGGGGAGAAGTGGGACAACTGTAATAGCATAATCAATAAAGTATATTAAAAAAAGAAACCAAGATTAAGTCAAAAAAGGAATCTTCTAATGGTGGAAAGGTGGAAGTACATATTACCATCAAGGGATGAGAGACAATTTCTGGATTAGAAAAGCCTACTCCTGCAGGGTACCCAGCTTATCTTCCTGAGGGTGCTGCTGTGTAAGCCAAGGAATCCTATAATCAAACTATCCTGGAAGTGGGGAAGAGGAGAATAAGTAAGAAATTTATTAGTTACTGTGAAGTAATAAGAAGCGATGTCCTAAATTAGCAAAGTCAAAATTAGAAAAGTACTCACATTTAACGACTATTTTTAAAAGATTGTCATCCTACTAATGTGACATAAAGTGATTTTAACAGCAATCAGACAGCCGAACCATCTGAGTTTTATAGCAACTCTGCGTGTTAGAATACATACTTTGTCGCTTTCATAAGGATTAGAGTTGCTTAAAAAGTGTGATTTTCTTTTCTCTGTCTTGTAAAGACTTAGACTTCAAGCAAAGCAACATGTAGTAGAATCGTAAATGACTTAATGATGACAGATTGAAAAAATAATTGCATTAGTTAATGGTCATGTTTTGACTAAGCACATATAGATTTGCAAACATACTTAGATTTGAAATGCTGGTGCAAAGAATTCAAATTAAATGTGTGTATGTTATAAATTAGTTACTACAGCATGACTAATTTATGATAATGTCTGTTGTCCTTTTAAAGTTGTAAATGCATTTAGAAAGAATTAACTTGTCATTTTCTTTTTTCTTTCTTTCTTCTTTTTTTTTTTCTGAACAGACAACCAAAATAAAGGGAACCAATCAAGCTTTATACAGTTTATGCTCTAGTAATTTTTTATTGAATAGAGTGGGACTATTGATTATGGAAAGCTACTCTGAAGTGCAAAGCTCTTTGCTGTTCAGCAGATGGTTTTGCTAGCCAAACTCCACATATGCATTATTAATAGAGTTCTATCGCTCTGCACAGCACTTAGCAGTATGTTAACTTTCTTACACTAACAGAGGAACAAATCTTCCGTCCAGGACGACTTAAAGTGGCACAGTGGGCACTCAGGAAACAATATGTGCCAGAAAAAGATGGACTCAATAAAAAGGCATTAGTTTCCTTCTGCTGAAACAATTTATACAAACTTTGAAACAAAGCAGTTACTTTGTTTCTTTTCTAAAACAGGTTCTCCTAAAGGTTCCAGTTCATGACCCCTTTATTCCTGAAGTGCTATAGAAAAGCTGTTGTTAATAAAGAATTCCTAAAGAATTCATTTGACAACTATTTGTTGAGTCCCTATTGTGTACATGTTAGGTGCTGTGGTAAATGGAAGAAGGAGAAGACATGGTAGGTGTTGCACTGCCAATTTGTTCTGCAAGGCAAATGTTTCCAAATTCAGACCTGAATTAATTCCTCACTGCTTTTGGAGCTACTCTTATAACTAATGAAAACAGCAATTTTTCTTGGCTGGCAAACCAGATATATAGTTAGCAGAAGCAAGGAGGTCATTGGGGACCACATCACCTCACGTTTGGTGTGTCCACCACTTCCCCGAGTAAGTGCCCTTATTTGATCTCCTTGCGAATACCAACTTCACCTGTTACTTATAAGAAATTTAAGAAATGACTTTGAACCCTCCATGAATGCATTATATAATAATTATAGGCATGGAATAAAGTAGCTTGTGCATAATATTATTCTAGAACTGGCCAACATTTGGGCATTCATTATTCATTTACCCACACGTTGTTTACTGAGCATTTACTATGAGCCAGGTACAATACTGTTATAGGTACTACCCATTCCAAAGTAGAGAATACAAAAGTAAACAAAAAAGTCATAACTACACATATAGGATAATGTGTGCAAACATCACTATTAAAAACTCTTAGAGGACATGGTTACCACACTTGATATAGTCTAGTTTTTAAAGAGTATATTTTACTAGATTGTTAAGATCAATAAAGTAAGTGAATGCAAGCGTAAATTGTTCAGTTTCCCAAACTGCACAGTTTCAGGCTGAAGCAGGTGATAAACAAACATCTCTTCATGGCATATCAACCTCAGTACTAACTCTTCCAATGGGCAAAGGAAGCCGAGGATCTAGCCTGCTTTTACCTGCCATCCTTTAGCTTGGCTCTCTCTCTGGCTTCAGTCCTCATCTAAACAGACCCATTAACTAACTCTCAGAGTTTTCTCAAGGAAAAATGATTTTTATCTAGATCATCTAAAATTGGTTTCAGGTCCCCAGAGAGACCTCAAGGAGAAGTAGGCTGGTCACCTAGGGTTGTGTTACAAGGGAATTAAGTGGGCTGCAGTTGCCTATCTCTTGACATGAGTCTGCATAGATTAACTTTTGTGAAGAATCTCTAGATTGCCCATAAGAAGGATAAATTCATATATATCAGTGTCAAGGAGGGGTGGATTATAAGAGTTTATCTACTCAGTGCCAGACCCAACTATGAAACAATGTCTTACAAACTGGCTTTTCTGCGTAGTAATACCACAGAGTCTAGGGCACACCATCTATATACTACCATCAGCCAAGCAGCTTCTCCCTGGAGATCTTTTAGGAGGTTTACTTCACACTGGTCACTGCCACCTTTCACTAGTGCTGTCTTATATTCTGCTTCATACTCTACATGGCCACGTGCAAGGTAGAAAAACCAGTTTTGCATGAAAGCTGCTGCCTCCTGTTGAGGTGGTGGAAGGTTCTGGTAGGTCTTCTGAGCTTCCACTTTACAGAAAGATGTCTGCAGCTGATATTTGGCAATATTTGTGTGTGTTACTAATGTCTTTAATCAGAATGGGCTCTACTCAAACACAGGGGATCTGGAGTCAGACCCATTTCAGCCTCTGGTCATGGCTAAGCTCTCTGACATTAGCATTTACAATATGCTAGCCCCTGTGTCCTCTGTTTTCTTTATGCTATCTAGTAAATGGGGCCACCTTATCATTTATGGTCTTAGAATATGTTTCACCCTCCTCTTAGTTGCATCAGGATCTAATACTTAGATGTTAAGCAGAACATAGGAAAGGATCCAAGCACCAAGGTACCTTTTCATGCAAAGTTTTCAGGCCAAGAAAAACATAATGCCCAAGGTCTCAAAGGTCAATAAGAGATAAACACACCAAGACAAAAGGTGGCAAGTGACATGTAAATTTATTGCTCTCTCATTTCTATCCCAACCCCATCATATACAATATGAGTGCTTAATGTTATTTTGGAGGGGGCCATAAAATTACAAGTAGATTATGTAATGATGGAGGAAGGGGTCTCTTTGCTATAATAATTCCTATGTCTTGGTCGAAATTAACAAACTCTTGAAACAAGCTTAAGGCTACCCACAAAATAACCCCTGGTAGTGCTGCAATTCCCCAAATTAGCATAGCATAGACTAGACTGTCTTCTTTCAAGTTAAATTACTTGCCCCAAGGCAACTTCAAACTGTTTCATTCTCAGGGGATGCTACTGAAATGGGTTCCTTTTGGTTACAACTCCTTGTTGGAAAGGTGCCTTAGGGACTGGTATTCATAGTGTTTTGAGCTAAAATGCAGGTCTGTGGAGCCCAGAGTGTCACTAAAGCTGTGCAAGGGAAGAACTTTTTGAGCAATATTCTTATTCAGGTCCTGGAATCCTTTCTAGCACTACCCTCTTCTTGGAAGAATATTCTTCCCCTACTTACCACAATAGCAAATTTCCTCACTCCCTGCAAGCCCTCTGCCCCCAAATGCTGCCTATTCAAATGGGGCTTCTCTAGGGACCCTGTTTAATGCTGCGCCTTGAGATCACCCTTCTCCCAGCATCCCATAAGACTCAGTCTTTAATTTGCTCTAATGTTTTACCTTTTCCACAGCTCGTACAAAAATATATCTATAGTTTGTTTAATTTATTATATTGACTTGGTGTATCTTCACTAAAATTTAAGTCCCGTGAAGAAGAGGGAACTTTATTTCATTCTCAGGAGTGTTCCAAACACTTACCACAGTGCTTGGCACACAGTGAGAATGCACTGCACACTCACTGAATTGACGAGCATGCCTCATGGCGAAGATTGTGGAAGCGTAAAAGCTCAACTTCATCCCAACAGAGTTTTAAAAACACCATGAAAAGCCACAGAAATATGCATTTTTCCTGCTGGGGACAAATGTGGTGGATAAAACTGCTTGATGCATATGAATTACTGGTGAATTCTGGGAAAGGAAAAATGGGCATTTTTGTTCCCTAATAGTTTTTTGTTTCCATTTCCCTTGTTTACAATGAATTTTAATCACAAATGTCAAACCAGAAACAAAAGTGAGTAGGCAGCTTTTATGCTTTCCTGTGGTACAGGCCACAGCTCAGATTGCAGACAAATAAGAATGTCAGCCAATGTTAATTTTGTTGTGGTTATTTATGCATTCCCCTTTTTACCACCAAGTGCAATCATTAATTAACACATCCTTCTCCCTCAGAAATGCTGATTGGTATACAGTGAATTTTCCAAGACTCCTATTTCCTGCAAATGTATTATTTGAAAAGGTGTTTTAAAATGTTTAGCTCAGTAACATCATTAAATAACAGAACTAGAGGGCCAGGTTCATCAACAATTAAATGTTTCAACCTCTATTTTCAGATGTTAAGGTACAATAAAATGAAGGTCAATACAGAAATTCATCTTGAGTACATCTTAAATCATCATCATTCCCATTCTGGGGGGAAGCGATACATATGAATACATATGTATGTTTACATGTACCCACATCTTGGTGCACCTTCAATGTGAATATCATGGCAGTCATTGTGATCGAGTGGAAGAACACACTGACTTTGGAGCCAAATGAGCTTCATTTTGAATTTGAACAATATCAACTTACGTATCTTTCACTCTCAAAACTTCTACTTTGGATGATCAACTCTATGTTATTCTAAATAATCTCTGTAAAATCTCTGATAAAGTTATTGGCCATCTGTAGGTCCTCAATAAAAGTAGTCATTACTTAACAAACACAGATGCTCATCAACTTTCTCAGCATATCAGGAAGGTACCACTCTCACTTCCAAGAGAACTGTAATGGTTATTAACAAAAAGGAGAAAAACATGGAGTGAGGTCTAGAAATCAACAAACTGTTCAAAATATCTGGAAGACATCACTGACCACTCTGTGAAAGGAATGAAGGAAAAAAAGGCATTGATATCAAGGTCAGCATTAAACCCAGATTCTATTCTTGGCAGTTTACCATTGAGAACCTGTCTGAATTATGCCTCCATAGGGAAAATATTTCTAAATTACTCAGAAAAAAAAGTTTATACCCCATGGAATTACTACAGTACACCTTATCAGGAAAGGAGAGATCTTTTCTGAAGGAAGTAAACACACCAGCAAATAGCAACAATAAAGGTTGCCGTTCTTGTAGTGCCTCCTATGCGCTGAGCACCGGGACTGACATTTTACATAGCCAGTATGTACCTTTCAACCTTCAATACAGGCGGCCTAATTACACATATTTTACTGAAGACTTAAATGCTGTAGAGAAATTATATAGCTTGTCCAAGGACACACAGCTAATAAGTGATGGTGATTCTATTTTAATCTGGGTCTATCCCAGTTCAAGAGCATCAGAGATCCTGAGTTTTATGCTATTTCAAATTCCATGCTTTGCTACCAAACTAACGTTTTGAAAGACTTTCCTTCTTTGTGAAATACACAAAGAAGGAAAATTCTGTGAGACAATATCTTAATCTCTAAAGGATCATGAACTGCATCTACCATCTCTGCTTTTAAAGTAAGAAATAATGTGAATCTAAGGGGTCACCTTAGTAAAAAAATAATGAGCAATCAGTATGTAAAGAGTATGCTGAACCTATACTGATATCAATGATGAGAGAGAGGAAGTAAACGGCTAAGAATCCAACAAGAGAAACTTGCTCCTCTATCTACCTCCAGCAACCAATACATACAGCATTTCAGATTTAAGGTCACCTACTGAGCTTGTAACCTGGTACTTTTTCATATCCTCAGAGGATTTATTTCTGCAAGAAGCTATTTTTGCCTTATCTTATTTTTAGCTGGGAAAATTATTCTCAAATCTTAGAAACTATAAGAAACTATAGGGAAAGGTCTATCTAAAATAGCCACAGATTTAACAAATATAGTTCAGAGCAGCTGTCCAGCAGGAGTTACTATAGATCCACCCCAAATAGACTTCTGAACAACCAGCTCTCCATGACTGCTGTCATTATCAGACCGGCCCATTATGAGCCAACAGCGCAAAGGAAAACACACTGGAGGCCTTGCCCAAGGGCTATTAGCCAGAAAAGATATAACGCACATCAAGATATGAAAATGTAGCTACTAATCTACAGCAACTTTTTGTCCAACATTCTCTGGCTCCTGAGAGGCTGTGGAATAGAAATGGCACAGGGTGGCAGGCAGATCTGCAGACCGAACTAAATAAAAAAAGGGGTCTTCTCACTCATCAGCCATGTAACCACAAGGATTATTTAACTCTCTCAGCAGTAATGCCCTCACTTACAAAATCAAGGAACTATGAATAGTTTCTTAGTTTGTTAGAAGTATTGGGTACAACAGGTAATGATAACTAATAGTTATTGAGCATTTATCATGTGCCAGGTGATGAGTGAAATGCTGTTAGCAGACGTATAAACTAGACATTAGAATTTAGTGACTTGCCAAAATTCATGTAATTAGAAAATCACAGAAATAGGATTGGAGCCCAGGGAATCAATACCAAAGCCCATGCTCTTAACCCGCTGTGCTACACTGCCTAGTATGGAACTGTGTATGAGTACAGACTCAGCAAACATGAGTCACAACTACTGTTGGGATTGTTAACATGCCCACACCACATAAAATGAGGCTATTTGGAAAACTGAATATTCACACTATAGAATGCACAGTACCTGGGACATGGCCGCAAAAGTCCTCCTTCAACAATGCAGGCCTGTTTCTCAAGAAGTTCAGGGCACTCCTTTCCACCTCCGATAGCAATGTGTTTCACATTCCGGATCCTGCTCCTAAATCCTGGTGAGAGACTCCCAGAACGACACGTCTTGGAGCAGGGACTCCAGAAGGACCACTCGGTGGTCTCACAGTCTTTCGGCATGATGCAGGACTGGACAGTCAAAGGGAAGGAGTCTTTCATGCAAAGGCTAAAGGAACACAAGCAGAAACCAGTTGTCCATAGATTAAACTGGTGCAACCAACATTATGAAGTACCTATACTTCTTTTAAAAAATGAAGTTGTTTAAGTGTTCAAATTTGTGGATGTAAAAAATCTTAGAGACATCATGATAAAATATTGAAGACTGTGCATTTTAAAAATGTATGATCTATTTCATTTGAAACTGTGAACTTATTTCACTCTAGCAAGACACATATGTAAGGTGACTACACCTTTTACTTATAATGGTGGTTCTGCTAGAATGTTTTCACCTACAATACAGACTACAGTTATAATTTATTGACTGGTTCCCATGTGTCACACAATCTTGCACTTCACAGACTCTTTCCACAATCTCATGAGTTCACATATTATTATGTCCATTTATAGATGAGAAAACTTTGGCTCAGGAAGGCTAAATCATTGGTCTAAGGTCAAACAAAGGTAAATGTAAGCTTTGGAGTATTCATCTACCCATTCTTTTAAATACTACACTATTAAAAAATTTTAAAAATGTACTATTATGTTTCCCCATACTTTTAGGCTCAGAGCAGCAATTTCCTCATCTGTAAAGTTTGAGTGTTATCAAATATTAGCAATCTAATTGGCAAACATATAAAGAAATAAAAATAAAATAATGTGATAATGCGATGAACTCAATATAAAAGCATTTATAATGAATAATGAGGACAAATACTGACGAGACAATGATGGACCACCTGGAAAGGCAGGGGTAGAGGCCAGATCTTTTAAGAGCAGACATCTGAGCTGTATTTTTAAAGATTAATAGGAGTTTCTGAGGCACATAAAGAAGACTAAGTTAAAAAAAAACAAGCAGCACATTCAAAGATTTGATATAACACTTTGTAGGGATGGGAACCAGTGGTATGCTAGAACTAGAAATACTATTTCACAACAACTAACTGTTAAATTTTCAGAAATTCTGGAAGCCAGTTGAATTCATGTGAAGTCACTTAAAATTGTCATGGAGAAAGTATTTATACTACAGATATCAATAAATGCTACAAATCAAGCCCCTGACAGATAATCCCCAAGGAATGGTGCTTCAACATTTACAGGTGTACCAGTGGAAGAAAGTAAAAGCCAATTTGACAACTGTCATACGTTTTTCAAATTAGAAAGCATAAAGTACAAAGAGGAAAGTGAATTAATATTACATATGTGGGTTCTTCAAACGTATGTTTAGAAAGGTTTCTTATGAGACTTCTGGCCAAGATGGAGACATAGGTAGAAATGCTTTGTTACCTCCCACATCCAAAAGAGGGACAACAATGAATTTAAAAACAAAAACAAAAAAACAACCAGAACTTCTAGAAAATCGAACAGTATGGAAGACCAACAATCAAGGAGTTAAAGAAGAAACCTTAACCCAGACTGATAGGAGGGGCAGAGACCAGTAAAAGAGGAGGAGAGGACATGCAGCAAAGAAGTGGCTGGCATACCAGGCAGTCTCACATTTGCAAGTGGATAAGCCAGGAGAAACAACTGGGGAGTGAGACAGACCATGCAACCTAAGGTTCCAGCAAGGGAAAAGAAAGCCTCAAAACCTCTGGTAATAAAAACCTATGAGTGTTGTGGTGGTGGGAGAAACTCCCAGCTTCGCAGGAGAGTTGATTGGAGAGACCCACAGAATCCTAAAAGGTACAAAATCCCACCCACCTGGGAATCAAGGCCAAATTTGCTTGTGGGTAGCAGGGGAAGTGACCGAAAGCCAGCAGAGAGCCAAGCAAGTGGCATTGTTGCCTCTCTGACTCCTCCCCCACAGACGGCACCACAACAAAGCAAAATGTGTTGCCCTGTCCTGACCAATACCTAAGACTCCACCTCTTACTATGTAACAGGAGTGCTGAGACAAGGAAATATGGCCCAAATGAAAGAACAAATCAAAAGCCCAGAAAAAGAACTAAGCAACAAGGAGATAGCCAACCTATCAGATGAAAGTTCAAAACACGGGTATTCAGGATGCTCACAGAAATGACTGAGTATGAATAAAAAACAGAGGAAGAAGTGAAAGCTATACAAAATGAAATAAAGAAAAATATATAGGGTACCAACAGCTAAGGGAAGAAAACCAGGACTCAAATCAACAATTTGGAAGAGAAGGAAGAAATAAACATCCAATCAGAACACAATGAAGAAAAAAGAATTCAAAAAAAAAAAAATGAGGAGAAGCTTAGGAATCTCTGGGACAACTTGAAACCTTCCAACATCCACAAAATAGGCATACCAGAAGGAGAAGAGGAAGAACAAGAAATAGAAAGATCATTTGAAAGCATAATAAAGGAGAACTTCCTCAATCTGGCAAAGGAAATAGACTTCCAGAAAGTCCAGGAAGCTCAGAATCCTAAAGAAGCTGGAACCAAGAAGCAACACACCAAATCAGATCATAATTACATTACCCAAGATTAAAGATAAGGAGAGAATCTTAAAAGCAACAAGAGAAAAGGAGAGTTACCTACAAAGGAGTTCCCATAAGATTATCAGCCGATTTCTCAAAAGAAACCTTGCAGGCAAGAAGGGGCTGGAAAGAAGTATTCCAAGTTATGAAAGGCAAGGACCTCCATCCAAGATTACTCTATCCCACAAAGCTATCATTTAGAATGGAAGGGCAGATCAAGTGCTTCCCAGATAAGGTCAAGTTCAAGGAGATCATCATCACCAAGCATTTATCATATGAAATGTTAAAGGGACTTATCTAAGAAAAATAAGATGATCAAAACTATGAGCATTAAAATGACAACAAACTCACTACTATCAACAACTGAACCTAAAAAAAATGAAAACAAACTAAGCAAACAAGTAGAACAGGAAGAGAATCACAGAAATGGAGATCATATGGAGGGTTATCAGCAGGGAGGAGATGGGGAACAACGGGGGAAAAGGTACGGGGAATAAGTAGCATAAATGGTAGGTATGAAGTAGACAGGGGGAGATTAAGAATAGTATAGGAAATGGAGAAGCCAAAGAACTTTTATGTACCACCCATGGACATAAACTAAGGGGGGGATGCTAGTTAGAATGGGGGTCCAGGGTGGAGGAGGATAAAGACGGGAAAATGGGACAACTGTAATAACATAATAAATTAAATATACTTAAAAATTTAAAAAAGTCTTCTTTTCAAGGGCTAAGAAATTTATATCTAATTGAATATTCAATAATTTTAAGTGGAGGAAAATCAGTGAGAGTCTCATAGCAAGATGATATTCCAAATATTGATAGGCATTCTTTCTTTTTGTTATTTTCTTCATGTTAGCCTTGACCTTATTCAATCAAAGGTATCCTTTACTTTTGGGAAGAAGAGGATAATTTTAACTGGAATGGGAAATCAAAGAAAGAGTCAATGTCCAAATACCGACTGTCAAAAACTGGGCCTAAGATATTTTATGGAATAATGAGCTTTGGTAATGGTTCCCCTGTACATGTCTAAAAAAGGAGTGAAGAATTAATATGATTCCAAGTTTCTGATTTGGGAAAATATATACATAAGGGAGCCACTGACAGAAGGATGGATTGTAGAAGATAGTGTGAAGGAGGAAAATAAAACATATGTGACCATATTGATAAGCGAATCATAGTGAGACTTCCATATTGATATCCTTCAGGAAACCATGGGTAGTTAGCATGTCTTTCAAAAACCACAATGATATAAGGTAAGCCTTTGGTCTAATACTTTATTTTGAAATCTATTCATATAACATTTTTTCCTTCCAAATGAAAAGGGCAATGTATACCTAATTACCATTAATCATTCCCATGTGAGATTCTGGGGGCTTGGAATCAAGACATACTGGGAAGAACCTCTCTTGAAAATAAATGGCCCACCTAAAACAAATGTACAATCACTGTGCAATGTGCAGGTAGGTGTTAATCAACAAGAAATTTATAAGTTTTTTACTTTTCAGAGAGTGTTATTGACTGAGCTGTGTCCCCTTCCCAAATTACAGGTTGAAGTACTAACCTCTAGTTCCTCAGATGTGTTTGTATATGGAGTTGATAAAGAGGTAATTAAGTTAAAACAAGGTCTCTAGAGTGGGCCCTAATTCAATATGACTGGTGTCCTTATATGAAGATGAGGACACAGACACAGAGAGGAAAGACTGTGTGAGGATATAGAGCAAAGACAACCTTCTACAAACCAAGGAAAAAGGCCCAGAAGAAACCAACCTTGCTGATACCTGATCTTGGACTTTCCAGCCTCAGAATTGTGAGAAAAGTAATTTTTGTTGTTTAAGCATCCAGTCTGTGGTGATTTGTCAAGGCAGCCCTAGCAAACCCATACAGAAATTTAATAAAGTTTTTCAATGTGTGTATATTTTAGAATGAGTTTCAATTTCCAAGACAGACTTTCTTCTTCCTTTTATGAAGAAGGTTCCACACTATGCAATTCTCTGTCTACAGTTAAAGTGGTTGTTTGTTTCTTCCCATTTACCAGGTTGCATTATCTGTTGTTAATCCTCCTTGAACTGACTTATGCTATTAAACAAGTAGAAATGGATAAAAAGACACCAATAATGCAGGCACTTGCATGGAGCTGCAGGGCTCTGTTCTTTTGTTTTTCTAAAGGGCTCCTAATTCTTGAAATCAGAAAGTGTATATAGAGGGGGTGAGAATATAGAGGCCAAGTAACTGAAAGCTGAGCCCTCTCGCTCATTCCCCCAGCATGGATGTTCAGCTGATCTTCTAACAAGTGACCTGAACAATCAATGGAATCTTAGCTGATGTGAATTTTTGAACCCAAGGAGTACAGAGGAAGCTTTGCACTATCTTGCAAGAGATTTATAAGTTGAAGGGGACATACACTGAGCAAGGTGCCTGCAGCAGAGGAGAGAACACAGGGAACCCACAACCTTAATCGGGAGAGACTTGGGAGGATATATGAAGTCCAGAAGACTCAAGTTACACACACACAGCGAGCAGAATGTCCATAACTGCAGCATCAACAGGAAGAGTTCAAGAGAAATTCTGTCTCCTAAAACTGTCAGAGGCACTGGCAGGCTATGGACAACCCCAACTGAGAAAGACTTTTTTTCCTTTTGGAGAAGCAAAGTGCACAAAGAGCCAGGCAGTGGCCCAGAGCTGCAGTGTGGGTGCCACGTAAGGACTTTTTTTGAGGGCAGCGGAGATGTGGCTGGGCAGGGACCACATGCATGCATGCAGCTGCCTTGGCAGCAAAGAGGCCATATTTAAAGTACAGTTCATGCCCAGTAAATCATGCTGGCCAGGAAGAGTAGAAAGCTGCAAGGTGAAGGGATTGCAGGGCCCCATCCACCATGGCTGGTGAGCAGAGAGAGGTCTGTACTCATAACTGAGGCTTTGGATCTGAGCCTGCTGTAAGAGCACTGAGCTAGGAGCTGAACAAGCAAAAGCTCAGTGCCTGAGATTCTTTGCAGCCAGGCAGGGCCACTCACACCTCGAAAACAAACTCCTGGAAGGGGAATGTGTGCCTACCTCCTGCCTACGGGATTTGCAAACTCTGCAGAACAGTAAGGCCAAGCTCAAGAATCCCCTGCAGGGCCCATATCCACAGGGGAAAGAAAGAGCATCTCCAAAGAAACCCTTTATGAACTTTTATCAGACACTATGCTATCTCCTCCTCGGGCCGTATTCCAAAAGTAGAGCAGAGAGATCAGAAATTGGTGCAACAAGAGGTATTCAGGGCCATGCCCAGCCTCAGCTCTCACACAGAGCTACCATCAGCACCAAGCAGAAAAGAACTTATCCTTTTACATAGATTGGCCCCTCACATGAAACAGACAGCTAATTCATCTGAAACTACACATTATTGTAAATAATCTGGGACAGGCCAATACATGTGATGTGGGGGTGAGGGAACATACCCACGTTCTTCCCTGAAGACTCAACAGCATCTCTTGGGGGGTGGCCCAGGAACCCCACCCTCCTGATCACATGAGGGACCACCTCTGGAGGCAGCTGGGGGTGTTACATACAGTGCTGTCGAATGTTAGAGGAACCACCCCTAGGTCTTGTGCTGATAAAAAGTCAACACAGCAGAACAGCAAGAACCAGCCAAGCTTGAAGGAGACAACCAAAGACTGTGGACTGCTTGCAACCTTGAACAAGGTGCCTAAAGCTAGACTGGGTCACCAGCTGACATCAGGGACTGATCCTGAAGAAGACAGTAGGCAAGCAAACACTAGACTCTGCTGAGATGAATTCTACCTCGTTCTTTTTCATCATTTGCATTATTTTTCTCCTGCATAGCTTTTTAACATGGTTTCTTTATCTTCATTTGTTCCCTATTATTTCACTATTTTTAATTTTCTTTTGTTTTATATATATATAATTAATAGTTATTTTTCATTTTTATTTTCGTTTCCACTCACATCCCATACTTCACTCTTCCCTTCTCTTACTCCATTTTTCCTTCATCCTTCTCTTTCTTATTTTTGGTTTAAATTAATTTTTCCCTTTCTACCTGTTTCCCTTGTTTGTATTCCTCACTCTTACTATTCTTCCTCTGTCCAATCTCTCAAAACCATCTTTCTTTCCATTAGTCATCTCACATTGTTTTCCCTTTCTTATAATATCCTTATTGTAATTCCACCTTCATTAATATTTGCTCAGTTGTAATCGATACAGGGGTTCATATTGCATTTCTTCATGAAATATATCCCTAGTGGTTCACTATTTTCTTCTTATTTTAAATCTCATATTTTACTGTTCACCTGTCCTACTCTATTTCACCTTCCTCCTGCCCTGTCTCATTTTCATTTTAAATATTATTTTCTCCCTTTCTTAGACTGGTTTCTAACCCTTACACTTATTATTTCTCCTCCCTCTATCCTCTCAAAATCATTTTACTTTCCTTTAGATATCGCACAATCTTTTTTTCTTATTATTATATTATTATTCTCTTTCCACCTTTATTAATCTTTGCTCACTCATTGTGGATATTGCTGCTGTGGTTGTTTTTCTTCAATTTGGTCCCTACATTTTCATTATTTTTTTCTCCAAACCTCATATTTTACTCTTCCCTTTTTATTCCATTTTGCCACATGCCCTCCCTATTTTATTTACATTGTAAATTTTATTTTCCCCTTTTCTTCACTTTGTTTCTATTCCCTACTCATAGTATTTCTGCTCCCCTACCCTCTCAAAGTCATATTTTTCTCTGTTAGTCACCTCATATTCTTTTTATATTCCATATAATATTCTTATTCTCTTTCAAATTTTACTAAAGCTAACTCATTTGTTATTGATATCATGGTAGTGGTTGAGGGGTATTTTTGCTGGTGTGGGTTTTGTAAGAAAAGTATAGGCAAATGTCTCTGATGAATATAGATGCTGAAATCCAAACAAAATATTGGCAATCCAGATCCAGCAATACATTAAAAAGATCATGCATCACAATCAGTGGGATTTATCACAGGAATACAAGGATGGTACAGTTTTGCAAAACAATAAATGTAATACACCACATAAGTAAAATGAAGGACAAAAAACACATGACCATATCGACAGATGCTGAAAAAGATTTGATAAAATCCAGCATCCATTTATGATAAAAACTCTCAGCAAAGTGGCAAAAGAAGGAGTATACCTCAACATAATAAAGACCACATATGAGAAACCCACAGCCAGCATCACACTCAATGGAGAAAAACTAAAAGCATTTCCCTTAAGATCAGGAACAAGACCAGGGTGTCTGTTTTCACCACTCTTATTCAACATATACTGAAAGTTCTAGCCACAGCATGCAAATTCAGAAGGAAGAAGTAAAACTGTCATTATTTGCAGACAACTTAATAGTATACATAGAAAACCCTATAGTTGCCACCAAAAAACTACTTGACCTAATAAGTGAATTTGGCAAAGTAGTGGGATACAAACTCAATATTCAGAAAGGGCATTTTTGTATGCCAACAATTAAATATCAGAAACAAAAACTAGAGAAAAAAATCCCATTTACTACAGCAGCAAGAAAAATAAAGCACCTATGAATAAATTTAACCAAGGAAGTAAAAGACTTGTACTCAGAAAACTATAGAATACTGAAGAAAGAAATTGAGGAAGATACAAATAAATGGAAGCATATTACCTGTTAGTGGATTAGAAGAATTAACATCATCAAAGTGTCCACACTACCCTAAGCAATCTATAGATTCAACACAATTTCTATTAAAATAGCAGTGGTATATTTCACTGAGGTAGAAAAACTACTACGAAAATTTATATCAACCAATAAAGACCCCAAATAGACTCTGCAATCTTGAGAAAGAAAATAAAGTTGGAATGATCACAATACCTGATATGAAACTATACTACAAGGCTCCTGTAATCAAAACAGCCTGGTACTGGTATAAGAACAGACACATACATCAATGGCTGTGGAATAGAGAGCCCAGAAATAAACCCATGTTTCTATGGTCAATTAATATTTGACAAAGGGGGCATGAGCACACAATGGAGTAAAAACAGTCTCTTCAATAAATGGTGTTGGGAGAACTGGACTGGTACATGCAAAAAAATGAAAACAAACCACCAACTTACATCATACACCAGAATAAACTCAAAATGGATAGAAGATTTAAATATAAGTTGTGAGACCATAAACTACAGAACTATGTTTTTCTGGAGGAAAACATAGGTAGGAAATTTTCAGGTATTCCAGGCAGCAATATTTTTGCTGATATATCTCCTAGGGCAAGGAAAATATAAACTAATGGGACCACATCAAATTAAAAAGCTTCTGCACAGCTAAAGAAACCACCATCAAAATGAAAAGGGAACTGACTGAATGAGAGAACATATTTGCCAATAATACATTGGACAAGGGTTAATTCTCCAAAATATGTAAAGTACTCAAATGACTCAAAACCAGGAAGAAAGAAATCTAATTAAAAAATGGGCAAAGCCCCTGAATAGACTCTTCTCCAAGGAGAACATACAGAGGGCCCATTCACATATGAAAAGATGGTTAACAATACTAGCCATCAGAAAGATGCAAATTAAAACCACAATGAGATAATATCTCATACTTCTCAGAATGGCCATCATTAATAAATCAACAAACAAGTGCTAGCCAGGATGTGGAGGAAAGGGAACCCTAGTATACTGTTGGTGGGAATGCAGACTGGGGCAGCCACTGTGGAAAACACTATGGAATTTCCTCAAAAAATTAAAAATGGAATTGCCTTTTGGACCAGCAATTCCACTGCTGGAAATATGCACTAAGAATGCCAGAACACCAATTCAAAAGAACTTATGCACCTCAATGTTCATAGCAGCACTATTTACAATAGTCAAGTGATGGAAACAGCCTAAGTACCCATGAGTAGATAAGGGGATCAAAAAAACTAGTACATTTACACAATGGAATACTACACTACACAGCAGAAAAAAAGAAGGAATTCCCACCTTTTGTGACAGCATGGATGGAATGGAAACTATTACGCTAAGTGAAATAAGTGAGTTGGTGGAAGACAAATACCATATGATCTCACTTAGAAGAGGAATCTAATGAACAAAATAAACTAATGAGCAAAATAGAACCAGAGACATTGAAGCACAGAGTAGGCTGACATTAACCAGAGGAAAGGAGGGAGTAGGATAATGGTAGAAAGAAGGGGAAGGGACTAGTTAAGAAACATGTATGAATGACTCATGGACATGGGTCATGGACATGACAATGGTGTGGGGACTGACTATGGGGGTGGGAGGTGGGTTTAGTGGAGGAGGGCAAAGGGGGAAAAATGGAGACAACTGTAATAGAATAACAATAAAAAAGTATATACTCTATTGATTACAAAATTACTTATTTTTAATGTTATTATGTCTTTGTGTTTTTGAAAAGATCTCCTAATTCTTGGAATTCAAAAGAATATATTTTTTGTTGATTACATATTTACTTATTTTTAATGTTATTTTCACTAATCAGCCCCTTTGGTTAAAAAAGTGATCATAAAAGGTAGCACACAGGGCGTTGGTCTAACTGGATCTGTGAGATTCCATTTTACTAGAATAGTGAATCAGAATTAAATTGTGAATCAGAAATATCTGGGTCCTGAATTTTGTATCACAATGCATTGGCATGACCTTAGTCTCTTGGCTGCTTGGTTTCATTACTACAGGTGAAAAAGGATAATGAAATGTGATCTGCTCACACGCCAGAGTTGTGGTGACCTTTACTGTAAGCAGAAACACCTTGTGAACTAAACTCCATAACAAAGTTTCTTGCCTACAGACAGAAATGGGGACCAATCCTTTCATGGAGGTGGTGTGCCTTTTTAATAAAACAGACATGTGTTATTGATTTGTCTTTTTAAAAGAAGATGCTATGATAATTACACATCCTTGACATTTACAGAGTATGTTGTCATTTATAAATTACTTTGCAAGTATTCAACTGTAAAGGAAATCTTTGAAACAAAAAATTACTCTAGTAACTCTTACCTCCTCTGTCTTTACGTACAAAATAAGGACAGCAACCTTTCACCAGAAACTTTTCACTGGAAAAGTGCCATCACTTCATTAAGACTTCAATTACTACTTTAAAATAATATTAAATATCTCAAACATTCAGAAAAGAGTAATATAATAAATACATCCCTTTTTATAGCAAAGGCCAACAACATATGCTTCAGGTTTCATTAAATAAATTAAAAATTACAAATTTAGGTAAAATTTCCTTTTCTCTGCAATCCCAATTCCATCTTTTTTTTTCCATATACAGCCACTCTTCTAAAAATAATGTGCATTATTCTCTACTATGTTTGTTTGCTTTCTCTTTTTTTAATCTTTACCCAAGGACATTTTTTTCATTGCATTTAGAGAGGGGGGAGACAGGAGGGGACAGAGGGAAACATCAATGCGAGAGAGAAGCAGTTGCCTCCTACACCTGCCTGGTTGGGGATGGAACCTACAACCCAAGCATGTGCTCTGTCTGGGAAACAAAAATTTGGTTTAACTAAATATGTGTATGTTCATAAATAGTATGCAGCATTCTTGTTTCGCATGTTTAAAAAACCTTTGCTTAAAATACATATTACTCTGGAAATTATATTCCTCATTTAATATTATGACTTCTAGATCTATCCATGTTGATAAATTCAGATAATGGTCATTCATTTTTATTAGTGAGTCATATTCCAATGCACATGTATTCACTCTCCAGTGCACCTTTTGGTTTTGCTTAATTTCTTGCAATTTCACAGGATTATGCATTGAACCGCCTTTTACACGTATCTCTTTGTTACACATGCGAGAGATTTCCTCTAGTATGTTACCCTGGAGTTGGGTCATAAAGATTCATGTCATCAAATGTGTCAGATATTATGAAAATTCTCCTTTCCTACATATTCAAAACTATTGGTATTATTAGGCTTAGCTTTTCCAAATTGTAGAGAAATGCATTTGGTTTTTCAGATTACCATTAAGTTTTATAATCTTCTCACATCTTTAGTAATATGAAAATTTTCTATTCTATGAATTGACTCATCCTACAGTTTGTCCATTATGGTTGGCTGAATAATGGCCCCCAGAAGATGTCCATACTCCAATCCCTAGAAGCTGTGGATATATTACCTTTCACGCCAAAAGAAATTGTGCAGATGTGATTGTTAAAGATTTTCAAAGGAAGAGATTATCATAGATTATACAGGTGGGCCCAACGTAGTTACAAGGGTCCCTGTATGAAGAATGCGAAAGGGCCAGAGACAGAGAAGGACATGTGATAACAGTATTACAGGTTGGGTTACTACAAGGCCATAAGCCAGGGAATGTGGGCAGCCTCTGGAAACTGGAAAATGCAATGGAAACTGCCAAAAAAAATGGAATAATATTCCAGTTTCAAGATTTCTTAACTTTCAGGCTTCTGACCTCCATAACTGTAAGAGAATACATTTGCATTAAGCCTGAGTTTTTCCTTGTGAATTGTTACTTAATCAATGCAAAGCTAATGTACCCATTTTCTAGCGGGCTTTCTTCTTATTGAATTTAGGAAGTACACCCACACACATATACAGGTAATGATGATAAATATAGACACATACATTTCTCCTTCATGTTTAACCTATATAACTATGATCTTTTTTTTCCCCCAAGTTCAGTGTTTTAAAAGGATTTCCTGAAAATTATCTTTGAGCTTTTTATTAATTTTAGCATACATTGCAGTCACATTTTTAATGTCTAGGATTTCTTTCTTATTTCTATCCTGGCTGGTGTGGTTCAGTGGATTAAATGCTGGCCTGCGAACCAAAGGGTCACTGGCTCAATTCCCCGTCAGGGCACATTCCTCTGTTGGGGGCCAGGTCCCAAGCAGAGGGTGCGAGAAAGGCAACCACACATTGATTTCTCTCTCTTCTTCCCTCCCTTCCCCACTGTCTAAAAATATATAAATAAAAAAAAGAAAATTTTTCCCATTTCCTATTTATTTCTTTTTAATCATCGCCTGCTTTTATTTCATGAATGGAATATATCATTTCATGTCTTTGACAATATAAATTATACTTTTTTAACTTTAGGGAGCCTTTGCTCTTATAGATTTGGAAGAGGTACCACAAGCACAGATTGGAAACTCTTTGAATACAGGTGTGGTTCATCAGATAGTAAACATTACTACTGACTGATTATCCACAACTCAGAGATTTTATTTGGGACCCTCAAATGTTGGTCTCCATCAGTCTTTACTCTTTTTCTCATCATTTTTTCCAAAATAGGAGTCCCCCTATCTCTTGTGGCGCAATTCTAGACCTAGCTGCTCACTTTAAGAAAGCTGATTAGAAAAAGGGAGCTGTCAAGGCATTCTCAAAAACTATGTATAGACCTTTATGTGACCTGCATTTGCACTGAACGATGTTTCACACTTACACTATGGTCTGTAGGAAAAGGAATAATTTTTAGGCACATTGAACACATTTGCCCTCAGAGTTGTTTACCATCTATAATTCTTAAGCCTTCCAACAATCTTAGTTAGAACAGAATGAACTATACTGTAGTAGCAAATAAACCCTGAAATCTCAATGGTTTGACAGAATAAGTGTTCATTTTCCTGTTGCATACAGTCTGATGCAGGTAATTCAGCTCTCCTAGAAGGAAGGCATTCATCTACTTGAAGACTTAAGGATCCAGTCTGTATCCGTCTTACAGATTTACCATCTAGAATATGTGGCTCCCAAGTTCACCTTTAGAAAAGAAAGGTAGAGTAGGAGGATGGCCCAAAGTGATTTATGATTCCACACTGGTTGCCATTTTCTGTCACTAGTCAAACTAACAGAAATAGCTTTTAAAAAATAAGAATAATAACCAGAAGAATGCTTTATAAGAGACACGTTACAACTGCCCATATTTCATTGTTCAGATCTCAGTCAAATGCCTCCAATGTAACTGCAAAGGAGACAGGAAGAGACCTTTCTCTGTGCTATGGAAGAGGCAAAAGGTGATAAACCATAGCTGTGCGTTTGCTCCAGCTGTGCCATGAAAACCGGCTTTCTTCTCGCAGATCTTCCAGCTGCAGGGGTTCTGTCAGCTTTTCCCCTCTGCTCAGTGCATCACCACTCATCCATTTGCTTTCCAGCTCCAAAAGTCTGTTGGCATTTCTTTTTAGCTGTCATAGCCTTTCCTATTATTTTTGTACTTCAGAGTTTATCTTTTTATTATTTTACTTTCTTTAAATGGGGTTTCAGAATGTAGAGCAATAAACAGCTCTGTTCATTTTGCCCTATTTAACCAGAAACCAGAAAAGTTATTTGACAGAAAAAAATCTTTGCTCAAGTCACCTAATGATCAATTTTTAAATCAAGAAATTCCTAAAGAACTAAATCTACTTGATACATGGAAAAATACTAGTTAAATTAATTTAAAATGTATGAGTAAAGTATTAAATTGTGAAAGTTTCATTTCTATTCATCTTAATCTAAATTATGTAATATTTGTTTATAGAATATAATACTTCCAATATATGCTTTACAGTTAAACAGTTTTATTTAGAAGTAAAAGTATAACTAAAATTACTTTAGAAGCCTTAAGAAAACAGTGGGCCATTCAAAACCACAGTTATTCCAATTATTAGCAAAGCACTACTATCTTTATGGTAGTAGCTTACACAAATTATAGCATACTAACAAGGGAACAGTTGCTTAAGGAGTTTATGAATTCTAATTTAAAGAATGACTGCAAGATAACATCATGAAAATAATACCAGGGAATAAAATTTGAATGGAGAAATGAAGAGAAATGAACCAGAACTGAGATTGGTTTTAAAAGAATAGATTTGGGAAATCAAATAAAAATATATGCTATTTATTTTCATGATTTTGATTCCAGACTAGTAGCATTTTTCTGCTACCAGTCACATTAGTAGGGATAGTTCTAAAAATAAGAATAACCTAAAAGAGGAAAACATGTACACACCAAACTTTATATGAAATACTTGGCTGCTTTAAAAACTAAACTGCACAATGACCTGCCTACTACAAGATAAGATTCAGCAAGTGAAGACATTTGAATAAACAGAGGTTTTCCTTAAGTTGACTGCAAGAGAATTTTGAAATATAAAAGCAATTTAAAGTTATGAAGAAAGATATTAAAATTTACTGAGAAATTTTAGCTGGAAGATTATGTGTTTTATTTTGTCTATTACCTCCTTAATTGGCCAAAATAATCTGATGTAATTTATGCCTTCTTTGACAAAAATAATGTTTATGTTAGGTTAGAATTTCTACCAATTGGGGGATGTTACTTGAGCTGTATAACATTTTTTGTCTAATTATCAATAAAATAAAGCAGCTATTAAAATACCTCTTAATTTCTTATTTTGATTTATACCATTTTAAACTTGTTAACAGTAAGTCTAATATCATGCATTAAAGCCAAAATAGCAATATAAAATTGTTTTTTGAATATCCTGTCCAGCTACTTCTGTAGGACAGAGACAATTCTACAGATATGAGGTAAGCACACATTTACTACGATTTGAATTCTTGAAAAGGAGTATCCTTGAGAGTGATTATACTAAAACAAAATAAATGTTTAGTATTGTGATCATTTCTTATTGCTAGAAAACATTATTTTACAGAGATATAAAATGCAATGTAAGTCACAGAATAAAATGGATTTTACATTCTCCAAATTTATTAGAGTACTAAGAATGACACATAGCTGCACACTTGTGTACGTGTGTGTGTAAATGATTGGACATGAAAATAGTATCAACAACCATCTAACAGTCTTAGCCATTACCCTCTTCTACTGAGAAGTAAACTGATACCCCCAAAAGTTATATAATTTTGTAAGGACACACAGCAAAAATACAGAATGGCCAAGGCTACAATTAAATTCCTCTGTCATTCAGACCAAAATTATGTTTATAGTTGATCCATGTGACAGTTCTTTTCAACACAGGCTCAAATTTATAAGACCTGAACGTTGCAGAGAAGAAGAAAAGCCTGTCTTGATTTCCAGGTTTGGAAAACAATGGCAGTTGCCTAACTCTGAATTTCTGCTACCAATACTAACCACAGAAAATATCAACGAGAAGAGCAAATAAAACCACACTGGCGACAGAAAACATACACACACACACACACACACACACACACACACACACACAACCCTAAGTAGAAAAAAAATTCTGACAGATTACCTATTGACCACCTACAGATGCAACTTACTGGGTTTGGAAAGCAGGAAAGAGGCATCCTAAGAGAGTCCATAAAAAAATACCACAGAGATGTAAAAGACTTCAATAAAACACAGACAAATCACTTCCAGAGAAAGAGTGTTCACTAATAACTCCAAAATACAGAATGCTGATCAGCCATTGGTAATTCACAGCACAGATACAGAGGAGAGCCTTGAAGGTGTGCAGGACCGGAAGTGGCAGTTTTGGAGAGCATTCCTTTGGAGGGTAATTATACACAAAAAGAACAACTGGTAGTCCTTAGAAATGAAGCAGTACAAGAAGAGAAGAAAATGGTAGGGTGAAATTAAGGATCCTGCAGAAACAAAGGTGAAAAAGACTTACCAATCTTTCCCCACCACCACTATCAGCAGTAACATAGATAAATGAAACCTCACCAAAGATGGCAGAACTGACAGAAGAGGATGTTTTTGAAACAGCAACTGTTCAAGAAATGAATAGGAATAGAAATAAAGCAGACTACAGCCATTCAAAACTACAAAGAAAAATCAGAAAATGTAAAAGATTTTCTGCTGGTAAGAAGTCTCCTCCAAACAACCAGGAACAAAGAAGAAAAATACTGTAATACAACACACAAAACTGCAATAAGAATCCTCAAATAAAATATACCTTGAATCAGAAATACAAAAACTAAGACCACAATGGAAAGAAAAAGAGGAAAAAAAATAAGAATTGATTGAACTCAAAAAGAAAATAGAAGAAAACATCATTTCAAAAATGAGTACTGAATTATAAGATGCCTAAATATGTTCTTTAGGCATCTTATAATGTAGGCCACTGAGGAAGAGTAGGGGGAAAACAAAGAGAAAAAAAATGAGATAAAGAAGTAAAATGAGTCAGAGAAAGTACATGAAATGGTCCAACATACATTTTTTTGACATTCTGCGGGGTAGGGGACATTAATATATACTGGAACAAAACAACATTTATAATATAATCCTCAAAATAACTTTCCCAAACTAAAAGAACTAAATATATACATTGAAAGGACATACCAGGTAGCACAAAAATCTGACTCAAAACAATTAACTTCAAGACACATACTAGTAAAACTATTAGACTTTAAAGACAAAGAAAAATATTCAGGCAAAAACATGAAATAAGTTCCAAAGACCAAAAATTAACTGGCAACAGCCTTTTCAAAAATAACATAGAAATCAAAGCTACAGTGGAGTAGCAATTTTCAAAACAAAGTAAGAAGAAAATGTGAACTGAGAATATTATATCCTGCTAAGCTGCTCTTCGAATAGTTTGTAATCTGCCAAATTCAAGAAAAACAGCAAATTGTGATTTTTCCATAGGAATTTAACAAAACTTGAGTTTTAACTGACCAAAGGCAATTTTTAAAGCTTTTGTAAAAAATAAAACTTCACCTTTTAATATATATTAACTGTAAATCTAAGACTACAGTGAGAGTGGAGTCACGGTAGAAGAAGAATATATAAACATTATATGTTCTGACAAGTAGAAATAATTCAGCTAGAAGATAAAGAGATATGGGATAGAAAAAATGAGAAAGGAGAATAAGATTATAGGTCACAAGTGGGAGTCATTTAAAAGTGATATAACACAGTAATAGATTAGAAACTTATAATGTAGAATATACCTTCTTCTTAAACAAACATAGAACATTCGTAGAGATTTATTATAGATTATAATATCTATAATATAAGTATAGATATTATACCTATACAATTGTATATTACAATTCTATATTGTATAATACCTATGCAATATATATACAATATACCTATAAACAAACAAAATATCCATAGGTTCTACAAAGTACAAATATTACAAACAGCAATCTATTTATAGAGCAATAAAACTAAAAATTAAAAATAATACAAAAACAGACTTCCAGCCAAGATGGAGGCATGGGTAGACACACGTTGCCTCCTTGTACAACCAAAAGAAGGACAGTGACAAATTTAAAAACAAAAACAACCAGAACTGACAGAAAATTGAACTGTATGGAGGTCCAACAACCAGTAGGAGGATGGAGACAGGCAACTGGGGTGGAGAGGACTCCACCCTGCAAGGTGGCTGCTGGAAGACAGGGTGAGGCAGCTGCTGACAGAGTGGACAATCCCACATTCAAGTGCGGATAAACTGGGAGGAACAGCTGGGGAGCAAGATAGACCACAGAATCTAGGGTTCCAGTGGGGGAAAATAAAGCCTCAAATCCCCTTACTGAAAAAAACCTGTGGGGGGTTAGGTGGCAGGAGAAACTCCCAATCCCACAGGAGAATTTGTACATAAACCCACCCATCTGGGAATCAGCACCAGAGGGGCCCAACTTGCTTGTGGTTGTGGTTAGAAATGACTGAAAGCTAGCAGAGAGCTGAACAGGCATCATTGTTCCCTCTTGAACACCTCCCCCACCTACACCACCACAACATAACAACATGGGTTGCCCTGCCCTGGTGAATACCTAAGGCTCCGCCCCTTACTATGTAACAGGCACACCCATACCAAAAAAAAAAAAGTGACCCAAATGAAAGAACAGATCAAAGCTCCAAAAAAAAAACAAACATACAATTAATCAACAAAGAGATAGCCAACCTATCAGATGCACAGTTCAACAATGTGTAATCAGGATGTTCACAGAGTTGGTTGAGTATGGTCGCAAACCAGAGGAAAAAGTTAAGGCTATGAAAAGTGAAATAAAGGAAAAAGTACAGAAAACCAACAGTGACGGGAAGGAAACGGGGACTCAAATCAACGATTTGGACCAGAAGAAAGAAATAAACATTCAACCAGGAGAGAATGAAGAAACAAGAATTCAAAAAAAATGAAGAGAGGCTTAGGAACCACCAGGACAACTTTAAATGTTCTAACATCCAAATCATAGGGGTGCCAGAAGGAGAAAAGGAAGAGAAAGAAATTGGAAAATCATGTGAAAAAATAATGAAGAAGAATTCCCTAATATGGCAAAGGAAATAGACTTCCAGGAAGTCCTGGAAGCTCAGAGTCCCAAAGGAGTTGGACCCAAGGAAGCACACACCAAGGCACATCATAATTACATTACCCAAGAGTAAAAAGGAGGAGAGAATCTTAAAAGCAACAAGAGAAAAGGAGACCATTACCTACAAAGGGGTTCCCATAAGACTATCAGCTGATTTCTCAAAAGAAATCTTACAGGCAAGAAGGGGCTGGAAAGAAGTATTCCAAGTCATGAAAGGCAAGGACTTCCATCCAAGATTACTCTATCCAGCAAAGCTATCATTTAGAATGGAAGGGCAGATCAAGTGCTTCCCAGATAAGGTCAAGTTCAAGGAGTTCATCATCACCAAGCCCTTATTCTATGAAATGTTAAAGGGACTTACCTAAGAAAAAGAAGAAGATCAAAACTATGAACTGTAAAATGACAACAAACTCACAACTATCAACAACCGAACATTAAAAAAACAAAAACAAACTAAGCAAACTATAACAGGAACAGAATCACAGAAATGGAGATCACATGGAGGATTATCAGCAAGGAAAGAGAGGGAGGGGTTGGGAGCAAAAATATGGGAATTAGTAGCATAATGGTAGGTATAAAATAGATAGTGGGAGGTTAAGAACAATATAGGAAATGAAGAAACCAAAGAACTTATATGTACGACCCATGAACATGAACCAAGGGGTATGGGAATATGGGTGGGAAGGGGTGTGCAAGGTGGAGGGTAATAAAAGGGAGACAATTGAACTGTAATAGCATAATCAGTAAAATATATTTAAAAAATAAAAATAAAATATAAAATATAAAACAAACAAAAACAAAAGAAAATGTCTTCCTTAAGTGGAAATCTTCCTTTATTACAAGATTATAACACCTTGTATCAAACAACTCTTGGGTTAAAGGGAAAATACAAAAAGAATTTATGAAAATTTTTAAATAAAATTATAATAAAATCACTACGTGTTAAGAATCTATGGGACCTGTTCAAAACAGTAATCAGATAAAAACTGATAACCCTAAACCTTTATGTCAATGCAAATAAAGACAAATTAATTACATAATACCCCAAATAGCCTACATATTTAACATAAAACCTATCAAAATTCCAGTAGCATTTTTTGCAGAAATAACCCCAATATTTGTATGAAACCACAAAGGACCCCCAACAGCCAAAGGAACGTTGAGAAAGAAGAACAAAGCTAGAGTCATCCTACTCCTTGATTTCATACTATACTGCAAAGCTATACTAATCAAAACAGTATGGTAATGAATATAAACATACACATGTATTAAAGCAACAGAATAGAGAGCCCAGAAATAAATCCATGCATATTTCATCAATTCATTTATGACAACAGATCTAAGAACCCATAATGGGAAAAGGATAGCCTCTTCAGTAAATGATGTGAGGAAAACTAACGGTCACATGCAATAGAATGAGACTGGACCACTGTTTTATATACTACACAAAAATCTACCCAGAATGAAGTGAACATTTGAATGTAAGACCTTGAACTGTAAAACTCCTAAAAGAAAACATAGGCTATAAACTTCTTGACATAGTTCTTGACAATGATTTTTTCGATTTGACACCAAAAGCAAAGAAAACAAAAGTAAAAGTAAACAAGTGGAATTATATCAAACTTCTTATTCGTAGAAAAGCAAATAATCAACAAAATAAAGGCAGCTTATCAAAAGGGAGAAAATATTGTCAAATCATATATTCAATAAGTTCAATAAGGGTTTAATATCCATAATATGAAAAGAACTCATGAACTCAATAGCAAAAAGTAAACATTCATTTGGCCAACAGGTACATGAAAAGATGCTCAACGTCACTAATCATCATGGAAATGCAAATCAAAATCACAATGAGATACCACCTCATACCTGTTTGAATGGCTACTATCAAAAAGACAAGAAACAACAAGTGTTGGAGAGGATATGGGGAAAATGGATCCCCAGTGCAATATTGGTGGGAATGTAAAATGGTGCAGCCACTATGGAAAACAGTATGGGGTTTCCTCAAAAAAAAAATTAAAATTAGAACAATCACATGATCCACCAATTCCAATTTTGGATATTTGTTCAAAGAAAAGGAAAACACTAATTTAAAAATATATAAAGTCTATCTAGAAAATGTCCAACCATTGTTAATTTAATGAGAATGGTTTGTGTGACATCTATGTAACCTGGAAGCCAAGGAGAGTGGACTGGAATGCACATGCATGAACAATAAGGATTTCACTATATCAGTCAGTGAGGGCAGAAGACACTGTGGAGTAAGCATGTGTATTATGTGGCCATTGCATTCAGAATGACTGAGCAAGTAGAGCAGGAAATCTGCATCAAATTTTGCATTAAGCTTTTACATTCCTCCATGTAAACTATTCAGATGAATGTGCCTGTTCATGCATCAGGTCTTGTGTAGAACTTTTTTGTGTATCATTAAACCCAGGTGACTCAACCCCTCTATGCCCCACATTTGGCACCCTGTGACTTCTGGCTTTTCCCAAAACTGAAATCATCTTTGACAGGGAAGAGGCTTCAGACCATCAACAAGATTCAGGAAAATAAGATGGGGCAGCTAACAGCAATTCAGAGAACTGTGTGAGGTCCCAAGGTGCCTACTTTGAAGGGGACTGAGACATCATTGCCTTATATACAATGTTTCTTGTGTCTTGTATCTTCAATAAATGTCATATTTTTCATAATACATGGTTGAATACCTTCTGGATAGCCATTGTATATGTATACCCATGCTCATTGTAGCATTATTTATAATAGCAAAGCCATGGAAAAAACCTGTGTCCACTTACAAATAAATGGATGAATAAATTGTAATATATATACAATTGCCATGTACAAGAACACAGTATAAGTTTACCAAAGATTCAAGACAATTTTTGCATAACAAAAATCCCCATAAGCAAAGTAAAAAACACAAACTGCCAACTGAGATGCAACATGAGAAGATGCATGAGAGATACAGGGCTAATATCCCTAACTACAAAGATTTCAAAATGAGAAGAGACAAAATTTCCTTCAGGAATACAGGCAAACAAGATAAACAGACAATCCATCAAATAATCTGTAACTATGGATATCCTAAGTATATGGATAAGTGTTCAAATTCATACACATAATATAAATGGAAATTAAAACTATTATGGTACCAGTTTTCATATTTGGTTGGCAAAAAATGCAAAAGCTGGCAGAACACTCTTAGTAAGGCTTTGTATGGCAATGCAATATTGCATCACTCTCATGAATGAGAATTTGGCAATATCTAACAAAATTTGTATGCATTATTCTTTACTGAGCAATCACATCTAACAGAATTTATCCTGAAGATACAACTGCAACAACATGCAAATTATAGGCAAAAGGTTATTCACTACAGAATTATTTGTAATTGAAAAATGTTGGAAACTACCCTTATGCCCAGACAGGAGTTTGTTTAAATAAGCGGTGGCATACACAGTCAATGAAGTACTATGCAAATGTACAAAAGGATAGAGGAAGATCTTGAATAACTGATATAGAGTAGTTTTCAGGAAACAATATTAAGTAAAAAATGCTAAAGAGATTATGTTACTATGTTACCCTTCATGAAAGAAAAAAAGTTAAAATGAGAAAATATAAAGAAACACAGAAGATAAACTGAAAAATGAAAAGTTTATTATCTACAAGGAGCACTCAGAAGACATAAAATGAAGGTATTTAGGAGGGTGTAACATTTCTTTAAATCTCACTTTTTGTATAATATTCACTTCTAGAAACATAGTAATGTTTAATATATCTTTTAAAAAGTTAATGATAACAAAGGGAAACTAAAATCTAAAGCTGAAAAAAATGGAAAAAAGAAAAAGAAAAAAATGCTCCATTCCTAACAAAACAACAAAATATTCTCTAACATTTTCATAAAACAAATTATGAAAACATGTTTTGTCTGTGGTCTGCAATTTTTTTTTGTTTTCATAGGGATAGGAATAGACAATTTCTTTCCATTTCTACTTTGGTAACAAAGTAACAATAATATTTTAGCTTTAGCAAGGATGTTTCTTTTTGTAGAGTGAAAATTTATTAGCCTTCAGGAACTTCTTTCAGGGTAAATCATTCTAGTGGCCTGAGAATTTAAGGTATGTTTCACTTGTACCAAATGATCACAGGTCTTAAAAGACTGGCAATGCCAAAAGTTAAAATAAGACTGCCAATCCCCTATGTTAAAATAAGAGTAAAATCTATAAAATTCATCTGAATTTTATTCACACAAACAATAAATTGAATGCCTTTCATACTCGTATAAACTGACTGAATGCCCAGTCTACAGATCAGACTTTATAATTCAGATCTACTTATACTTTTAAAAAACAAAGCGAATAAAACTGAATATAGAAGACTACTTCATTTTATTATTTTAAGGTATTATAAAAATGCAATAACAATAAGACTGGTATCTCGGAAAGAATGATGTATAGGCTATAGAAAAACTACTTTATTTTTTTAAGAGTTTATTTATTTTTTAGAGAGAGGAAGGAAGAGAGAAAGAAAGGGAGAAAAACATCAATGTGTGGTTGCCTCTTGCATGCCCCCTACCAGGGACCTGGCCTGCAACCCAGGGATGTGCCCTGACTGGGAATCGAACCAGTGATCCTTTGATTTGAAGGCCAGCACTCAATCCACTGAGCCACACCAGCCAGGGGAAAAGGAAAAAAAAAAAAAAAAACTACTTTAAAATGGAATAATAGGATCTCAGAGAAACTCCTGTTAAAAATAAAAGAGACAAAATAGGATATGCAATGAGACAATTAAAAACAAAAGATCTTTAAATCCAATAGATAAATCAATGATTAGGGAGCAGAATGGCACCAAGAATAATACAACTGCCTACCACATTGTAAATACAACTTGAAATGGAAATTGCTTGAGGTGATTATCAAAAATTTCAGTAATCAATGGAACATCGAGTAAAGGGCATTAATTAAAGCTCTGTGGTGTCCTAGATTGATAACTTCCCAGGAAGGCACCAGGAGGAGCTTTCATTATGGAAGTAAAGGCAGGGTGCTCCTATTACAAATGAAATGATAAACAGCCATTGCCATAATCAAAAGAGCAAAAACAACAGGCCACTTGTCCCCACAGTATCACAGAGCACACCGAAAGAAAAGTGATCTCATGATAGATACAAGTACAGAGCAAAAGGAATCCACACTTGAGGATATTTTTTAATGATTAAGGGAAACTTCAAGTTCATCCTAGTAGTCAATAGACACACAAAAATAATGTTTTCCTGAATGCATCAGATCCACACACACAAAGTGTGCTTTTCAGAGGTAGATGTAGCCTTTTTAGCAAAAACCTTGATTGACTATGCCCACATAGTTTATTGGGTTGGACAGAAATGAAATGACTGTGTAAACAACACGGCCTCACAGATGTCAAGAGTAATACTTTTGTCTGTTTATTTCAGTAGAAGACAAATAGAAATGTTCCTATTGAACACCACACTTTCCTAGTAACCTAGTCATTTCATGATAGTATGTAATTTCTACATACTTTGATGACTAAATGAAATGAATAGCATAGATTTTATGACAACGTAAGAAAAAAAATACTTGTTTGGGTTCAATATGCTGCCTAGAACTCAAAGAGAACATGGTGATTTTTGGCTTCCATTTTAGCTTGGAAAGTGTTGCTGCAGTTCTCACAAAAACAACAAAAAAGACCAAACTGAAAATTAATAAGTTTTTTTAGATCTCTCAGAAAATATTAATCACAGGGCAGATGGCTGCCCTCAAAATTGGAGAGACGAACAGGTGGATGCAGAGAATCGCAAATAACTGATTGACAGATTGCTGGTAGACAAGCATTTTAGTCAAAACTCTGGGTAGGAGGGTCCTAGTATACATCCCACATTTATTGAGTATCACCTCACAGGTTCGCATGAGGAAAAGAAAAACCTCTACACGCTTCCAGCAGGGAAGGGGGAAATTAGCCATTTTGAAACATACCTGGAGAATTATTCTTTAAAAGGCCTGCCCTCCGACTATTTTACCAAAACCTAATCAACTGGGATTTTACCACAGCGTAAGTGATCTGGGAAATGGAAAATACCCAATTCCAGCACCCTCTAGATTTTCTGTATTATGTAAGGGGGGAAGGAGTACTAAAAAGTATGTGTGAAGGCCATATCTCAGTGCACAGGTTCAATAAAAGATTAAGACCTAATCACAGGACTATAAAATGCTTCACCTCTCCTTAAAACTTAGTATATTGTCAATAAGGCCATATAATAACAGGGAATCAGAACAGAAAGAGCTGCATGTCCCAGGCCTCATTTAGGAAGAATTCTCTAAGGAAACCCAAACACAATAGGAAGAAAAGATAAAGAAAAAAAGAAGAATATCAGAGAAATATTTAATATTTTAACCTTAACACCTATGGCTACAGCAAATATAGCCTGACCCTAGCCAGATATAAACTTCATACCAAAAAGCCTATCTATCTCGGTTAAAGAACACAATTTGAAAAGACAGAGCAAGCATCAAATACAGACTAAGATATAGCAGAAACTTTGATATTATCACACTGGAAATTTTTTAAAAGGTATGATTAATATGCTGAAGGCTCTAATGTAAAAATAGACACTATGCAACCAAAGATGGGTATTATGAGTAGAGAATCTAAATTCTATGAGCAAATCAAACAGAAATAATAGAAATCAAAACACTGAAATGGAAATGAAAAATGTCCTTTGATGGGCTAATAAATAAACTGGAAATAGCCAAGGGAAGAAATCACTGAGCTTAAAAAAAATGTCAATAGAAACTTCCAAAACTAAAATGTAAAGGAAAAAAATTAAAAAGACATAACAGAGTACCCAAGAACTACAGGACAATTACAAATGATGTAACATGTAATGAGATTACCAGAAGAAAAAGAGAAAAAAATAGAAGAAATGTTTGAAATAATTATACGTAGGAATTTTCCAAATTTCATGACAGACAACCAAGCCACAGATCCAGAAAGCTCAGGGAACACCAAGCACAGCGGGAAAAAAAAAATAACATAGCATAGCATAACATAACATAACATGACACAAAATTTAAAACTATACCTGGGTATCCTATATTCAAACTGCACTAAATGAAAGACTAAAAGAAAAATTTTAAAAGAAGCTGGGGTAAAGGGTGAGTGGTGGAAAAATACCTTATACACAGAGGAGAAAAGGTAAGAATTACATCAGATTTCTTTTCAGAAACCATTCAAGCAAAAAGAAAGTAGAATGTTGAATTAAAAAAAAAAAACCCAAAACTGGAATTCCAGTGATAGTACCTTTTAAAGATTTTTTAAAAATTAAAATTATATATATATATTTTTTAATATATTTTATTGATTATGCTATTACAGTTGTCCCATTTTCCCCCATCATTCCCCTCCACCCTGCATGCCCTCTCCCACCCACATCCCCCCCTTTAGTTCATGTCCATGTGTCATAAGTTCTTTAGCTTCTACATTTCCCATACTATTCTTGCCCTTCCCCGTCTATTTTCTACCCACTATCTATGCTACTCATTCTCTGTACCTTTTCCCCCTCTCTCCTCCTCCCACGCCCCTGTTCCTAATCCTCCATGTGATCTCCATTTCTGTGGTTCTGTTCCTGTTCTAGCTGTTTGCTTAGTTTGCTTTTGTTTTAGGTGTGGTTCTTAATAGCTGTGAGTTTGCTGTCTTTTCACTGTCATATTTTTATCTTCTTTTTCTTAGATAAGTCCCTTTAACATTTTGTATAATAAGGGCTTGGTGACGATGAACTCCTTGAACTTGACCTTATCTGAGAAGCACTTTATCTGTCCATCCATTCTAAATGACAGCTTTGCTGGATAGAGCAATCTTGGATGTAGGTCTTTGCCTTTCAAGACTTCAAATACTTCTTTCCAGCCCCTTCTTGCCTGTAAGGTCTCTTTTGAGAAATCAGCTGACAGTCTTATGGGAATTCCTTTGTAGGTGACTGTTCCCTTATCCCTTGCTGCTTCTAGAATTCTCTCCATTTTAATCTTGGGTAATGGAATTATGATGTGCCTTGGTGTGTTCCTCCTTGGGTCCAACTTCTTTGGGACGCTGAGCTTCCTGGACTTCCTGGAAGTCTATTTCCTTTGTCAGATTGGGGAAGTTCTCCTTTATTATTTGTTCAAATAAGTTTTCCACTGGTTGCTTTTCTTCTTCCCCTTCTGGGACCCCTATAATTTGGATGTTGGGACATTTAACAATGTCCCGGAGGTTCCTAAGCCTCTCCTCATTTTTTTTGAATTCTTGTTTCTTCCTCATTTTCTGTTCAGTTGTTTCTTTCTTCCTTCTGGTCCACTCCATTGATTTGAGTCCCAGTTTTCCTTCCATCTCTATCGGTTCCCCATGCATCTTCCTTCATTTCACGTATTGTAGCCTGCATTTTTTCATCTAGTTTGTGAGCAAAATCAACCAATTCTGTGAGCATCCTGATCACCAAGGCTTTGAACTGTGCATCTGATAGGTTGGCTATCTCTTCACTGCTTAGAGGAATTGGCTCTGGGGCTTTTATTTGTTTTCCGGTTTGAGCGATTTTTGGTGTTTTTTTGTTTTGTTTTGTTTTGGTTTGGTTTGGTTTTAGTCTGGTCTCGGTTATTACATAGTGAGGAGTGGGGCCTTGGGTGTTCCTCAGGGTAGGGCAGCCCAGTCGCCTGGTTGTGACGCTGTATGTGGGGGCGGGGTCTGAGAGGGAACAATGGTGCCTGTTCTGCTCTCTCCTGGATTCAGTCCCTCCCACCACTTCCCCTCTGCCTGGACCATCTGGTCAGCCCGCCGCCTTGTGCGGCCTCACTGGGTCTGCACAGTTGCCCCCCTGTGCCCGGGGTCCGCCAGCTGCTGCCTGTGGGCCCGGGGACTGCAAGCCGCTGCTGCTTGTGTTCCTGGGTCTGCACCTCCACTTTCTCCTGCCGCGACTCCGCCCCTCTTACCGGTCTGGATGAATGGTTGTTGGACTTCCGTACAGTTCAATTTTCTATAAGTTCTGGTTGTTTTCTTGCTTCTAAATATTTGTTGTCCTTAATTTTGGTTGTGAGAGGAGGCACAGTGTGTCCGCCTATGCCTCCATCTTGGCCGAAGTCCCTAAAATTATATTTTAAATGTAGAGAAATAATGACTTTCTCAAAAAAAATATTGAGGGAATTTGCCTTGCAAGAAATGTTGAGAAGGTCTTCAAAAAAAATAATAATACATGTAGGTCAGAAACTTAGATCTACATAAATAGAGAAGACCTATTGGAGAATAAATGAAGGTAAAATAAAGTATTTTATTTTTATTCATAATTGATCTAATAAATAATAATTTGTTCAAAATTATAATAACACTGTATTCAGTGACTTCTGATTTTGGGTTAGTGAAACTAATACCACAGTGTTATAAGTTTTGAGAACAAAAGACCAGGAATATTCTGCTATAAGGCACTTGCGCTGTGTGTGGAGTGTTACAGTGTTATTTGAAAATGGGCTTGGACTACTTATAAATTTACGTTGTAAACTCCAAGGCACCATTGAAAAAGCTAAAAAAAAAAAGTATAACTGATATGCTAAAAGAGTAGATAAAATGATATAATATAAAATATTCAATTAAAATTAAAAAGATGAACATCAGAAGTCAATAATGAAACAGAATAAAGGCAATGAACTTGCAAACAACAGTAAATGTGGAGGATATTAATCCAATTATATCAATAATCATTTCAAATATCAATGACATAAATATATCAATTAAGGGACTGAGACTGTCAGAGTAAATAAACAAGATCCAATTTTACGTGATGTATAAAATTCTCTCACTAAATACAAGGACATGCAGATTAAAAAATAAAGGGATAGAAAAAGATATACCATGGGAACAGTAATCAAAAGAAAGCAGGAGTAGTTATATTAATTCCAGACAAAGCAGATTTCAGAGCAAGAAAAATTATCAGGCATAAAAAGGGGTATTACGTAACAGTAAAATGGTCAATTCTCCAAAAAGACATAGAAATCCTTGAATGCATACATTCCTAACAACATATAGAACTGCAAGGAGAAAGAGAATGATTCCACTATCATAGCTGGAAACTTCAACATTCCTCTATCGGTAATGGACAGATCCAACAGGCAGATAATCAGTAAGGACATAGCTGAACTAAACAGCACAATTAATCAACAGGATGTAATTGACATTTATAGAATACTTCACCTGACAAAGAAGAATGCATATTCTCTCAAGCTTACACAGAACGTTCACCAAGGCAGACCACAGTTTTGTGCTATAAATCACTCCTTAACAAATCTAAAAGAATTGAAATCAGACAAAGTATGCTCTCAGGGCACAATGGAATTAAACTACAAATAAATAACAGAAGGATGGCTGGAGAACACCCAAAATACTTGAAGTTTAAACAACACACTTTTAAATAATACACAGACCAGAGAAAACATATAAAAAATTAAACAGTATTTTGAACTAAACCAAAATTAAAATTTGCGGGATGAAACAAAAGCAGTGCTAAGAGGAAAATGTGTGGCATTCAATTTTTATGTTAAAAAGGAATATACATCTAAAATCAATAACCTAAACTTCCTTTAGGAAACTAGAAACGGAACAGCCAATTAAATTCAAAGTAGGCAGAATCAAATAACAAAAAATAGAGCTGAAATCTATAAAATTGGAAATAGAAATAAATTTAAAAATAAATGAAATCAAAAGTTGGTTCTTTGAAAAGTTCAATAAAATTGATGAATAGGTTAACTAAGTAAAAAGAGAGAGAGAAGATACAAAGTATTAACATCAGTAACAAAAGAGGAGTCATCATTAATGATCCATCAAACATTAGAAGGATCATAAAGAAATATTATAAACAAGTCTATGCACACAAATTTGATAACTTAGGTGAATGAATCAATTCTTTAAATGACACACTCTGCTAAAACTCACAATAGGAGAATCTATTATCAGTATAGATCTATATTTATTTTAAAAATTGAACCAATAATTAATAACACGTCAAAACATAAAGTACCAGGACCAGATGGATTCCCTGTTAAGTTCCACCGAACATTCAAGGAAAAAAAATCCCAATTCTCTACAACCTATTTCAGAAAATAAAAGCAGAGGACATACTTCCTAATTCATTCCATGAGACCAGCACTACTCTAATACCAAAACTGAACAAAGACATTACAAGAAAGGAAAATTAAGAATGATGTGTCTCATGAACATGTATGCAAAAGTTATCAACAAAATATTAGCAAATAATATCCAACAATATATGTTAAAAAGTACATCTCACCCTGGAAGACTAGCTCAGTTGGTTAGAGCATCATCCCAATATGGCAAGGTTGTAGGTTTGATCCACATTCAGGACACATACAAGAATTAACCAATTAATGCATAAATAAGTGAAACAGCAAATCAGTCTTTCTTTCTCTCTCTGCCCACTCACTAAAATAAGTAACTAAAAATTATATAATATGCCCTGGTTGGTGTAGCTCACTGAATTGAACACGGGCTATGAACTAAAGGGTCACCAGATGGATTCCCAGTCAGAGCACACACCTGGGTTGCAGGCCAGGTTCCCCCATAGGGGGCATGAAAGAGGCAACCACATATTGATGTTTCTCTCCCTCTTTCTCCTTCCCTTCCCCTTTCTCTAAAACTAAATAAATAAAATCTTTAAATATATGTATATATACACACACGTATGTCTTTATTTACATATATGTCTATATTTATATGTGTCTAGATTTACATATATTTATACATATGTGTGTATATTATATATATATATATCTCTCTCAAGCAAGAGTGATTTATATCAGGTATGCAAAGCTTGTTCAAAGTTCAAAAATCAATTAATACAATCTATCAAATCAACAGACTAAAGAAAAAAATTATGGCCCAGACAGGTGACTCAGTTGGTTGAAGCATTGTCCTGTACTCCCAAAGGTTTTGGGTTTGATTACTGGTCAGGGCACTTCCCTAGGTTGGAGGTTCAATCGTGGGTTGGGGATTATACAGGAGGCAACCAATAAATGTTTCTGTCTCACATCAGTGTTTCTCTCTCTCTCTCACTCCCCTCCTCTCTGTCCCCCACTCTTTCTCTCCCTCCCCCTTCCTCCCTCTTTCTCCCTAAAATCAATAAACATATTCTAGGTATCCTCAGGTGAGATTTTTTTTAAATCATATAATGCTACCTAAACATATACAAAAAAGCATTTGACAAAAACTAACACCTATGCATGATAAAAATTATCAGCAAACTAGGAACAGAGGGTGACTTTTTCAACCAGATAAAGAATATCTATAAAAATCTACATTTAACATCACATTTAATGGTGCAAAAACAGATGCTTTCCTTTAAGATTAGGAACAGGCACTCCTGTTTTATATCATAATGGAAGTCCTAGATAATGCAATAAGACAAGAAAATGAAATAAAAGGCATAGAGATTGAAAAGGAAGAAATGAAATTGTTTGCATGTGATATAGTTGTCTACACAGATAATCCCAAAGAATCAGCAATGATAACCATAACAATGAAAAAACCTCCTAAAACTTATAAGTAATTATAACAAGATTGCAGGATACAGGATTAATATACAAAAGTCAACTTTTATCTTGTATAAAAGCAATGAAAACATAGAATTTGAAATTAAAAACACAATACATTTGTATTAGCACCAAAAGTACATTAAACATTTAAGTATCAATCTAACAAACTATGGACAAGATCTATATGAAAAAAGTACAAAACTCTGATGAAAGAAATCAAAGAAACTTCAAATAAATAAAGAGAGTTAGTCCATATACATAAATAGTAAAGTTAAATATTATCAAGATGTTAGTTCTTACCAAATTGATCTATACAAGAAAATTATTTTGTGGATATGGACAAATGATTCTAAAGATTATATGAAAAGATATAAGACCCAGAACAGTCAACACAATGCTAAAAAAAAAATTAGAAGACTGACACTACCCAACTTCAAGACTTCCAATACAGCTTTAGTATTTAAGACAGTGTGTAATTGGCAAGGAATATATAAATGGATCAATGCAATAAAGGTAGTACTGAAATACATCCATACAAATAGAGTCAACTTGTCTTTCACAAAGGAGCATGGAAATTTAGTAGAGAAAGGATTGTCTTTTTCAACAAATGGTGATAGGAAAAAAATGGGGAATCAAGAACTTACACCTTTCCGAAAAATTCACTCAAAGTAGATCATAAACCTAAGTGTAAAATATAAAACTTTCAGAAAATAAAATAAGAAAAATTAATTGATGTTGTTTGGGGTGATTTTCTTTTTAGATTTAACACCAAAGAATGATCCATCAGAAGTATTGATAAATTGGACTTCATTGAACTAAAAAACTTCTTTGTAAAAGACAGTGTTAAAACAATAAAAAGATAGGTCACAAATTGGAAGACATTTTCAAAACCCATACCTGATAAGGGCTGGTATTCAAACTATACAAAAAAAAAAAAAAAAAACCCCAAAAACCAAAAACCAAAAAACAAACAAAAAAACTCTTAAAAATCAACAATAAGGGAAAATTCTACATCTCAATAAATAGACAAAATATCTAAAGAGACACCTCACCAAAAGATTTGGCATGTTTTCAGATTCCAAATAAGCATACAAAAAGATAGTGAACACCATATATCAAGGAATTGCAAACTAAAACAACAGGATACCATTACATATCTACTAAAATGGTTAAAAACCCAAATCATTGAGGACACTAAATCTGGTCAGATGTGAAGCAGTTGAAATTCTCATTCATTGCTATTGGGGATGAAAAATTATGCAGCCACATTGAAAGATATTTTGGCAACTTGCTACAAACTAAACATATTCTTACTATAATACTGTTCATGAATTGTGCTGATTGGTATTTATCCAAATGCACTGAAAACATGTGTTCACATAAAAATTTGCACATGAATGTTTATAGCAGCATTATATATAATTACCAAAACTTGGAAGCAATCAAGATGCCCTGCAATAGGTGAATGGATAAATAAACTGTGGTACATCCAGACAATGGAATACTCAGTAATAAAAAGAACCCAGCTATCAAGCCCTGAACAGACATGGAGGAACCTAATATATATATATATATTTGTAAGTGAAGGAAGCTAAACGGAAAATGCCATATTCTGCATCAATCCAATTCTATGACATTCTGGAAAAGGGAAAACCATGGAGACAATAAACGATCATTGGTTAAAAGGGCTGCAGGAAGAAGAAGAGGAAGATTAATAGATGGAGTAGAAGAGATTTTTAGGGGACTGAAACTATTCTGCATGATACAGCAATGATGGATACATATCATTATACATTTTTATAAACCCATAGAATGTATAATACAACAGCACACTCTAAAGTACTATGGCCTACAATAATGTATCAATACTGGTTCTTCCATTGTAACATATACTTACACCAATGCAAGGTATGTGTGTGAAAAGGTATAGTGTGGAGAGAAGTGATGAGAAGGTATATGGAAACTGTATTTCCCACTCACTTTTTCTGTAAATATAAAACTGCTCTAAAAATGGTCTATTAATATTTGTAAAAGAACATAATATAAACAAGCAAAGTAAAAACGAAAACATTTTATGTGATAATCTAGTGTGGAATATAAAGAAAACAATGTTTTTACAGAATTCCACATCTATATTCAAACAATAATCACCCGAATCATCTGTTTAATCTGTGGGCTTCATAGAGGCAGGAAATAAAAAGGCAGAAAATCACTCTTCAATGGACTTGAAAACTATATATGGTATAAATCAGAATGAAGCATCAAAGATCAAATATCCTCACTTGTGAAGTCAATTGAAGAAAAAAATTATCACATTACTTCGTTCTTGAACTGCAGAGGTAGCCTTTTGAGGCTCTCCCAGCCAGCTGTGGATCCCAAGAAAACAGTAACTAATGATAATAATTAATTCTAAAGATGAGTGTTTCATAGTTTGGTAATTTAAATACCATTGAAAGGCATCTTAATTTGGAAGAAACTTGGCAATATACCAGTGCTTCCATTTAAAACTTTCTGGGGAAAAATTAAACAAACATTACTTTCAACATAGTTCTCTGGGCTTATGTCATGATGCATTCATTATACTACAATTTAAAATAAAACAATTACAAATAATTTTGAAACCTAAACTATTGCTCTGAAAAGTTTTTGTTTATTCTTTCTATAGGTTGTAATTCTAATTCTTGCTGTTCAGATTAATATTTTATCAAATCAATGCCAAAGAAATCAGTCTTGGATTAACTATTGATATTATTCAATATCACTACTATAAAAAAATCTATGTCTCAAGTATTAAAAAAAACTTCTTAATCAAGAAAACAAAACTAAACAAACAAAACAAAATAAGTTTAAGAAACATAAATATTATGAAAAGTGATAATTAAGTGGTAATTTAAATAATTTATATCACACATTGAGAGTGAACTTGAATATTATCATATCTTTGTTACTATAGTAACAGAAGATTTTTGTTTTAACTAGTTGATATTTGATAAAATGTGGAAATACATGACATCCAATATAGTTGCACTATCAATTATACAGGAATTCAGAGCTTTGTCTGGTCTATACTCTAAAATGTTTATAATTGACATAGAGGACTCCTCAAATAAAACTTCTCAAATCTCAAACTCTAAACCTAATTACAATTTTTCTTTTGTAGAAAATCAGAAAGAAACTTTATAAAATTATACTGTACAATATTTAGATTAGTCAAAGGTAGAAGCACTGAAGGCCTCCTACCTTAACATAGCATTTTTTCCATCACTTCTGGTACACCAAACCTGGCGGGTTTGATAACCTATCTCTACGTCCCAGGGCTTGGCATGGTGATGTGGCTTGTAACTTTGATGTCTATAGGCTGGCTCCTTTGAATCAGAGCTAAAATCCACAACATTTCTTCCACTTAAGTTAATTTCCTTAAGAAGAGGCAGTCTACATTTACTCCACGGTCCAACTTTAAGGCTAAAAGTATATTCCTCTTCCCCAAGAGGACAGGAAATGGGAGTGTCACAGATTCTTGACTCAGTCAGATTGGGACACTGAGAACCTCCATAGAGAGGCGGAGCGATGGCCACACGAGTTCTGTGCTGTGGCTGCTTCCCACATCCGTTGCTACACTTGGACCATTGTGAGAACTCAGATACAACACAGTCCCGGGGGCAAGGAACGAGGCAAGCTTGTTCTGTGGGGGGTTGAGGAGCAAAGTGTTCACATATTTCATTTACAACCATGGTTCTGTTCAACTTCTGAACACAGCGCACAGTCCGGTGCTGCAGTCCATGCTGAGCCGTCACACACTCTGCAGTGCCAGGCTTGACTTGGCCTAGGGCGGAGGGAACAAGCACGCAGTGGTGCCAGTCAGACACCTCCCAATGGAAGAGGTCGCTGTGCCAGTCACAGACTCGGAAGCAGCTTCTTTCCTTTGGAGGCCTATTGTTCTCATCACAGTTAGAGAGGTGACTAGTCCAACCTTCAAAGTGAAAGCACCACAGTGTGCGAGCCTGGACTCCTCCAGGCCCACAGTCTCCTGTACACCTTCCCCAGGGACCTGCAGGCAGAAATACAAGGTGTCCATTACTCAGAGATCCCATGCCACCATCCACACAAACACAGGACAATCTGCACACTTTCCAACACAGCAAATGTTGAATTATGAATTTTGGTGGACGATATAATTTAGTGGTTAAGAATATGGACTCTCCATCAGTTGGCCTTTATGTACTCTTTTACCAGTAGTGTAAACTTGGATGAATTACTTCAAATTTCTCAGCCTTAGTTTCCTTAAGCACATAGGGAAAAGATAATAAAAATCGCTGTCATATAGAGCTGTTCTAGGATCAATATATAATGTGGTGCCAAACAGATAATACACGCTCAGTGATGGGAAATGCTGTAATTATTATGTTCCCAAGCCTATATATATATCTAACTCAAAATTAATACTTTCTAGTTAGGCAGTGTTTCATCTAAAAGAAAGCCCTAAATCCAGGTTTTAATAAAGTAGGATTTATCAGGTTTTCAGTGTTTCTGCCTATACCCTGAAGAGCTCAGAAGAGAAATGTGTTATTAAAAAATAACCTGCCAAAGTATCCTAAATATATTTTCCTTTTCTAAATAGTCCTAATTTTGGTTTTTGTTTGCAGAGTAAATTGCATAAAAAAGAAAAATCTAATTGGGGGCTAAAATAAGGTAATAAAAGAAGAATTAGCACGGAATTACTTATGGAAACGCTGTTCCTACAATCTTTGAATATACCCATTTTGATTTCTGACAGGCATTGACTCCTGGAAAAGCTTCCAATATTACCTTGTAATATGCCAATCTTTAAATTGATTAGATTTTATGGGAAAGTGTCCAAGAAATGGACAAATGAAAGACCTGTCAATTGGTTTCTAACATTTTTTTCGATCTATTCTATAGACATACCAGCTGTCTTGTCCAGAAGGTTGATCATATATATGTTTTTACAAGGACTCCAAGTAATCCCCTTTTGTGTCAACAGAAAAAAAAATCGATTTATCCCTTTCAGTTTACTTAAACATGTAATATGAACCTGAAAAAACGTTCATCAGCTGAATCATGTAACCTTTGCCCCTGTACTAGCATTGTGATTATCATAAAAAAATTCACAGCCTGAGAAATGTTTTAATTTACACAAGTGAAAGGAAGAGAATAGATTTTTTCTTTCCCCAAATCTGATCAGAAACACCTAAAATGCCACTTAATTACTTCATGGAATATATTTTCAAGCACATCTATTACATTCCTAGAAACAGTCCATGTGTCCACAGTCACAGGCATTCAGAAAGAGACGTAAGCAGCCCCAGAGAAACAGGCATTTGCACTGGGGCCACATGCCACAGTGAGGATCTCTCACTCTAGCAGGACAACGTTTGGGGGGTTCTAATGTACATAGTCATCCCCGTTCTTCCTCACAGCCCTGTTCTGGATACGTAAATTTAGTATTATAAGGCAACACCATGCATAGATATAGTTTCAGTGATTTGATACTATGTGGGAGAGATTAACCTAGAAAACACCGTCTACCTTTAGTACCTCGGTACTAGAGACTCCTCTTGCTAAAATGGACAGAGGAGTTTCATTGGAAACCTTTACTCACTGAATGCCCCTGGTTTGTCAGATGCTTTCCCTGGCACGCCATTCGTGGTCCAGGAAATGCACCTGGGAAGTGGTGCCCTCATCATAAATCGATTTAATCAACTGCTCTCAAGTCTCAGGATATCCTGCTAGGTCACCCACAGTTTTCCACTTTGTATATTGAGATGTTCGTTGTTACATGAAAAGTATTTTCAGGATTAATATTCGAAGATGTGCTAAAGCAGTTTCAGTGTAAATACACCATCCCTTACCCCTCATGCCCGACTACACATGCAAATTTTATTATTACCAAAAAAAATAAAAAAATCATCAGTTAGTCAGTAAAGGAATATTTCAACCCTCCCCCCCAAAAAAAACCCATATGATTGCAGCAAACCTTTGTCATAAAAAATCAGCTTTGAATGATATAAAACAGTTATTGGTTAAAACTAAAGGAAGCTTTTTGGTAAAGCATCAGGTTTTTAAATAATGGCTGTCAGTTTATCTCTATTTGTTTAGGTATCAAATACACAATTTTCTCATTACAATTTTTTTGTGCAGATTAAAGAATCTAAAACCAGAAAAGTTGAATCATTTCTAACTAATCTTGAAAAAAGTAAACATTAAATTTAATTCACATAGAACATTTTACAAAGTAATCCCTATTATTACTTTTAGATCATTTAATTAACACATTTCTTATTATTAAATGTTATTTTCTTATAATTTTTCACCTACTTTTAAAATAGTGATGGTAGATCTTTTGTTATTTGGAATCATTAATATTTTAAGCATTATAAATTATTATTCTTTTCTTAGCTTTCATACCTTTCACCTATACAGGATTTTACCAAACAGGACAATGTTTCCTAGATCAATGGAATACAAAAGGTAACTTTTAAGAAATAATTACTCCCATTTACTGAGGTGGCTGTAAAATCATTCATAGCTGCAAACTGTTCATGGTGAGAGGATTTATACCACACTACAAATCAAGGCAAATCAAGGTTGCTTTTTGTTTTTGTGTTTAAGAGAGCTGGTTTATATTACACCATTAGTGATTTGCCGAGTACCTTCCTTTCTGTTCCTTACAGCAGTCCCACGAGGTGAGGCTAGTGGGCACATTTTATCAACTGGGGGAAATGAACCTCAGAAAAGTTACAAAGCACTTGCAAGGGTACAGTGCTACTCGGTCAACTAGAATGAGACTCCAGGCGTGTGTGACTCCTGGTGTGAGCTCTTGCCCTGCATTTGAAAAGCGTCCCCTCCAGGGTGTGCATTGGTATGTGTGACGCTAAAATCACAAGGCAGATTTGTTTGTAGCTTAGCTATGTTCTCTTCTATCTGTTAATTAACATTCTTTTGAATATGAGTAGAACAAATAACCATGGTGGTATGTGAGCAATGATTTTCCCCTCCTGGCCCTGGAAATATAGGATAGTAACTCTTGCAAGATAAGATACATGCATATTTATAAACATTAGTCAGTATATTTAGGAAGGCACAGTCAAGGAATAATAGTTTCTTCTTATGTTAAAAGAGACAAAAAAACATGTAAATGACAAGCAAATGTAAAATGAATTATGTTTGCTTAGAATAAATGAAAAACAAATTGCAAGTAAGACATATGAGATGGAGACAAGACCTCTCAGCAATTGACCTATAGCAATTTTTGTTTTTCAGGAATAGAGAGAAAATGTGTTGCATGATTTATTCAGTTATGTTTGGCAATGAACTTTAAACACACAATAGTGAAAAATCACACAGCCCTGAGGGATTTTGCCGTTTAAAAAAAAACTACATATTAAAGTGAAATGTGACCTGCAGTTTAAGGCATCTTACATCCTTTGTCCAAGTTCAGAAATAAAAGAACATATTAAAATTGTGATCAGTTACATAGAGAAAAAGAATATCACCTTTAAACTTATTGTATACACAAAATATATTATACTCAGAATTAAATTAAATAGTTTAAAGATAAATATAACAAACCTCTGTTTTTAAACATCAATCATTTTATACTTTTTAATTGAAAATGTCTCAAGTAATACAAATAAACCAAAATTTAGAACAATTAAAGAATTAAAAGTTTAACTGCAAACATAATCTGGCTCTAAACTAAAAGTCATATTGTGTTATATTTACAGAAAATGTTTTAATGGTATATTAGGAGTAGCAATTCTGTACTTGTTTAACTGGACCAACATTACGTAAAAACAATATCCCCCTGCAACTTTCTACTCTTTCTGAGAGATAAATACAGTTACCCTGGAATAAAGTGCCCTGTATTTAAAGTCATGTCAGTTTCAATTAACACGTTAAAATTCTTGTGTGGATGTAAATTATTTGGACTGGAAGGGTACCATTGATGAACTCTCAGGTCACATTCACATTTAAGACTGTGATTTTTTTTTCCTGCCCCTGATTTTGCAGAAGGTGCAATGATCTGAATGCTCTAATGTAATATTCCTCCAGAAGCAGAAAAATGCTGGTGAATTTTATTTTCTTAATCAATTTATCCTTAACTGGATTAGTTTAGATGTTCGTATCACCCTATCTAAATCATCACATTTAAGATAGCCTGCTGAATGCTGGAACGTTAGGCATGGCATTCACTATGAGGTCTGGGGGAGGAGGGACAGAATTCCAGAGGAGAGGAAAACTAACCACATTCCCCAAAGCTTTCACACTGTTGGAGGCAGCAACCTTGATTTAATACCTTTCAAGGAATAGGGAGAGATGTTTGTTTTATTATTCACTTTTAATCACAGCTTTTATTATCCTGACATTGCTTTGTTTTTTACTTGAACAAAGTGGTTGAGGAATGACATAAATGCCAATGCAGAGCTTTAGTATCTTAAACAAATTATTTGTAGGTCATCACTACATCAAAGCAATAATAAAACTCAGAATTACAAAATGCAAGATCAAACAACATTTGCTTATCTGCAACATGCCTCAGCTCCAAGAAATACCTTGAACTTTATGTAGTAACTTTTCAAAAAGCTTTCATATCAACCATGAAATAATTAAAGTAATATCTCCATTTACATAGTGCACAATTATCTAAGGAATGGCATTCTTTAGAAATCATACTTTCTAAAATATATCTAACTCAAGAAATGAAAGAAGTGTCATCTGAGTATTCATTCATTAAAATAACAATGATTAATTACCTGCTACTTGAAACGTAGTGTATTAGACTCTGGCAATATATAAATGAACAAGACAAGCCCTGTCTGGTGTGGATCAGTGGATTGCACGCCAGCCTGGGAATGAAAGGGTTGCTGGTTCTACTCCCAGTCTAGGGCACATGCCTGGGTTGTGGGACAGGTCCCTGGTTGGGAGCATGTGAGAGGCAACCGGTTGATGCATCTCTCACTCATCAATGTTTCTCTCCCTCTCTTTCTCCCTCCCTTCCCATCTCTCTAAAAATAAATAAATAAATAATCTTTAAAAAACATGAATGAGACATGAAATACCTTTCGAAATCGGTGCACTACATGTCATGCCAATTTGTTCATGAAGAGGACATTTGGTACCTCCTACAGGCCTATCTATGCTTACTACAAACACAAGGTTAAAACTGTGTCAATCCTTTGACTTTCTAGAACCCATTAGCTCTAAAGCAGTAAAGCTGGAGTTGGGAAAAGACACTGCCCACAGAAGCGGGAAGAAATGATAGTTTCCAAGACTACGTTTCTAAACCTATCATGATAATTAATCACCTTCCTTAGCTGATGACGCACAAAGCCACTCCATACTCTCTCAACTCGCAGAGAAAACCTTTTCATTAGTAACGGCCATTAGTGAGTTATGCATCAGATACCAATAGAAATACAACATAGGAAATGTAACAACATAAAGAAAATCATTAAATGAGAAAGAATTTAAGCCTTAATGCATTTCATTAGAAAATTCCATTGCACTTTTTACAAAAACCAAAAATATCCTTTATCAATAGTGAAACTATTTCCAAAACATGCATTTGTGATCTGAAGATATGTGTATTAAAATATTCCAATAATTATCTTCAGAAAAATTTAACTGTTGCTATAGTTAAAAGCTTTCAAATATAACTTCCTTTTCATTCACATTTGAAGACAGCCTGTGATTCCATGTGAGAATACCACTGAGCATTTGGACTGAATATTTAAACTCCAAAGTAAGCACAAGCTTTGCTGCTAACATCCCAGGCTCTATCCATGTGATTGCGTTTTTGTTTGACACTTAACAGCAGGTTCCAAGTCCATTTCATCTTTGTGGACAGATGCCTCTGACTGAAAAGCAAAGTGCCTCTGTTACTTATCACTTATTACTACAAATTGTTAGTTGCCAGTGGCTAGAACATCTATTAAAAGTAGTTCGACAGCAAAGCAGACTGGAAATATATATCTGAATGACTGACTCATCAGTTAATGCAAACACCACAGACAGAAAACTACCCTTTAAAAATTCTTTATCAATATTTTTTATTTCCATTCCACTTGCTAAAAATTCTGAAGCCTAAAAGAGACTCTCAGCTCCTATACAGGATCCAGCAGAAGTAACGCCTGCTTGAGTGTGCTGGGTAGAGTGTAATAATTTATAGTTTTAATTTGAACATTTCACTAAAATGTCATATGGTATGCTTGAGCGTGATATTGGTATGTTACAGAATTACATGCTTATGATTTTGTAATAAAAGATTTTGTAATGAAAAAGCGACATTATTTGTGCCAAACCCTGCACTCCACTGCATTCTGACACAAAGTGGATCTTTTTAGATCACTAAACCCTATAACCTGCTAACTGCCTAGAATGTGGTAATGAAAAGGGAATGTTATAGCCTGCAGTGTTTGGAGGAGGAAATAAAGCCCAAACAAATTCAATTACTTGCCCAAGGTCACGGAGTCATTCTGAGCAGAAATAGGACCCACGATTCCATCCCAGACACCCAATCCAGTGATTGTAACAGCTCTGAGACAAGGGAAGAATAAGGACTTTGAATGGTTGTAATCTGAGGTATGCGGGAAGGAAGGGAGAAAAAACAACAAAACGTGGAAATTACATAAAAACACAAAAAACACAAGCAATAAACTGCCTGTTAATACTGAGATTTTTCAGTCTCCTGGGTCAGCACCTGAGGCTGACGGCTGCTCTCAGGGACCCTTAACAATTGATCCCATGAAATGAGGTCCCTCCTACCTTTGCCCGCTTGAGGACAGGACCAAGCTCCTGTTCAAGAACATCTAGCAAGTTTCAGGGGTTTAGCACACACAAGAAGCCTCAGGCACCAATTAGAAATTACGTGTCCCTAGAAAAACTATAGCAGTATTAGTAACAGCTGCCAGTTTTCTGAATACCTACTGTCTTCCCAAGACCATATATATATATTACTGATACTGCCCTGCTTTGCTGCATGAGACTATTCAAAGCATGAAGTCAAAGAACTTGGTCAAGGTAAACAGCTCAGAAGCCCTGAGGCTGCAAGTCTCCACAATTCATTGACTTCAAACCTTTTCCACAATGACTGCTGTTTAACTGTTTTTAACAGCAATATCTCTTAAGCAAATGAAGCCTTGCAAAGCCCGAAGGTAAAATATATTTGGAAGGGGTTCTGTTCTGAGTGCAGCTGGTGTGAGGACCCAGAGCCCTGCCCCTCCTCTCCCACCTAAAGCCCCTTGTCCCAGCTCAACGGCCTGGCTGACTGGTGGCCCCGGAATTCCTGTGGCTCCGATACCTGTCAACTGATATTTATGGTGTGTTCTCATCCCATAAATGGTGCTCCACTCAACATTGACTTTACTTACAATAAACGCTTCAGTTAAGCCCTCTCAATTCCCTGGAGAAATGGATGAAAATCATTTACTCAGCTGTTTTGTATCAGTTAAGTGGAAAAGGCAAGGAAGATTAAGTCAGAAACAGAGTAAAGCCGAGTCCCTCACCATGTTCTTCTGAAGGACTTTCTCCCTTAGCTTATTGGCTATTCAGGCAGGGAACACACTTCAGGAGGCCTGGAAATCTGTTTTCTTTATCCTACACAGAAAGCATACTGTAACAGGTGCTTGGGAGGTGCTTCTTAAACCGTATCCCCGTGCCCCAAAGATAATAAAGCGCTAATTGCTCAGTGAACAGTCAGTACACATTGGACTTGACGATGGAGGCCTTGTGTCTTGTCGATCAGAGGTTCACCACAAAGGCATCAATGTTGGGATACGCACACCGGCTTTACAAATACATACAGCTAAGGGGCTGGGTGGCATCCATTTTGTTTGCTACTAAGGCAACTCAAAAATTAATTTTTCCTAGGACAAAATTACTCTAAGACACACTTGAGATAATAGTTTTTCTTAAATTTAATTGCCTAATGGCTACATGGAGTACATCTGCTTCTCAACACACCTCTCTAGTACTGGACATTCATGATGGGCAGTGAGAGAGAATAAAACATAAGCTGCATTTTGGTGCACAGAACATTTAGTCCATCTAATTTCTTTTTCAAAGAAATAATTATTCCTGGGTTGAAACAGTAATTTTAAAACTATTTGAGACATTACTCTTATGTTCTGAAAAATATTTCCCAGTTATAGTATGTGAAAAAATATTTGAGAAACAGCAGTACCATGGCTGAATCACAGTATTTTTTCTATGCAGAAACAACTAGAAATGCCTATTTGCTCTACATAGTCTAGTGAGCATCCTGAAGACTCTGTTTACAAACATCAAATCCAATCGCCCCCGTCAGCTCTGCCTCCCAGACACAACCCAACCTGCCCATGCTGCTTCATCCCCACTGCCACCACCCTCATCCAAACCACCCCCTTTTCTCTTAAGAACGAGAGGGGCAGCCTCTTATCTGGGCTTCCAGAGTCTCCCGTCCCACCCCATGCCATCGATTCTCCCTCTGTATTGTAGACATATATCTTTGAATAATGCAAATTTGTACCCCTTTGGGTGCAGTGTGACGTCTGTTTGTCATTTCCATACTTAAAGCTCATCCACAGCTTCCCATTCCTCTCAGAATAAAGGATAACAAAATTGTTAACATGACATACCAGTGCCTCCCTTATCTGGCCCCATTCTATCCCACTAGCTTCTGATCTCCTGGGCCACCCATGTTCACTCACTGCTCTCCAGTGACATTGGCCATCTTTTGGTTCCTCCAGTGCTCCAAGCTACCTCTCATACCTGCGCAGCAACATGTATTGTCACTTAAGCTGCCAAATCATATGCTTCACCCTCTAGGGCCCAATTCCTACTCACTCTTCAAATAAGTCACTTGCTGAGGGAACTTTTCCCAATGCTTTGATAGTATCTTACTCTTTTATAAAGCATTCATCACTCTTGCAATTACAAAGCCAATTGTATAACCCACAGTTTAGTATTTGTCCCTCCTACCTGATTCTAAACTGCATGATGGCAGGAACATGGGAGTCCTGTTCACCAGTCTACTTCTGGTGCCAAAATACCACACGTTACTGAAGCTGAAACACACAGCATTGTAGGAACCAGATTCATATCTGAAAACATTTAGGAGTGATGTCACCCCCAGAAACTCATCACACCAATAGGATGATTGTTTTGCCCCAAAGAGAGATTTAAAAACAAAAACAAAAAAACTCTCCTCTGTGATTCCTAGCTTATGCTTAAAAGAAGAAACCTCAAACATAATGCCCAATAGAATTCTTAAATACTGGTTTTTCCCAAATCCATCTGTAATGCCATTATTCTTTGTTGCAACTTTGGGCCCCTTCATACCAGGACCATAAATTCCATGCATTCAGGGACGGTGTGTCCAGTGTTCTTGGGGTTAGCATGTATTTTTTTTTAATTATATTTTATTGATTATGCTATTTCAGTTGCCCCAATTTTCCCCCTTTGCCTTCCTTCACCTAGCACCCCCATTCCCTCAGGGAATCTCCACACCATTGTTCCTGTCTATGGGTCATGCCTATGAGTTCTTTGGCTACTCCATTTGCTATCCTGTGCTTTACATCCCCATGTAACTACCTATTTGTTCTTCTTCTTTTTTTTAATATATTTTATTGATTATTCTGTTACAGTTGTCCCATTTCTCCCCCATCATTCCCCTCCACCCTGCACATCCCCTCCCACCCACATCCCCCCCCTTTAGTTCATGTCCATGTATCATAAGTTCTTTAGCTTCTACATTTCCCACACTATTTTTGCCCTCCCCGCGTCTATTTTCTACCCACCATCTATGCTACTTATTCTCTGTACCTTTTCCCCCTCTCTCCTCCTCCCACTCCCCTGTTGCTAACCTTCCATGTGATCTCCATTTCTATGTTTCTGTTCCTGTTCGAGTTATTTGCTTAGTTTACTTTTGTTTTAGATGTGGTTGTTAATATCTGTGAGTTTGCTGTCTTTTTACTGTCATATTTTGATCTTCTTTTTCTTAGATAAGTCCCTTTAGCATTTCATATAATAAGAGCTTGGTGATGATGAACTCCTTTAACTTTACCTTATCTGAGAAGCACTTTATCTTCCTTTCCATTCTAAATGACAGCTTTGCTGGATAGAGCAATCTTGGATGGAGGTCCTTGCCTTTCATGACTTGGAATACTTCTTTCCAGCCCCTTCTTGCCTGTAAAGTTTCTTTTGAGAAATCAGCTGACAGTCTGAGGGGAACTCCTTTGGAGGTGACTGTCCCCTTATCCCTTGCTGCTTCTAGAATTCTCTCCTTCATTTGAATCTTGGCTAATGGAATTATGATGTGCCTTGGTGTGTTCTTCCTCACATCCATCTTCTTTGAGACTCTCTGAGCTTCCTGGACTTCCTAGAAGTCTATTTCCTTTGCCAGATTGGGGAAGTTCTCCTTTATTATTTGTTCAAATAACTTTTCCACTTGTTGCTCTTCCTCTTCCCTTTCTGGTACCCCTATAATTCAGATATTGGGACATTTAAAGATGTCCTGGAGGTTCCTAAGCCTCTCATTTTTTTAAATTCTTGTTTCTTCCTTGTTTTCTGTTCAGTTGTTTCTTTCTTCCTTCTGGTCCACTCCATTGATTTGAGTCCCAGTTTTCCTCCCATCTCTATTGGTTCCCTGTGCGTTTTCCTTCATTTCACTTATTGTAGCCTTTATTTTTTCATCTAATTTGTAAGCAAAATCAACCAATTCCGTGAGCATCCTGATCACCAGGGCTTTGAACTGTGCATCTGATAGGTTGGCTATCTCTTAGTCACTTAGATGAATAGACTCTGCAGCTTTGATCTGTTCTCTTGTTTGAGCCATTTTTGGTTTGTGGGTTTTTTTGTTTGTTTGTTTGTTTGTTTTGTTCTGGTTGTGGCTCTTACATATGAGGGGTGGAGCCTTAGGTGTTCCCCAGGGCGGGGCAGCCCAGTCGCAGGGTTGTGACACTGTATGTGGGGGCGGGGTGGGAGAGGGAACAATGGTGCTTGCTCTGCTTTCTCTGATTCCAGTCCCTTCTTCCACTTCCCCTTCGCCTGGATTATCTGTGCACAAATTTGGGACCGCCTGGTCAGTCAGCCACCTTGTGCAGCCTCACTGGGTCTGCCTGTTGCTACCTCATGCCTGGGGTCTGCTAGCTGATGCCTGTGCAATTGGGGTCTGCTAGCCACCGCCTGTACACCAGGGATCTGCCAGCCATGGCCTGCGCGCTGGGGTTTGCCAATCTCCACTTTTTCCTCCTGTGACTCCATCCCTCTTACCAGTCTGGATGAATGGTTGTCGGACTTCCATACAGTTCAATTTTCTATCAGTTCCGGCTGTTTTCTTGTTTCTAAATCTCTGTTGTCCTTAATTTTGGTTGTGCAAGGAGACACAGTGTGTCCACCTACGCCTCCATCTTGGCCAGAAGTATCTGTGTTAGCATGTGAATGTACTGAAATACTCACATCTATAGAAATACCTTCGATCTTAGAGCTCTAATCTGGATGCCCTAATTGGTAAAGCAATTTAACTCAATCAGATGCTATTATTTTTTTCTAATAAAAAGGAAGGATTCTTAAATAATAGTTAAATATCAGATCCTATCATCCTAGCCTCCTAGTCACAAATTTAAAAAGTGATGGGAGATGGAATTATCACAACAGTCACAGGTTCATTATAATATCAGCAACAGCACTGGGGTAGACATTATGCTTACTATTTTATAACAACTGTGTCACACAGTCCTCAAAGCAACCTTGCAATTTTAAGAACTTCCAGGAGCCTTAAGTTTCTTCGATATTTTCAGGAAAATTGGCAGAAGGTATAAAAAAAGTGTGAATGTGGATTCTTCAGTTTGTTGACATGATTACATTTTTAGACATCCAGGAAAATACCTAAGAAGGGAAGGGCCTGAAAGATGTGTGTTAAGGCTGTTAACTGAGACCACTCTTCACCTCAGGAGGAAGCACCCAAAGTGGAGGGAACTGAGCAACAGTGAGAAATCTGCCAGAATGCAGGCTCCCTGCTAGAACCCTGAGGATTGTGCAGAAAATGTCATAATGTTCACAGCCTAGCAGGGCTTTGAGTGGCATTGTTTTCTGAAGGGTGGAGTTTGAGTCAGAAATCCAGTACCCACCTATCTGTGGGGTTGGGAGAATAGGAGAAACATGTTTAAGAAATATGTCTTATTTACAGAATCACAGAGATTTATCTGAAGAAATTGATGGGAAGACATTTTTTTTTAATGAATGCAGCCCAATAAGCCTCTGATTTCTGTGTTGCCAGAAGTCTAATATATCAAGATGGTTTTGTTGTATGTTTCTGACAAAGGGTCCTTGTCCCCAGGCATAGACCTTCCAGCTCAAAACAAAAGCTTCCTCTCTGGCACCTCTCCTGCCTGGAACAAAACTCATGGGAATAGACAGGGGAGAGGAGGAAGGGGAGCGGGGAGAAGGAAGGGGTTGATGGAGAGGGAGAGGGAGAGCCTATATCTTCCTTTGTCAGAAAGAAAACAGCAGCCTGGGGTGTCCAAGCAGAGGAGGCCAAGGCCCCTGAGCCCTCCTAGACATCCAAGGGCTCAGCACTGTGGGAAAGCAGCTTGAAGGAGGACCAAGAATGCCCAGAAGTTCCAGAGACTCACCAGCCAGCCTATCAGGAGTAAGGGTTGTCTACATGGTGACCAGGCTGCACCAATAACTCAAGGATGGCCTCCCAGAGAAAGAAATGAGGGACTCTAATGTTAAAAAGGGCTCGATAACTAATCAAACTAAGATAAATGTGAATAAAAATTTATATTTCTAATACACCAAATGTTTTCATTTGAAATGGGTACCCACAATAATAATCACCACTACCTATGATAAAATTAAAAGGAATCAGAGAAGTAATAATATCTACATCCCTCATCAGCCCAAGTGCTGACAGCCCCACAGGACAGTCACACTCTATGCTCAATAGCACCGAAGAAAATCTACCCTCATCACCCTTTTCTAGCTGGGTTAACACGTGGCAGTGGCCTGTAGCCGAGTCAACTCTTTTAGCCTCGCCATGCCCTCGCCACCCACTCCCACCACCCTGAGTGATTGCAGTTTCACAGAGTGCTTCATAGGACTTCAACTTACAGTGGAAAGAAATTGAAGAAATGTCATTTGGGTTATGACATTTACATAATGAAAATAATTATTACAAGTTAGCACTTACCACTTGATAGACTTAGTACTAGTACACAAATGATTAGAAAATATACTAAATTTTAACAGTTCCTGGGGACAAGGTAGTAGCGTGCTGCCTCTCTGCCTTTCCTGGTATAATCACTATCCAACTGGAACTGAAGATAACACAGCATCATTTGTGAATTTTCCAAATGTGTCCAGTGGAATAACAGCATCCTCTGAGATGAGTCGGCAGGGAGGAGCCATGTTATCAGTTAAATCTGAGAACAATGCAGAGTTAAAATTTAAAGTTCTCTTTTTTGTACAACTTCCCAAGACTTTAATACACATTTTGAATCCCTAAGAATTTATCCCTAGTGTGCAAAAGTCTACAAACTTCTTTCTTTCTGTCACTCTTTATTAGAAGAAAAACAAACGAAAAAAGAAATATTTTGTATGTGTGATGCTTTACTCTTATTAGATGAGGTAGTTGGTCATATTTGTAATCTTAATTTTTATAGATAACATAAAATGAAATATTTTTATAATTTTAATTTTAGGATCCACATCATAAATTGATGTTAAAATGCAACTTCCAATCCAAAGCCTATACTTACGTATCCCTTCCTGGATACAAACACTGAAGCACACAAAACAATGAAGACGTCAGAAAGTGTTTCAAGTTTGCCACCAGTTCACAAAGAATGAGATGGATATAAAACCCACAGCAGAGATCCACATGTCTGTCAGGTGTTAGCTGAGCACGTTCAAAGATCTAAGACAGGAGATCAAAGTCCATGGAATAGTGACAAGACTTAATGTTGGAAAGGCATGAACCAATTCAGAGCAATCATTAGACATGTCACTAATTTAAAGCACAGTGGGAAAGGGTGCATGTCCTCTACCCTGAGATTTTTCTCTATTTCATACGTAACTTCTATTGTGCTGGGTTTTACTTCAGGATATGACAAGATGTAGTTTACTGGCCATACATTAGTGAACTACAGTTATGAAACCATCATTTCAAGTTTAGAACACTGTTCTATTGACTCTGGATGCCATGTCAGGAACAGCACCTGACTCTGACATCCTGCAATAATACACAATGAACAGAACTGATCCATATATATTCATAGAATTATATTAATGTTACACTCTTATATGAAATATATACTATATGTTGTTGGAGCCCAGGAGGCCTGTGAGGGGTCAAGGATAGGGTCCTGCACCGCAGGCGTGGTGACTGGGCCTGGTTTCCGGCCTCGGGGCTGTCTTGGGCTCTGACTGTTCTCTGAACCCTTGATAAACCAGCCGCCTTTCTTTATCCATCAACTCATATCTTTGGCCTGTGCGTCATGTACCTGGTAGAAATGTTAGCCTGAGAACATCCTGACCGTGAGGGAGTAGATAAACTTTATAGGTCAAGGAAGTGAGCTACATGACAAAAGGCTTCTCCTTTGTTCTCTATGTACTCAAGATTGTATTTAAAGCCTGAAGACCGCACAATAAACTTGCCTTATGCCAGCAGAGCATTTGGTCCTCTCCTTTGTTAAGTCCCTCGCTCAGCCTCACGACCACCCTTGCTGCAGCGGGCTGCGGCAATATGTAATACTAGTATAGTACTAGTACTAGTACTATATATACTATATGTAATACTAGTATTACATATACTTAAGCCAATTCTATTTCTTATACATTACCTACTTTTATTATATATATTTAGTTATTTAAATACATAATAGGATAATATATTACATTATATTAAAATATATGAAGTCTGTCCGGAAAAAGTCCAGACACTGTTAATATAAAAAATATGGTTTGTGTGACATTATTGTAACTTTGCAGCCAAGGAAAGTGGACTGGAGTGTGCATGCATGAACAATGACAACTTCACTGTACTAGTCAGTAGGGGTAGTAGATGCCATTGACTGTTGCATTCAAATGACTAAGTGAGTAGAGCAACGAATTTGCATCAAATTTTGCATTAAGCTTGAACATTCCTCCACAGAAATTGTCTGGATGATTCAGAAGGCCACAGCTATGGACAACTGGTGATTGGCATCTTCATCACAACAGCGTGTGCACTCATGTATCATATCTCATGGAGAGATTTTTGGTGAAACATCAAATCACTCAGGTGACTCAGACCCCCTACAGCCCAGATTTGATGCCCTGTGACTTCTGGCTTTTCCCCAAACTAAAATCACCTTTGAAAGGGAAGAGATTTCAGACTGTCTATGAGATTCAGGAAAATATGATGGGGCAGCTGATGGTAATTGGGAGAACTGTGGGAGGTCCCAGGGTGTCTACTTTGAAGGGAACTGAGGCATCATTATCCTATGTATGATGTTTCTTATATTTTCTTCAATAAATGTCTATTTTTCATATTACATGGCTAGATACCACCTGGACAGACCTCGTATATGTGTATAAGTGTGTGTGTCCCTATATATATTGCCTGTTGATTCTCTTAACCTCTTAGTATTACTATTTCATCAGTACAGCTCAATACCCACCCCTAATATATACTGCCTCTATACCAGAAAGTACTGCTTATCTGCATCTCCCATCCTATTCCACCCTCAGTACCCTCAAGGATACTTCCTTCTATACTACATGTTCCCATTAGTTAAAATACCATGCTTCTGAATATAAACATCAGTGTACTGATATCCAACATGTAAGGAACTTTAGCTCTTTCTCCACACAGAGACCACACAGATAAAACAAGGGAAAGTATTTCTAAATCATCCACAAAAGGATTAATTTGCATTCACTGTCATTTTAGAGTGAACTATCCTCTGTTATATCCTTGTCCTACAGAAATCAATAGTTAATTCATGGTCTAGATATGGAAATTTATTGTGGACTATAACATTCTACTCACTGGGTACTAACTAACTGTAAAATGTCATTACAACTCCTTGCCCCCCTTGTGATTTCAGATAATTTTTCTGGGCACATTCTAATTCCAACCTTGACAAAACACATTATCAAAAGCCTAGACCACTTTGAAGTACACTGGTCTCCCATTATCAGCATGACCCCCAGTGGATGCCTGAAACTGCAGATAGTACCAAACCCTACATACACATAGTTGCTTTTTATTTATACATAATACCTATGATAAAGTTTAATGTATAAATTAAGCACAGCAATGTATTAACAATAAGTAATAATAAAGTAGAACAATTATAATACACTGTAATAAAATGTATAGGAATGTGGCTTCTCTCTCTCAAGATATTTTATTATAGTGTATAATTAAGGAATCACCTTATGCCTACTCTTTGGCATATCTGAATTGCCAGCATCACTACTCCTGTGCTTTGGGACCATAATTAAGTCAAATGAGAGTGGCTTGAGCACAGGCTCTGTGATAACATGACAGTGGATCTGATGACCACAGAGGCTATCAAGTGACTAACAGGCTGCGAGCCTAAACAGTGTGGAGGCACTGGACAAAAGGATGAGCCGTGGCCCTGGCGGGGACTGAGCAGGACTCCTGAGATTTCATCACACTACTCTGAATGGTATGTAATTTAAATCTTATCAATTGTTGCTTTCTGGAATTTTGCCCTTAATCTTTTTGGACCATGGTTGACTATGGGTAACTGAAACCATGGAAAACAAAACTGTGGATAGGAGGGGACTACTGTAATTGAAGTGCGTGAGTAGGCTTCCTAATGTATAGTAAGACCTAAGGTTTTCTTTTACTCTGCTCATGATAAATACAGTCTTGGCATGAATCCCTTTCCTTTTTTCCAGTTGACCATATAAACCACGGGATATGTTGGGCAACTCATGATTGCATCCTAAAAAAGAGATAACACTGCCTCTTTGCTCACTTAGGGGAAGACAAGAATCTAAATTAGCTTTCATACTCAGTCTTAGGGAAGTGACCCCACAACTCCTGTCTGCCTTTCCTTTGGAACATGTGTGAAAGCATGGTCCAGGTTTTGGAATGCTCACTGAAAAGAGTCCCTTTTGGGGTTAACATCACTATTCCTCTTTGACTTGCTTCTTGTCATGATAAGTGCCATAAGTAATGGAGGCAGAGCATCACTTACAGTGTTGCTAAACCCTTTGCTCTACTATGGAGGTGACTGCAGATATGAACAGTTTGTCATTGGTCTAGAAGTGTGGTCTGAATTGAGAGTAAGAAGGAATAATGGGGCAATACCAGCCAACTACAACACCTTCTGTGATCATCTGGGCATGTAAATAAACACATCAACAGTACAGTGTGCTGGGCTCTGCTCAAGTATCTCACAGAGTAACCTTAAATGCTTATGTTTATTTATCCTTGCAAATATCTAAATCAGAGTCAGTAATAGTAACAACCTTAAGCTAGGAGAAAGCAGGTTTGTAGGAAGTGCTTTGGAGTTACATGGGCTTTAGTCCAAATCTTGATTTTGCCCTTTAGCTCTCTGTCATCAAGGGCAGAACTTTTTGCCTTGATCTTCAATCATTTTTAGCTGTGCACTTATAAAAAGAGAGATGATGTATATAAAGCTCTTGACATAGTTCTTGGCACACAGTAAACCCTGAATGAATAACAAGTCCTTGTGGGAGGTGTTGTCTGCTACCAAGCTTTTGATCTACACAAGTGTTGATCTCAAGTTCAGCATTTGACATTTGGGGCACACAAGTGTTTGTTGTAGAGGGCTGTTCTGTGCATTGTGGGAGGTTTAGAAGCATCTTTGGCCTCTACCCATTAATGGCAGTAGCATCCCTCCACCCTCAGTGTGACGATCAAAAATGTCTCCACACATTGTCAAATGTCCCCAAGGAAATTGTTACAATTGAGAACCACTGATCTACACTATATTACTGAATTCCAACAAAAGTCCTGAAAGGGAGGTGACATGTTCACTCTACAAAGAAGCCACATTACCTATTCGAAATACCAGAAGTAATGAGGGAAGACCCAGGGCAGTAAGACAAGAGCCTGAATTCTGTCCTTGTATTCCACATTTTTTAAATGTATACTTTAAAGAAGAATAATACAAGTGCCCATCATGTGTGTCCACCTTCTACATTTAGCTTCTGGCTGCCCAAAGTAATATTTACATGATTGTGTGTTTCACCTGTAATGCATTTATTTAACAAACACATTTTCAAACTGAACCCTCCTTATCTTTGATTTTACAGTTTTCATCCTCTGCTATAGAAACAGCCTGGACTTTGAAATCAGACAGCCTGGATTTGAACTGTGGCTCCTCCACTCTCTAACTATATGTCTCTGGGCATTTAATCACTTAATTTCATCTTTGCATCCTACAGAAAAGTAGACCAAATTTTTTTGACCTCACGGTTGTGCCGACAGCCAATTCTCCAGCGTAGCCTGCTATATAGAGCAGAGGTATGAGGCACTGGGTTGGCCAAAAAGATTGTTTGGTTTTTCCCTCAAGATGGCTCTAGTAGCACTTAGTAGTCTTTAACTTCATTAGAAACAATTTTGTTAGATTGCATTGTGGCAGCTGTCATGTCGGTGTGCATTTTAAAACAACATCAAAATTGGCGCATTTTGGGGTAGCCATTTTAATGTTGAAGATGAAAGAAAATATGCCACAATTTTGGCATATTATGCTTTATTATTTCAGAAAGGTAAAAACACAACTGAAAAGCAAAAACATAAAAGATTTGTGCAGTGTATGGAGAGAGTTCTGTGACTGATTGAACGTGTCAAAGGTGGTTTGCGAAGTTTCATGCTGGAGATTTCTTGCTGGACGATACTCCACAGTCAGGTAGACCAGTTGAAGTGGATAGCAATCAAATCAAGACATTAATTGAGAATAATCAATGTTATATGATGCAGAAGATAGCTGACATACTCAAAATATCCAAATCAATAAATTTATTGGTAAAAATAAAAAAATGTATATTTAATTTTAGAAAAAAAAAAAACGTGGACTTTTTGTCCAGCTAATACAAAATAGCAGTTGTGGAGTGTAAGCCTGCCCTCAACTTTTTTCTACCATGCAGAGGCAATATGATTCTTTCCCCTCTATTAAATACACTCTGTCTACTCACATGCTCAAAAAATTAATCTTACCTTCCCCACAGAAACACAAAATCATCCAACTTCCTCAAAGAAATGAGTGCAGGTCCATCATGTCCCAACTTCCCCATCTAGTCTTAATTAAGACTGTAGAAATGGGCCCAGCAATGACACTGGTTAGTGGAAAGGACAGTGGTGGCTCTTTTCCAAGAAAAGGAGTCAGTGTCGTCTGTAGTACAAATTGTCCATGAGCGGGCAACAAGCCCTGCTGCCCAAAACAGACAAGTGAGTCCTTTCCATCATGTATGTTTGAACATGACCATTTACCTTTCAACCCTTCCCTGTAATAACTTTGAATGAGGTTTTAAGAAGATGCTTTAAAATCTCATAGAGAAAATATCAAATATTTTCATTACTTTCCATCACTCCTAGAACTTCAAATATCATGAAACATTCTTGAGAAAGAATATTTTTAAGGATACAAGGCCCCTTAAATTCCAGACTAAGTAGTAACTATATGACCATTTTGACCCCAAATGCAGAGTGAAATGAAAAACTATGGGTGACAATTCAATGTTGTGTTGAAATTTTACATGGTTAAAATAATTTATGAATGCATTGATTCTCCAAAGAGAAAGATAAGAAAATATTTTTGTTTTTTAAGCATATTTAATGATAAATATCTTAATACATACATAAGAACATTTGGAATTCTCCTCACAGGCAATATGACCAAAACTGATTTCATTTTATTCATGACCCTTGAATTCAAACAACCACCTTAACATTCCTAAAGCTTTTTTAAAAATGTCTTTTGGATTCTCTTTTCCATATACTCCATAAGATAAGCAGCTAATACAAACTACCTTATTTACACCATCTTGTCACACAATTGGGAACATGTGAGAAAAAACAATCCTAAGATGCAACTCATTAGTGCAGAAAAGAACTATAACCAGATAAATGCATGTTCGTCTCATTAAGGGATGAAGAGAGGAGGAGGAAAAAGCAAAACTGTGATTCCCCCCACCAGATGAAGACTTGTTAAGAAATAAAAATAAGACCTTCTATCAGATATAGAAATGTGAAAAATAAAAACAGCAGACAGTATACACAGGGAAAAATAAACGAGATTCATAAACAGAAATACAGTGTTCACATTATACCCATGAGCTCTGCTTTCATAAGGCTCATTAGCCTAAGTAAAAGAATACAGGTGTCCGTTTATATTTAGATAATTTAGACGTAGATTTAGATAAGGACAAAATATTCAGAATTGAAATAGTACCCATATATATAAAACATTCAGTTCAGTATTAAGTACTGTAAATAGAACCCCCTAGGAAATGAGGACTTAGCTAAAATAAAGTTAATATGAAGAATGAGAAGTTACTCCAAACAATGTATAAAGGCTTTAAAATCACTGATTCAGAAAAATTATTCACTCAGAAAAGCAGATGCTTCATGGAAAGCGGAGTATTTTTATAACTATACTTTGTGCTCAGAGAAGGAGGAGAAAGGAGGAGTAATATCAACAAATTCTGGAGAATTCATAACAAACAGTCTTGATCTCATTCAAATGGGAGAGAAGTAGAGAAAGGTTCAGGCCAGCCACTGTGGAGCCCAGTAGGGATGAGGAATTGTCCCTCTAAGCCTGCTGCCTGGAATTAGGCTACGCACATATTTAATGGTTACTGTGTATCTGTGATAGAGATACCCTTTCAATGACATTTTCCTATTCTGCTAAGTCCCTCTGAGAAAGGAATACACACACCATTCTCATTTAATTCTTGCCAAATAATATTTTTCTAGTTACTGTACAGCAGTTGGAGGTCTTTGAAAATAACCCTATTTAAGCCAAAGTCTACTTGTGAGAGATATGTCTTTTTATGTTTTTGAAAATCATATTTAGAAAGTTGTTCCTCCAAAGATATTTAAGTGAATAATCACTCTTTGTCAACACTGGTAATGATAACCTATTTCCATCATTTACAGTTACTTCCTCATAAGTTCGATAGTGTGAGGAGGAGAAATACATATTTCTTTGAAAAAATGTGATTATATTTGCCATCTTGGCAACATAAAACAAAGATGTAACAAAAAGATTAAGTGTGCTGACATCTCATTAAAATCTTTGTGAACATTTGTATATGGTTTTTAAGCATACATCAGGAAACAAAGGTTATTTTTTATTTTTTGACTTAACTACAGAAATTTATTTCTCACAGTTTTAGAGGCTGGAAATCCAAGATGAAGGAGCCGGCAGATTTAGTGTTTGGTGAGGGCCCACTTTCTGGGTCATAGATGGCTGTCTTCTCATTGTATCCTCACACGGTGGAAGGGCAAGGGGTTCTACCAGGTCTCTCAGAGGAGCACTAATCCTGTTCACAAGGGCCCCACTGCAGGACCTAATCACCACCCAAAGGTCCCACCTTCTAACACCATCAAAGATTACTTTCAAAACAAGAAATCATAAGGGAGTTCTGTTGAACATTTTGAAGTGAGTAGCATTTCATGTGAATTGCTCAAAATGACTAAAAATTTCAGGATTTGTGATAATGTATAAAAATACTTATAATTCCACATGAAAAACTTTGAATCATTTAATCACTTTTTTGAAAACACATAGGCATTTGTTTTAACTGTTGGTACATTCTGAATATATGGAAGCACATTTAATGTACTTCAGACTACTGCTGATACAGTGGATAGTATATCATCAAACTACAGCTGCAGCAATTTTAAGGTCAAAGCTATTGCTTTTGGATTTGATACATTTTGTACATGATTTATAGATTAATTTTATGAAAAATACATAAGCTATATGTCCCAAAAAGTATTTTATGGTATTATAACAATAAAACATTATAGTTATGTGATGCCTTTCATCTAGGCATATCAAAGCCCTTTCCTGACATTAGTTAACCTTTGTGATACCCCTCAAAGGCAAAGAAGTGTTAACCTGCACTACCTTTTTTTTTAGAACACAGAAAGCACTGAGAATTTTCACAAGTCTACTTAGGTTTAGAAATACTAAAAATCACCCGTGCGTTTGGTCATTCATTCTATCTAGCTAGAGCTATAGACCTTGTGCTAAGAACTGAGGATAAACTGGTGTGAAAAACAGGAGCACCATCACTGTACTTCCTGTTGGAATTTATTTTGAAATATATAAAATGCTTTAATTTATGGGAAATAAAACAATATAGTAACATTTCTCTTATCTATGATCTCACTCTAATAATCTGGAAACATAGCTCTCTGCAATATTTCCTAGCAGCAAAAAGCAATGCTTCCAAGTTGTGGAAATGCATCACCAACAGGAGAGCTTCTTGTGCCATAAAGCTCACTAAGAATCACTTTAACGTATTCCTAACAGACATTGGACAACTGGTTGCTAATCAAGTGAGTCAAAGTACAGTTTGAAAAGACAGGGATATAGTTAAATGGCTGTAACAAGCAGACACAGCAACAGAAAATATAACACAGAAAGCCTAATGACAAGAAAAAAGACACATACACTCCAAAAGGCAAAGAGTAGAACTCAAAGTTCACCCTAGTCTGAGACCAATTAGCATCAGGGACTTAGAGTCCCAGACCTCATTCATTCTTGATGTTGTTGTAGTAGATTGTTTACAAAAAAGAGCTCCATGTTTTCAACCCTCTCTGTATCCATACCCGTTGCAGTATGATTTTGCAGCAATTCCATCAAAATGCAGAGTTTACTTCTCCAACCCCTGAAACTGGGCCAACCTAATGACTTACTTGGCCAAAAGAATGCAGTGGACTGTGCAAGGTCTCAGGAAGGCTGTGCATCCCTGCTTCCTGTGTACCCTACCACAGCCAGGTGAACTGCCTGGGCTAGCCAGCTGAAGGATGAAACACAACATACAGCAGAAATGAATCACACCAGTTTTGAGCATCCTTCATCATCCAACTTCCAGCAGACCCTCTGACTGACTAGAAATGCAAGAACAAGTCCAGCCCAGAGCAGCTAGGTCCAGCCCAAGTAAGTAAAGTCACCTAGATGACCTGTACTATATATATGGATACATGTAAAATAATAAAATCATATTGGTTTAATCCACTGACTTTAAAATGTTTTACCAAGTAATAAAAAACTGTTATAATTATATTTTAGCAAATATTAGCTGTTCCAAAATGATAAACTTGAATCATCACAAAAAAAATAACAAAATTCTGCCCTGTATCTCCTATTAAATAAAGCAGAGACACATCAACATGTTTTAGTGGTATTTTCATCTGAAGCAGCCTTCAAAAGCCACATAAAGGAGACACTCAGAGCAAACGGCAACTAGGGAAAATCAGGTGTAGCCGTACTTATACTAAATAGATTTCAAGACAAAAAGATAACAAGGGACAAAGATAAACATTTTATAATGATAAAGGGGTAAATTCATCAAGAAGACATAAAACTTATTCATATATATGCACCCAACCTAGGAGCAACAAAATCCATAAAGCAATTACAAACAGACCTAAAATGAAAAACTGACAAAAAATACAATTATAGTAGGAAACTTGAATACCCCACTTACAGCAATAGATAGGTCATGCAGACAGAACATCAATAAGGAAATGTCAGCCTTAAGTGACACATTACAGCAAATGAATTTATTGACACTTACACAACTTTCCATCCCAAAATGATAGAATATATGCTCTTCACAAGTGCACATGGAACATTATATCAAGGACAGACCATATGTTGGGACATAAAACTAGCCCCCAAATAAAAGAAGATTGAAATTATACTGAGAATATTTTCTGACAACTAAACTATGAAACTGAAAATCAACTACAAGAAGAAGGCTAGTTAAATGATAAATATGTAGAAATTAAACAAAATGTCAATAAACAACTATTGGTTCAAAGCATAAATAAAACAAGAAATCAAATGATACAGAGATAAATCAAAATGAAAATATGACATGCCAAAATTTTAGAGATGCAGCAACAGTGGTACTATGAGGAAAGGTTATAGTATTACAGGTCTACCTCATGAAACAAGAACTATCAAATAAACAATCTATAACTAAACCTTAAAGAACTAGGAAGAGAACAAATGAAGACCAAAGACATTAGAAGGAAGGGAATAACAAAAATAGCAACAGAAATAAATGAAATAGACAACAAAAAGACAATATAAAAAATTAAATTAAAAATAGCTGATTCTTTGAAAAGATAAACAAAATGACAAATCTCTACCTACACTTAATAAGGAAAAAAAGAAAGAAGATTCAAATTAAATCAGAAATAAAAGAAAAATTACAACAGATACCCCCAAAATACAAAGGATTGTACAAGAATATTATGAAAGGCTATACCCTACCAAATTGGACAACCTAGAAGAAATGGCAAATTTTTAGAAGCATCCAACCTTCCCAGACTGAATCATGAAAACCGGAGGGCCAAAACAGAATTATCACTAGTAAAAATATTTTTTTATCATTAAAATTCACTTTATTAATATGGACAACCTTTACAAACATAAAGTTCACTATGCTGAAATTAAGGATTTGCTAGAGTTATCTGATAATTTTACTTTCCTTTTATCCAGTATTGAAGATGGTTTCCCTGATCTACGTTCCTGCAATGCAACTGGGTGTGATACATCGAATTCCCTTTATAGCAAGAGTCACAGAACTGTAGGCTTCTAAGGTGTTTTGGTACTTAGCTCTTCTTCAGAGTAATGCTGTCATTCTAGAAGCCAAATAACTCATTCAACAAAATAATCACATATTATAGCAATCAATGCCCCATCATTTAAGCAAAAAGGCCAGAAATTTCCTTTTGAAGATGTAGTTTTGCTTTAACTATCACATACTTTACAAATAGCTGTTCTTCCAAAATGAGAGTGGTGAGAGCCGTGCTTCTGAACAGCATCCCTAACACCACGCTCTGGATTCCACAAGGAAACAGACCTGATCCTTTTGACCCATCTCCATACCCTTCCAGTGGCTAGTGCAGTTACACAAACCTAAATACGTCAGATTAGACTTGACCACGGGTGTGGGCACACAATGCAATATACAGATCATGTACCATAGAAATGTACACTTGAAACCTACATTATCCTATTAACCAATGTCCCCCGATAAATTTAAACAAAAGTCAGATTTGCTGAAAAGTGGATGAGACACAACTATCTCATTAATGCCAAATTCTTATTTGCCAAAGGTACAAATCGGTATAAAATTCAGACATCTTGTCTTTGTTTATTAAAGGATTCCTAAGAAAATTAGCTCCCTAAGACATGAATCAAGACTTTTCATGAGGCTGAAAAAGCCTCTAGAGAGTCCCATACATGACACAGAGGGACCTTGGGTAGATTTGTGTAAACCTAACATTTAATTCTGAGTAGAGGTGAAGCCAAAAGCGAAATCTTGTTTCCTTTGAGCCAAAGTGTTATTCCCTCCAACCCCCACTCCTAAAAATTCTCAAAATGTACTCAGAACTGTTTTTAAAAAGTGGACATGGGAGTCTATTTCTAGATAGCTAAATCAACCAGCTTGGCTGATCAATTTCTGTAGCCAGTGGATCAGGAAGTTAGGTAGAGAAAAGTACAAAGTACAACCCAGGTACTTGTTTTTTGTTTTTGTTTTAAATTCAGTACCCACAGAGAGGACCTTTATTAAAAAAAGAACAGTGCAGTAACTCCACGGCTAATTTCCTGATTGCAGCATTTCCACTCATACAGTGCCCCAACCAGAGGAACCACTGAGAGCTTTAATAGCCTCAGGTGTGTAAGTGCAGCAAACTAGCAAAGAACACACATCATTTGGAGGTTTCCTTCCTACATTTCCAGCACTTGTTTAATTTTATGACTTTTGGTAATATTTGTTCAGCTTGTTGTTGAAGCGCCTGTGTTTGAATATGGCAAATGGCAACTTTTTAAATTAGGGTTTAAAACTGCACTAAGACATTTAGAAGACCCTTATGATTCCCAATCTGAGTCCCTGTCCAAACTCATTTCACCTGATAATGAACAATTAAACTCTGAAATGTATTAAAGTGCTTTCTTAGTTCTCTTCTTGCTCTATTCGCAGAGCAAAGCTGGTTGAGCATCTCTATGATGCAGTTTCTGACAGCCTTCTCCCTCACACAACCTGGAGGTGAGATCAGTTTGTGAAAAGTACTGAGACACACAGTTCTCAGGCTCCTGGGTAACAGCATACATCTCAGCCTCTATGTGTGATGTCAGTACAACTGAAAATGACTCGGCCAGTACTGTTGAAATGGTCAGATTTTAATAAATTTCCACATATTCACCCAGTTGAAAAAATCTGTCTTGACTCCAGATGTTTTCTCCCCTTCTGAGGGAAGGGGAGAAAACATTGCTATTTGGGTTTTTATCTGTGACTGCTTCTGTTTTCATAAGGGCCTCATATATGTCCTGGGCTCTGGCAATTTCTTTCTGTGCATCAAAATGGACTTTTTGCCTGGTTAGCAAGGGAACAATTAAATTAAAATCATTGATTCACTTGTTTAGTTTTCTGATGTTTTCCTCAAACTGCTCACAAACTTGATTCCATTGTTTCTGTTCAGTGGCTGTTGTGGGGTTCCCAAGATTTTTCCCGGACACTAAAATTGCCTCTCTGAGCTGATCAATAGTATCCTTTATTTCCTTTTGCATTAGGATCCATTCTGGCTGGTATCCATTATCTATCAATATTCTGTTCATGTTGTGAGTCATGGGATCAATGTATGAACAGCCAGAAAACTTTTTTAGAGGCTTTCCTTTCCCACTGAGATTATCAAAGTCTCCTTTTGCCATTGATTCCTGAATGAGATCCTCCACCAAACGCTCTATTGCTTGAGTTATCTTTTATTCTTTACTTTGCCTTACATCTTTAATTATCGGTGAAATACTGGCTGTATAGTTTCTGCTTTTGATATTCCATCTCTTACTCAGTTGCATGGTCTCCTCTACATTGCCTATATTGCTTCTCCCGTTGACTTGGAGATCCAAAACCAACACCTTCGAAACTTAAATATTGCCGGTGTTGGGGTGTTTTATATTTGAATTTTCATTCTTCTTCGTCCTCTTCTTCAGCTTTATTTTGTCTGACATTTGTTTGTTCCATCACATGGGAAAGCACCTTCCTATAAGCTTCTTCAATCTTTGTAAGCGTTGCAGAGTCAGCAGTAGAGGAGCCACTGTCTGGATGGTACTGCTTGGCAAGCTTACGAAAATACTCCCTGACATCGCCTGCAGAGCATCCTTCATCCAGATTTAGCAGCCTATAATATTCTCTCATCTTCTTTTTTAATTTATGAGTTGACATCATCCTATTTCTCACGACTCCAAGATATGGAAGCATTTTCATTCAATTAGGAACCGCTGCAGCCTTTGCCAGACAAGACCTTAAGATCTGAGCCATCATCGTGTACAAAGGGTTCCTCGTTGTACCCGGAGTTCTTCCTTCCAATGACCTTCATAGACCCCGGGAAAGGGCTCCTCAGAGGCCGCCCCATGCCGCGCCTCTGTGCATGCGTGCCAAGTTCACCCTTCACTCTCTGAGTCTCCACCGCAGACACTGGGAGTGTGCCCGTCAGACTAGACCGTGTGCCCTTTCCCATGAGGGGACTGGAGAGGCCACAGACGGCAGAACCGTACCTAATCAGGACAGGTGTCCTACCTCACTGGGGAGCCCAAGAATGTCAAACAGAACTGTATCCAAGGGGACACAGGTAGGACATTTCGGGAGGTGGGGTCCCACCTAAGGGCAACCCTCTCCCCTGTGTGTCAGGGGGGCCGCTCTATTGGGACTAGTAAAAATATTAAAACAGTAATAAAAAATTTCCCCCAAAACAAAAGTGTAGGACCAGGTTGCTAAGTTTTACCAAACATTCTAAGAAGATGTAATAACTATCCTCAACCCATTCTTCAAAAAAAAAAAAAAAGGAGACCAAATTTTTCATAACTCATTTTACAAAGTCAACATTACCCTGAACTAAAACCAGTTAAGGAAATAAGAAAAAATACTACAGGCCAATATATATGATAAATACAGATGCAGAAATCCTAGAAAAAAATACTGGATATCAAATACAACAATATATTAAAAAGATCATACACCATGAGTAGGGTTCATTCCAGAAATGCAAGGGTGGTACACCATCGACAGTACACCATGATACACCACAATAACAAAGGTAGAAATCATATGATCATCTCAATAGATTCATAGAAAGCATTTTACAAGATACAACATCCTTTTTTTATATGAAAAACACAATAAAATGTGTATGGAAGGAAAGTATCTCAACAAAATAAAAGCCACATAAGACAAACCCTCAGCTAGCATTATATTTAATGTTGAAAATCTAAAATCTTTCCCTCTAAAATCAGGAACAAGGCAAAGATACTCACTCTTGCCACTGTTATTCAACATAGTACCGAAAGTCCTAGCCAGAGCAATTAGGTAAGAAAAAGAAATAAAAACCATCCGAATTGGGAAGGAAGAAGTAAAACTGTTACTATTTGCAGATGACATGACTCTGTATAGAGAAAAACCTAAAGACTCCACCAAAAATACTATTATAAATAATAAATGAATATAGCAAAGCTACAGGATACAAAATCAATATAAAAATTTTTTGAATTTCTATATACTAACAAAATATCAGACAGAGAAGTGAAGAAAACATCTCATTTATAATCACAGGAAAACAAATAAAACAAAATAATAAGAATAAAAATCCCAATGGCATTTCTCACAGAAATAAAAGAAAAAAATCCTAAAATCTGTATAAAATCACAAAAAAACCCTCAAATAGCCAACACAATCCTGAGAAAATATAAAATACATAAAGAAAAATATTCAAACCTATGAAAACTCCAACCATCTAGTGTGTTTTATTACCAAGAGTACCCTACAGTCTTAATTGTGCTAGACATGAAAAATCAGAATTATAACAATGACAAATTACATGAATTTTTATGCTTTGAAAATGATCTATTAGATGGCTCCAGCATACATTTAAAATATAATCCAATTTTGAAAAAAATTACCTGTCAAGCAATTTTTCAGAAACATACTGTATGATCCAAAGAGCACATCAGGTCTATTATTATCTTCAACCCAGAGAAAATTTTGTGACAAATCATGTGAAAAGCTAATTTTACTAAATGTGCTAATACCTTCTAAAATAGTCAAGAGTTTGTTAGCATCTGCTGGAAAAGCCTTTTCCTTGTGCAGGGAAGACCTGGAATATTATGAGGTAAGTCACCAGCTGGGAACCACTCATTTCCTCACAGACTGGAAAAACAATCTGTGAGTTGTTATTATGTGGTTGGTACAGTGTCAGGCACTAGTATAAACAGAGATGACTACAACAGGGCTTCTATTCTTGAGGAAATGTAATCTGTTTAGTGAGACCAGCAAATCCAAGTCAGAGATTAAAGTACCAACAAAAGATCTAAAGTCAAATGTCAACACACAATGTCAGTACTTTTTTAATTTCATGCCTTAACTTATCAGGGTGCTCTTGGAATGCTGTATAAGAAGGTTTCTGAAAACCTTTCCAAGCTCATTAAACAGCATGCACTGGTTGGTCAGTGATATAATATATTGGTAAGAGAATGTGATGCAGTAGCATGGGTAATTTTAAAGCAAATATGTTTAACAAATAAACATATTTTACTATTCTTGTTTGTGAATACATGAAGTGAGGTTTTACTCTGGGTTAGGCATTGTGCTAATCACTAGTATATGCTGGTAAACAAGTTACCCATCCCTACCCTCATGGAGATTACAGTCTAGTTTCATCCCTGTGATACTGCCTCTGAGACAAAGTGTGACAAAATTCAAAGGCTCCAGTAAAAATGAGAGACTGCTGGGACTACTTTCAATAGAGAATTGGTAAAGATATGTCAATATTTTTTGCTACTTTAAATTCACTCTAGTTTGTCATGGTATGCAGGTAGTGGGGGCATAAATATTAAAAGTAAAGATAATAACAGTGATGACAACGACTACAACCTAGTGACTATTGAACTCTTTGTACCAAGTGCTTAAAATACATTTTGCTAAATCTTCACCACACAATGATCACACCTCTGTGGAAAGCTGGAACCTAGGAAGATTAAGGCTTCAGTTCAAGATCCCACAGCTCCTGAAATATAGAGCTCAATCTATACCCACAGCTTTCTGACTCACAGCCCAGACTGTTCATAAGTGGGCAGTGCTCTTTTGACTAGTATCTGAAAATATTCTGGATAAACTTAATCCAATACTTCATGTCACTAGTGATGAAGAGTCACAAAGTTCTGCTCCATGGAACACTTGTCTTGTGAGAAGCTGTACATAAATAGGATAACGTGGTTAAATAACTCTACAAAAAAATTTTTTTAAAGAAAGAGAAAAGTCAATACAATAAAACGTTTTTAAATAAAAAATGTAAACTTAGTTCTACTTGAAAAAAATAGCAATGTACCTCCTCCTTTGCAGATTAGCAATGCACATTAACATATTAAAGACTCCAAGAAATCCAAAATAAATCATTTTAATACTGACCAGCATTTTAAAGAACCTCTTGGTTCACATAACACAGGAACCTTCAAGAAAACACTAATTCTAAGAGGGGGGAATTTAGAGAGATAATAAATATCAGAAGATTCTATTTTTGCAGTCGTAGGTAGCCAAGAAAAATTAATTCTTCCTCAATTTTTCTCTATGAGCTATCCTCAGGAGATGTAGACTTTGCCATATTTTGACAAGTACTGATATGTTTGCACACTTTTCACTGTGTTTAAAATAGAATGTTAAGTCCCAGTGAATTTTAAAACACTAAAAACAACAATAATCTAAATGTATGACAAGGAGGTAAGTGTTGGATTTATCCACTAGATGGAATATCCTTTAGTCATTAAAACAATACTTATAAAGAAACTGAAAAAAAGAAAAAGAAAAGAAACTGAAATATGTTGCTAATATTATTCTTGCTTATGAAGAAATTGAAAAATGATTCTAACATTATTTTAAGTGACAATATAGGAAAATATTTTATTAGCTTACTTCAATTCCATAAAATTTACACAGAAGTAAAAATAAAATAAACTAAAATATTGATTTTCTCTGGTTAATGGGATATGAAATATGTATATATACATCTGTATATTTTCTATATTTTTCTAACGCAAAACGTCAATTGTAGGCCATCAGAAAGAGCCAAAGTTTGGTTGACCTGACTAGCTCCTATTTATTTTCCAGATCTGAACTTACATATGATTTCCTCTGGGAAACACCTGGGACCCCATAACTCCAGTAGATGCCTTTCTTGAGAGTGCCCATAGGATGCTGTACTCTTTCTTATCATGGCACTTAACCTGGCATTCCATTTTCTCATTTATTGGTTTACATACCTGGTAGACTATCACCCTTCTCTACCTAGCTCATCACTGTACTCTCAGTGCATACCACAATGATAGGAACATGGTAGGCATTAAATAAAAGTTTACTGAATAACTGAAAGTTTGGATGTATTCTCATTTCCTGAGTGTGCTGCATAAAGTATGCCAAAGATAATACAATATCATTCTAAAACAACAATGAAATTTCCCTCTTACATGGTATGTTTTATTAAGGCAGCTGATTTTTGATGACTTGTTAATAATTTGAATTTCCCATAAATGTTATTTCCTCCATGTCCCTTGTAAAGGATAACAGGGATCCCCACCATTTATTATACAATTTTATCAGCATGACTGTCTCAGTACTATAAGGTTGCATGTGCTCCTATTTGAGGCTTTTGATTTGATTTAGGTTGGAGTATAATCCTCTAAATTTATAAATCCAAAACAGTGAATTGTTTTAACATCAAACTCCTATATAGGTCCAAAATGATCATCTTAATAATGGAATGTGTTTTTAATTTCAGAAATAAAATCTTATTCAACTATCCTCAAAATTTTATGATATGGTATATTTGTATAGATATATATAGATAGATGATAGATAGATAGATCGATAGATAGATAGAATAACAGGAATAATAGTAATAAGATTAGCTAACATTCACTGAATGTTAGGATGACTATGATAACTGCCCTCACTACGTGCCGGAACAATGTTATGTGCTATAAATATATTGTGTCATTTGAACTCTCTAAGGTAGGTAATATGATTTTACTTTATGATGGGGAAACTGAAGCAATTACCTTGGGTTTATAATAAATGCCAGAGTAAGGATTATGAACCCCAGAGTCCAATTTATTAATCACATTGTCATTTCTTCTACAAATATTCATTGAGTGACTACTCTAATCAAGTCACTGCTCCGTGTCACGGATCTCTACCAATGAACAAACAGGAAGTCCCTGGCTCCTAGACCTTACATTTTAATCAAGATACAACATAGAGAGAAACCTGAACACATGCATGCATGTGGTAAAGATGGCTGAAAGTCCACCAAAATATACATTTCCTCTTTCATAGAATATATTTGTCACTGGGGAAACAATTGCTCAGCCAGGATTAAATTTATCAGCGCCCCCTTGTATATAAATGTGTCTATGTGACTACTTCTTGCCAACAGAATGTTAAAGAGATCTTTGTCCTTTTAAGCAAAGGCTTCAAGGAATCAGCTATGGGGTACAATTCCCACTTCTCTTTATCCTTCTGTGTAGGAGACCATTCTGCGTGGCATGAGCCCAGCTCCCACTCAGAGATGCACAGGACCCATGCCCATGGATAGGTTCTCCTGTGGAGAATCAGGCCTGCAATGTGCCTAGGCCACATTGAGTCTTGCTTTTGCTAAAAACTCCCCAGTATGGAGTATAACCGGTTGGACCACTTTTCCCCTTTTCATTTGCTAATATCCTTCTTCTGTGATGTGATTAGCAGCAGTATCTCCTTAGTTGTCTGTAAAAGGTAACCCCCTAAAGCGAACCTGTGCATAGTAAATGAGTACCGTAATGCGATGTGGGGAGAAATCCAATAAAGGCCGGTCACGGCAAGGGCCAAGGTTTTTTCTTTTTTTGTTGTTCCTCTTGAGAGAAAAGCCATGCTGCCCCTTTTCCTCCACCAGACTCGGTAGTCCAACCGTAAATGTCTCATTTCATCCTGAATGACACAGACACTGCAGGCCAGTGTCTGCTTCACTTCTGTAACCTAAATGGCGATAACAATAAACTCCTAAGGACTAGAGGAGCCTCTCCATGGAAGTTGCCTGAGTCCCCAAATCACTATGTGGAGGTAAGACATCTGCTACCCAGGAAGATGTGCCCTGGACTACTCTGTAAGTGATAGGTAATCATCTACAGGTCAAGCCAATATAGTGTTAGGTCTGTTATCTAACACTATCATAAACAATATAGACCACAGTACCATAATTTGGGTGCTGCTATGACAATAATCTAAATATACAGCATTAATTTAATGGCCAAGCAGTGAGTGGCATGGAACAGATATTGCAGGCTAGAAATATGAAGAAATACATTATACAGTTACAAAATATTTGAGGACACTTGTTGCCCACAACAACTGGGAGGGCTGACTGAGTACCTACTTAGGCTATAGATCCAAGGAGCTTAACTTTTGAGTATTAGTTTGTGTCATGTTATAGTTACTGCTTTTCCCAATGTACTGTAAGAAACTAATAAACTCAGAGTAAAATTAACTGCTTAGCAAACAGAAACTAAGGGACTTGCTGAGATGGAGAGACAAATGATAAATTACCGTAAATACCAGGAGATGAAAATGAAAATGAAGACAAGTGCATGTTAAAATTGTAATTTAAACAAACAGACTCAGCTGGAAGCAAAAATAAGATTATAGGTATTGCGTTCCTACTCACACATGTTGTTTCGGGTGACCACCTTAGGGCTGAGGGTGAGAGAATGGGTTTCAGGAAGCAAAAGGGATGTACAGCAGGTCTTTGAATGATGACATTTCTTTCAATATTGTTTATTATAATATTGCTGACATACTAAAGGAACCTAACTTTTTTATATCGATGAAGCCAAAATTGTTTTCCTTATATGTCATTTTGCTGCATTTCCTAGAACCTATCAACGATGTTAACTGAGGACTCACTGTATAGGGAAAAACAATGGACACGCAACATTGATTGGAAGCAAACAAACCAAAACACTAATAAATTCTGTGGAAAATTTATTGCCAAAGAAACCATGAGCATGGCCTTTAAAAACCCTTGCACTCTCAAATCCTTAAAGCAAGCCTTGGCCTCCCAAAGCTTCATGAGCAGGAAGCAAGTTGCAAAAAATGCCCAGCCTCTAAGGAAGACATGCTCCCAATCCTCACCGCAAATGCAGCCATAGAATAAACTGAGAAAGAGCTTCTTAGAAAGCAAAGCCAGAATCACAAAGAACAATGGAGAAGGGAATTCCCCTCAAATGAATTCTAGATTCTAACTAGGAAAATTCCTTCACTGGAAAAGCAGAGAATCTTCATAACCCCTGTCCCAAACATTTGGTAACTGGTCTGGATTCTTGACTTTATGTGTTTCCCAATTTCAATGCCAAATTTCCATTCGAATTCCCTTTTTTGAATGGGAATTGTGTTATGCATATGTTGTCCCTGCTGTACCATTTTATTTAGGGGTAGGAGAATGGTAGCTCATCTTTCAATTAAGTCATCAGAACACAAGGAACCACCATCTGGTTGGAGAATTACTCAGAGGCTGGAATTTGAGAGGAATGCAGAATCTGAATCGAGACTTCAGGCTGTCTAGCTTGGAGAGGACATGAGCATATGGTCTATGTGGGGGGAAGAAAAAAGCTAGCTACTCACAGAAATTTGTGTCTAGAGAACCAAATGTGGCAGAATGTCTAATTTTCAACAAAATCTATCTCTCTCATTCCATGGTAATATTATTATTGGTAATTAACATCTTGACAGTTAGGAACTCTATGCCCATTACTTCCACCTCCTTGCAGGTGAATGAGGCTATGTGACCGGTTATCAACAAAACAATTTGAACAGAAGTAATAAGTGCCAATTCTGGTCCAAAGATTTGAAGAAGTGAGCATGCTTCTTAGTGACATATTTACTGTCTATCTAGAGAATAGAAGAATCACACAGTGAAAGACATCTGGGACCCTGAATCCACGCATGGAGGACAGTTGTCTGCAAACAGAACTTACCCTGGACTGTAACATGAGCAATAAATGATATTTCTCTAGTAGTAAAACTATGATACAATTTAGGGATCTATTTATTACTACCACTTACCCCCCGCCCCAAATAATCCACATCCACACAAAAGACTGCAAATTGTGAAGTTTAGGAAGAAAATAAAGTAGGGTGATAGATACCTTTATCCTAATTAGTTGGGGTGACTAATTGAGATAGGAATCAGAAGGTCATTCTTAAGAGGTTACATTTCAGTTGAGAAAGGTATAGTCTGGCAAAATCTGTGGGACAAGCATTTAAAACAAAAATTATATTATGTAAAACTCTTATATTATGTATAGCTCTATATTAAGTCATAAACCAAATTTATGTTTTTAAGAAAGAGGAAAAAGGCCACTGTGGAAGAAGCATAGAGAGAAAAGGGAGAGAGGCAAAGTTTGCTGATTTGTGGGTCTCACTGGCTTGATGAAAGACTGGATGGATTTAAGTTTAAAAAGAAACTCTTGAGAAGTTTTAAGCAGTTCATTCTTCTGGCTGCATGGAGAATGACTTAGGTAGGCAAGATGGAAGAATATAACCCAGGTTATATATTAAATATCAACCTTCAGTACAGGTATGCTAATATATGTTTCTTGCTTTCAGGTTGGTCCTTTTAAGAGAGAGGGGTGCTTAATTTTGGATGTTTTAGAAGGACCCAATAAATGTATCACACACCCCATTCCCTCCTAAATTTAAAACTAAGAAACAAATATATGAATCAACTGTACAGAGATCTAAATATAACTTTTATAAATGATGATTCTGATTAAAAAATTAAAATGTACAGATGATGTATCACAGAATTATATACTTGAAACCTATTTAATTTTATTAACCAATGTTACACCAATAAATTTAATTTTTAAAAAAGAACATAAATTTAGACCCTCAACTAAGTGTCCTCTCAAACACTAAGTCTTACCTCTTTCCCTATTATAGGCAGCTCTCAACAAAGCATGCCTCCACTGTAGTGAGGTCCCTAAAAACATCACAAAGAGTATGTGACAATACATGTTCGCTAAGAAATGAGCCCAGCAGGGCCTCAGACAACATGCCGAGATTCTTCTCCCACATCCCAAGCAGTTAAGTCTGTCCCAGTCTCCTGAGAAGAAAGTGAGACAATAACCATGAGTCCAGAAATGTTACCTTACATAGAAATATAAGGAAAGGAAAAGGAGTTTCTCTCTTAAAACAAATATGACTATGTGAATGTTAGAGATATCTAGAAAGCATCTATGCAGGACACAATGAGGAAAAAAGGAGGAACTTTTCAACAGATAGATGCCATTGCAAAGACCAGTGGACATGTAGTCAATGGCCTTGACCTTCACACTTTCAAACCCAGCTCTTGGAATTCAGCAACGGACTGAAGCAAAATTGGTATTTTACCTTATTTCAGATAGTAAAAGAAGAAAAAATAAATAAAAGGAAGAAAAAAATGTCTTGTCCCTTAGTTGGTTTTAGAGTGAAATGCAGTCTTCCTATTTCCCAATCCCCTATTATATGGGTGGCTCAGACCCGGAGGGCAAAACTGTCACATTTGCTGCAGCTACAAAGAGCCAGCTCACAGTCCAGCACTGCAGTCACACCTGGCATGCTCCAATGATTTACTGACAGAACTGCTAGCTCCATCTGAGCAGTCTGGTCCTTGGGCCTTATATCTTATTCTAACTTGACTATCTTCCCAGAGGGATTAAATTCTAACTACTAAGAAAGAGTCCACATGAAGGAAGGAAATGTGCTGCACAAAATGCAGTTGTTGGCCACCAGGCTAGCTGGAGCTCCATACCTGCCTTTAATTTTAGGTTTAGGTGGATTAAAAAGGTGTTTTCTCTCAGGTCTTTTCTCCATGCTTCTGGGCTCTGCTCTGCATTGTAGAAACTACATTTCCCAGATTCCCTTCCTTATGGCGGTTCACCCACTGTGAGACACTGGCACAGACTGTATGGGCAGAAAGCAGGCGGAATCTTGGCAGCTACTGGATTTTCTCTAGTGTATAGATTAGTGAGAGCCATTCCTTTTGCAGTGCCAGCCCCTAAATGGCAGCCCCCAGCCTGGCATTGGCTCCCTCCAGATGAATTCTGAGAACACCCACCTCCCACTCATTGTCCTCCAAATCTAGGGGTGGCAGCATTTTCCAGTGGCTGCTAATTTCTGAGATGGTTCACCATCCCTGTTTAGCTTCTCAGCTCTTTCATCCAATACCATGTTAAATTCCCTCTGTTGAAATATTGAAAATAGTTTATTTTCTATTGACAAAAGCATATGTGAACAGCCAATGTATGTGGGCTTTTTTGCCATTCATTTGTTTATATTCTCTAAACCAGGAATAGAGAAACTATGGCCCTTGGGCTCCTGTCTGTTGTTATAAATAAAGTTTTATTGGAACACAGCCATGCTCACCCATTTAAGTATTAGCTATAATTGGTTTTACGCTACAACAGCAGAGTTGTGCAGTTGCAAACTCAAAAAGGAAACCTTTAAGAATCACAAAGTCTAAAATATTTACTAGCTGGTTTTTTGCAGAATATGTTTGCTGACTCCTGCAATAAATAAAGCGAGGTTCTCCATCTAGAGGCTGAGATGAGCTATGTGATTGTTACAGATTGGACCAGCACTGTCAAACAGAAATATTACAAGCCACAGTATAATTTTAAATTTTCTAGTAGCCAGATTAAAAAAAGGAACAGGTCGAAATTAATTTTGTAAATATATTTTATTTAAGCCAATGTATCCTATAATTCTTTCGACATGTTACTGATACTAAAAAAAAAAAAAAAAAAAAAAAAAAAAAAAAAAAAAAAAAAAAAAAAAAACATAACTGTTGAGATATTTTACATTTTTAGTACTAAGTCTTCAAAATCCACTGTGTACTTTATACCTAGACCACATTTTATTTTGGGTGCTAAATTTTCATTACAAATACTTGATTTCTATGTAGATTTCATAAAATTTACAGTTGAAAAAGTACATCCCCACTACATACCTCTCAGAATGAAAAAGAAAAAATAGTGGCAACACTAAATGCTGGCAAAGATGCAGAGAAACTGGCTCACTCATAAGCTCTGGTAGAAATGCAAACTGCTACAGCCACACTGAAAATAAGTTATCAGTTTCTTATAAAACTAAACATGTAACTACCACAGGACTTTCACCCTTAGGCATTTACCCCAGTTAAATAAAAAACTTTTGTTTACACAAAATGCTGCACACCAATGTTTATTGCACCTTTTTTCATAATAGCCCCAAGCTGGAAAAACTACAGTTGTCCCTCAGCAGATCAATGGTTATAAAAACTGTGCTACATTCACACTGTACAATATTACTTAGCAATAAAAAGAAATAAACATGCAACCTTGCGGATAAATCTCAAATAAATAAAGAAAAAAGCCCGGACTCAAAAGGATGCCTATTATATGATTCTATTTATATAGCATTCTTGGAATGACAAAATTATAGAAATGGAGAACAGATGAGTGGCGGCTTGGGTCAGGGATATGGGTGTGACTGTAAAAACATAACAGGGCACAGTGAGGGATGCTTGTAGTGATGAAAGTGCTGTGAATCTATATCAATGTCAAAATCCCACTTGTGATCTTATGCTATCATTTTGCAAAATGTTATCATTGGAGAAACTGGGTAAAGGATACACAGGATCTCTGTACTATTTCCTACAACTGCATTTAAATTTATAAAATATGAAAATTAATTTTAATAAAAGTAGATTCATACAACCAAGTTTTGCCAATAACTGAAAGTTTTCTAATAACCAAATGAAATATCAGTTTTTTAATTTTTTTAAATTAATCAAATTTTAAAAAGAACATACAGCCCTGGCTGGTGTGGCTCAATGGATTGAGTGCTGGCCTCTGAACCAAAAGGTCTTGGGTTCAATTCCCAGTCAGGACATATGCATGGGTTGCAGGCCAGGTCCCCAGTAAAAGGAATGCAAGAGGTAACCACACATTGATGTTTCTCTCCCTCTCTTTCCCCCTCCCTTCTCTTCTCTCTAAAAATAAATAAATGAAATCTTATAAAAAAAAAAAAAATAAGGACTTTTGGCCAAGATGGAGGCAGAGGTAGACACAATGTGCCTCCTCACACAACCAAAAGAAGGACAACAACAAATTTAAAAACAGAAACAATAAGAACTGATAGAAAATTGAACTGTATGGAAGTCCGACTACCAAGGAGTTAAACGTGACACACTCATCCAGACCAGTAGGAGTGGCGGAGATGGGCACACAGAGAGGACTCACAGCAAGGTGGTGGCTGGAGGACCCAACGCCGGATTGTGAAGCGGAGCGCATAAAGCTGCACCTGGCTCGCAAGACTATGGCAGCTGCCGGTGGAGCAGGCGGTCCCACATTCGTGCGCAGATAAAACAGGAGGAACACTGGGGGAGCGAGACAGACCTCAAAACGCAGGCTCCAGTGCAAGGAAATAAAGCCTCAAACCACTGATTGAAAATACCTGTGGGGATTGAGGTAGCAAGGGGAGAAATTTCCGGCCTCACAGGAGAGTTGTTGCAGAGACCCACAGGGTTTTAGAGTGTATACAAGCCAACCCACCTGGGAATCAGCACCAGAAGGGCCCAATTTGCTTCTGGGAAGTGGGGGAAGTGACTGAAATCCGGCAGAGAGCAGAGCAAATGCCATTGTTCCCTCTCAGACCCCCAGCCTACACACAGCGTCACAATCCAGCCACGTGGCTTGCCCCCACCCTGGTGAACACATAAGGCTCCGCCCCCTACTACATAACAGCTGTGTCAAGACCAAAAAAAAAAAAATTGGCCCAAACGAAAGAACACATCAAAGCCCCAGAAAAAAAATACAACTAAGCGACAAAGAAATAGCCAACCTATCAGATGCACAGTTCAAAACACTGGTAATCAGGATGCTCACAGAACTGGTTGAATTTGGTCACAAATTGGATAAAAAAATGAAGGCTATGCTAAGTGAAATAAAGGAAAATGTACAGGGAACCAACAGTGATGGGAAGGAAACTGGGACTCAAATCAACAGTGTGGACCAAAAGGAAGAAAGTAACATCCACCCAGAAAAGAATGAAGAAACAAGAATTCAAAGAAATGAGGAGAGGCTTAGGAACCTCCAGAGTATCTTTAAACGTGCCAACATCTGAATTATAGGGGTACCAGAAGGAGAAAAGAAAGAGCAACAAGTGGAAAAGTTATCTGAACAAATATTACAGGAGAACTTCCCCAATCTGGCAAGGGAAATAGACTTCCAGGAAGTCCAGGAAGCTCAGAGAGTCCCAAAGAAGTTGGACCCAGGGAGGAATGCACCAAGGCACATCATAATTCCATTAGCCAAGATTAAAATGAAGGAGAGAATACTGGAAGCAGCAAGAGCAAAGGAGACAGTTAGTTACCTACAAAGGAGTTTCCATCAGACTGTCAGCTGATTTCTCAAAAGAGACCTTACAGACAAGAAGGGGCTGGAAAGAAGTATTCCAAGTAATGAAAGGCAAGGACCTGCATCCAAGATTGCTCTATCCAGCAAAGTTTTCATTTAGAATGGAAGGACAGATAAAGTGCTTCTCAGATAAGGTTAAGTTAAAGGAGTTCATCATCACCAAGCCCTTATTATATGAAATGTTAAAGGGATTTATCTAAGAAAAAGAAGATTAAAAATGTGAACCATAAAATAACAGCAAACTCACAATTATTAAGAACCACACCTAAAACAAAAGCAAACTAAGCAAATAACTAGAACAGGAACAGAACCACAGAAATGGAGATCACATGGAGGGTTATTGACAGGGGAGTGGGAGGGGGAGAGAGGGGGGAATAAGAATCATAGATGGTAGGTAGAAAATAGACAGGGAGAGGGTAAGAAAAGTATGGGAAATGTAGAAGCCAAAGAACTTATATGTACAACCCATGGACATGAACTATGGGGGGGAATATGGGTGGGAGGAGGTGTTAAGGGTGGAGAGGAGTGAAGGGGGGAATGGGACAACTGTAATAGCATAATCTATAAAATATACTTAAAAATAAATAAAAAGAACATATATGCATAACCCATAAACATGGACAATGGTGTGAGGATTGCCTGAGGGAGTGGTGGGGGACTGGCTGAAGTGGGGGCTAAAGGGGAAAAACTGGGACAACTGTAATAGCATAAACAACAAAATATAATTAAAAACAAAAACAATTTAAATAAAAATTAATCAAATTTTTTAAAGATTAAACATTTAATCCTTAGTTGCCCTTGCCACATTTCAAGTGTTCAATATCCACATTTAGCTAATGGCTAACACATTCACAGAGTGATCCTAGTCCCTGTTTGGGGGCTGGAATGGCTAAAATATAGCCAAATTTGAAGCATTAGATTTAAAAAATGACCATACAATACTACATACTTCATAGAAAGAAATACACATTTTACTGTAAAAACTCTGCAGTTCCAAAAAAGGTAGTGAAACTTACATGGTATTAAAAACTAACCAATAGTGACAAACTGCTTCTAGAGATGCATTGTTCTTTAGACAGTACCTCAGCCAGCTAACAAGATGCTGTCTCCAAGATAAGATGTACATTTCCTCCTTAAACTCCCTTATTTAAAAAGAAGATGAATAAAATAAATAAAAGTGAGTTGTTTTAGATTACAGCTTTTCCCACCAACCCCTATATCTTCACGAACAATGGCCTTTAGTAGGATGAGTGGTGATGGCAATATTCACAACAGAGAAGTTGGCGTTCTGCTCAGAAGTCTCCTCTCTTCGACAAGTTGATAGATGAAATTGGAAAATGAAATGAAATTGTGGCTCTTCCAGGCACCAGTTGCCCGCTGTGCAGAAGGGCCATGGAAGACAGGTGGGAATAGTCTCTGTTAAGGGAACACAAGAGCAGTGTGCAGGGTCCAACGGTTCAGTTCCCCTTGGAGACCGAGATGATTAGGTCCCCCATGAAATAACGGCTGGGGACAGGGGTGGCTGGCACAGCTTAACTTCCAGTACTACTTACATGTGTGTTCCCATTGATGGGGACTTGGGTAAAGTATGCTCTTTTTGAATGGACAGCAGCTGGATCACGTGGGGAGAAAATAAGCAGTAACAATTTTCTAAAGGGATTGCTATAAGTTAGCAGTTCTGGAAAGGAGTCAATGGCCAGCCCCTCCATCCAGCACTGAAGGCCCTTTGTGCCTGCTGGCTTCGTGTGCCTCCCTCCGCTTTGCTCACACTGGTCTATTTGCTTCTTTCAGAAAAGCGCCTAGATTAATCTGTAACTTTGCTTAGGCCATACCTTCTGCCTACAGTGACACCTGTCCCATCTCCTTTAAATGGGGTCTTATTCTTCTTTCAAGTCCAGGCAAAACCTCATCTCCTGGAAATCCAGCCCAGTTGAAAATGATCTTGACTCCTGCAGGATTCCCAGACTATTAATAATAACCCCTGCCATTCACTGGGCAGCTGTAGTCCCCAGGTCAATGGCTGACATTTTCATGTTCTCCAACTTCATCCTCACAAACCTATTGAACATAAATTATTATTCCTACTTTACAGACAATTGATCATGAGAACTATTAAGTCTCTAGACTAAGCTCACATAGCGGGTAACAATCAGAACCAGTATTCAAACTAAGTATTTATTTTCTGTCTCTAAAACCTGTGCTTTTATCCATATACAATTCCACTAACTTAGGACACAGTCACTTAATCAAACCACATTTACAGAGCATCTGATAGATGTCAAGGACTGAGCTAAACTCTAAGGATACAATAAATGATCGATTAAAAGCGTTCACAATACAATCACACAAGTACACTTGATAAGATATGTATGAAGCATTAATTATAAGGCATCACAGAAATGCGACATGGTGGTTTTGCAAGATGTATGAAAGTTCACCAGGCGGAAAGCCTACCACCTGGTTAAAGGCACAGCATGGGGATGGGAGGATTCAGGGTGATATATTCCAGACAGAGGAAATGCATGTGCAAAGGCAAAGAATTATAAGTCCACAGGGTTGAAAATAGTTCAGCAGCATGCTAGAAACATGGTCAGGGACAGCTTGTAAGGGCTTGCTTTATCACATGCAGGAGTTGGAGGTTATTCTCTAGGTAACTGAGAGCCACAGAAGGGTTTTAAGCATAAGATGATCATATCACACAGGCACCTCTTTCATTGATTTACCAAGTATATACTGAGTACCAACTATTCTTTTCCAGTTGGAGACATAAATGAGTTGTCAGTTGAATGGAGGACAGAATCAAATAGACCGACAAGTACAGAAAAACAGGGTAGCTCCTGAACAGAGGTGTGTACAGAGTGATATGGAGCACAGAGGATGGGGCACTGGAACGTCAGGATGTGGCAAATGTCAGAAACACTTCCCTACAGGAGATGTCACACAGTGGGTGGCTGGAGAATGGACTGGAAAGTGATAGAAGGGAAATAAATTGAGAGAAGTGAAACTGTAATGTAAACATATTTTGGAATTTTTTCATAGAATGCTTAAAATATTTAGTGATTTACTGGAATGGATATGGAAACAAGGAAGAAAAGGAAGAATAGGGGCTGTGACTAAAATCTGTAGCCCATTGTGTTTATGAGATGGCAAGGTGTGGGGAACAGAGAAGTCAGTGTGTTTGCAGAGAAGACAGTCTGCAATCAGTTCTGCACACAATATGAAGAAACTGCTGGTAATTCACAAGCAGGATATAAAAGAAAAAATTAGAAATGGGATAATAGAGTGCCAGAGAATAGTATCATTTTTTTTTATTTTTTAATCTTCACCAAGTATATGTTTTTATTAGTTTTTAGAGAGAAAGGAAGGGGGAGAGAGAGAAATATCAATTTGAGAAACATAAATTTGTTGCCTCCCCTACTCTCTCCATCTAGGGATCAAACCCACAATCTGGGCATGTTTCCTGACTGGAAATTGAACCCTTGGTGCCTTTTGGTGCACTAGACAATGCTCCAACCAACTAAGCCACCCAAAAGGAGATGGTGTTTTTTAATATTAATTATTATATTACTTGTCAAATTAGTAAATATTGAGCCATATGTCACTTATTAACATAGCATGTTTGAGCTTAATAAATCCTATTTTGTTTTTTCTTTTTTTTTTTTTTGTCTCCATAGGTGTCTTCTACAATGCAAACTGAATTTCCTGCAAATATGGAAACTGCACTTATAAAAATACACAATAAAGTTTTCAAGACACTATATTTTGTTTGACGACAGCATTACTCTGAAAGCATAAATGTCTGCTTGTGAATCTTTGTGTTTTCCCCAATCTTTCAATTTTTATAGTACAGCTATGCAAGTTTTCAGAGTTTAAGTTTTCAGTACTTCTACTGTGCTCATATGAGGTTTCTTTGCTTTCATCTACTATTATTTTTTGAAACCTTATTACCACCCAATAAATTATTGTTTTAAAATCTTAAAAATTTTCTTCTGCCTACATGGAAATACAAAAAGAAGAAAGTATATTTTCTTATCTTATTTTACAATATCTTCCAATTTATTTCAAAGTTTTCTAAAGTTTAAAATTTTACCTATGTGTTTCTTTTAACATTTTAATCTGAAATAAAATAAAATTTATTTACAGTGAATGTTCCTTATATTTAAGGATAAATGGTTGGTATTTAAAAGAGCGAGAACTGAGCATTCACTTTCTCAGCTCACAGCAACATTAATCTACATCTAAAGGTGCTGAAAAAGATAAGAAGAGTTCTTGACTACAGAAAGTGAACAAGCTACTCCAAAGAAAGTTAAAATGCAAATAAGACAAAAACTGTCTTTCCTTCAGTCTCATAGGTATTAATTTCTCTTACTGTATATTATACAACAGAACCTTTGGAAATATATTTATAATGATTCAAGTTAAGGCACAGCATTAATTGTGAACCCAAATGCTCAGCATTTAAAGAAAAGAAACTGGATATTCCTTTTTGATGAGACATTCAAAAGTTAAAAATAATTTTGTGCAACTTTCAAACTAGAAATAACAAAGCCACAGAAAGACCCTACAGGGTAAAACATCACACTGCATTAACTAGAGAAAGGCCCCCAGTACCTGGGCACTACTGGAAGCTGTACAGTTGGCAGAGCACAAGGGAGGTCCCGACAATCAAGAGTTTGAGAATCAAGAATCTCAAACTTTGATTAATGCAGAGGCTGATAGGAAACACCAGTTATTTCTGATGTAACAGCTTTACATTAACTCTTAAATATACTCTAATTAGTAAAGGAAACCATAGACAATGAACTAATGGAAACAAGGAAAATAATGTCTCACCAGCCAAAGATTAACAAGGAGATGGAAACTCAAAAAAGGAATCTATGCTTCAGCTGAACCGCACTTGACAGTTTGTTTCACACATTAACATTTGCCATTCCCCACCCTATATTGTTCCTCTGACATTGAGTAGATGACATTAGACCCCAAGGATGACTTGAAGACGAAGTCATGGAACCTATACTTCCATGCCCTGCCTCCTTTCCACATCACACAAACCAGCTGTTCACCCACGCTCTCCGGTCTCCTCCTCTTTTCCCTCCTCCTGACTACAAGTGGCAGTCCTTTGCCTCCTGTTCTCTCAAAGGTACATGACTCTCTTCCAATTTCTTCCCCAAATTGGTTCTATCCCTACTAATAATTAAGTTATGCTGAGACAGACAGAGAGACAGAGAGAGAGCGAGAGAAATCACAGAGCCACTTCTTTTAGCTCCAGTTTCACCTCAAGTTAATATTCCACTTTATTTTTGTTTTCATTCTGGTTAAGAATAGTGGATACATACTACAAATTTCTCATCCATAATGCTAATGTGCATAAAACTGTAAAAATCAAAACTAAAAAATAATTTTGCAACTTATTTGAGGGAAAAACCTGATCTTTTAATTTGGTAATAAGTTCTGATGAAACCTGAAACTTGAAATAAGTAGTCTTATATTTTGCTGAGGAAATATCATCATGATTACAGTGTGTGGGGAGGCTATGAAACAAAGTATGTCAGCATGTATTTCATATTTAAAACAACTGTATTTTTAAAAGCATCTGGCCCCAAGTACTTTGGGTAAAAGATTGTAAACCTATACTATCTTTCTATCAATCTCAATATTTAGGAGCAATCATAAAAGTCTTTACACTATATTTTTGATTAATGCAAAGGCTGATATGAAATGCCAGTGGTTTCTGACTAAAGTTTGCCTACAGGACTGTGGTCTAATTCATGCTACGGAACTACATTAAGGTGCATTAACCTGTCTAGACAGTCTTCATGTGGCATTTAATATTCTTGGAGAGTGTATTCTGATCTAAGTATAGAGAATTGTCTTAATGAAATGACTTTCATAATTCCCCTGAGAATCAAACAACAGATGTAAAGTGAAAATAACTACAGCCTCTCTCCATGCCAGGAGCCTTGCAGAGCAGTTTTCACAGAAAGGTGTGTGCAAGGGGTGTGGGTTTCACACTCAGATGTCAATGTTTGCCCAGCTTACCACATACATGCACTGTCATTTCTACCTGAGGTCACAAACTGAAGCTTTCTAAAACATGTCATTGGAGAGAAATGGTGACAGTTGACATTTATCAAAAATATCTCCTGGAGTCTACTGGATGCTCTATTCTTGTATACCCTGAAACTCTCATGTTTATTATTTTTTTACTTTAGAAAATGAAACTACATTTTTATTATTAGTAAGTTAGGAAAGTTTTCAAGGGGTTTCCTTTATCTAATTATTCATCCAACAACCCCCCATCAGCCTTTGGAAGGGAACCAGTAGGGGAGGTGAGACTGCTGTCTCTGCAGACAGACTGGCTGGGCTGGAATGCTCTTCTGTGACTTCCTGGCATGGCCGAACCTCTCGGAGCCTCTGTTTCCTCATATATGAGATCATTACAAAGGGTTCTTGTGAGAATCCCATGTAAAGCATTTAGCACAGTGTGCGACACATAGTGAGCATTCAATAAGTGGCAGTAGCAGGATATGAACATTCGTGCTCTTTTATCATACAAATTTAATTGTTTCGTTTTGCCATTCACTGCTGCACTAGATGAAAGAAACACAAATGTGTCCATGTCTCTTTATCTCCTGGGAGGTTTTGATGATTAAAACTCTCCCTGCTCTCAAGAAATGTGGAGCTAATTTTTGTGTGGATCTAGTTCAGATTCTAAAATTTATAGGACATCAAAGCCTACTTTTAAAAGAAAAAGAGAGTGATGGTGTTTAGGGAAGAGATAAAGAAATTTAGAGAAACAGGAGGCAAAGAGGAGTTTCCTGAGATTAGAAAAGGACTCTTTAAAATAGGAATAATGGTACAGGAATAATTCTGAAATAATAAGGACTTAGCTCCTGCAACACTGACCGCATCCTTCAAGGAACTGAATACAGTATGTCACGGGAGAATAAAATTCATGTGGAATTTCATAACAGATATGGCATGTCAGGGGTGGTGGGTTCAGAAGGCCTTGCGGTATCGATCCTCACCAATGGTTTCTATCCTATCCATGGCACCAAAGCACCAGGAACCTGCAGAAACAAGGGAGTCTCAGCAGTAAACTCTGTGGACACACAAGTGATTACTAGAAAAGTTCCAATATTTTGACTCAACCACAGGGAGGGAAGAGTCCACAAGTCTAACCAACTTGAATTTCCCAAATGTCCATCAGAGTAATTCAAAGTAAAACATTAATTATGTTGATTCATAAAAATAAATAAAGACCACATTACTTAGATACCTGGTGCTTAACAAGAGACTGACATTCTCTACTTCGGCTATCACCAGTATGACTCTGTACTCCTATCGGTGATAGACTCTGGTATACAACAGTTGATGCTCCCTGAAACTTTATACTTTAATGAGGGAGATACATACACACATGCACATGCACACGCACGCACACACACACTTTTAAATCAATTTCAATACATGGTAGTGTTATGATGCAGGAAGTATAAAATAAAAGTGGGTTCAAGGGAACAGAACCAAGCCTCGGGGCCAAGGAAGACCTCCATGAGGAGATGTGAGGAGATGTGAGGAGGAGTTAGGTGGGAGCACAGCATCTTCAAAGCCTCAGGGACATGAAGAAAGACCATGAGGTAGTAAAGGAAATAAAAGACGTCTAGTTGGACTGGAGAACAGGAAGCAAGGGAAGGATGGCATAAGTGAGGTTTGAGGAGGCAGAGGACTGATCATGCAGAACCAATTACTCTGAACGATTCTGACGAATGATTAGGGCAGTTCACAGTTGAGTCAGGGCAGCACTTGTAGTCATAGCTATGAAAATCAGGTAAAGCCTCTAAGGGAGCAGAAGAGGAAGAGGCCAATGCTGAGTAGCCTGGATGGGGAGCTCCAAAGGGGGGACCAGAGAAGCTTGGAGCAAAGCATGAAAGAACTAGATGTGGTGTCAATGCGAGTGTACTTCTGTGATGTGAGTGTGCAATTTAGCATTAAATTAATGAAGACATTAAATGGAAATTAATTAAGGAATATAATCCACCTCTTCCTTACTGGATATAGGATATTTTTATGGATTAAATCTTTGCGTGCCTCCAAATTCATAAGCTGAGGCCATAACCCTCAATGTAATGGTATTAACAAGTGGGGCCTTTGGGAGGTAATTAGAGTTAGATGATGTCATAGGGTACCGTCTTTGTGATGGGATTAGTCTGCTTAGACAAGGAAACCAAACTGTGCTGTCTCAGTCGTTCTCCCTTTCTCTCCTCCCACCATGCCTACCACCGCCCATCCCCTGACCATGTGAGGGTATAGCCAGAAGGCAGCCATCTTCTAGCCAGGAAAAGGGCCCTCACTAATACCCAAACAAACCTGCTGGCACCCTGATGTCAGACGTAGCAGCCTCCAGAACTATGAGAAAGAAATACCTGTTATTTAAGCCACTCAGACTCTGGGTGTTTTTTATAGAAGCCTGAGCTGACTAAGGCATTTACATTTTTATGGACTAAATAAAAGTGCTCCAGAGATGACAATACTTGAAAACTCTAACCTGAGGGGATGCCTTTAAGCAAGCAGGTATGGCTTAAGTAGTCGTGGAAAAGCAGCAGGGAGAACTGTTGATCCTGTCCTGCAAGTGAGGAAATATGTCTCAAGCAGTGGCCCCAGCCGCATGCATGTTCAGCAGCACAAGGAAAGGGACAAGCTCACACAAGTGATAGAAACCATGACCAAGCAAATAATTGCAGAGACATCAGAAGACTGAGCACAGGGCTTGAGTATTGGTGTAGACGTGTCCTAGCTGCACTGCTCTGGGTGAGTTACAGGTTTCTTTGAACTTCACTTTTTCTCACTTAGAAAACAGGACATAATTTTCTTCAAGGCTCTGTTGCTGGCAGAAACACAGTCAACTGGTACAAGTGAAAGAAGTTGACTTTGTTTTAAGGATGAAGATGATGACATGGAACCTAATTATAGGATGAGTAGTCAGTTCTCCAGGGAAGGGAAATAGAAACTAGAATGCATGTGGAAAGTCATAATTCTCTCGGTGGCTATGATCCCCTACCTACGCTCTGTTTTCCTCACATCCTCTGCTTTCCCTACATGAGTGTGATGGACTGTGCCTCTTCAGGATGACCAGGTAACATTTAGTTATCAGCAGAGACTAATTCCTTTCTCTGAATCTCAATACCTAATTCTTAGGAGAGCACCTGGGTGGCCAAGCTCTGCCCTAGAGGCATCAAGTCACATACAGAATCCTGGCCCTTAAAGTCCTCCTTGAGGGACTATATAACTATATATATAAAGTCCTTCCTTGAGGGAGGTGGGGAGTGGGGCTGGGAGGAGTCTTAAGGAGTGCACTATGGAATGACTTTAACCCTAGGTGTAGGGGGTACAATTTCCCAAAAATTATCTATAAGGAACTCTCACAAAAGGTTGTGTTTAGGATTCATTGAACTGCTATGGGTAGAATAGCTAGTACATAAAATAATCAATTTGTTATTACCTAGCTCCTTACTGTACCCTCACAAAGAACTCAGTGAATATTCATTTCATGCAGGGTTATCATGACTGACTAAAATGAATTATTTGAATGGATGTAGCATTTGATCTGTGAATTCTTCACCATGTCGGCATTTTTTAGGTAAGCATATACCCTAGGAAGTTTATATCCAGTTATTATATTTAGAAATAATACAAATCACTTTATAATTTAAAACAATGTATTTATAGAAGTATGAGATAGGCCCATGTTTCAGAAACCCCTATACAGTCTGTTAGATGTGCAAATGAAAGCAGCAGAAGGATGACTATCAAGTATAACTTAAGTGGAATAAACACTGGGCGAATGGAGACGCCCCCATGCAATGTTAGAAAGTTATAGTTATCATACACTTATCAAATATCATTAAAAGGACCTTGAATTTGGTTCTTCAATGTTCAGTCATTACCAGATGCCACATATGTACTGAACTTACTGAACAAATGGATATATTTTGAATAATAAGCTGGATTCAGGCAGAGAAAAATTGAGTGTTCAGGGTCTTCTTCCAGAGAGACCTATTAACCTTCCCTTCCACAGTGAAACAAAATCATCAACTGCTGGAGAGACACCTGTTTGACTCACCTGAATGGATGCCCCTTTCTATACATCCCCCTTAAAGGACCTTATTACCAAAATGATCAAGTCCACAGTGGTCTTAATTTTACATAATCATCTTTTGCACAAAAAGCTAATACTTAGGTGAGTTTTGTTGCTGAATTGGAAGACCATTGTGTAAACTGTTCTGATCCTCCATCTCTATGACCCTCAATCATCTGATTGATACCTTTCAGAAAAAAGTAATTTTATAAACTCAGTTCCACCAGTTATCAGTTACTGAAGCTCCATGGCACTTGTTACACTTGAATTATACAATGAGTTTACTTAAAAAATGAGTTTCCAAAATGATTGATTATTATGAAAACTATACCATCTGTTTTATCTAGCATTTCCGTTGGTTAAGGATGTGGTTGTTGGTGAAATTTTGTGAAAAAGATCATTTATGCTCAAGTCAACCCATTACTTAATGAGTGTCTTTTTTTTCCAAGTATTTATGGTTTTAATCCTCACCTGAGGACATGCTCATGAGACAGGGGAAGGGAGGGAGGAAGAGGGGGAGAGAAATATCGACATGAGAAACATCAGTCAGTTGCCTCTCATACGCACTGCAACCAGGGATCAAACCCACAACCCTTCAGTTTACAGACAACACTTTTACCAACTGAGCCACATGAGCTAGGGCTCCAAGTATTTTTTAGGTGCTCTATGAATTGCAAAGGTGATCAAGATATGGTCTCTTCTTTTAAAGAATGTATAATGTAGTTGACATAAATAGATGTAAACCTTTCAACCAAAAACAGTGGGCTCAGTAATGGATGAAAATGGCAGTGATCAAACGGAAAAGACTTGGAATATGAATTCTGAAGTAGAAAAGGTAGAACAGGCTATAGTGCATAGAGGAAGCTTTATGCAGTAGGTGAAGTTATAGCTGGGACTTAAATGATGGGTGGGGTTGAAGGAAGGAGCTCATGGCGCTACACCAGCAAACACAAGTGGGAAAGCAAAGGCATTTGTCGGAAACACTATGTGCAGTAATTGGAAAGGCAGAGAAGGTTCCTATAAGTCAGCAGTTTTCAGTTGAGACTCACTTTAACCCTCAATTTCACTTTTTTCATTTAAATTTTACTTTTCAATTACAGTTTACATTCAGTATTATTTTCTATTATAATTTCAGATATACAGCATAGTGGATGGACAGTAATATACTTTACAAAGTGGTCCCCTCTCTGACATTTCAAGCACCCGCCTGACACCTTACATAGTTACATCAATATTATTGACTGTATTTCCTATGCTGTACTTTATATCCACATGGCTATTTTGTAACTACCAATTAATCCCTTCACCTTTTTCACTTACTCTTCCAATCCTCCTCCCCTTTATCAATCATCAGTCTATTCTCTATATCTATGAGTCTGTTTCTATTTTGTTCTTTAGATTACACATATAAATAAAATCATATGATATTTTACTTTGTCTGATTTATTTCACTTAGCATAATACCCACTAGGTCCATTCATGCTGTCACAGATGGTAAGATTCCACTCTTTTTATGGCTGGGTAATTGCCCATTAAATATATGTACCACAACATTCTTATACACTCATCTATTGATAGGCACTTGGGTTACTTTTAAAACCTGACTATCATAAATAACACTACAACAAACATAGGGATGTATTTATCCTTTCAAATTAGCATTTTGGGTTTCTTTGGATACATACCCAGAAGTGGAAATACTGAGTAATAAAGCAGTTCTATTTTAATTTCCTGAGGTATCTCCATACTGTTTTCCACAGTGGCTGCACCAGTCTGCATTCCCACCAACAGTGCATGAGGGTTCACTTTTCTCCACATCCTCACCACTTGTTATTTGTTAATTTATTGATGAGAGCCATTCTGACAGGTGTGAGGTCATATTTCATCATGGTTTTAATGTTCATTTCTCTGCTTCAGGGAACATTTTCAGTTGTTATAGCTGAAAAGGGAATGCTACTGGCATCTGTCTATAAGCTACAGGTCAGAGATGCTGCTGAATATCCTAGGATGTACAGAACTGTCCCCTCAAACAAAATTACCCAACCCAAAATGTCAAAAGTGCCAAGGCTGAGAAACCCTACTATACGAAGAAATTAAAAGGAATTTGAAGTAGCTCAGTAAAGATGCCTTCTTTATACCAACAGAGAGAAAAAAAGGGGGGGAGTTGCTTAGGAAACAACTTTAGAGGTAAGCCTCATTACAGGGGTCCTCACATGCAGACTGGCTACATTAAGGTCACAGGTTTGATTGACTGCATAGTCAAAATCTCCATCTTATAGCAATAAGATGTGCTGCAAGCCCCATTTCTTACTATTGGTCTCAAGGAGAACCAGGCAAAGAATGTGAATAGTTCAACATCGCTATGAGGAAGATGAATCAAAGTACAAGTTCTACTAATGAATCAATAATAGCATCAACTTGATGATAAGGTTAGTCATGATAATGATAAAAACTGTGATGTTAATTACTTCCCGAGAAGCCTTTTTTTGCACTCCCAATAAAATAGCCCTCTCCATCACATTCACCTCACCTCACTATATTTTTTTCATAGCATGCACTCATTTACAGTTACCAGAAATTAGGAAGATGGGTAGATAGATGATAGATAGATAGATAGACAGATAGATAGGTAATTAATGGAGGTTTCAGTTCTTAATAACTGCCTTGTCTACTAGCTTGCAAGCTCCATGAAGGCAGGCATTTACATCTATTCTCTGCTGTTTATATTTCTGGATCTAACAAGTGTTCCAACTGGGTTTTATAAAGTGGGTGCTCGCTAAATATCTATTGAATGAATAAATGACAATTACTAACATTTGTATAGTGTCTGCTATTACAAAGCACTTTTATTCCTTTACTTGAGGAATAACATGTATTGGCACTGCGACTGAGATCTGAGCCTATCCCTTACATATTTTATAGGTCAGCAAGAGTGGCAAGCTATGGAAAATGTAATTATTAATACGTGTGACGAGTGTCCCACTACAAAATGTTGAGAGTCAGCTGGAAGAGCAGAGCAGAGACCGCTAACAGTGGCAGGGAGGTAGATATAATTGTTCTTTTAATTTCATCAGTGAGAAAACAGCAGGTCAGAAAAGTTAGCAGAATTGTCCTATGTCATGTAGTTGGAAGGTGAAAATAAGATTCTTGTTAATATATGTCAACTCCTTAGATAAGAAAATTAACAAAATGTTACTATTTTGAAGTACAGGCATAACTGAAGTAGAAGCCCTATCTTCACTCTGCTGATACCTGGTTTCTTCTGCCTTTGCTGGCGTGAGGGTGTTCGTAAGTGGCTCTGTATCTCATTGCAATGTACTGAGCGACTCCTCAAATCAAAATGAGCTGAATATGTCTACAAAGTGAGATGACCTGCTGTTAGCAGTTTGTCAGCATTACACAGTTGCAAGTCCTCAAGCAGAGGCATGGGGAGGATAGGAGGGCCATGTGAGGAGGTGGGTAGAGAAGAGAAAGTCACCCAATTTTCTTCAGAGTTACATTGGGTTTGGGATATCAGAGCTATTTTACCATCCTGACATGACTAAAGGACACTCAAAATCAGTCAAAAAGAGAATAAATTGCTGAATTGACTGTTAAAGATGTTATGTTTTGTGCAGCATTGATAAATGCACTTATTTAGTCAGAAAATATTTACTAAATGTCGATGATGTGCCAAACATTGAGCTGGTCTTCATCTGGAGACCGGGGATGGAGTGGGGACCTGGACCCAGAGGACAGAGGACAGATGAAGTGCTGAACAACTTACAATGCACAAAATAGCCCCCACAACATAGAATTATCTGGTTCAAAGTGTCAGTAGTGCCAACTTTGAGAAATCCCAGGGTAGGCCTAAATATCAAAAGGAAGAACCTCTGCCTTCAAGGACTCAAGGTATGCACGTAACAGCAGCCCAACATGATGGGCCCCATAGCAGAAAATATGGAATGCCGTAGGAGCACAGGAAGGCAGTACCTATTCCCCCACTCTTGAGAGAGTCATAGAGGAAAGCATGATTCTCCACCCTTGTTCTCTGATTATCAGCATCATTCCTATGTCATAATTAATCTTGGTTTTTAATGCTGGTGCCAAATATCACATCAAAGACTTAAGGAATTTACTCCCAATGATTTTTAACTTACTCTGTTCTTTTCTTTCTTCAGAAGAACAAAAATAAACCCACACAGCATTTTTGGTATAGAGACTATCAGAAGCAATTTTTAGGTCAACCTTTAAAGGACAGACCAGGCTGAGGTTTCAAATCATATTACATTGTAGTTTGTACATGGATTTGGAACAAAGGACTTATTTGAAAAATAAAAAAAAAATGAAATGAGACCACTTTAAGATTACTTAATCACCACTGCTTAACAACAGGGTACAAGTTATAAACTATCAATACGTCCTTCATAAACAATCATATTTTTATTATGACTCTCCTCATCTATGGGAAACAAAATGTGCTACAAAGTGTAATATCCATGCAAATAGGAAGGTTTCTATAATATAGGGTCTCACAGAAAATTAGAGTTCTATCTTACAACATTAAATAAAAACGCACACATTTACCATAGAAATCAACCACATCAAACAAAAGAGCACAATTAATATTCTGAGAGAACTTACTTCCATCTGGTTGACTAAAGAAATACACCAAGCATTTTGGGTTATTCATTAGGTCATAAATTCAGTTTTATTAACAACTAATGAAAACATTTTACAAGATAAGATATCATCCGAAGACACAATGTACCTTTGGGATAAATGATTTTTTTAATAGTTTCCCCTTAGTTAATTTCCTTCTTATTTTTTAAAATTTTCTTCAAAACGGACTTCTTAAAATAATTTATTTCTACATGTTCAATTCACTGTCTACCAAAAAATATTAAGATACACTTCTACTCACTTATCTATCATTACATCATTTAACAAGACTTAACTCTGGAGAAACAGACATTTTGCAGATAGAAAAAGTGCAAATCAAAATTTTGGTCAAGGTGTATTTTCCTGATCCAGCCCAAACTAGGATACAATCTTTCTGTGATTATTCAAGACTTATGCATACCTTTGCTGGTAACATGGATTTGATATAAAACTATTAAATCTTATTGACTTAACATCATATAAAATTTACCTGGATATCTGAATCCTACAATAACTGTTGCTGAAACCAAGCCAAATAATATCAACCATGCTCAGAAGAGTAGCCCGCATACAATTTCATATTCTATGTTGGATATTTGTCTCCCAGATATTAAAAGAATTAATGACAACATCAATTGATCTGGAAGAGAAGTGATATTTAGGTGGTTCATAGTTAAATAAAAAGATTTCTGGCCTAATTAATTCATGATATTAGAGTTATTTGTCCAAGTTTTTCATTGGCAATATGGTCCCTATAGAAACATCACTATTGGCATTTACCTTAATTTCTGCTTTGTTATGTTACCACCAACATGGCATAAGTGTCTCTTTGCAATTTTTATCTCATAATGCTATACCTTTGTAATAATTGATGGTCCCAGTTAATTACTCCAAGTGTAGAATTCCAGGTCTGACCACATCACAAATTTCAATTACCTTTCACTGATGCAAATTTAAATGCCATCTTCCATGAACTTGTACTTTCTCTGTGAGTTATTTATTCCCTGATATGAAAATATATTAAACTAGGTATTTGCAATCTTTTCCAGAAAGCTCCTGCCTTCATTTCTCCATTACGTGGTCATCTGTCTCTACTGGATGTTAGTATGATTCAAGTCCACAGGTAACTTTTAATTGCTGAAATGCTTCATAGTATAATTTAAGCATTCCTATAATATTGGTATACATTTTAGTTGCCTATATTTTCTAGGATGTAATTTAACTGCCCACAATTTCTTCCCTTCAAGTGACAAATGTCTGATTTAACTGTAACTTCATTCCCTACTGCCATTTTTACCACATGAATATTTACCCTCTTAGAACTCAGACAGCCTACACATTTATACTCAGAAATACTTGTCTGCATGCAAATTTTCACTGGCATCCTATGCAGTAATGTGACATAAATTTTTTTAAAGTTATACTAATAGATTTAAATACAATACCTTCAAAACTAACAGAACACTAAGATAAATTTCCTTGTCATCTACATAGCTAAGAAGAAAATGTTTTGTGCAGTAGTGATTTGAGTAAAATTTATATTCTTTGTACAAAATAATCTCTTTAAATTGTTTATATTCCAGTGTTTGAAGGCACTGTTTCATATAGTCCATGAGTGCTGGTTCAAAAATATTCAAATCTCTGATAAGATAAAAACACATTTGTGCCTATAGAGCTATAGGGAACTTTGAAGACTAGATGATACAGAAATTGCAAAATGTAAAGTGGTCAACAAATATGAAACAAGATGCACAATATTCAATTAATTCATATTTGTTTAATCAGAATTAACCAGCATTGAGATAAATTTAAGTATTAAGTTATGTCCTGCTTTCTAAAAGATTTGAGAGAGTTGGCTGTTTTCTTTTTCAGCACTGATGCTGGAGCCTGGGTGCTGAGTACAGTAGGACTCGTGGTTCAAACGAGTAGAAGGAAGATTACAAGAGGCATTCTTCAATTGCCTTTACACAAATCCCAGGCCATGTCACCAGCAAATGTGTATGCTTCTCACAAACACCCCACATTTATTCCTTAAAACAGCTCAGATGGGAATTCAGTTAGCACATTTTTAAGTAGTTCTTACTACTTTAGTATTTAAAGGCGTGAAAATGGTTCTCTATTTAATACTATCAGCTCAGATCTTTCACTTAATTTTAAAAAGAAAGTTTATGATTATAAATCTGTACAAACTGCAGCATAAAATACACATGCACACATATAAAATCTCAAATGAGTTCTCTCCCTACTCTAGGGACACCCAAAACTATGTAATTTGATCAATTCTTTATTAGATTCAATTCTAAGGCAGAGACAAAAATAAAACCTTTAGAAGGTTAAACTTTAGTTAGTATTAGAATGTTACTGTGCTATTTGAAATATATACAAAAGAATCTAGAAAAATAGCTTTTCTTCCTCTTCCTTATATAATGAAAAGCCTAGATTATGGGTTCATTCCTCTATAATAGGAGCCAAGTTAATTGGTTAGCTTTAAATTCATGAAATTTGGAAACTGCAGAAGTAATTATGACATGGAGTAACCAACTATACAGGTATACAAATACATCTATTAAGATATCTCGATTTCCTCCCAGAGTGATGCCAGCACATGATTTCTGGTCTCCGAGCACTATAACACCTCACGGCTTAACTGATGTGAAAAGTCACAAAGTGCCAGCACACCAAAGTAAAAGGATGGGCAGTTTCACTGATGGCAAAGCAAAGCTATTGCCCCAGGGAAAAAAGAAAGCAGATGATATTTTCTGTATATACTCTCCATTTCTTTTCCCCAGGGATTTCAAACATGAAACAACGACATGCTTTGGCAGGCTTCAGAATCTTTCACCTCCACCAACTGACTTACTCAGAAACATTTGTTGGCTCAAGAGGAAAATTATTGGTAAAATAAATTGGTTGAGTACTGAAATCACATCTTCTTTTAAAAAGCCAAGAGGATGACATGTGTTATTCCTGATTTTGCTCCTCCTCACAACAAGAACAATGAACAACTTTTCAAGAATGAGCTGCCACTGCGGATCCACCAGGGTGAGACTGAAGTACCCCCCTGAACCACAGAGACCAAGAAAGACTGCGTTAGAAGGGTAAGAGAAGTTGAACTTACGGGTTAACTGCACTGCCCCTCCCCCAGAACAACAGAGCACCACAAGGAGAGGTCTCCCCTGAGCCTCTGGTTCCTCTAGTGAGTAAAGAAAATCCAGGAGAAACAACCAATACCCCTGGAACTGTGGGTAGCTTTGCAGGAGCCCTTACTCTGATTGCACACTACTGGGATGCAGGGGAATGTGCAAGGCCAACTACTTGAAATCTGTGATGAAAAAGTGAGGAGGGGCTTGCAATAACCAGCAAACTCAAACATGCAGTGCCCAAGTAGTGATCCCAACCTGTGGCTTTGCTCATCTGCAGAACCAAGCTGGGGGTAAACTCTGTAGGGAACTCAGTGGGGTGCAGATCTGCCTGACTTGAATCCTCCAAGGAAGAGTTTTGCTGACCCTAAAGCCCTGTTTGCTCATATTCAGGCAAGGAAGATGTGACATCACTCTGCCCTCTGTGGAGAATGTCTTTTGGCTCCATTTGACCAGAAGAGTGGGCAACAATTCCTAGAAGTTGTGTGGGCCAGCGGCACTTGATAACTTGCAGAGTGAATCCAGAGGCCCTGTTCAGTCAGGGAACTTGGGGTGCTGGTCAGCTTGAATTAAGACAACAAAGATATGTACTGGCTTTGGAAATGCTTTTCCACCTACACGTCAGCAGGAAATCTAATCCATAGTCCTTCTCATTACTGACAGCCTTCACAGCCTTCATTCTGCCCAACCAGGGAACCGAACCAGCGTATTCAGGAAGCTGCACAACCCATTTAACACCCCCACATCCAGTGGCACTTGGACTGAGAGCAGAGCCATTGCTTTCCTTGTCTGCAGAGCAACACTGTTGGCCTCACCTGACCAGAGAATTCAGTGCACACTCTGGCTTAATTTGGATCCCCAAACATTGAACTGTACAATCCCTGGGTCCAATCCTGATGTTCTACAAAAGCAGGGAAGCCAGTTTATAACTCCATTCACACCTGAATATAATACCCAGTCCCAACCATCTAGTAAGTCCGACTGGAGAATCCAGGCAGACTCAGAGCCCACCCTACAGCCTCACTTGAGTAGGAAACCAAGCCAGCAGCCCTACCCAAATGTTCTCAGCCAGTGGCACATCCACCCCATCCTCATCTTCAGAGTTTGAAGAGTTGCTTTACCCCAAAACAGAACATTATATAGGAGGCCTACCTGCCCAAGGACATAAACAGAAGAAACATCCAGAAACCCAAGTTTGACAAAACAAACTTGTAAAGTCTGGAGGAGAAGTCCAATTACTAAAATATGCAGTTATCAATGTAAGGAAACAAGGATCATGAAAAGTCAGGTAAATATGATACCATTAAAAGAAACTAATAAAGCTCCAATAACTGACCCTAAGGAAATAGAGATCTATGAACTATCAGACAGAGAAACCAGAATAATGCTCTTAAAATATTTTAGTGAACTCAAAAAAAGCACAGATGGACAACTAAATGACATTAAAAAAACAATACCTCAAAAAAAGAAAGTCAACAAATAAATAGCAACCATCAAAAAATCCTAGAATCAAACTGAAGTAAAGAATTAAATAGAGTTTCAAAGGTAGACTCAATCAAGTAGAACAAAGAATCAGTGGCTGAGAGTATAGGACTTGACTCATAGAGAGCAGCAGGCTGACAGCTGTCGAGAGTGGGAAGGCTAGAGGGTGGAAGGATTAAACAAAAACGAAAAAAAGAGAAAGAAACCATGGGCATGGACAACAGTGTGGTGATTGCCAGGGAGAAGGGGCATGGGGGTAGATAAAGGAGGGTATGGGATAAATGGTTATGCAAGGAGACTTGACTTGAGGTGGTGAGCACACAATACAGTATACAGATGATGTGTTATAGAACTGTGCACCTGAAACCTGTATACTTTTAAGCAGTGTCACCCCAATAAATTCAATAGAAAGGGGAAAGAAGAAAATGCCCAGTCAGAGGATCAAAAGGAAAAGAAGAGTTAAGAAAGTCTATAGGGGTTATGGGACATAATGAAAAGAAATTATATTTGCATTATGGGAATTCCAGGAGAAAAGAAAGAGAAAGAGATATATGGCCTATCTCTTCTTCTCACCACAGAAAAGCATGCCACAAAACAAGCCTTAGCAAATTGAAGAGTACTGAAATCAAATCAAGTATCCTCTCTGACCATAGTGGCATAAAACTAGAAATCAAAGAAAACAGGAAAATTCACAAACATATAAAAATTAAACAACATTCTCCTGAACAACCAATGGATACAAAAAAAAAAAATAAATAAGGGGATATTAGACAGTTTGTTCAGACAAACAATATTAGAACCTAGGAAACATAGGTTAGGAATATTAGGTTAGGAAACACAACCTAACCATACTTGTGGGATGCAACAAAAGCATTTTTAAATGGGACTTTCATAGTAATAAACACCTTTATTAAGAAGCAAGAAGATCCCAAATAAACAACCTAACTCACCACCTTAAGGAATTAACAAAGAACAAAGTTAGCAGAAGAAAGGAAATAATAATAAAGGTTAGAGTAGAAATTAAAAATAGAGAAAAAATAAATAAAAAATAATCAAATGAAGTTGCTTCTTTGAAATAATAAAATTGACAAACCTTTAGCTAGACTAACCAAGAAAAACAGGAATAAATCAACAAAATTATAAATATAAAAGGAGAAAGTACAATGGATATGACATAAATCTGAAGGACCATAAGAGGCTACTATAAACAACTACATGCCAACGAACCTAGAAAAAAATTCTAAAAATTTAGAAACAACCTTCTTATCAAGACTGAATCAGGAAGAAAAAGAAAATCTAAATATATCAATTATAGTAAATATATTGAATGAGTAATCGAATCTCTCCCAAAAAGAAGCTCAGGATGAGATGGCTTCACTGATGAATTTTATTAAATATTTAAAGAAGAATTAACACCAATCCTTCTGAAACTCTTCCAAAAAACTGAAGAGGAAGGAAACCCCCCAAATTCATTTTATGAGGCCAGCATTGTCCTGATATGAAAAAACAGGAAAGAATGCTACTAGAAAACAAAACTACAGGCCAATGTCCCTGATGAATACAGATGTAAAAAATCTTAATAAAATATCAGCAAACCAAATTCAGGAACACAATAAAAAGATCATCTACCTTTATCAAGTAGGATTTAGCCCTGGGATGCAAGGATGATTTGACATGACATAGAAAATTAATATAATGAAGGAAAAGCATTATATGATCATCTCAGTTTATAGAGAAAAATCACTTGACAAAATTCAACATTCAGTCATGTTAAAAACTCCTAATAAATAATGTATAGAAGAAATATATCTCAACATAAAGGATAGTCTCTTTTCCCATTCTTAGTCAACATAGTACTAGAAATCCTAGCTAGAGCATTCAGCAAGAAAAAGAAATCAAAGGTATCAGAATTGGAAAGAAGGAAGTAAAATTCTCTGTATTTGCAAACAGTATAACTTTATACAGGGAAAATCTTAAAGACTCAACAACCAAAAAAAAAAAAAACCCAGATTCAATCAGAAAATTTGGTCAAATTGAATATAAAGTTAATATGAAATCAGCAGCATTCTACATGCTAAAAACAAATTTTCTGTAAAATAAAGAAAGAAATTGATCTCATTTATGTTGCATCTAAAACAAAAAAAAATACTTTAAGGAAGTGGATGATCACTATTCTAAAAACTATAAGACACTAAACCCATAAATTCAATGCAATCCCTATTAAGAATCCAATGGTATTTTTTCAGAAATATAAAAAATACATTCCTAAAACTTATATGGAACCAATAAAAGACCCTGAAGTAGACAAAAAAAAAAAAAAATCCTTAGAAAGAAAAACAAAGCAGGAGGCATCACTTCGATTTCAAGCTATACTAAAATGTTATAGTCATCAAAAGAGTATGATACTGCAATAAAAAGAAACAAATAGAGGAATGAAACAGAACTGAGAACCCAGAAGGAAACCCAAGTATATACAGTTAACTCATATTTGACAAGGGAACCTAGAATATTTAATGGAGAAAAGACTGCCTTATCAATGAGTGGTTCTTAGATCATTGGATATTAACATATAAAAGTGAAATTGGACTTATGCCACTCACAAAAATTAACTCAAAAAGGATTAACTTAAATTAACTTAAATGTAAGACCTGAAGCCATGAAAATCCTAGAATAAAACATAAGAATAAAGCTCCTTGACATGGGTCTTACTAATGATTTTTTATTGTTGACACTATTACAGATGTCCCTCATTTCCCTCTCTTCTTCCCCCTCCACCCAGCCCCTACCCCAGCCTTCACCACTTAGTTTTCTGTATCTATGGGCTATGCATGCATGTACTATGGCTACTTTCTTCCTGCCCCTCAACCCCTCCCTTCTGAGATCTGTCAGTCTGTCCATGTACCCTTGCTTCTTGTCACATTTTGTTCATCAGTTTATTTTGCTCACTAGATTCCACATATGAGAGAGATCATATGGTATTTGTCTTTCTCTGACTGGTTTATTTCACTTAGTATAATAATCTCCAGGTCTGACCATGCTATCATAAAGGGTAAGAGTTCTTTCTTTTTTATAGCATAGCAGTATTCCATTGTGTAAATGTACCATGCTTTTCTTTTCTTAATTTTAAAAGTTTTTATTTTTTATTTCATTTTTTATTGTTGTTCATATATAATTGTCTCCATTTTCCCACCACCATTTCCAACCCCCACCCCTTCCACCTCCTACCCTCAATCCTTCCCCCTCTGGCTTTGTCCACGGATCCTTTATACGTGTTTCTTGATGACCCTTTTCTTTCTTTACCCTGTTATCCTCCTCCCCTCTTCCCTCTAGTCACTATCAGGTTGTTCTTTATTTCCATGTCTCTGGTTCTGTTTTGCTTGCTTGTTTGTTTTGCTAAGTGAAGTAAGTCAGGCGATGAAAGACAAATACCATATAATCTCATTTACAAGTGGAACCTAATCAATGCACCATGCTTTTTAATCCACTCTTCTACCGATGGGCACTTGGACTGTTTCCAGATCTTGGCTGCGGTAAATAATGCTATGAACACAGGGGTACATGTATTCTTTCTGATTGGTGTTTTGGGATTCTTAGGATTTATTCCCAGAAGTGGGATCACTGGGTCTGACACCTAAGGTGCAAGCAACAACATCAAAAATAAACAAGTGGGAGTACATCAAACAAAAAAGCTTCTGAACAGCAACAAAAACCATCAGAAAAAAACCTACAAAATGGAAAAAAATGTTTGCAAACTGTATATCTCATAAGATGTTAATATTCAAAATATATAAAGAAGTCATACAACTCAATAGCAAAAAGGAAAAATTAAAATGGGTAAAGGACCTGAATAGACTTGCCTCTGAAGAAGATATACAAAAGCCAACATAAAAAGATGCTCAACATCACTAGTCATTAGAGAAATGCAAATTAAAAACACAATGTGATATCTCCTCGTACCTGTTAGAATGGCCATCAAATATGTAATTTTCCCTGTGAAATATCCTGCTCTTTTGTATATGACTGACTTTGTTTTCAATCCATGATAGGGAGCATATTGATAGACTTTAGTAATATCCGCCAACCCCTCAGTAAGCAGTTGTTTACTTAAGAAAAATAATGTGATTTACAGAATGAAAAGCTGCAGTGGTTCTTTCAGAATAATGAGTATGCAAGAAAGGGAGAGTGTATGTGCACACTTCTAGTTTTACACAAAACCATCTTTGAATTCTCATCATAATGACATTTTTTTCTTCTGACTGATGACAAAAGTAATTTCCTACAAAGTTACCAATTAATGTTGGCTTTGTATCTTTTCACAATCAAAACACTAAAACAGAACTGGAACTCTGCAACTGACTGCACTACTTTCAAGAGGGGTGGGGAGGTATTATGGCCTTTCAAGGGCATTTCTCTGGCATCAGTGAAAGAGGACAGACAGGTTAGAGTTTTGAAAGAATTCATAAAATCTATATGATCTTTGTAATAAAAATAAGCAATCTAGGGCTTTGGAGATCCCTGGACCTGCACGCCCTGACTGTGCTTGCGCAGCTGCTCCTGCAGTAGATTTCTGAAACATGAATCCTTCACTCTTCCTGGCCAGCCTTTGCTTGGGAATTGCCTCAGCTGTGCCAAAATCTGATCACAGTTTAGTTGCATAACGGAACTGGTGGCAGGCAACACACAGAAAACTAGATAATGAGAATGATGAAGCACAGAGGAGAACAATGTTGGAAAAGAATACGAAAATGATTCAACTGCACAGTCAAGAATACAGCCAAGGGAAACATAACTTCACATGGCAATGAATGCCTTTGGTAATATGACCAAAGAAGAATTCAGGCAGGTGTAGAATGTCCTTCAAAACCAGAAGCCCGGGAAGTGGGAAGTGTTCCAAGAACCTCCCTTTGCTGAGATCTCAACATCTGTGAATGGAAGAGAGAAAGGCTATGTAACTCTTGTGAAGGACCATGGTCAGTGTGGTTCTTGCTGGGCTTTTAGTGCAACTGGTGCCCTTGAAGGACAGATGTTCCAGAAAACTGGCAAACTGTTTCACTGAGTGACTAGAACCTGGTGGACTGCTCTCAGTCTCAATACAGTGAGGGTTGCAATGGTGGCCTGAGGGATAATGCCTTCTAGTATGTTGAAGACAACAAAGGCTGGACTCAAAGGAATCTTATCCATATCATACAAGAGATTTATCCAGCAAAAACAAGCCCGAGTTTTCTGGTGCCAATGGCACTGGCTTCAGAGACATTCATACGCACAAGAGGTCCCTCATGAAGGCAGTGGCAAGTGTGGGGCCCATTTCTGTTGCTATAAATGTGAGTTGTAGATTTCCCCAGTTTTATTTTAAAAAGTCATTGATTATGAAGGAGAATGCAGCATTGAAAATCTGGATTGTGGAGTTCTGGTGTTTGGCTATGGCTTTGAAGTAGCAGAACTGAATAACAATAAGTACTGGATTGTCAAGAAAAGCTGGGATATAGCTTGGAGCATGGAGGGCTACGTGAAAATGGTCGAAGACCATAACAACCACTTTGAAATTGCTACCCCGGCCAGCTATCCTACTGTGTGAGATGATGGTGATTAAGAGAGATGTGATTAAGAAGAGAATATCCAGAGGTGAAATTTATCTTATGACTGACCAGACCCCTTGTGAGAGATAAAGCACTAGAATCACCTGAGGATCTAAGCTGTAATTTGAATTGTGTGACATTTTACACTGGAAAAGGTGACTACTTCTTTACTGTGAAAACGGTTTAGTATGATTGACTTGCCTAATAACTTTTAAGTTTTGATTTTTTAAAAGGATGTGTAAAGTTTCATCTTTTAAAATAAAACTTAATTGAAAAGTAAAAAAAAAAAAAAATGTAATGTAGCCTGGAAATTAAAATGCTATTAAGTCAGGTAAATGTCAGATTAGAATTTTAGTTCTGCCACATGCATTGTTTAATTATGGGCATATTACTGCACTGCTTTGTGACTCTTTTCCCTTGTCACAATTATCAGATGGGACTGATAATGTTCAATTCACCTGAGAATTAGCTATAATAACTGATGAGCTGATGAATGAAAAGACAGGCCTAATACAGAGTGGTTTATGGTAAGCAGATGCGTATGAAGGATATTTCTAGGTGAAGAAGTTCATCTAAAAATGGGACTTCAAAGAAATTCATATGAACCCCAGAGCCTTTTCAGTCCTGCCAAGAAAGGGACCCTCTCATTTAATGATTTTGTATCTTTATGGCTGCCATGCTGAGCCTTGCATATTGCTTTAGATTTAATAGGAGATTGCCCATTGCTTTATATTTCTAATAGGAGATTCTTTGTCATTGACTTCAAGATTTTAAAGTCTTCTCTTATTATACTCCTATTATCTTTTTAATCCACTCTTTAAATTATGTTAAAGGCAAGAAAACACTTTATTGTGTTTCTTGCCTGCTCCCCCTCTCTCCTCTAAGCACTTAATCAGGCCATTTCTCATTCCTGGAACTTCCTTAGCAAAACCTTCAACCTTCCTCTTTCAAGATTTTTCTGAAGGAGCACAACTCCAAGATAATCAGATTATGTCTCTGAGTTTTGTATGCTAAGCATTTATAAAAAGCAGCATATGGTCACTTCCATCCCATTACACAGAAAATCAACATCTAATTCAACTCTCCCCATTAGACAGATCAGCTTATATTGTTAACTGACTGACAAATCAATAAATAAAGAGATTTCCTAGTGAAAAATGTTAAACATTTGAAAAGTTCAACTGGATAAAAGGCTAAGTTGGTACATGAAGGTTAATTTATTCAGAAACTGTATAAATAAAGTTCAATGATTTCAACAATAATTGACACCCCTGCTACCGATTCTTGCTTTCCATCCCTAAAAAGAGAGCCACTGTCTACCTATTATCTTCCAAGTGAAATCTAAATATGATATAAGAAGTATAAGAAAAATCTGAGCACAAAATGCAAAGTTAACATAATGCAGACAAAAGTAATTTCAAAAATGATTGGAATTGAGGGAAAAGAATTGAAGCAAAAGAGGGGGAAAGAAGAAACAGGAGCAATGACATGGAATCATACATATAATTTAAGGTAAAAAACAGGAAATAAAAAAAATGCTAGAGTGAGATGGACAGACATGAACAGAATGAACCCTGTTGAGAATTCAATTTATCTTAGATGTTATGGAGAATGATGGAAGACAAAGAGCAAAAGCCAGAAGGCATGGTCCCTGTTTTCCAAGAACTTATTCATTAACTGAGGGAGGGGGGAAAGGCACATACATGAAGAAAGTGTTAAAAAAAAAAACTACTAAAACCAAAGAGGAAATATACATACTGAGATACAGCAGGTGAAAGAAAAGGGCATGGAGTTCAAAGTCTCCTGGGTCCTATTCTGATGCTGAAGGGGTCCCATAATCTTGCACAGTGCAGGTAACCCACTCTGACTCTCAGGTTTCTCATCTGTAATGTGAGGAGATTTTACTACATGATCTCAAAGATACTTAGAGTGCTCTATGTTTCTAGTTCACAGAGGAGGCATAGCTCAAAACCTTGATGTAAAACTTCTTAAAAGAAAATAATTCCAAGGGGGAACTTAAAGAAGGAGTGTAAATGGATATTGACAGAGTGTTAAAGAGGAAATCTCAGCCAAGGCAAGAATCTGAAGCTAGAAACGAGAGTCCTATGTGAAAGGCAAAGCTTGTAACTGCTGGGATGAAATGTGGACTTGGAGGAAATAACAGTAATGAAATGGAAAAGAGAGTAGGGACTTGGAGACCAGCTGCTCAGTTGAAGACAGGGCAACAGCAAGCATACATAGGAATGAAATAAGACAGTATCTGAAGAATGAGCAAAATTATTTTTTAAAGGCAAAAGGAAACATTTTGATAAAGGCTAACAGAGAAATTGAAATGCAATTAAAAGTCAGAAAAGTAGAAAAATAGCTCTTGGGTTGGTACAGAGGGAAGTAAAGTAAGTAGAAGTGAGGAAATGAATGAGCAGATGATTTAGAAAAAGTAGATTAAGTTTAGAATATAGATAAATGGTCAAGATTTAAGTATTACTTCTGAACTGAAGACTTCAGCACTGCATCAAGAAGGACATTTCAGGATCATTAACACAGCCAGGAGAGTTTGGATTCTGTCATGGCTTTTGCTGCCAAACTCAAAATATTTCTATGCAGGAGGAGTGTAGAAAGGGAAGTGAAACTATTGGGGAATTCTAGTGAAATATTTATTCCTCCCGAGGTCAAAACCAATTAACTGGTCTAAAATTGGACTTCCAGCATACTAAATGCAATGCAATCCTAACAATAATTATCTGAGCTAAAATTCAGGGGACCAGGGTGTATTTTAAAGGCACTGTCTCATTTAGTTGATTCCTACGGAAGGATGGGAAAAGATGTAGGTGGCCAGAAAGTATGATTCTATCCAGTTCATCCTTTCCTCATTTACATCTGAAAGCCAATCCTCCTAATAAGAAAGAGTATTGAAGAGTCACACCCTGAAGACCAAAGAATACTCTTCCCAAGTTGTCACCAAACCAGGGAAGTACCTGTGGAAGTATCATTACCACCTCACACAGGAGATCCAAGTGCATCTACAGCATTAAAAAGAAATTAGGGAAATGTCAAACTGAAAAGGACTGCAGTGCATAAAAGTTAAATGAGACAATATCACAGAACACATGCTCTTGAAACCTTCATGCTTTCATTTTTATTCTATAATGTAAGTATAATATTACTGTTTGGAGGGTAGATGAGGAACAGCTGAGGAGACTTTAGTCCTCATGAGGAGTAAAATAAGGAAACATCATTCATATTTATAATTAGCTAGATTATTTCTGTAACAACTATGGGAGACACCCTTTCAAAATGCAATGGCTTGTTGTTAAGGTTTCCTTCCAGTAAAAAAATAAAATAAAAACATCTGCAAAGGTATGCCTGGTAGTTCTCTAATTAATGATCAAAAATGCATTTACTTCAGCATAATTTCACATTTTCATGTAAAGTCTTATTTGATTGTAATTAGCATAGACTACAGAATTTAATTAGGACTAATCATTTCTTAATGCAATCAGAATCCCAGAAGAACAATATAAACAGATTTTTATTAGTAGTAGGGATGCAAACTGTAAAATATAGAGCCAATTAACCTGTAGCGATGCTTCCAAAATATAAAATAAAAATAAATGATGAGTGCATTACCAAACAGTTTCATGAGTACACTAAGAACATAATAACAGAGTTAATAATCAAACCCCACAGGATCAGTTTTCCTCCTTAGCTGCTAAAGATAGCAGTCACAATTGTGATGTATGTTAAAATATGCTACCTCTTAATGACAATAAGCATTAAAAGACTTTCAAGACACTGCAGGTTCTATGACGTCAACACAGCTCTCCACTTAAATTCTGAGAGATAGGAAAGGCCATAATTTCTAGGCCACGTAACAAAATTCTGTTTTAGTCACCTTATGTTTTAAATAGTTAAACTTAGGGGAGAAAAGAGGGAGGACATAGTAAACATGTCTGCTTGGCAAGTTTCAGAGCGTAAGGACAACGGTTTTTCTCCTGTCTGTTTATATCCTAACTTTGTGTATTTGCTCCTTCAGCCTCAGGAAATGGCTTTTAACACCCCTGGAGGGAAACTGGTAGCCAATATCTACAGGAAGACATTCCTGTTATGATTTATGAAAAGAGAGTAAATGTAATTTGTCTTAACATAGAACTCTCTAATAAAATTTATCTCTTGAATTGTAGTTCACCCTAAAATATCTGGAATATTTCACACCATTTGATTTGAAACTCTGACTGTTCTCTATTTCCAAAAAGTGCCAAACTGAATACATTAGCACAGGATAGATTCTCTTGACCAAGCCTCGAATCAAAAGGTGAAAGTACAAATTGGCATACAACTTCTACTGCACCAAAATTGCTTCCTAGCTGGAATTTAGTAAGACATTACCAGGGAGGTGCAATCTCTGAAATATGTAATCTAAACAGCATGCTCGTATTTCTTAAATATTGTTACTCTCTCCTCACAATGTTGCAGATGCACAACAGCTTGCTGGTGAGACAGATGCCCAAATCATATGCTAGGAGGGTAGGGAACAGACTTTTAGATTTGGTGAATTAACTAATTTCTTACCTGCTGCCACAGCTTCTCAGTATTTCTAGGATGAGTTCGGCCAAGTTCATATTGATGCACAAAAAGGATAATTCAAAACTCCCACCATGCTTGAACAAATAACAACATCTCTGGCTTAAATCAATTATCCCCTGCTTTTACCCAGAACCTTCCTAGTTATTTTTCTTCTTTTTAGGTCAAAAAGCTCATTATGCTCAGCTTTTTACTAAAGATGACTTAACAGAGCTGATTAAAGGGATTCACCAGGAATTTTAAAGAACTTGTTTATTTGGGACAGTTGTACCATTTCCGTTTTAGTTATCTCCTTTGTGGTCTGAAGAGTAGATTGAGACCAGAGGCATGGCTGCTGTCTTTATGAAACTTCGATTGTTTCCTGAGGAAACACTGAACTCTCATAAAGCCATTGATAACTCCTGAGTCCAAATACAATTAGTCCATACTACGAAATACAAAAAATAGACACTGAAAAAGTAAGAGACAGGAGTGTTTGGCTAAGATTTCAACAAGGAGGGGAATCTTGAACAGGATCTTCACCCATGCCTAAGATTTGGATAAAAGGAAAGCAGGAGAGACAGACAGACAGACAGACAGAGACGGGGGGGGAGAGAGAGAGACAGAGAGAGAGACAGAGAGAGAAATTATTATTTCAATTAGTGTAAAGTAGCAGATAATGAAAAAAACGAATGCCACTAATCACTTCTTTTACCCATCAACAAGTATGACTTTAAGCTTCTCAAAGGAGTTGCATATTTTTCTGCTTTTTGAAGCAACTTTAGACTCAGAAATTGGGAATCTGAAATCTGAACTTTGTATTCTCCTAAAAAGAACAACCACCAGCAGTATTTTTGAGAGATCTAAATACTAAAGAAAAGTAGGTTTATACACCAATGCTAGAAAGTCATTCCCTACTCCACAGCTAGTAAATACTCTCTCACTCTCAAAAGGGTTTGTGTAACACAATATTCCATATAACTTGAGATTGTAAAGCTTTACATTTAAAGTCTAATTCCTCAGCAAACTTGAAAAGCCCTTCCAGGCTCTGACATTAGGAGTACCCACCCACAGAAGGGATACAGATGTCCTTGGACATCTTACCCTAAGTCATGCATTAAAATTTACATGTGTTACATTCAAATACATAAGAAATCATATCCCTATGCCATGAAAGCAAGGGGGATAAAACAACTTAAAGTTGTGTCTTTATCTTTTTTTAAAATCTTGTTTTGTATTCTTTTCTGAGATGATTAGTGAGCTATGGCCACAAGAAGAAACAGAGGAGAGGCTCAGGAAAAACTAAGTCTATTATACTCACAGGTCCCAGAGAGACAGAGTTACTCACACCAAAAGGGGACCACACGAGAGAGTGTGGGCTCAAAGGAACAGATGAGAAGTAGAGAGAAGGACCCACAGGTGCTTTTGCTGGGAGTTGGGGTAGGGTGTAAAAGAAAAAGTGTAAAGAGATTTCATTGGTACATGTGAATGTTATTTGGTTACAGTTAGGCGAGGTTAGGAAGGAGAACTTGCGGCCAAGGCCCACCTTATGCCTCCCACTGGCGCACCTGGTCACCTGGGCAGGATGCTCACAGGCTGTTTATGAGGCTGTCGAGGCAGCAAAAAAATACGAAATTTTAAAGGTTACAGCACTGGTCTTTTTAGCCTCTCTTTATAAGATTATTTTAATGATATATTATGGGCTTTCAGGGGTTCTAATGCTTTCTCTTCCCAAAATTACATCTTAAGAGTAGCAGAAAGCTGAAGTGATACCATGCAATTAGGAGGAACCCCTGGTTTTAGTTTGGGTCACTGGTTGATGTCTTCTGTTAGTCTAGGTTATCCTGAGTACCTTGTGAAGTTGTCTGTTCAGTTGTGACAGGTGAATTCCTGGCATTTTTCTTAGCTCATCCAGATCCCACCTCCTCCCTTGCTAGTGCTGCTGCCAGGTCCTGCAGCTCGACCTCAGCTTAAGCTCTGTACCCTGCACATTGTGTGGTACCAGGATGTAAATTCAGCTTCCTCCTACATCCCTGTAAATTCAGCAGGGAATATCTCAATCACTTCCAGGACATAAGCACCCTGGTTAGGCAAGGAGCCATTGATGCAGGCCCTCTCTGTGACTAAGCATTTTTGTTGTGCTGTGACTGGAGGAAAGAAACTAGGACATAAGTTTTAGATCACTCTCCTCTATGTTTCTGCTCTCAGAGACTTGAGGGCTTTACCAGAGACTTCTGGCAGTGCCTATGCACCTGCTTTGCTTTTTCCAAAGTGGCTGGGGTAGACAAGTGAGTAGATGAAGTTAATAAACCACATTGGTTTAATATTTTCAAAATATTATCCCCACTGAGTGTAGGATATCACAACATCCATGTAAAATCAAGGATATAACTTGTATAAAATATTTTGTACTTTAATCTCCAAATAAACAAACCTCTAAGACATGTGGATTTTGCCTTATATTTGCATTCTAGTGTTGAAAGAATAAAGTAAATGTCAATGAAACAATTTCGTAAGTAGGATTTTGACTAAAGAAAGAAGAGAAAAAGTAAGATTAGAAGGAGATAAAAAAGAATAAAGAGATGTCAATGAAACAATTTCATAAGTAGGATTTTGACTAAAGAAAGAAGAGAAAAAGTAAGATTAGAAGGAGATAAAAAAGAATAAAGAGAGGAAGAAAAGAGGAGCAGCTTTCAACACCAGCAGTGTTCTCGGACTGACACAGATTCAGCACATTCCATTTTACTCCTAATTTTATAAAAATCCTTGACGTTTACCGTGACTAATTTGGTGGTACTTGAAAAAGATCCTAAATCCAAAGAGCTATCAGTTATGTAATTAGACTCTGTTACCAAGAAAAAAACTAGTATTAGATACTCGTATAGTATATAATGCCATAAAAATATTGTAGATATTCAAGCATAGTATTTTTAAAAATGTTTTTCATCTCTACTTGGAAAATGCATTTGATAAAGATAACCCACTCCCCAATCACTCTGGTCTGCAAAAGTTCAATTATAATGTTTCTGATTCAGTCAAACATTAGAGAAAGTAAAATATTTAATTGATAATGTGCAAAGCTCTCAACTGTTTTATTAAAAGCACAAATTTGTGTTTTTATTGTTTCTAAGCCCTATGTTAAAAACACAGCCCAACTCATTTGTTAATAATTTAAAATAGTTGCCATGTCTCTTCCAATTATGTATTAAATTGTAACCTCTTCCAGTCTGCTAGCCTTGTGCACAGACAGGTCAGCAAAAACAGAAATTAATACTACTGAAGCATCTCTGCAGAGACATCAACACACACAAGATGAACACATTAAAAAATTAATGTAACTTAAATTAATTCTATTACATATTTAAATTACATGTTGTTATTCAGAGATACAAAATGTTATGTGAAATGAAGGGGGAAAAAAGAGTTCCTTGAAACCTTTAAGAGAAATATCAGTTGGTAGATCAAGGGAAAGGATTGAAAAACAATTCTAGCGTGGGACACACCACTATTGACTCTGACCTCAGTAACAACATGTACCCTGTCCTCGGTCCACCCATCTATAAATAATACCAACCACTAATGTGAAGAGCCCAGAGAAAAATGCCTCAATATAGCATACAGAGTTCTACCTTCAACAAGGTTTTCTCAATTTCATCTCTAAAATGAGGACAAAAAAGCAGTTAACAACCACTTTTTTTCTTTTTAAAAAAATATTTTATTTATTTTTAGAAGAGGAAGGGAGGGAGAAAGAGAGAGAAACATCAATGTGTGGTTGCCTCTCACATGCTCCGCACTGGGGATCTGACCCACAACCCAGGCATGTGCCCTGATTGGGAATTGAACCGGCGACCCTTTGGATCACAGGCCAGTGCTCAGTCCACTGAGGCACACCAGCCAGGGCCCACTTTTCTTTCTTAATGAGGTCTGCATGGGATTTTTGTCTTTTTAACATGATGAAATTATGAGATTTCATTATTGGACAATCTATAATGGTATTTTCCTTAATAAGGGGCAAGTGATGACCTCAATACTGATCCACATCACATTTCCCCCAGAAATGTCCACTTAGATGTGGTTATTCTATTTCAAGAAACAAAAACATAGACTAGTTCAACTTAAAAACAGAAACTTATTGGAAAAATTAAGAGAACAGAATAAAAATATGAGCAGAAAGAAGAGCTTAGTGTCTGAGAAGCAAGAGGTAAGGAAGTATCATTTCTAGGGAAGTTCTGGGTTGGGTAAGATCCATCCTCCCCCTGTACTCCAGGTGTGAGCTTTCAGTTGATAATCTGTTGATAGAGGAACATCAGGCTCTAAAAATTTAGCTAACCTGTAAGAAAGATCCCAGGGAACAAATGAGCCATGGGAGTAATTGAGAGTCAGACTGGCTAGTTCAGTCATCATGCAAAACACATGCTCAGAATCAAACACTCATCACTCTCTATTCCAAATAGGAATGTCACACATAAATATACATTAATGCCTATTTCCCTACTCTCCAGAAAATGTAGACAATACTTGCTTAGAAAACCTTATGCATGGGGCTGTATGCATTTTGTATATGAGTCTGTATTGAGTCTGTATTGTATGCATTTCGTATTATATGAGTCATAATACACATGGTACTGATGTGTATTATTTCTATAATCTGGATCAAATTGTTTAAACTCTAGATCTTTGTATACACGTATGTACAGGGGTATATTTTCCCATCTTTAAAACAGTTCCTGATCATACAGGATTGCTGTTGGGACTAAAAGAGATAACAAAGGCAAAATACCTATCTAAGGACTCAGCACCCAGGAACTATCTATATAATGCTGTTTTTATTCCCAAGCTACAATCCAAAGTCCTTACAAACCTCTCCAAACTCTCTTATAAAATAATCAGTTTAAATATCTTACCTCATGCCAAATCTATTTAATCATGGAGTTCCCTCTAAATCCACCAACTCACCAAGAAATACCTCTTGCAAAAAATATTTTTCAATAAAGGCACAGAGTCTGTGATGCAGCATCTGAGTTGGCCTTAAATTAAGAACATAATTGAAATGGCAGAGAAAACAGTTAGCTTTGCTGTCTTCTCTACTGGCCATCTCAAAAAATACACTTACCTCATTGTTTTCTACATGCATGTGTACATATATGTACATATACATGTATGTACATACAAATGCATATGTATGTATTCATCCTGAACACACCAGGTGACTCCTATCCTCTCTCTCATACACATACACATACAAACACACATACACAGGCGCACAACTCTGCCACTTTGGGCAGTGAAAGTCATCTGGTATTCATTCATCTGTGTGGGGTATCTCCAACTGAATTTGACTTATTTGGTTAATCTGGTCAGGAAATGCATTCCATTTGGCCTAAATACATTTGAGGCACATGGTATTCTATATGTGTATGGTGAAACTTTAAATGAGTTTTAAATGAAACTTCAGACAATGTCACATGAACATCCGTCTACACCTACTATGAAAAGTTCGGCTGACCGCTGACACTGGGACTGCATCTCCACATGACAACCCACCCACTGCAGACAGAGCTTAGGTTCTACCAGTTGCTATTCTCTTCCTGACTATGAGGCTAAATATTACTCCCTATTTGTCATATTACACTAGCCTGCTTTCCATCCACTTTACCTTCATCACCCTTATGGGCAGATCATGTTGGGAACTCTGAACTATGCTTTTATACTCATTTCCATGTCTTACTCAGATTTTAGATTCCAGTGAAGGAAGGAGTATACTGGCTTGACTTGCTTTTTATACTGCCTAAAACTGTCGTATTCAAATGGAGATGTCTACTAACCGTGTGACAGTAATGTGACAGTGATACAAGCACTGGATAATTTGCTCTTACATATAGCTGAAACATCTACAGTGTCTTCTTCGTTGCAAAGGCCTCCCTGACAACCATTGATTATTCATGGTCTGCTTCTCCAGTTTATGAATCATTCAGGTAACTTTGTTTCTTTTCCTTTTGCCCAGTACCTAATTGCCTCTGTGTATCTCCTGCAGTGCAAGTGTGTAAGTAGAGGAATGAAGAAATCTCTTGATTAGACTATTAGTGAGGGAAAAGAAAGAATTAATGGCTTAAAAACAGAGCAAAGATTTTAGGATTTAACATTGTTCTCCCTATTCAGTAATCTTCAGATAATCTAAAATGTGATAAATGCATTATAGTAGCACTGCCAATGGCCCATACACTGTCCAAGGACCATTTTGTGTGCTGGTATTGAGCTGACTTCCAGTCACCATACCCAACCTTTGTTCCTGAAAAGAGAGAAAGGTGAGTTGTCCAGGAAGGGGCTATTGCGTGGCAGACCCAAAGCTCCAAGGAGTTAACATCGCCAGGGGCAGGGCAGTCTTCAACAAGTGTCTAGAGATTTAGTATACAACTGTCTCATCTCCTCATACCTCAGATATATGTTTTGCATTATTTCCCAGAGTCTGCCCTGTGGGTCAAGGTCTAGGCACCCATTGTAATGCCGTGAACTTAATGGTTCACCTTTATTGGCTACATTCCCTTTCCTGCATCTACCTTACTCGTTATGGAAACTTCCCAAGCAAACTTTTTTCACTCAATTCTGATCTCCAGATGTGCTTCAGGGAGATCCCACAATGCAATTATGGGAGTACACAATTATGCATGTGTATATGTATGTCAGAAATGGCTAGAATGCTAGGAAGTAAGCAATTAAATTGGTTTCTATGTTTTTCACAGAACCAAAACTATACTTTAGATGAAAACTCCTTCAGATCCGTTATAGCTTTCAGTCAGTAAAAGTTTTGCCAGAGAACAAATTTTATGTACATTACTTTACTCATTTAAGATAGGTCTTGGTAACTTGAGAAGAAAGATTATCGTGAAACAAGGGCAATTCCATCAAGCTTTTTAGCTTGGTTGATCTAAAATTTTTTTTTTATTGCTATATCAATCAACTAAATGATTATTTCCAAGTCTGAAATAAAATTATATATTGGTGTGTTGGGCAAGAGGGACAATAAGGATAAAATTTTAATTGGTTTTCATGAACACAACGTTATAACTTATGTGACTGCTGAAGGGGACTCTATAATTACCATGATGGTACAGTGACTAACGGAGAAGGCAGGTGCCAGATAAGAAACCCTGTTTTAGGGCCAGACAAGCTTCCAAAAACTGTGAAAACCAAACAGTTGTGGTTTGGCATTCAAAGTTTATGGACCTGAGTTCCAAAATAGTCTTGACAAATTTAATTTGGCCTTGGGGCAGTGATGAGAAAATAAGAGAATTTAAAGGAAAGAAGCAGGGCAGAAGAAAAATTAATGGGATGAAAGAACTGATGATGAGGACAGAAGGCAAAAAATAAAGCTAAGTGGAATTCTTAATTCTTGTTGCCTTGTAAATGAGCAGCAAATGAAAGGGCTTAAAAACAGAGTGATGTACTGCACCCGGTTTACTCAACTCTCCAGCCACTCAGAGATCACTGGCAATCATCCAGCTTCCATTTAGTTTTTTGCTGCTCTGGAGCCAAGATGATACAAGTACAGAAGTCACTAGCATTGCACAGCCACGCATGTTAGTGACTACCAACAACACAAAAGTAAAATCAAGACAGACTTTTTTTTTTTGCAAATATATTATTTAGCCATTTTTCCCAAGATCATAGTTGACCTTCACATTTTAATTTCTTTTCCTCATATCATAGATGTTTATCATTCATGGGACTGAAACATTTTACTTATCCCTGTTATAGCAGTTATCTTAGAATATTTTTTATGTGTCTTTCTGACTCAGTGATGAGTGATTTGAAATTTGGGATCCTATTTTGTTCACCTTCTGCATGGCCAGAACCTAGCAGTGCATTTAGCACATAATAACTACTCCAAAAAAAAAAAAAAATCTGTTGAACTAAAATGCTAAATTACATTCCTAGAATTTTGTGATGAGGTAAAAAGTACAGCCTTCCTACTGAATCTTGTATTTGTTCAAGCTCCTTATATTTAACATATAGGCATCTTTTTAACAATTTGGAGGGGTATCCAACTGCCATCTCTGTTACCAGAGATGATACGACAGTTTCAATGTCTCTCCCACATCTGATCCTCTTAATTTACCTGCTGATTTGTGTTACAGAATCACTTCATCTGTCATGTTATTCATTGTTTTGCTTCTGAATATTTTACTTTTAAGGGAATTCTAATTTGTGAAAACACTCAATGCTCAGAAGAAATGCCATTTCTTGGGTACTGTGGCATATCCTAATCGGTAAGTCTATCTCCAACATGGTATTAGAAGAAGAAGAGAACACTGCAAGTATTTCCCTGCTTTCTCAATTTAGTGCCTTTAATGTGGAAAGCTGTTGTGAACGCATCCATCGTTACAGCAAATGTCCTATAAAATAGGGCCATTATCTCCCATGTTTTGCAAAGCACCTCCATCACTAGTAATTAGTGTCAATGACAGTGCTACTCACCCTATGATATGGTGCAGCCCATCTGCTGACCATCCTGTAATGCCCTCAGACAGTCTCGGCTTCATTTGCTCCCTGCCTGGCATTCTCCCCCACAGTTCTGTCCATCTGCTGACTTCATTGCTCTGACCTTTTAAAGTCCTGTGGACTTGCAGACTCTCTGCCACTCCTGCTCAGGCATCTTGATCTCCTCGGGCTGACACAATGAATGATCTCCTCCACCACCTCGTCCTACTAGCTCAGGCCTTTTTTTCCATCGACCAATCCATCTAACCCCTACATCAGAGAATACTAACATGTGTACATTTTATGAGAATATAAACAGGCTGGACATTAGTGGAAGAAACAATTTTTAAGAAATCTAAAACCCTAAATTCTATTCTATTCTAAAATCTGAATTCTATTCGTGGTTCTGTCATTAACTGGATGTATAAACTCAGAAAAGACCCTGATTTCCCTCTTGACCTCAGCTGCCTCAATTCTAAAATGAGGGGACTGTACTATACTACCTCTGAAAACATTTCTAACTTCGATGATCCCCTAACTTAAAGTCATCCCCACTTTAGGTAAGCCAATTCCATGAGGACTTGGCTTACAAAGAGTAAATAAAGAACAAGTAGTGTCATTAATAGGATAGACGCACAAAGAATGAAGAGAGAAAGCATCACCTTAGATATCAACATGTGTGAAACTACCAGAAGGCACTATGACCCTCACACAGCCACTGTCATTATCATTTCCAAAGGGCTGCCCCAGCTTCCTCCAGTGACTCTCCGCTTCCATGTTACACACAGCACTTAAAATTATCTGGATTGAATGTAAATCAGACCATATCACAACCTCTCTCCTCCATAGCTTCCTGCTGTACTTAGAATAAATAAATTCCAACTGCCCTTCCGTGGGCCCCAGCCTCTCTGACCTCATCTTGAATCACTCTCTCCCTTCAAGAATTGTAGCCACACTGGTCTTGCTTTGGTCTTTCAGACACTCCAAGCTCATGCCCACCTACTTCTGGCAATTGCTACACTGTCTGCTTGGAATACTGGTCTAGAAAATCCTCACATGGCTGCCCCCCTGTGTGACTGCAGTCTCAGCTGAAATGTCCATATCCTCACAGAGGCACCTCACAAGGTGCCTGATCACCTTGTTTATATTAACCCCATCATACAGCATGACCCATCATTCCTACTCCAACACCCTATTTTTATTTCTTTCTATTATTGACCTCTGCCTGAATATACTTTATTTATTTCTTTATCATTTCTCTCCTGCAACTCAAATTAAACTTTGGCGGACTAAAACATTGTTTTTCTTATTCACACCTGTGTCCCTGTCATCTAGATTCTAGAACGAATGCTCAAAAAGACAAATTCTGGTCAAATAGATAAATGAGAGAAGGGACAGTTATCAGGGTAGTTAAGCCTTCTTGGAGATTTTAAATGACAGACTTAATTCTGAATTGGAGGAGCAATTCATTTACATTTTGAATAAAAAACAAAGAATATGGGACCCTTGCTTCCAATCTGCCAAGAGAGCTGAGAAACATTTTTTAAACATAGTTTGAGCTTATTTAATTCATTCTCTGGCAAGAGCATGACCTCAGATGATCTTACTTGGGAAGACTGGCCGACCCTGATGTGTGGGTTAAAACTCACATGCCCAAAGTTGGAAAACCATGAAAGACTCCTCGAGGGAATAGACAAGCTTCTTTGGGAAATGCCAGTATTTTCAGATGGTGAGGACAAGGTTCTCCTGCCTGCAGCCACACCAAGCACAGCCTTGGCTAGAAGCTCCTCACATGTGGAACCAGTTTAGTCACACATCAGTGGAGGCCAACCTTCCCAAGATCACCTGAGGTCACACTCTGGCCAGAGAGTCTCAAACTACCTTTAAAAGAAGTTTCTCAACTGCTCCTGGCCAATTGGGAAGCAAATTCAGATTTGGTATTGTTTCTCCCATTGCCCAAGGCCACTCTCTTATACTAGAGGTAAAAACCAAAAGATTTACAAAATTCTGACTGCCGTACCTGGGCTTATATTTCACATTCCTACGCACTTCTGAAGCTAGAGACACCAAAATCCAACTTAAGAACTTCCTGGCCCAACTTGCTTTCCTTAAAATAATGCCTTTGGCGAATCTGTAATAACCTAAAGGACACTGTGGCTACCTGGGACTGGAAGTGGGAAAGGGATTAACCACAAAAGGGCACTGGGGATCTCACTGGGGTGGTGGGCGTGTCCCATAATTGGTTTTTTGTGATGGTTGAACAACTCAGTCAATTTACCAAAATTTATTAAATTGAATACTTAAAATGGGTGAATTTTATGCAATGTAAATTATATCTCAATAAAGTTTTGTTGCTTTTTTTTAAAAAATGAAGTCTTTGAATTTAATCAGATGAATACCTCTGGTTTCGAGTTTCAAGGTGACAACATTTTTACTCCAAATAAAAATAAATTTTCTCTTTTTTTCTCACCTTAGCCTAAGGATCTGAGAAAGTCTCCACTTGCTAATATTGCCAGAAGTTCCCAGAAAATGTAGTTTTCACTCCAAAAAGAGTGGCATTTCCTTTAAAATCCTTTTTGGCATACAGAAAGTGACTAGATGTAAAATCTTTGACACATATCCTATCTTTGAGTAAATACAAAAGGATGCAATTACTGTTATATTAAATTTTAATGGAATATTCCAAACCATGTTAAGATGACACCAGTCTGGAACTAACGTCAGAAGCCTGTGTCATGGTAGAAAGGCTGGTAGGAATGACAGGCTTCCATGCCTTTGACAGCCACCCTCTTCCTACTCTGATGCTTTCATGTTCTGTGGCCACCTCATCCTTACCTTCGGTCATTATTCCTCACCTTTACCCCATTGTCCCCTGCCTGACATTTTGTCTGTGTTGTTCCTATTCCATTTATACCTTTTGATTCAGTTTTCACCCTACTTTTCACATTTTAAAAGTATTCCTTTCATCAAGGCACTAAATAAATGAATATCCCTAGTGTTTCCCCACCATGAAATTGCTACAGGTGTAGCACACCTTCCCAAGAAGGACACAGCAACCTTTAATTCTGCAGCAGTCACGGTCATCACCCACTCTAAACAACTTCGCCAAATCAAAAAAAGGGCTCTGTTTTACTTGCTCTCTAGAATGTATTCTGAATGCCAGATGGCACATATTGAAATGTTCCTGGAACCACTGTGAATCTAAATGTTCTCATTTAAGAAATGAAGGTGTAGATAACTACCTTTCTGTGTTGCTGACAGGTAGGGAGATAACACCATGGTGCTCTCACAAAGTAGGTGCTAAACTTAGGAGGCCTAAATAACTGATAGTCAATATTTTTGCTGCCACCAACATCTCTGGACTCTAGGATGTCACCAAGTTACTCCCCAAACCCACTCAACAAATATTTATTATGTCAAAACAGCACCGGCCCTGTTTCTAAAATTATAAGCTGTCAGAGCCACAGCTTCTTACCAGCAGGAACTGACAAAGTGACAGAAATAAACTTTGTAGAATGATGGTTTACAAAGTTATATCTGCTTCTATTAAGAGTAATGATCATCTATCTACCCTCTGATTTATATTTTCTGATAATTTACACTAATCTTATCTGAAAAATCATGGCAACACCTGTGTTGGTTGACACTTCCTTAAGAAGCCCAAGAGAAGCATGCCAACTACTTCTACATTGAGAAGCCTGTCCCACATACCTGTTCATTTCACATCCATTATAGTTAGCCTGCTGGACCGTACCTCTTCTCAGAGTCACCAGTCCTAGCCCCATACTGGCCACTCCTTGAGGTACTAAGTTCTCATGGCACCACTTCTTCCCTTCATTAGCCCTACAAGCCTCTTTCTACAATTACCAATTTCTGGGTTATCTATTTGACCACTTGATACTCTGTTTCCCAATATGTATATTAAATTCATTCTGATTTAAGTGCTTACAGTGTTTTGTATTTCTTGAATGGAGCCTGATCAATATATTATGTAATGTATTTTAAAAGAACAACTATTTGTTTACTATATAAGACAAAGTAAGACACCGAATCTGGTTCAAACTCATATTTGCTGGAATAAATGTGTGAGTTTGGAAAAATTGCATAACCTCTAAGCCTCTTCCCAGTCATATAAATTAAATATAATAATAGTAAGATCTATTTAAATTATTATTATTATTATTATTATTATTATTATTATGTTAAAAGAAATAATAGAGGTCATTCCTTCAACACAGTTTCTGGCACATGATACACACCTAGTAGATGTTGACCTTGTTATTATCATTATTACCATTCATCAAATGCAACATTCTACCCAGTGTTATTAGGTGCTTGTGCATATTTTTAAAATATACCTAAATAAAACATATAATAATCAATTTTTTACTCTAAAACTATGATATTCTATATACAAACCCTTATACAAAACATCACAGAAAGAAAATAGACTATGTTAATCCTTTTATATTGTAAAGATATCAACTATAAAATCTCCATTCAAAATGAACTTCAGTATCTTGAGTTGCCAAAAGAATAAATTTTACCTAAAAAAGCAATGCTTACCCTTATACATAGATCTCAATACAAACCATAATGAATTGGAGTTTTAACAAAAGTAAAATAGCACATTTGGAGGCAAACTACATAAAAACATTTTGAATTATAAGAATACCAAAATACTATAGACACAACAATAAACAATGTGAAGAGCAAATAACTATTAATGGCAGGATGAAAATAAATGTCATTAAGCTCTTAAGGAAACCATAATAAAAAGAAAAGGATAATCTGAATCTGAATCATCATTACTTATTTCCATTTAGTCTTTCATTAAAGTATAAAAAACTTTTTGAAATACATGAATGTACAAAATAATTATCTCATGACACTTTAGTTTTAAAATATTGTTTCCCTAGCCAATGCAAGTTACTGAGAATAAAATATCTGCTTTATCAAAACTCAACATATTATCTTATACTTTCCAGAACACCAGAGTTCAAAAACATTACCCTAAATATTAAAACTCAAGAGTATTACTTTAATGAACTTAATTGTGCAAAACACCAAATGCGAGAATGTACTAACAAAACCACAGTTTGAAACAGATGGGTAATTACAACAGCTCGCTACAGATGGCATAGCAGTACAATGTATTTGAAGTTTGGTTTGATAAAAAAAGGTAAATTGAAAACACTTCTCTACTGGTACAACAATAGAATGAATAGTGTGGAAGACTTGAAAATTCATTTTCACAAATAATTTTTGTAAATAATGAATTTTGCTTGTCCTGTAATGATAAATTATTTTCAAAAACCTCCATTATAAGAAAAAAGCTCAGTATAAAGAAAAACAAAGATATTCAGCCTTTAAATTCAATCTATTTGGCATGATGGAATGTAAAAGTAGAACCAGTCTCCCACACCGAAAAGCTGGGGCCAGTAGGGAATATGAAGAACTGAAAATGTGAGTGTTATAATAATGCACAAGATATTCATTACACATTTGAAAGGAGACCAAGTTAAGGAAGCACATTATTCACAATGGCCAGTACAGATGGAACTTCTTCTGCTCCTCTAGAAGAATGAGACTGGTTACATTATAAAGGAAGGAAAGTAGAAGCAATATCCTCCCATTTTAACCCTTGTGCCTTCTGCCTCCTTATATTCCTTATCTTGAATCAGGGGGGTAGGAATAAGAGCATGGCAGGGAAGGCAACACTGGAGATGACAGATATATGAGAGTAATTGGTGTAAGAAATTATATAATCTTCATTCAATTCATACCACAGACATATCAAATGTTTTAAAATCATGGGGGCACAGGCTTGGCGGGGAGAATAATCTCCCTGAATTCAGTGATTCTCATTTGTGAGTATTCACTAGATCACTGGAAGAGTTAACCCATGTCTTTGTAGCTGCCTGCCCTCAAAAAAGTATGGATTCAGGTGATCTGGGGTACAGCTCAGACACCGTGATGGAGAATCCCTGCCAGCAATTCTCAGGTACTGCCGCAACATTTGAGAACCTCCATTTAATCCTTATTTTCTCCCTAACAACAACTTGCCTCAACCCCAAGTCTATTTAATGTTTGTATGTCTAAAGTATTGTAAACAAACTAAGGATTACTCTTCATAATTTGCAATAACAAGTGTTTTCAACATCCTAAATATATTTTGATAAGGGATTGATTAAATGTTATAGAAAACCAATGGAATGTTAAGCTGCTACTTAAAATTATGATGTTAGGTCTAAAATTATGATAATAGGCCTTCATATTTAAACAATATTTTTATCAAATAGTTACATCCACATTGTTTAAAATATCAGATAACAATAAAAGATATAATACAGTGTCAAAAGAAACTTGTTTCTCCCCTTCCTACCTGTTCCCCAGAGAAACTGTTTCATTATCTCCATTGATAATTGCTATCAGATTTCTAAATAGTACACTTATATTTCTCTATCTTAATTCATCAGTGCTGGACATTGGTGGCAAGACTTCTGGGAAGTTACCGGGAAAGGTTTCCTAGGTCCTAAAAAGGAGACCTTAGCAGAGATGATCCTGTTTCGGCTTCTGCCTTTATCACGACTGAATAGAATGCTGGAACTTGTGCACACACCTTGCTAGCTGCCTGAGGAGAAAGTCAAACAGGAGGAGGAGGAGAGAAGTAAACGTTGAATGAGAAGTGAGCCCACGCCTGCAGGCACTGTGACAGTGGCTTTCCAATCTCAAACCTCTTATGTGAAATATTAAATTTAAATACTGGTGAAGCCAAATCAAGTTAGCAATTTCTATTACAGTTGTCTGTATACTAACCAATAACTCTCAGTTTGTGTTTTGAATCTACAGATGCTTGTTCAGGATAAAAAAATATTATATTTGCTTTTGTACACAATATTTAATGTTCTTAAAATTTTAACTTTCTCTTTTTTTTTTGTTTTGTGCCTATGTTTCATCCTACACCATTTGAGACTTTCAAGGCAGCGTTTCACATGGTAGAGCATGTCTCAGAAGACCACCTCTGGGAGTGAAAGTACATGTTATCAATGATTAAGCCAGAACAGTAGGTATAAATCATGATTGCACTAAGAAAACAAAGACATATAATCTCCATAAATATACTCAATAATCTGTCAATGTACATTTTAATTAAGGAACTCCCTCCATGGGTTCTTCTTTCTCCAGCTACAAACTAGATCAGCTTTTTAGGCCTGCAAACCATAGTTCTGTAATTTCCCATCACAGACTTCTTGGGAATTTCCTTTGTCTTACTCCTTCTTGTTTTAGGTTTGCATGTTTTTCTCTTTATTTTGGTAGAAAATATTTTCTAATAAATTCTGATTTGGGGGTTTATTCCATTCTTTTATTAGAATACATCAGTAAATAGCTTCCTGAAAAAAGTTAATTTTTGAAATATATTAGTCTAAAAGTCTTTTTATTCTATATGTTATGAGACTTTAATGAATCATCTGACTAGAATTTTAAAAGCTTTCATATATTACTTACAGCTTCTAATCTTCCAAGTCAGAAATCTAATGTAATTATATTCCAAGTTCTTGGTATACAACCTGGATTTTCTTTCTCTCTCTTTTTCTCTTTGAAATATTTTAGAATGTTCTCTTTATTTCTAATATTCTGCATTTCATTATTTGTACTTTGGAATAGATTCGTTTCTTTTAACTTACTGAGCAAGACCTTGGTAAGACCCTTCAATCTAGTTATTGATATATTTCAATTCTGGAAAATTTCTTGTTATTTCTGCATCACATTTTTAAAGTTATATCTTTCTGAAATTATTACTAATCAAATGTCAGACCTCTAAAGCTGACTTTTAAATGTTTTTATATTTTCCTTATATTTTTCCTTTTTCTTATTTTCTTTTTAAAGCACTTTGACATTCTGACAGATTGTTTTTAAGTACCCTAATATTATGTCATGGATTCAATATTTTCTCCTATTTCTCTTAATATTAAGTTTCTAAAATATTTTTCCAGCATTGCCTCTACTTCCTGAAGTCCCTTTGTAGATTTATACTTGTTTTGCGGTTCCAGTTTATGATGTTCATGTTGGAGTTCTCCCTAAAATGTATGAGGACCCTTATATTACACATGAAACACTGAAAAGTTGATTGAAAGCTTATCATCTAGTGGCTTAACTTATAGTGACTAGGTGGTGGTTTTTTAATAGGGAAGCCAAAGTTCCCCAAATATTGCTATGTAGAGGTCTTTCCTCTGAGGTTATTCAGTTTTTATCAAGAAAAATTTTTTCTGTCCTGCCTGATGTGTTCCAAGAATGGGGTAGTATATGAGGACTAGAGGTCTCCATTTATTCCTTCCTTTTACACTTTCACAAAATATGTTTGCAAAAATGTACTCTTATATAGATAATTCTTATAAACTCATGTTATGAAAAAATAAATAAAATGAATTAATGAACAAATTGGTTCAAAAAATAGTTTGAGGTCCCACAACATGCAAAGCATTATAGTTGATGCTTTCTAAAGTTCAAAAATTATTAGGATTAAATATTTGCTCCAAAACAGATGACAACCTACTGGAGTTACAGACTTTAAAACAAGATCTGTTTCGTGTTATTACAGAAAGGGAAGTCTGGAAATGGAGGCAGGCTCTAACCAGGGCTAAGAGACAAAATGAATTGGTATGAGTAGAGCCAACATTTCTTATCAAAAGAACCTGGAAAGGTTCTGAAAATGAGCTAGACTTTAGAAGACGTAAAGGAGTTCAGAAGGACAAAATTAGATTGAGAAAGAAATTAGAGGTTTCAAAGAAAAATGTATCTCAAATTTTGGGGTAAAAATGTATTTTCTCTGAGCAGTTGAACATTCTCAGTATTTTTTGTCCCATCAGCTACGCCTCACTGTGTTCCAGGTAACATGCTGCATACTTTTCATAAACAAGTTAGCCAACCTGCTGTTTTAAAGATGAGTCTGGTTGCAAAGTGTGAGATAGATGGAAGGAGACAGAAACCAAAGGGCAAACCCAGAAGAGTTAAAAGGCTATTGCCTTCCATTTAAAGGCTTAAACAGAGGACTGAGATGGAATGAAGGCCTAAATATTATAAATTTCAAAAAATAATATAAAATAACATCTACATTAACACAGGGTAGGAAAGGATTTCTTAAACAAGATTCCAAACATACTAACTATAAATTACTGATAAGTTTTTCTATGTTAAGATTAAGAACTTCTTTTTTGTTTATTTGTAATTTTTATTGTATTTTTCCATTATCATTTAGCCCCCTTATACCCCTCTCCCCTCAAGCAATCACCACACTGTTGTCCATATCCATGAATCCTTTCTCCTTTTTGTTTGATCCTTCCCTATAGCTGTCATCTTGCTCTCTATCTATGAGTCTGCCTCTATTTTGCGTGTTAGTTCAGTTCATTCATTAGATTCCACATATGAGTGAAATTATATGGTATTTGATGTTCTCTGACTGGCTTATTTCACTTAGCAAAATATTCTCTAGGTCTATCCATACTGTCACAAAGCATAAGATTTTCTTCTTTGTTACACCCAAGTAGTATTCCATTGTGTAAATGTCCCATAGTTGTCTTATCCACTCATATACTGATTGACACTTGGGCTGCTTCGTATCTTAGTGATTGTAAATAATGCTGTAGTGAACATAGGGGATGTTTATGGCCTTTCAAATTAGTGTTTTGGGTTTCTTTAGATATACTCCCAGAGGTGGAATTGCTGGGTAAAAGGCAGGTTTATTTTTAATTTTTTGAGGTATCTCCATAGTGCTTTCCACAGTGGCTGCACCAGTCTGCATTCCCACCAATGGTGCAAAAGGATTCCCCTTCTCCACATCCTCATCAGGACTTGTTTGTTAATTTATTGATGATAGCCATTCTAACAGGTGTGAGGTGATATCTCATCATGGTTTTAATTTGCATTTCTCTGATGATTAGTGACATTAAGCATCTTTTCATATGTCTACTGGCCATCCATATGTCCTCTTTGGAAAAGTGCCTATTCGGGTCCTTTGCCCATTTTTAATTGAATTGTTTGGTTTTTTGGGTGTTGAGTTTTATAAGTTCTTTATAAATTTTGTATATTAGTCCCTTATCAGATATATCCATGAATATGTTCTCCCATTCCATGGGTTGTCCTTTTACTTTGTTGATTTGTTTTTTGCTACGAAAAAACTTTTTAGTTTGATGTAGTCACATTTGTTTATTTTTTCTCTTGTTTCCTTTGCCTGGGGTGATATATCCAATAAATATTGCTAGAAACAATGTTTAAGATTTTACTGCCTATGCTTTCTTCTATAATTTTTATGGCTTTAATATTTAAGTCTTTAATCCATGGTGAATTTATTCTTGTGAGTGATAAAAGAAGGTAGTCTAGTTTCATTTTTCTGCGTGTGTCTGTCCAATTTTCCCAACACTATTTATTGAATAAACTATCTTTAGCCCATTGTATGTACTTGCTTCCATTCTCAAATATTAATTGGCTATAAAAGTGTGGGTTTATTTCTGGGCTCTCTATTCTGTTTCATTGATATAGGTGTGTTTTCATGCCAGTACTATGCTGTTTTAATTATTATCCACTTTCACCTACATTATTCAATGTTGTACTGGTTGTGCTAGCCATAGCAATCAGACTAGAAGAAATAAAAGGCATCTAAATTAGAAAGGAAGAAGTAAAACTGCCTTTCTTTCCAGATGACATGGTACTGTACATAGAGAACCCAAAAGATCATACCAAGAAACTACTAGAACTGATTAATGAATTCAGCAATGTAGCAGGATATAAAATTAATATCTAGAAGTCAGTTGCATTTTTATATGCCAATAATGAATTATCAAAAAGGAGAATTAAGAACACAATCCTATTCATAATTGTTCAAAAAGAATAAAATACCTGTACTCAGGAAATTGTAAGACACCGAAGAAAGAAATTGAAGATAAAAATAAGTGGAAGCACATTCAGTGTTCATGGATAGGAAGAATTAACATCATTAAAATATCCATGTTGCCCAAAGCAATCTATAGATTCCATGTAATTCCTATCAAATTCCAATGATTTATTTCACAGAACTAGAACAAACATTTCAAAAATTTATATGAAACCACAAAAGACCCTGCATAGCAATAGTGATCCTGAGATAGAAGAACAAAGTTGGAGGAATCGCACTACCTAATATCAAGAACTTCTTTATTAAAAGACACTACAAGGAAATGAAAATGAAGATACAAAAGGAATATGAATTGCATTACATGTAATCAACAAAGGGCTTATCCCAGGAAAATATAAGGAATCCCTACAAACCAACAGTTAGAGTAACAGATGACAGCTAGTTGTGGGGTGAAGAAATTGAACAACAAAGAGAAAGGACTCGTGGACAACACAGTGGTGATTTCTGGGGTGGAAGGGAGTATAAGGGGACAAAATGGTAATGGGAAAAAATAAAGATTATATTTTTTTAAAAAAATGAAGAGAAACCAAAATAAATAAATGGGCAAAAACACTTTAACAGATATTTAACAAAAAGGAAATCCAAATGGCTAATAAACATGAAAAGACCCTTAACTTCACCAATAATCACCAAAATACAAATAAAAACTACAAATGCATGTCTTTGAACACATATAATCACATACAATAAATAAAAAATATCTTAAGGTTGATAACACATATCATTAGGAAATGAATAATATAAATATCCATATAATACTAAAACAATTATAAACTGATTTAGTCACTTTGAAAAATAATTTGCCATTAATAGTAATAGCTAATTCAATATATACTCTCCCAGCAAATCTACCCCAACAAGGACTTCCAGCCAAGATGGAGGCGTAGGTGGGCACACTGTGCTTCCTCTCATAACCAAAATTAAAGACAGAAATATTTAGACACAATAAAACAACCAGAACTGATAGAAAATTGAACTGTATGGAAGTCCAACAACCATTCATCCAGACCGGTAAGAGGGGCAGAGTCGCGGCAGGAAAAAGTGGAGGTGCGGACTCGGGCACGCAGGCAGCAGTGGCTGGCAGTTCCCACCTGTACAGGTGGTGGCTAGCAGACCCTGGGCACAGAGTGGCAACTGTGCAGACCCAGTGAGGACCCACAGGGCGGCTGGCTGACCAGGTGGTCCCACATTCATGCACAGATAATCCAGGTGGAAGGGACTAGAATCCAAGAGAGAGTGGAGCAAGTACCATTGTTCCCTCTCGTACCCCACCCCCACATACAGCGTCACTACCCAGCCACTGGGCTGCCCCACCCTGGGGAACACCTAAGGCTCCACCCCTCACTACGTAAGAGCTGTGACCAGACCAAAAAAAAAAAAAAAGGCTCAAACTGGAGAACAAATCAAAGCCCCAGAGCCAATTCCTCTAAGCGACAAAGAGATAGCCAACCTATCAGATGCACAGTTCAAAGCCTTGGTGATCAGGATGCTTACAGAATTGGTTGATTTTGCTCACAAATTAGATGAAAAAATGAAGGCTACAATACGTGAAATGATGGAAAATGCACAGGGAACCAATAGAGATGGGAGGAAAACTGGGACTAAAATCAATGGAGTGGACCAGAAAGAAGAAACAAACAACCAAACAGAAAACAAGGAAGAAACAAGAATAAAAAAAAATGAGGAGAGGTTTAGGAACCTCCGGGACATCTTTAAACATCCCAACATCTAAATTCTATGGGTACCAGAAGGGGAAGAAGAAGAGCAACAAGTGGAAAACTTATTTGAACAAATAATAAAGGAGAACTTCCCCAATCTGACAAAGGAAATAGACTTCCAGGAAGTCCAGGAAGCTCAGAGCCCCAAAGAAGTTGGACCCAAGGAGGAACACACCAAGACATATCATGATTCCATTAGCCAAGATTAAAATGAAGGAGAGAATTCTAGAAGCAGCAAGGGATAAGGGGACAGTCACCTACAAAGGAGTTCTCCTCAGACTGTCAGCTGATTTCTCAAAAGAGACCTTACAGGCAAAAGAAGGGACTGGAAAGAAGTATTCCAAGTCATGAAAGGCAAGGACCTACATCCAAGATTGCTCTATCCAATGAAGCTTTCATTTAGAAAGGAAGGGAAGATAAAGTGCTTCTCAAATAAGGTCAAGTTCAAGGAGTTCATCATCACCAAGCCCTTGTTATATGAAATGTTAAAGGGACTTATCTAAGAAAAAGAAGATAAAAAATATGACAGTAAAAAGATAGCAAACTCACAGATATTAACAACCATACCTAAAACAAAAGAAAACTAAGCAAATAACTCGAACAGGAACAGAAACATAGAAATGGAGATCACATGGAGGGTTAGCAACAGGGGAGTGGGAGGAGGAGAGAGGGGGAAAAGGCAGAGAATAAGTAGCATAGATGGTGGGTAGAAAATAGACATGGGGAGGGCTAGAATAGTGTGGGAAATGTAGAAGCTAAAGAACTTATGACACATGGACATGAACTAAAGGGGGGAATGTGGGTGGGAGGGGGTGTGCAGGGTGGAGGGGAATGATGGGGGAGAAGTGGGACAACTGTAATTGCATAATCAATAAAATATATTTTAAAAAATCTACTCCAACATACAAATCCCACAGAAACTCATGCTCATCTGTATCATGAGACATTCCTAAAATGCTCAGAGCAATATTATTTGCAAGAGTAAAAATGGTAACGGTCCAACTGTCCACTTACAATATAATGAAAAAATATATTGTCTAATATTCATTTAATAGAATACTATGCAGCAATACAAACATATAGCAACATCGCACTATGAGAATGAATCTCAGAAAAAAAACAAGTAGAGTAAAAAACAATTCACAGAAGACCCATATATAGCATAATTTTATTTACATAAAGTCGGCATAAAGTTCAAAAGTCTATCAGTGGTAACTCTAAAGAAAAGAAATGAAAAGATAAACACAAGAAAAAGTGCTTTCCTCTGGTTGAGAAGGAGTAGATTGTGATAAGAACAAGGCACATGAGGACACCAGGTAGTATTCCATTTCTTGGCCTATATTGTTGGATCATGGCTCATTTAACAATTATTCTTTAATCCTTCATTTATATATGTTTATCTCTAAGAATATCTACCAAAACTAAAATAATATGTAAATAATTTGAAATATACAAATAAGAAAAAAGGATGATAGAAGACAATATTAAAGCAGAGGAATGAGGAACGGGTTATTGCAATGACATAAGAGAAAGGACCTGAGGCCTCGGACAATGGCAAAAGGGGGAGAAACAGGGCCGAGGTACCATAGAGGCAGAATTAATAACATTTGGTGAATACTGGACACAATAACAAAGAGCAATAGAGAAAACAATGATGCCAAGATTGTATTCAGGTAACTAGTAGGATAAATACATCACTCAACAGGGAGACGCCATAGAGGAAGGTAATCAAGTATGGCCAAGCATGGTGGGGCAGATTACAGGAGCGGCTAGGACATTTTGAGTTTAACACCCCTTTGTGACATCCCTGTAGAGATACCCAATAAGCTTAAAATATTGGTTTAGAATATAATTTCATTGTGATAAATTTATTTTAAATAGCCAATCAAGAATTGCTCTTTTGAGTACCTCCCATCTGTGAGGTACCATGCTGAGCACTGTGGAGACCACAATAAAGTACAGGAAGCATTCTCTTCCCCAGGAAGCTTAAAATTTAGTCAAGGATACAGGACACGTATAAAGGGAAGGGCAACTATGTAAAGGCAAGGCTAAATGAGTTCCAAAGATAGTAAGGGATAGAGAGTTCAGTAAAGAAGTGGAAAAGGGTACAAGGGTAGGTAGGTAGATAGGTAGATGGATGGATGAATATACCCATAGATAGATATACAGATAGGACACGGTAGGGAGAGAAAATCATTTACAACTAGTGATTTCTTTTGATCTACATCTTGGAACATGTACAGGACTTAGAAAAAAGAAGTCTTTCTAGACAGGGAAGTGCTTCATAATACATTCAGAGGACACTAAACAGACCAGTCTGCATAGAATTAGAAGACCAGCTTGTCTTTCAGCCCTTCAAGGCCAGGCAACTTCACTCAGAATCTGAGAAGACAGAAGAAAATATTGTGAAGCTGTGGGAAGTCCTGACATACCTTTATTCAAGGGTGGGGTGATCCACGCACTCCACAAGCAATGTGTTGCACAGGAGGAAGCCCCAAGTCCTTTGTGTGCTAAATGTACACAAAGCCGGCACGGTCCCAAAACATTGTATGACACAGTGTGATTCTGTGCATGTGGGCCCACTCAAGGCTATGGAAACACTGCTTACGTTAGTTGCCCAGACATCTGGGTGAGGGAGCCTGACTGACTCCATTCACCCTATACCAGCAAATACAACATGGAAATGGTTTGATGGAACCAGAATTTTTTCTCCTATTTTTGAATAGGAGATAAGAAACAAAAGATAAAGAACACAGCATATAAACCATGCCACTGTGGTAGTCAAAACAAAAAGATATAAGACTTGAGCTAAAATATAGCAGTAAAAACAAAAATAAAGAAACTGATTCATAAAATCTTGTTTAGAAAGAATTTCCATAAATTTTATTGAGGAGAAACTGTAAAGCTAAAGCCAGCTCTGAGGTTGGTCTAGACAGAAAGATCCCTGAGACCACGGTGAGAAAGAAGGTAGCACTTTATCTGTCCTTCCATTCTAAATGACAGCTTTGCTGGAAAGAGCAATTTTGGATGTAGGTCCCTGCTTTTCAAGATTTCAAATATTTCTTTCCAACCCCTTCTTGCCTGTAAGGTCTCTTTTGAGAAATCAGCTGACAGTCTGATGGAAACTCCTTTGTAGGTGACTGTCCCCTTATCCCTTGCTGCTTCTAGAATTCTCTGCTTCATTTGAATCTTGACTAATGTAATTACGATGTGTAGCAAACTCACAGCTATTAAGAACCACACCTAAAACACAAGCAAACTAAGCAAACAGCTAGAACAGGAACAGAACCACAGAAATGGAGATCATATGGAGGGTTAGCAACAGGGGCATGGGAGGAGGAGTGGGGGGAAGGTACAGAGAATGCGTAGCATAGATAGTGGGTAGAAAATAGACAGGGGCAGGGTAAGAATAGTATGGGAAATGTAGAAGCTAAAGAACTTATGACACAAGGACATGAACTAAAGGGGGGAATGTGGGTGGGAGAGGGTGTGCAGGGTGGGGGGAATGATGGGGGAGAAACGGGACAACTGTAATAGCATAATCAATAAAATATATTAAAAAAAACACCAACTGTATTAGGAAAAAAAAAAACTTGCTTCATTGCCTTAGAGATTTTGCAGGGAAACATATTTTTTTAAAGAGACAAGTACTTAGAATTCTTTAAAAATATATATTTTACTATAAAAAAAAAAGAAGGTAGCCAAAAGAGAAGATCTGGGATAGGGACATGTGTTCAATTTTCAGCACTGGAGGATAACAAGACAAAAGTTGACTAATCAAGTAAAAAAATCAAGCCCATCAAGTATGTTGTCTTGATAAATTAAAGCACTTACTTAGGGAAAAATGTTTGGCCAGCAGAGGAATGAAGACATATGCACAGAAAAGTGAGAGCTGAATCTAGAGAAGTGATAAATATCTCTAATGAATTTAGCACAAATCATGAATTGAGCACCAACATGTGATATACCATAAAGAGAATATAGAAAAAGAATTATAGAGGAAAAAATGAAGGAAATTCACAAGTTAACAAGTGGAAAGAAAACAAATGATAAGCACCTCTCAATTTCCCCCTCCTCGTAGTCTCTGGAAGCCATGGGTATAAAGTTTCAACTATAAAAGATGAATACTTTCTAGAGCTCTGCTGTACAACCTTGTGACTATAATTAATATTTTATTTACACTTAAATATGTTAAGAGTAAATCTCATATCATGTTCTTATCATAATAATTTATATGTATAGATGTGTGTATATATGTATGTATATATACACAATGTGTGTGTATGTGTGTGTGTGTGGATACAGTTGACCATTTGACAGCATTAGGGTTAGATGCATCAACTCCCTAAGCAGTTAAAATCCACACATAACTTTTGATTCCCCAAAACTTAATTACACTGGTTGCCCCTTGGTTTCTGTTGGGAATTGATTTTAGGACCCCACTGGAAACCAAAATCCACAGATGTTCAAGTCCCCTGTATTAAATGACATAGACCAATGCATACAGTTGGCCCTTCATATCCATGGAATCCCAACCATAGATCAAAGATAGTATGGTATTTATTGAAAAGCATGCATGTATAAGTGGATCTTTGCAGTGCAAACCCATATAGTTCAAGGGTCAACTGCATTCCAGTACAATAAAAGACAAATAAAAACCAGAAGCAAAAAAAGAAAACCAGATTATCTCAAATGAACAGTAAAAAAAAAAAAAAAAAAAAAAGTGGTTGAAACAAGACTAATAGAACCAATAAAACAGAGATGTCAAATTGAACAGAGAAAGGACCTCTGAAATGCCATTGACAATTAAAAAGTCAATGGTGAACTTCATGAAAGCAGGTCCCTTAATGTGAAGTAGATAAAAGACGTATTAGGAAGGGAGAGTTCTACACTCCTCTCCCCCTCTACCCAGAGCTTTCCCCTCCTGGCTGCTTCTTCATCTTCAGCTCTTTGCTCAAATGTCATCTTCTTTGCAAGACCTTCCCTAATTCTTCTGTTTAAACATAAAAGATCAAAAAATATGAGGACAGAGAACTGACTGTAAGATTTTGGAAGATGACCTTAGCAAGTGCAATTTCAAATGAATAATGTGAAAAAATATCTGATCAAAGTGGGGAAAAGCATTAACGAGTAGTGATGAAGTAAAGCTAACAAGTATAAACAACCCTTCTAAGGAGGTTTGCTATATAGAAACAAACTATAGAAATGATCCCTGAAAGTACAGTCTTGATTTGCTACAGAGAAGTGCAGTGGTAGTTGGGGAGGTGTTTTTGTCTGGAGGATGGGAGATAATAGAGAATATTTGCATAAGGATAAGAATGTTCCAATAGAGAGGGGAAAAGTCAATAAGTCAAAATAAGAGGAATAGTTAGTAAAGCTATGCACATGGTTGGAACTGGCCTGAGACAGAAGGAGAAACAATACCCCACTGCAAAAGGCAGCAAGGCCTAACATAGATGCAAGTCTATTGAAGATGAGGCAATTCTCTTCTGATTCCTTTCTTAGTGAAAGGAGAATAGTGTGTGCTGAAGATTTAAGAAAAGAAGACATGAACATTGTCTTGGGCATGAGGAAAACAAATTTACTGAGGACATGTGATAAAATCTCTAGGTATCACTGAGGTATAGGGAACCAATCTGCTTGGCATGGCAAATGTAGCCCAGCCCTATGAGAAAACTGGCAGGCGTGAGTTGTATTCAGGAGCCAAACCCACAGATCGACTTTCCCCTGGGAAACCAGGGTGCTTTGAGACTTGCTTTTGCTAAAACTCCCTCACCCTGAATTGAAGCAGCAAATGTTTACTGCATAACTTTAAAGTAACTTCCTGAAGTCTGTGCTAATTCTCCCAAGGACAGAGTGTAACCAGACCAATCACTCATCGTTCCCTTGCATTTGCAACATTTTTTTCCTTGTTAATCTGTAAGTAGTCAGTAACATCTTTTCCTTTGTTATCTGTATAAAGTAATCACCTAAAGCAAACCTGAGCATAATGAATGAGAACCTCTTTGATGTATGCAATTAGAAATCAATAAAAGCCTATCCGGGCAGGGGGCAGGGCTCTCTCTCTCTCTCTCTCTCTCTCTCTCTCAGAGAGTGGCCGTGCTGTCCCTTTTTCTCCACAGGACTTCTGTAGTCCATGTGAATTTGTTCATCACATTCACAACATACAGACCCTGCTGATGGAGACTGCATCGCTGAGGGCCTATGGGAATTTTGTGATATGGAATTTTAAGTGCAAACATTCAGTAACAAAATTATGGATTTTTTTCTAGCTATGTTCAATTACAAGGGTACAACTGTAGAGTGGATAAAGGGCTAGACTGAACCATTCTGACTACCTATAATTTTCTACCAAATGATAACATAGTGACACAAATAGTTGTAACCCAAGTAAGTATCAGTTCTTCATGTGGTCTAGTCTCACCATTCTAGCACATTAACATGTACATTCATAAAGTGTAATAATATAAAAGGAATTATTTATTCACATCTTTCAAAGAACATGTGAGGAGATCCAATTCAAAACATACAAATGCCATTTCTTTTCCCATTCACTAACTCTCTCACTCAGGGATACCCTTGCCCACAATTTACTCACAGCTTTCCCAATCAAAACCTCCTTAGCAGAATGTTGATATGGGCTCTGCTTTTCCCTCTGAATTTCCTTTTTCCGTTGCCTTCATTCCATTCTACTCTCCTGAGTAAATCATGAGCTTTTCCAACACAAATTACCTATCTTTTCTTCTTCCCTTGTTCTCCCCTACTAATTAATCTCATCTGTAAAATAAATAGGAGAGTGGAGTGAAAGCGATATCAGAGAGCACGCAGTGCCAAACATGCCGGTCCAGAGTCTTCCACACAGAACAGGGGCAGGAAATGGTGGGGAATATTAACAGATGCATCCTTGTCACATCGTTTCAATCACACAGTTCCCACCCCCCAAAAGCAGAGAACTATTGTCTCCATCTCTGGAATATAGTATTCAGAAATAGTAATGTAATTTATATCCTCCATTCTATTAGAACTTCTACTTTGATCCTTTGTTGAAACCAAAAACAAGTGAACAACAAAAAACCTGGATTTCAAAATAAATGTTATGATCAAAATTAAATAATTAGCTTTTCTGTTCCTTCTTTCAAATCCTGTGTATGTTGCATAATTGGCAAAAAAAATGTTCCCACAAATTTGTTGTTTCCTTAATAAAAGTAATAGATTATTTATCTTTACTAAGTTATATTTCTCAACAAAATATGTATTTTCTGTGGTGCTTCAACATCATTTTACTGAATTTTTTTCCTTAAATATCTTGTGAGTGTTTCTAAAGTCTTAGAATAGCTTTTGAAGCCCAGGCCTGCTCCTGTGTCCTCCCTTTCTTCTATTCAGTTATCCTCAGAAATTGTTTTCTTAATGTTTTCAGTGGTTGCCCTGACACATAATACTTTGGAAGTATTGCTTCCTCCTTTACACTCAAGAATGCCTATGGGTGGGGTAGAACCATCCCAACTCTGCTGCTTCCGAAGGCAAGGTTTTCTTCAACTTTTAGGATTTTTAGTGCCATATAAAGTATATACTCTGGAGAAACAGGTAACAAATTTTAATAATTCAGATAGGTTATTTGTTTGCTATGGCTGCTATAGCACATTACCATAAACTTAGTGGCATAAAATAATACAAATTTTATAATTTTCAAGGTCAGAAGTCTGCAAGGGGTCTCACTAGACTAAAATCAAGGTGCCATCAGGGCTATGTACCCTCTGGAGGCTCTAAAGAAGAATCCATATCCTTGCTTTTGCAACTGCTAGTGGCTGTGTCCCATGGCTCATGGCCCCCTTCCATATTCAAAGCCAGCAACAGCACTCAGTCTTTCCCATGCGGCATCACGCTGACACTCACTCTGCCTCTGCCTCTCTCTCTAAATCGTAGGACCCTGGTGATTAATTACATTGGGCCCATCCAGAAAAATTAGGATACCCTCCCCATCTCAGGCTCAGCTGGTTAGCAACCTCAGTTCCACCTGCACCCTAATTCCACTCTGCTATGTAAAATAACACATTGTGAGATTCCAGGGATTAGGACATAGGCATCTTTTTATAGCAGGGGAGGGGGAGGACACTATTATGACTATAAGAGATACTAACATTACAAGATCTAGCAAATCTTTTTATTCTTATTTTTAAAGATTTTATTTATTTATTTTTAGAGAGAGGGGAAGGGAGGAAGGGAGGGAGAGAAACATCAATGTGTGGTTGCCTCTTGTGTGCCCCCTACTGGGGACCTGGCCTGCAACCTAGGCATGTGCCCTGACTGGGAATCGAACCAGTGACTCTTTGGTTCACAGGCTGGCACTCAATCCCCTGAGCCACATGAGCTAAGGCTAACAAATCTTTTTAAATATTCAAGGTAATTTTCTTTAGTTCTCAATTCCTTTGCTAATATAGTAAGTAATTGAAAGTTGTATGAGGCTTCTATGCCTTTCCATTATTATAAAAGATGAAGCTAACCACATTTCACTCTTCCTGAACTACCCACATGGACTCCCCTTCTCCATGATCATCTGTCTTCCTTAAATGTTAAGCTAAGCAAGCAATAAATCCAAAATAATGAGGGCTTCCTTGTTTCAAGTTGAACATGCATATTTGAAGACCTCCACAGTAAAGGGCACCAAGTTCTTTCAGGAATGATCCATTCCAGGCATTCTCTCTTAGCTTTACTATATACATTGAAGAATATATGCCTAAATATCAATAATACTTATAAGTTAATATGATAGCTTTACACCAAAAGCAGAAATCTTCATTTTTACCTGAGTACTTTCCAAAACTTTCCTGGTCTCACATTTTCTAACATGTCATTGTTTTGTTTTATTTTGTTTTGTTTTGTTTGTTTCCCCCCCTGCAAGCCCACATTCCATCCACCATTCTTCTGTTTGTAGGACCATGAGTGACGATGGTGGCTCCAAAATTTCTCTATAAAAGAAGATTCAAGATAGAAAAATTATTGGATGAGGAAGGCCTGACGTTAGTGGCTGTGTGCTAAAGCTACTGTTTCCAAAGCACATCTAAGAAACAACATTGAAATTATCCATGTCAAAGAATGGAGCAAAGCTGAAAAAGCTCACAGAAGGCTAAAGACATTCCCTATCCAAAGCAGTCCTGTTATTACCAGCAATGATGGACAAGGAACATAGAAACTTTACATTTGGAAGAGACTTCTAAGATCTTTCCAGTCTAGGCCCCAATCCATGGAATGTCCTCAAATGAGTGTCTAAGAGATGGCTCATCTAGCCTGCAGCATCACTTCAAACCAACAGCCCAGAACTCTCTGACTCAACAGGGTTAGCACTTCAGGTCTCAGTTCTGAATCTGGGTGATTTTCATGCCAAATCAAGTATGCCTTCCTCCATTCTGGTGTCCCGGTTCTTTACCTAAACTTAATACCTAATTCCTGCCTCTGCAGTCCCTCCGAAGAGTTTCTCTTCCTTGTCAGTTCTCAATTCTAGATGGGGATAAATGTCAGAACTGTTTTAACCAAATGAACACAAAAACAGCCCTGACCATCTCTGCAATATATTTATGGAGGTAATTAATTGGTAGGGGCATGAACACCTCCCTCTATTTAGCCATGTATTTTATTTCTGGTCACCCAAATTTCAAATTGAAACACATTTGGCTTTGGAGAAATAATGGCTTTCGGTAACTTAAATTTCAACTTGCCCTGCTAAAAAATCAACAAGGAAACTCAAGATGATTCTTCTGACCAAATAAAATGTGTTATTCTTAAAAGTTCATGAAATGAGTACTTTGCCAACCAGGTAATTTTAAGAGAATGTGGGAAGTTGTAGGCTTCAGAACCTGTGTTTAGGGGCAAAACGTAGCAGTAAGTTTAGAGAATAAAAAGTGCCATGACAAGAAGAGGTAGGACATCAGAGTCTAGTTTCAGTAATTTGCTTGTACAAATGCTGCGAACTGGAATGAAAGGATGCTAAGCTATTCAGGAGGAGAAAGCCTCAGTTTACCTGTTCAATTTCTACTTCCCTAAGCAATTACAAGAAGTCTGGGAAGAAAGCAGGAAATCATTGTCATAATGGCTGAAACAAATTAGTTGAAACTATATTCTGTCAAAGTAGCCCCTGCTCTAGGACGTGCTAATAATCCCCACATAGTGTCTAATCTGAGGTTTCCTTGTTACTCTGAAGCTGGTACCACTTAAAACCGATTCCACTTCTGAAAAGAATTTGCCAGAATCCCAGGCTGGAGGCAGACACACTGTCCCTCCTCTCCACCACCACCACCACCACCACCACCACTTCCACCAGCATTACCACAGTCTCTGAGGGGAAAGAAATCAACTCAGAGGAAATCCAGCCCACACTGGGGCAGTTCTGCCCATTACACTGCTTGGTCTCGTAGTAACCTGAAACCTGCTCCCCAAAAATTATGCCCATTTTTTTCTCTCCAATGCTGCTCAGGAAAAATTTGCTCATTCTCCCACATAAATATCATTCAAATGTTTAAAGACAGTTATATCCATCCCAAGTCTTCATTCTTTCAAGGCAAACACCTCCAGTTCTCTGGGAATTATGACAGGTCCTCTCATCCATGTTCTCTCCTTCCTCTGAGCCACTCCCTTCCGTCAATACTCCTCAGGAGCAATGCCCCAAACACCCTGGTCCTTCAGATGTGGCTTCATTATTGTATAAGGAAAGGTGACTATTACCTCACAAGGTCAGGGTTTTGCATCTAAATCAATGCGTCCAAATGAACCGTCTTGCCCAGTACACCAGGTTGTTAAATTATAATGTGCTTGCAATCTACTAAAACCACTAAATTATTTTCAACACTCTGCAGGTAAGTCGCACATCTCCTTTATCCTGCATTCTTGCATTCTGCAGTTTATTTGAAGGACACAAGTATAGGTCATAATAGAAATACTTAGAGCTACTTTTGTTTTTAGTTTTTAAAAAATTTGGTGGTGGGCTGGGATGGGAGTAAAAGAAAACTGTACAAGAACAACAATTAAAAATAAAAAATAAAAAAAGTTATGTAGAAAAAAAGTTTAAGTTTCCAGTATGCATTTTGATAAATTACAAAATATCTTTCTTTTTACCTCTTCATTCATTACTTCTACATTTGAACTTGTTTCTGGGAAGTAAATTAAGATGAAAATACTAACCTGTTTTATTATACATATAAACATTCCATAATTAATATGACAAGTAGACTTGACAAACCTTACCAGTGTATACCATTAGGAAAAAAATCAGAATTCAGCCTGGCTGGTGTGGCTCAGTGGATTGAGCACCAGCCTGTGAATCAAAGCATCACCAATTTGATTCCCAGTCAAAGCTCATGCCTGGGTTGGGGGCCAGGTCCCCAGTAGCGGGTGCATGAGAGGCAACCACACATTGATGTTTCTCTCCTTATCTCTCTTCCTTCCCCTCTCTTTAAAAATAAATAAATAAAACCTTTTTAAAAAATCAGAACTAAAGTTCACCTTGTTACATATACATAACTATTGTAGTTACTGGAGACCTTTGCGTATCCCAATTTATATAGGCAAGATATTAATCATCGCTTTTAGCTTTGTGTCTAATTAATAAAAATCCCCATTACTGGTTACCTTCAAGTTGCTAGGGAAAATACTGACCAGAATTAACTACTAACAGCCCTAATTTTTTAGCTGCATTATAATCTTATCAGACCATCACTGTCTATGTGAACTCTGGTAGGCTGAAATGTCATTATGCAGCACGTGATTAATTGGCCAAGCCAAGTAATGCACTCCTTCGGGACCCAGGGAGGGAAGTCCTTCCTGAACATAATCTGAGGAAGACAGAAGGAATTTGAGCTCTTCTCACCAGGGGAAGAGGCAATCGATGTTAGATAGGCCAAAACCTTAAATGGCCAATCACTGCATAAGCCCATTAAAACTCTCAAGGTACAGTAACCATAGGATAACACTTTGTCAGATAAAAGAGAAAAGATAGGTCTGCTATGGGTCAGACCAACTGGCAAACTTGTGTTTCCAGGCACAAACAGCCAAGCAATCTCTCCCAGATTTGCAAAGTATGTGACCACATTTTCCATTTCAGCCAATGTTAAGATCTATTCTCACTCAGGGTCAAATTGGCATTGTATGCTGCTAAATAATTTATTTTGCTGACACTGAGTTAAAAACCAGTCATGACTGCTTTGCCAAGTACCTCTGAGATCAAAGGTTTAGTTCAGGATTCATGCATCTGGCTTCCTTACATAGTTAAAGCATTCAGGATAAATTTAATCTTACTCCATGCTTAACCTATTAATTAAATTTCTACTGTCTATGAGTAGGAACCTTAATGTTTTCATGTTTAAAAATACTGTAGTTTCTATATTCCTCTTTTCTATTGTCTGCAATTAATGAAATGTCCTTGCTTACCCTGTTTTTACATTTACTTATTTTATATACAACATGCTAAAAAAATTCTATATCAACCTAAAATCTAATTTAAAAAAAAAAAAAAAAAAAACCTCACACCCTAAACCTTATTGATACCAAATTTTTTTAAAGGCAACTGCAACTACAAAGGAACTCTGACAGCTGATTCTGTGACTGGATTTCCTAAGGTGGCATATCTGTTTCTCTCAGTTTCCTATTTAGGGAGCATGAGAAGCTATTATTAACACATAGGAAGAATCTATACAGAGCAGATTATGTTAGTCATATCAAATCCAATTCCTTTCTGGAGTGAGGCAAATTCAGCTAGGTGATTTTCTAAATTAAGTTACCACAATTTGATATTACAGACTGAAACCTACTCAGTTAAAGATCTGGGCAAACAATAGCTCTCTAAATTTCTATTTATACATTAGCTCCATCAAGGAGACCAAATATATGTATTCTAGCATTCTGAAAATTACCTTAAATTGCCTACAATTTTACTCTCAAATCTTTTCAAACAAGGGCAGAGTTCCCCCAAGCTGTGATTCAGTTCACGAGTGGGTGGTCCTTATTTCTACTTTATTAGTATGCCTGGTCTGCCCCTCACTCTCCATTATAAGTTCTAGGGTCCCTCTGATATGTCATCACAAATATGTGATCTGGAAAGATAACAAAAAATTAAGAAAGCAAATTATAACCTATTGATAAAAAGCAAAATGGTTTAATTCTAGAGCCCATTGAAGATACACAGAAATTACTACAGAGAACCATATTGAAATAATCAGCAAAAAACAAAATATCTGGATACAGTAGGCTAAAACTTGAGAAACCACACGTGCATTCCTTCATAGTCTAGTAGAAAAGGCCAAAAGAACAATGTAAGACAAAGTAAAGGAAAGCTCTTACGAGATATCTTCAAAACAAGGCAGAGACTCTAACTGGTCAATATGTCAAATGAAGAGGAAAATCACTATGAGATGAGATGACCAAAAAAAATTTGCAAAACACTTTTACCTTTTTTTCACCTGTCTACCCTTTCATGGATTTCTTCAAATCTCAATTCAACCATCATCTCCTCAGGGAGCCTTCCGGACTCCCTGACCACATTGGCCCCCCTTCCATTAAACACCTGTAGCAGCCCATTTTTCTCTTTTGAAGCACTTTCCACAATCAAGACTCCATAATGAATAACATAATGATTTTTAAGTATCTGATGATTATATAACAAACTCAGTGACTACAAGGATCACACCCATGTCCCCAACACCTAGCAGAGACGATAAATGATCCAATAAATAAATTTTAAGTGAATAACTAAATGAACCATCTAACTCTCTCACTCTCTAGGATGTGACTCTAAAATAAAATCCTTGCCAGCACTTGCTGTTTGTTGATTTATTGATGATATCCATTCTGACAAGTGTGAGGTGATATCTCATTATGGTTTTAATTTACATTTCTCTGATGATTAGTGGCCTTGAACATCTTTTCACATGTCTATTGGCCACCTGTATGTCCCCTTTGGAGAACTGTCTATTCAGGTTGTAGCCCACTTTTTAATTGGGTTGTTTGTTTTTTGGGTATTGAGTTCTAAAATTCTTTATAAATGTTGGACATTAATCCCTTATTAGATGTATCTGTGAATATGTTCTCCCATTTAGTGGATTGTCTTTTTATTTTGTTGACTTCCTTTGTTATGCAAAAACTTTTTTTAGTTTTATGTAGTTCCATTTGTTTTTTTTTTTCTTCTGTTTCCCTTGCCTGAGGAGATATATCAGTAGTAAAATATTACTACTATAAGCAATGTCTCAGATTTCACTGCCTATGTTTTCTTCCAGGATTTTTATGATTTGGGATCTAACATTTAAGTCTTTAATCCATTTTTATTTTATTCTTGTGTGTGGCATAAGAAGGTGGTCTAGTTTCATTTTTCTGCATGTACCTGTGCAATTTTCCCAACACCATTTATTGAATAAACTGTCTTTAGCCCATTGTATGTGCTGGCTTCCTGTCAAATGTTAATTGACTATAGAGGTGTGGGATTATTTCTGGGCTCTCTATTCTATTCCATTTATCTATGTGTCTGTTTTTATGCCGGTACCATGCTGTTTTGGTTACTATGGCCTTATAGTATAATTTGATATTAGGTAGCATGATTCCTCCAACTTTGTACTTCTCAAGATTGCTACTGCTATTCCAGGCCTTTTGCAATTCCATATGAATTTTTGAAATACTTGCTCTAATTCTGTGAAATACATCATTGGTATCTTGATAGGCATTGCATTGAACCTATAGCTTGCTTTGGGTAGGAAGGACACTTGAATGATGTTAATTCTTCCTATCCACAAACACAATATTTGCATCCACTTATTTGTAATTTGTAATTTGTCTTCAATTTCTTTCTTCAGTGTCTTATAATTTTCCAAGTATATATTTTTGATGTCATTGGTTAAATTTATCCCTAGGTACTTTATTCTTTTTGAAACAATTGTGAATGAGATTGCTTTCTTAATTTCCCTTTCTGATAGTTCATTATTGGCATATAAAATGCAACTGATTTATGGCTATTTTGTATCCTACTACTTTGCTGAATTCATTGATCTAGTAGTTTCTTGGTGAAATCTCTGAGGTTTTCTATGTACAGTATCATTTCATCTGCAAATACTTCATTTCCAATTTGGATGCCTTTTATTTCTTTTTCTCATCTAATAGCTATGGCTAGAACTTCCAATACTGTGTTAAATAAGAGAGATGAAAACAGATATCCTTGTCTTGTTCCCAATCTTAAGAAGAATGCTTGTAGTTTTTGCCTGTTGAGTATGATGCTGGCAGCGGGTTTGTCAAATACAACCTTTATTACATATGTTGAGGTATGAACCCCCTATTTCCACTTTGCTGATAGTTTTTATCATAAATGATTGCAGGATTTTATCAAATGCTTTTCTGTATCTATTGATAGGATCATGTGGCTTTCCTCCTTCATTTTGTTCATGCGGTGTGTCACATTTATTGATTTGTGAACGTTGTACCAACCTTGGAACAAATTCCACTTGAACACAGTGTATCATCTTTTTGATGCATTGCTTATTTGGTTTGCTAATATTTTGTTGAAGAATTCAGCATCTATGTTCATCAGGGATTTTGGCCTATAATTTTCTTTTCTTTTCTTTTCTTTTCTTTTCTTTTCTTTTCTTTTCTTTTGTAGTATCTTTATCTGGTTTTGGAATTAGAATATTGCTGGCCTCATCAAATGAGCTTGGGAGTCTTCCCTCCTCTTGAATTTTTTAAAATAGTTTGAAGAGAGGTGTTAGTTCTTCTGGGAATGTTTGCTAAAATTCACCTATGAGGCCACCCAGTCGAGGGCTTTTGTTTGTTGAGAGTTTTTTTTTTATTACTGCTTCAATTTCACTAGGTGTAATTTGTCTATTTAGATCCTCTGATTCTTTGTAATTTAGTTTTGAAAGACTGTATGTTTCTAGGAACTTATCCATATTGTCCTGTTTGTACAATGTGTTAACATATAGTTGTCCATAATATCTTCTTGCAATCCCCTATATTTCTTTGGTGTTAGCTATTATTTCTGCTTTTTCATTTTGAATTTTTATTTATTTGGAGCCTCTCTCTTTTTTTCTTGGTGAGTCTGGTTAAAGGTTTGTCAATCTTGTTTATCTTTTCAAAGACCAGCTCTTGGCTTCATGGATCTTTTGTATTGTTATTTTAGAGTCTATTTCATTTATTTCTGCTCTGATCTTCATTATTTCCTGACAAGGATGTGGAGAATGAGGAACACTTTTGCACTGTTGGTGAGAAAGCAGATTATGCAAGCACTGTAGAAAGCAGTATGGATTTACCTCAAAAAATTAAAAATGAAACTCCCTTATGACCAAATGATTCCTCTTCTGGGAATTTATCTGAAGAAACCCAAAACATTAATTCAAAAGAAATATAAGCACCCCTATGTTCATTGCAGCATTATTTATAATCACCAAGATATGGAAGCAGCCAAGTGTCCATCAGTAAATGAGTATATAAAACAGCTATGATACATTTACACAATGGAATACTACTACTCCACCAGAAAAAAGAAAAAAATTTTACCCTTTGCAACAGCATGGATGGACCTGGAGAACATTATGCTAAGTGAAATAAGTCAGTCAGAGAAAGACATGTACCATATGTTGAATCTAATGAACATACTGAACTAATAAGGAAAATAGAAACAGACTCACAGATATAGAGCAGGCTGACACTTCTGGTGCTGGGGGCAGGAGGTTAGGGGGTGGAGGGATGGAGCAAAAACAAAAAAGCACTCATGGACACGGACAACAGTGTGGTGATTGCAAGGGGAAGGGAGTATAAGTGGGATAAATAATAAAAGAAAAAATAGAATTAAAAAAATGTTTAAAAAACAACAAAAATAAAAAGAAGCCAGAGAGATATCCGGGGTAGTCATGGGGGAAACTGGGTTAGGGTGGGAGGAATGAGAAAGAAAACATTTGACAATCAAAAGTAATAATAATCATTTAAAAATAGATAAAAATGTTTATTATGGTGCCTGGGAAGTTAAAAAAATAAAATAAAATAAAAATCCTGGAGTTTATCACTATTTAGATGACTCACTGAAGTTTTATTTCTGGCACTTTTGTCATTAAGTAAAGCTCTTATATCTCTTACATTTCAACTCTAGAAACCTGGGCAATTTTTAAATATCTCTCAGTACCTTGGAGAGAAATGAGCATGGAAAACAAGATAACATCCATGAGATTATCAGGGGAGCATAATAATATTATTTAAGGATTAGAAATTATTGGTGCTTTAGGAATATATGCTTATTTGTAGACTGTGTTTGCATGTTTTTTTGAATTGATGAGATTAATTTATGAGCAAAGTGATGTTTGATTAAAGCACGAAGATGGTGGAGTGGCTCTGGGGGGTCATTTCTCATTCCACTGTACTGCTCCATGTAGACCTGACCTGTGTGAGCTCTTACTAATGACTTTCATACATGTCTACATAAGTGACATAATGAAATAATCATAGAGATAATCTCCACATGTATAGGTAAAGCTTAAGTATAAGGATATACTATTCTTTTTACTGTTTCTCTGTTTGAGTCCTTCATTACTTGAGTAGTAAACACTAAAGCCTAATGCGAAAAGAAGTTCCTGAGGCTAAAAGTAGTTGTTCTTTAAAATAGCTTAATGGGTCCTTAGAAACCAATAATCAGATTAAGCAGCAGTGTCTTTGAAGGGGTTAGCTAGTTTGTAAACCCAATAAAAAAGTCTGTCTTTCCCACAAAACTAATCTAAGTAAATTTTCATTTCTACAGAGGGGCCATTCCTTTCTTTTCAAAATACAAGTTCAAAACTATAGCACTTGCCAGGCACTTTGTTAGAGTGCCATCCTATTACACCAAGGTGATGAGTTCAATCTCCTGTCAGGGCACATACAAGAGGCAACCAATGAATGCATCAATAAGTGGAACAAGAAATTGATGTTTCTCTCTCTTACTCTCCCCTCTTCCTCTCTCTCTAAAATCAATGAATAAATTTTTTAAAAAATCATCATTATAAAACTGTAAGTGAAACATGTCAAACATGTTTATGTTACTATTTTTTTCTCTACAAACATTTCCTTTATTTTTGTGATATTCTGTCACTTTTTTATTGGATTAGTACCAAATAAAGCATTTTTCCATTTTACCAACGCAATATTACATACTTATTTATTCACCTTGGTCTTTAATTATTTTTCCTGAGGATGTATAACTTTAACAAAATAGCATATAATTCATCTAAAGTTATCTGGCTAAAGTTATAGATTGCCATATACATTTACTTCAGAAGAATCCATATAAAATGGTAATTCTAAATGGTTCATGAATTTTTTATCCCCGCTAATAGCAAATCTCAGATATACACAAGGGAGAAGGTAACCCACCCTATTAGTGTCTACAAGGCCATCCCTAGAAATTCTAACTCGATAGGCTGTCCAAAGTCAAAGGCGAAATGGACTCAAGGTCCTTCTATTTGATCCTAGAGAACATGGTCAAGAAAACAAAGAATACTACCTCTTCGTTAGGCATACTCAACATAAAATACATGAAGAATTTTAGGTTCTCTAAGAATGTCTTTACAAGTGCTGGTAAATCATGTATTTCACATAGTAATTCACAAAAAGTAAAAATATTAAAATGGTTTTGTGTCTCTTGGATGATTTACTGTTGTACTCAGATGGAGGGAAAAAAGCCCTCCTAAGATTAGTCCTCTGCCACTGAACAAGCCTATACTTAAATCATCTCAGCTATTTCTAGGAAAGGAAATTTAATAACTTACACTAAAAAGCAAACAATATTCACAGTCAAGACAGTATTCTGCACAGACTATGTCTCTCAGTGCATTCATATTTTCATGAAACTGAGAAAGGGAAGCTACAGTACATTAATCATGTTTAAGTGCAGGAAAAATCTCATTAAAACAATTGCCTTGACAAAAAATAATCTAATATCCAAAGTTACTTCCATATCATGACCTAGTGAAATATGTTTAGTTGAACTCAATTTCAATGAGTTCATTATACATATTTTTTTTTACTGGTCTATCTTTATTTTAAACATACCAGATACAAAAAAAAAATCTTAATGATGAGTTAACTACACAGTAATAGCTAAAAATAGTTGACTTATAATTTAGATTTAAATCTGAACAGTTCTTTTTTCTGACCACCATGGAGCAATGATAATGTTGGTGGCTATTCTAACTGAAATATTTGAATTCAGAAGCCCCACAAAACTATCAAACCATCTTCCATGATAAAACACTATTCTGTAGCTCTGGTAGTATCAGCAAAAGATAAAGGACAGAAAACAAGAGGGAAGTTGAAACAAGAAAATTTAATAACTACTGTCTCCTTTCATATTCATTCTATCTAGTTTGTTCACTATAAAACCAGCTATGCATTACCTGTGTTTTCTCCCCAGTTGTAATGGCCAGAAATGAAGTTTACATATACAATGAATTCCAACAGTATTTCTTTACCAAAAATAATAGACACTTTATTAGAGTTCACTATACATTAAAGTTATATGTATTTTAAGAAGATTTTATTTATTTTTAGAGAGAGGGAAATAAAGGGAGAAAGAGAAACATTGATGTGGGAGAGAAATGTCTAACAGCTGCCCTCGCACACCCTTAACCAGGGACCTGGCCTGCAACCCAGGTATGTGCCCTGAATAGGAAACAACCTGGCAACTTTTGATTTGTAGGACAACACGCAATTCATGGAGCTACACCAGTCAGGGCTAAACTTACATTTTTACCTAAATACACATCCAGAGTACATTAATAAAAAAACTACTTAAATTGAGTGCATGCTCATGTATGTGTGTGTGAAAGAGAGAGAGAGACATTAATAAGAAAATGAGAAAGGTGGTTTCGTGGTTGGTGTCTCTCTACCGTAAATTATTTAATGAGCCTGTCTCCTAAAGGCCAACTCTCAACTGCATGCTCCATCCTCAGGGAGGCTGATTCTCTATAGTAACTGCTATGTTATATTCCCATGACTTGTTTCTTTTATAACTGAAACTTTGTGCCTTTTGACCTCCTTCACCCATTTTGCCCAGGATTGTATAAATTTTTGTCACTAAAATAGTATGGTTGAATTTGCATAAATTAAATTCACACATGATGTAACTGCACTAGCATGTGCTTCTATAACAGATGAGAATATTTGCTCCTTCTTCTTCTCTACCTATTCAACTGTCCTGCAGCATCAGGCATTTCTGTAAAGCTAAACTGTGTTGATGAGAGAGTGCAATAAGGTCTTACAATTTTTTAAATATTATAAATAATGTAACTCATCTGCATGTCTTTTAAAACTATAAAACAGAATGATTTCTGAAACAGCAGACTCAGTGAATTTTAAGTTATATCTATATTATCACCATATAGTTACTATAATCAAGGTTTGTCAGGAATAGACTCAAGTGTTCAAGTTTTCCCCCGTGCTACGTCAAAACTTTCTCTTACATAAAATATGAACCATATGTTGCCTACATGTTTATTTGCTGTGAGGATTAAGTGAGAAAAATGTCTCTACAGCTCTCATCACTGTGAGAGACAAATAGCTTCATTTTCAGTGTGTGGCATATATGTGTGTCATATGCAAATGTTGCTGTACCTCAGTAAATTTTCCTAATTTTGCTCCACTGGAAATTATATTTTTCTTACTGAGATTTTCATACTATTTTCTCTCAATTTTTAAACACACTTATATATGACATATACATAAGAATATATATTTATATTACATGTGATTATTTCTTAAAACCTATATGCTTATATATGAGAATATATATGTATGTCTATACATATGTAAACTGGGAAAGTATATCATTGAAATTCTGGCAAGAAAAATACAATTTCAACTGAGTAAAACTAGAGGAGACTCCTAAGAGACAACAGCATTTGCATCATGAAATAAAAGAGAGAAAAATCCTGGCATTCTGAAGTGTGGCCTTGAGAAGAGCATTCTAGGGGAGGCAGCAGCTTGAGCAAAGAAAGAGGACATGAGCTGGGATGTCCTTCAGTCAACAACAGGAAGTCAAGACTGTCTACCGGGAAAAAATAAGAATATAAGAGAACCGCATTGGGTTGTATCTAGATTACAAGGGCCTTGCCCGCCAGGTTAAGGAATCTAGATTTTTCTAGAGACAATGGGGAGGTTTGTGAGCAGAGTCATAGCATGGGCAGTTTGCATTTCTAAGACAGTCAGTCTGGGGCATGCTGGGCAGTGATGATGGGTTTCTTCATGTATTCAGTTCACAAACGTTTCTTCCATTTCTATTTTATGACCCACACTATGCTAGATTGAGTCATTAAAAAAAGAAAAACAACCTCTTATGGAGTTAGAAGGAGTAGGACTTGTGAACTGTGAAGATTTCGTTTACAAGGAAAAGGAAGACATTCACATCAACTCAAGAGATTGATGTCGCCATCCACAGAAGAAGACAAGACTGTAAGCTGAAGGCAGCAGTGACAGAGCCTGGTTTGGACACAGCTGTGTGATGTGCCTGCAGCGTCCCCACGCGGACCAGCAGACACCTGTGCTGCACACTGGCATGTGGCAGGGAGAGACATATTCGTGAATGAGTTCAATCTAAGTGTCAAATTTCCAAGGCAAAAAAATAACCAAGAAAATGTTTCAATTATTAAATGCAGAGCCAAAATCACATAAAAAGTGATCTATAAAAATCCCACATGATCTACAAAAATTAATAGTTCATTCTGATAGTTCAGTCTGAAGCATACTTATATGCATCTTAGAATTAATGACCAAAGTAGTATTTCCTCTCTTTTGTTCCCTCATTAATGAGAGGGAAATGGCCTTGAGAAGGTGAGACAAATAGAAATGAGAGATATAAATCAAAATAATCTTTAAGTTGGGTAATCTTTCATGCGGGTGGGCTATTATCACAAATCCTTAGATCTAAGCTGTCTTTCCTCCATGAAATCATATCTATAACAGAGTAAAATTAAATGAAAACTCAATCCCTGGCATAATTTTCTTTCTTATAAAAGGTAGAACTGTTATATCCAAGATATGGAACAACCTAAATGTCCATCAGTAGATGAATGGATAAAGAAGATGTGGTATACACACATACACACACAATGACATACTACTAACCCATAAAAAAGGAAATCTTGCCATTTGAGACAACATGGATGAAACCCGAGGGTATTATGTTAAGAGCAAGACAAATACATTATGATTTCACTTATATGGGAATCTTAAAAACAACAACAACAACAACAAAGGAACAAACAAAGCAAATCAAAGGCATAGATACAGAGAACTGATTGGTGGTTACCAGAGGGAGGAGTTTGGGGAATTGGCAAATGGGTAAAGAGTGTCAATTGTATGGGGATGGAGAGTAAACGAAGACTTATTATGGTGATCAATTTGTACTGTATACAAGTACCAAATTATTACATTGTCCACCTGAAATTAATATAATATTATATACAATTTTACCTCAATAAAAAGGTAAAGGTATTGTTTATGTAGATAAACATTTTAAACATTGTTTATAAAAATAAAAAGGCATTTTTATGAAAGCATTCCAACAAATTTAGGAATCCGTTTGAAATCTGATTCCTTCCCTGTGGCTTAAGAATTTTTTTAAAAGTTAAAAGGCAGATTTAATATACCCCATAGAAGGGAAAGAAAAATAATCTCAATGATTCTTCAAACATCTCAATTAAGCAGATATGTCTAACTGCCTGTCATCATGTCAGTGCCACCTCTCACCTCTCCATTTTTGCCTTTCAGTGTGGTAAGAGCTGAAAACACATCCATAAATAGAATACAACAAAGCTTTAAATACTTTCCTTGGTAGAAAAAAAGACTTTCTCTTAGATGCACATGTCATAAATATTAAGAATGCATCAAAAATAAACTATTTGAGGGTTAGCTTTGCAGACCCTACTTATACAGAAGGAAGTATTTCTGGCTAAAATCCAGGATAATAGTTGGACACAATATACGCTTACCTTTCTATGCAAATACAAGAGACTTTGGGTCACAATTGGGTACTTTGGGATCAGGTGCCAGTGGCGGGGTGTTGAGGGGAATCAAATAATCTAAATTCCCTTGCCTAGGGATCCCTTGTAATTGACTGCATGTCTACCAGATGGCTGAACACTGTTCAGGGTACAATTTGTGTCTGTGAAACAAAATAAAGACACCAAATTATTTAGAAGTGAGATGGTGAGATGAAAATACAATACAGTAATAACAGTTATAATAGAGATACAATATGTGCATGATGGTTCAGAAAGGAAAAGATCATTGCCATTGGTCAGAGAGAAAGGAAGGCTGCATGGAGGAGACAGAGATGAGCTGAAGCTCATGGAATAGCTGGCAACTGGAAATGTGTCCACCACATTCACAGAAAAAGGAAAGATCCATCTTGGTAGAAATTCTATTAGACAATCACAGGGCATCAGATTAGAAAGGTCAGTAGGTCACATGTAAGTGAATGGGACTCTTTACTCCCATTCATGGGGAGTAAAGAGTAATGGGGGTTGGGGTGGGGTAGAGAGTTAAAAATACCAATGGTATGATAACATATAGCATCTGTATCTGGGGAAAAGTAATCCAATATCTTCCATTCCAGAGTTGATTGGAAAAGGATATGTTCGGAGAGTGAAGAACAATTTGGAGGCTGCTGTTAAAGTGATGGCAATAAGAATGCAAAGGTCATTTGAAGAAATTCTCCCCATAGCATGATGACTAAATGCACTTGGGAGACAAATGAAACTGAGCTAAAGCCAGTTTCAGAAATGCAGGCCCAGGTCACCAGACAAGTGATGCAGCCAATGAAAGGGATGGGACAATCATTTTTAATGCAATCTGCTAAAAAGAAGACACTTGGGAAAGATGGCATGGAGTCTTGTTTTGCATGGCCAGGTAAGCCAGAGGCTAATACAAACTCAATGAATAGCAAAGAATTACGTACAATCCTTCCCATTGCCATCATCAAGTCACATGGATGTATCTTATTTCTACAGCAGTGTTATTCCCCCCACCCCAATTATTTCTGTAGTCATGAAAGTCTGAATGGGAACAATATTCCACTTTGGCAGTCAACCTGTTATGCCACACCAAGTCAGATTGGTTTATTCATCGAAATATTCTATCACAGACATGGACAAAATAGGGGCCACATCACTTTGGGTCCTCATCTTATTTTTCTTTTTAAAAGCTCCATTCAAACATTGCAGCCTCAAATAATAATCTTCCCAGTCATGTATCATAGTACAAAAAAGGAAACATATGTTTCATAATGTAGTCTTACCTCTGCAACGATAAAAGCAGAGAAATTATCTTTGACTCCAAACTAAAGGGAAAGAACATTCATTTCAGATCCTACATACCATGAGTGCCTGAATAAAAGCCAAACACAAGAAAAAATATGTTTATATTTATATACATTATAATTTTAAATATGTTATTGGAGAATAATGGGAAGGGGTCAATATTAAGACTTTAGTTTTAAATGAAGAGAAAAAACCCTCTGACTTGCCTTTCCCCACTGTGGGATGAATTCAAATTAAATTATGCCCTTTATCTTCCTCTCGCCGCTCAGTCTCCAGATTCTGCACTTTTCTATCTTCTCCCTCCTGCCTTAGCATTCTCCTTTCTACCCAACTGCTCTCAAAATCTCACATTCTGCTGTTTGGAAAGGATAGGACTTCATTCTCCCCTAGCATGGTTTCTCCAGGGGTGGTCGCCGGCCCTCCCACATCAGTACCTCCTTCAGGGTAAGCCAAACACAGGTTCCCAAACACAGCCCAGGTCAAATTGAGTTGGACCTCTCACCACTTCCTGACCCTCATACTCATCTGTGGACTTCTTTCACCCTCAAAGTACTCTTTTATTTTGTCTTTATCCTAATCCAACCTGTATAAAAAGCACATAGAAGCAGAGTATGTCTTGGTATAAACCCTACCCATGTAGGAGGCACCTTCCTAACACCACATGCTCAACTCTGGCAAATATTCTATTTATTCAATCACAGAATCAAGCAATTGATTCTGAATCTACTCAACTATTTCTTTAATAGTTAAACTTGAGATCTCTTCAACTGCAAGTGAGCCCATAGGATTTTTTCTAGACAAAAGGTATCTACAAGTCCCAGAAGGGGAACTCTTTCCTTATAAGAAAGTGAAGATGACTTAGCGCCACATTTAGGAAACTGTGTCAAGCTAATGAATTAGTCAGGATGATAACTAATTTCTGCTTTGAACTAAAAGAAAACATCAATAAATATTTATTGAATATCAACTCTACACAAGACTCTTTAAACACCCTGTAGGATACATGTGGGTCAAGCATTCTGTAATTAATTTGAGAAAATAATGCCAAATAGGAACAATCAGATAAGATTTCAGTTTCAAAAATCAAAAGGTTTGACACAAGATTGTATAAAATATGCCTTCCAATCCTGGCCAGGTGGCTCATTTGGTTGGATCATTGTCCCATACGCCAAAAAGTGTGCAGGTTCAATTCCTAGTCAAGGCACATACCTACATTGCAGGTTCAATCCCTGACTGGTGCACGTATGGGAGGCAACCAATCAATATTTCTCTTTCACATTGATGTTTCTTTCTCTCTCCCTGCTCTCTAAAATCAATAAATATATATCCTCAGGTGAGAATTAAAAAAATAATAATAAAATATGCCTGCCAATTGGAGCAATCCAAGGTCAAAGAAGACATAATTCATCCCAAGACATCAGCAAAGGTTACACTGAGGAGATGAGATCTAAACTAGGATTAATTGGGTCTGCATAGGTAGAACAGGAAAGAGACAGGGTTAGTAAGATGGGGGATGGAGCTACGGGAGAAAAAGGCACAGGTAGCAAAGCAAAAACAATGTACTAGAGAACTTGAGTACACCAAAGTGGCTAGAGTAGACATGCTAATCAGAGGAAACAAGAGAAAGGCTCAAAAAATAAGAAAAGCAATGGAAAGTATTTGGGGTTGCTTAAGGTTGGGGTGAGGAAGATAGACTACTAATAGATATGGAAAATTCTCTGGGGTGACAAAAACTTTAAAATTAGAATATGGCTGCACAACTTTCTCAATATACTAAAAATCAACAAATTGAATTATTGATAAGAGTTAAATGGGTTACTATGATGGATGTAAATTCTATCTCAATAAAGCTGCTTAAAAAAGGGAGGGAAATGTAAAACAAAACTACAATAAGACCCACCCCATACCTGTTAGAATGGCTGTTATCAAGACAAATGTAAGAAGTGTTAGAGAGGTTGTGGAGAAAAAGCTGATAGGAATGTAGACTGATATAGCCCCTATGGAAAAAGTGTGGAGGTTCCTCAAAAAATTAAGAATAGAGTTACCATATGACCCACCAACTCCTCTTCTTACTATCTACCTGACAAACTTGAAAACATTTATTTGAAAAGATATATGCAACCCATCTTCATTGCATCATTATTCACAGTGGCCAAGACATACAAACAAATTGAAATGTCCCTCAAGAGGTGATTCAGTAAAGATGTGGTGCATACACGCAATGGAATACCATTCAGGCACAAGAAAAGATGAAACGCTGCCATTTTCAACAGCATGGTTGGATCTTGAGAATATGTGAAATAAGTGAAATAAGTCAGAGGGGAAAAGTCAAGAACTATATGATTCACTCATACGTGGGATATACAGAAAGCATCCGGTAAACAAGACAAATAAACGAAAATCCATAAACACAGACAGTAGTATGGCAGTTATTGGAGGAAAAGGCAGGGAGATAGTAAAGGGTAAATTCGGTGGTCAAATAAATTAGGTGATGACAGAAGGGGATTTGACTTTGAACTTGCACACACAATGCAATATACAGACAATGTTTTATAGAATTGTACACTGGAAACCTATATAATTTTATTAACCAATGTCACCCCAATGAATTTAATAAAAAAGAAGCAAAAACAAAAAGGGTAGATGGGCTTGATAATTATTATCACTAACGGGTCTTCAAAATTATCTTTTTTTATAATTATTCTAAAATCTAATAAGTATCTTCAAATATACCAAAAAATCTGACTATCATTGTCCCTTTACTCTTCCCCATGTTCTGATTTACTTCAAAGCATGGCAGACTTGCTTAGCATTTGTCACAGATTTGGGAAGAGTAAATAATATTAGTCACACCTGATTTCTTCATATTGGAGAAACGACACTGAGTCATTTGACTCAGTCATTTGAGTCATTTGAATCTCCACTGAGATTCAAAGTTACCCCAGTCTCAATGGACCACTGTCTATATGATCTTGCTTATATGTAGAATCTAATGAAAAAAATAAACTGATGAACAAAATACGACCAGAGGTATGAACACACAGAACAGACTGACAGATCTCAGAGGGGAGGGGATGGGAGGGACTAGAAGAGATTAGCCAAAAACATGTCTGCATATCTGCGTAGCCCATGGACCCAGACAACAGCGTGGCGAAAGCCAGGGGAGGGAGGCTGGGTGGAGTGTGCAAAGTGGGGAGGGAATAGGAAACATCTATAATAATGTCAACAATGAAAAATAAAATTAAAAATAAACACTCATCCCTAAACCCATTCATTCTGTTGATATACAAATGAGTTAAAGTATATTCCATCTAGCTCTACCCCCTACATTATAAAGAATAAAAATGACACAATAAAAACAGCTTAATTATGCTATAATTAGCATGTGTTAAACATTTTCTATAGACTTTCCTCATTAAATCCTCACCACAATATCGTGATGCAGGTTTAATGACCTCCACCATATAGATGAAAAAGCTGAGGATCAAAAAACATTTGCGATTTTCCCCACCACTAGAAGGTAGTGAAATCAGTGTTTGTGCAGGTCTACCTGACCCACAGCCCATCAAAAAATGTTCCAAAGAGAGAAACCGTAGAGTTGTGCTTAAGTACAAACATAGTCTGAATAGGAAATTCTATTTGCCCTTTGAACCATGAACCTATTGTCATGATCATATTCTGCTGAAATACTGTAGTTTTATCTTGGAAAACTGTAAACATCTTTTACATTCATCTTAATTTTAAGTTTTTTGAGTGCTTTTAAATAATGAATTATATTCACTAGCTAAAATCGTGACGTGGTTTAGAAATAAAAATGTAAATACAAATTGAGCATTTTTATAAAATGAACTGGTAGAAATTTTGAGATAGGCTAAAGCGATTAAAAGTTAACATGCACCAAGAGGAAAGATGAATTACATGCTAAAGTACCAAAATGACTTAGGTATGCCTAATTTCTTTTTGCTATACGACATTTATTTTCTAAAGTTAATGCTAACAATCTCTCGTTAAAAATGAATTTCCCCTAGCGCGTATAGCACTGCTGTCTATCTTGAACCACAGAACATGCTGAGATTCCTATATCTTGCCAAATAAAAACTCTGTGGATCTACAAATTGATTTGGCAATGATTTGTTTATGCAATGATGAAGCAGTGAAGTTATTCATGTTTAAGTGTAAAACAATGGTGGATATAAATTTATTTTTACTGGAAATGAGGGAATGTTCCACTGTTCTGCACAATCCATTAACTACTGTTCCTAAACAAAGTCTTTATAATGTTGTGTTTCTCATTTCATGAATTTTTATAGCTGATGTGTTTTCAGCCAAAAATAATATCATGATTAGAAGAGAGTTCAATACAAATATGTGGCAATGCAGTAAGTGTAGAAGTAAATGAATTTCTCAATGACTAGAAAACAATTATTGATCACCAGTTTTTGGAAAGCTTTAAAATCAAATGTTACCACACAAAGTTTCAGGGAAAGAAACTGAAAAGAAAAGGAAAAGAAAAACCTTAAGGGGAGTTAAGTAAAAGTTCTTTTTAAAAGATTTTATTTATTTATTTTTAGAGAGGGGAAGAGATGGAGAAAGAAAAGGACAGAAACATCGATATGTGATAGATACATTGAGCAGTTGTCTTGCCTCTCTCATGTCCCCAACCAGGGACCTGACCCACAACCCAGTCTTGTGCCCTGACTGGGAATCAGCAATCTTTTGGTTCCCCAGCTGGCACTCAATCCACTGAGCCATACCAGCCAGGGTGAGAAAAGATTATAAAACGAGTAAGATATGTTTTCTTACTTTGTATGCTAATTTGTGAATTTAATACCCCCTAATTTAATCAGACTAATATCTTTTGTGTGGACATAACTTGTAGATAAAGGCTACCTGACAAACTCTCCAAATTTCTGAATTGATGTCTCTCTAAATAGGGGGGAATTAATATACTTTTAGCTTAGGAACCTCAGTTAATAGCTCAACCTCAGTAACTATGGATTTGGAAAAGCCATGTTGTTTCCCAGTTGCTTCTTATTTACTTGTCACTTTTCATTAGTAGAAGAGATTAGAAATTGGTTAAATTTCAATTAGGTTCACTACCAGTTAGATTAATGCAAACAGGATTAGAATATTAAAAGAGAGAAGAAGCTTCATTTCTGTGATAATGCTTAAGAACAGGGGCACAGCGGGCAGAGAGAAAGAGGAGAAAAAGAGTGATTATAGAAATGGGAATAATGTAACTAAAACAATCAATAATAAAAATCTGGTTGGAGTCTTCTTAACCAACTAATAATTTTCTATGACAACCCCTAGATAGTAACCAGAGATATGAGATATGAGCTTATCTCTTATTATCTGAATGCAATCTACTAGCAAATATATTAAAAATACAATAAAATAGTCTAATGTTAAGCAAAAAGAAAAAAATGGATAATCTATAAATTGAACAACTATCTCCCACACGGAGTAATGTCTGAAATAAAGATACTCCCTAAAAGAAATTAGATTTACAAACAGCATATTTATCTTCTTTTAACCTTTCTCAATGCAGTTAATGCTTTATCTACACCCCAGTCAGCCTGTGTTGTCCTCCATGCTTTTCTGGGATATTACCACCCCCTGGTGGCCAGAAGGGGAACTGTTGATCCCTCTTGCTTCTTTACCACCTTATTTCTCCAACTCAAAAAATTCACATTTTGTTTTTCACTGTTTCCATATCATCCTGCTTGAGTCATCCCGACTCAAATAATTCAAATAATTTCATCTCAAGAAGTCAATTTTCAGACTTATTCATATAACAAAGGATCAATTTTCTTCAATTACTATATTTCTTCCAACTTTTTGTAAATTTCTTTAAGAAAATACTTTTCTATCTCTTTCTTTAACCTTTCTGCCTCACTCTTTGAACTCTATAATGAGTTAAAGGTGGATAAATGAGTTTAGGGTTCAGATTCAGGTAAGTCATTACTAAGAAATATATCATTTCTGGTAACAGGACTTTAGAAAATTATACCAAAGAGCCATATATAGGATATAACAATATCAAGAAAAAGAAAATTCACAAATATAATTTAAATAAATATCAGAATCAGTACTACCTACATTAAATGTACTTTTTAAATATGTTAGATCCAATAAATCTACATTAAATGTAATTAAAAGTAATCTTAAAAGTGACTAAAATGTCATTTGAAATCTTTACAACTGTTTCCCCACTTATTATTGTTATTAAGCTAGTCCTAGTTTCATTTCCCTGCTTTTTGTTTTTGGCAACAATACATTCTACCTTTTTTGTTATTAACATGGAATAGCTATGGCCAGGGATTGATTAGATAATCTTTGTGGCACTCTCTCCTGAGGGAAAAGCTTTCCATGTTTTGTACAACTAAGAATCCCATGGATATAGAGAACAGAGTGTTATCTTCCTACAGAACAGAGAGAAGATACCATTGTCGCATTTGCTGAGAATACACCCTCACAGCAGAAAGGAAAGACTAGAAAAGTACCATTAATATAATTAGCATTTAGTCTGAACAGGGCCCTCCACCATTGTGACGAAAGACAGTCTCATAAGGAGAAAAGGGTGATGCTTTGGAACCAGACAGACTTAGGCGTCAATTTTCAATCCACCATGTATGTAACTATTTAACTTTGTCCACATTGCTGGGTTCTCTGAGCAATACTTTCCTCATCTACAAATTGTGGCTCATTTTTATTCCAGGGTTGTTCTTATGAATCCTGTATGTATACATAAGACAAATACATATACACATGCATATACACATACACTCATTCCTTCCAACCCCTAGTTATTGATCTTATCACTACATCTTTCTACATGCTGGCTTTACTCTCTCAGCCTTGATCCAACAAGAGTGGCAGGCAGAACTGGGGGCATATCTTAATAGCTTCAAGGGAATACAGGAATTTTCCTAACTAGAACAATCAGAAAAAATTCTGGGAAATTTATTGGCCCATATTAAGTTAAACACTCATAGATAGCTAAATTACTCCAGCCTGGGAAATGTAGTACTTTAGTGAACCAACTTGAGCAGGATTTGGGGGCACAAGGTCTCAGCCAAAAGAGATTGGGTGGGCACCCTGAGAACACACAGATGCTGGCCTATACATACACTACACTGGCATCTTGAATTCCTCATTTTTAGAATTAAGTCACTTGCCATTATTCCCACTCCTCAAATAAATCTATCAGCCTGGAGGACTGTGGTAGCTTTCCAGCTGGGTACCATTTCCAGATTCATCTTCCCACCACTCTCCTTTCAGATTACTTCCAAGTTCAAGAACCAACTAAGATTTTGCCTAGCCTGTCAAAAAAAAAAAAAAAATCACACTTCTGTCATCTAGCCATAAAGTCATTTCAAGGCCTGGCTCTCCTTTATCCAGCCACTCTTATCAGCTACTGTTCCTCAATACAAACCACTCTTCTCCAGTACTTCCTTATTTCCTGTCTGGCCACAATCATTCTCCCCCAGGCCTCTGATTATGCTAATCTCATTAGGAAAGCTGGTCTACCTTTGTATTTCCAAATCCAATCAACCTTCAAAACCTGATGTTCCAATTTTGTTCTTATTTTTTCCTATGCAATTCATACTGATTCTGTCCTTCCTTGAATTCTTACAAGATAATAATAATAATAATCCAAGATAAATAATAATAACTTATTTCCTAATTGTTTTGCCATCTCTCCATTTAGGTTATAAGTGCTTTAAGAGAACCGACACATCTTAGAAATATCTTCCTCTAAGATATCTTCCTTAGAGATATGTCCTCACAGTGCTTGGTATAATGGACACTGAACAACAAAATACTTGATTGCCATGCCTTTTGCAAACAGAAAACTTCAATACTCTAAACAGTTAACCTTAGGATAAAAACAAACAGAACTGTTCTGTGATTAAACTCATCTATCTCAGTTCTCTGTAGCTGTCATGAAAATGTTATGTTTCTAATTCAACATTTAAATCCAGTTCTGCTACTGGATAAAGGTCATCTGCAGATGGTCATGTGACATAAGGGGAATCAGAAACAGGAAATTGCACACATTTACAATAGCTTCCTAGCATGAGACTCTCCCATAGGGGAGACCTGGTACTCTCATTCATAAATAGGTCAGCAGTTTGCCTCTGTGGACACCAGCAAGAGTCTTCTACAAATATCTAAAAACCTTAACTACTGAATCGTAAGTAACCAATTCATCTTTACATCATGCTGATAAGAAAAACCCATTTCTTCATGTCTTAACTGATGGCAGATATTGCTATTTTCAAGAATGATAAAATATTTCCAACTTAATGGCTTCCTAAAGTACCATTGTTTTTTCTTTTTAACTTCTATATTAACAAAATCTAAAACCTACTAAAAATTAGATGAAGAAACCTGACATTCTGAAGCGAATAGATCAGGCTGATAGCTGTAGGACAACAAGATTTATATACAATGGCACTATTGATCTCTTTATGTAGAAAGCCTCAGAAATGGACATTCATAGTGGAAAAGGATAAGGAAAGTGAACAAGTGCTGATTTAGAAGATAAGTGTTTCAACATTAAATTGAATAAACTAAAGCAACCATCTGTTTTATAAACTTAAACAATTAATTGTTAGTAAATCTTCTGATGGGACACTATATTTTTGGCAGAGCATTAATTTATAAGAAACAAAAAATGGGCAATCCAGCATATTTCATAGAGGATAACTACATTTCCCAGTTATCCATCTGGGTCCTTTTCATTTCAGTGCTTTAATTAAAACTCAATGGTATTATCAATCTGTTACATTTTTCATAGTGATGGTTATTACATTTACAGTACAGCAGGAGTACGAATTAAAGTGAGAAGATGATAAATCTCATCTCCAAATTTCATTTGTGTTTCTCTAGTAACTAACACTCTGGTAATATTTTTTAGCTCACTCATGTTTATAGAACAATTTCCATGATTTTTTTATGATTAAAATAAAGGGAAAACAAGAGAAGCATGATTTTTAATAGGTTTTTTTTCCTTTTTGTATGCATTATATTTTATGACTCTTCTATCAACATAATCTGTAGCTCTGTTTGAGTTGGACTCCTTAAATCTTTAATAAATTTGTTTTTATGACTTTCTTTTTTAAAAAATGAATATTTCGGTTTTTTCCTGAATAAATCATTTTATATTAGACATCCTTGAATTGAAATAAGAAGCATAGAATTCAATTATAAATTCTAGGGATTTAAATGTATGCATAATACATGGTTAATTTATGTATATAAATCATTATCAAAAAGAAGTGATTACCTGTTCATATTAAGGATGTCTCTTCAAACCCAGGCCATTAAATATACAAGGTCTAGCACAAACAGCACCCCTTTTTTATTACAAAATATTTTATTACAAAATTATAAGCATGTAATCCTATAACATAACAATATCACACTCAAGCATAACATATGACATTTTAGGTGAAATGTTCAAATTAAAACTATAAACTATTACACCCATGTTTTTTACCTACCGACCACACTCAAGCAGCCTTACTTTTGCAGGACCCTGTATATTCTTCAGGATATGCCAGGGATATAGTCACATAATCTTGTTAACATATGACTATAAGTTAGTGTAAGATAACCAAACACAGAATGCAGCAGGTTGGGGTTAGGAACTAACAAAGTTGGAGACAAGGAAACCCCTTAAGGACAATAGGATAGGCATGTATTAGAAAAGCAAGGAGAAATAATAGAACATTTAAGACAGAATCAAGGGGAAGGGACTTAGAGAGTAGTGGGTTAGGATAAGGAACTATCTGTTAATACAACAAGCATGACTAAGATGTCACAGAAATTCCCCAAAATGGCAAGTGGAACAGACTAAAGAGGTTCTCAGAGGTGCTGATGAGCACCAGTTCAGACCAGTTGAGTTTGAGGTGACTATGCAGCAGCCAGGGAGATCTGCAGCCCATAAACCTGTGTGGGTTTCACAAGAAATTTGGAAGTATGCATATGTATATATACTGAATTCCACATAAATATTTAAAATGCAGATGTGCTTCTGAGTGCAAGGACTTGAGTAGAGTGTGCACAAGGAGAAGAGAGCTGAAGGCAGATCCCTGAGGAATAAGAATACTAAAAGACAAGTAAAGGAAATGAACTTACCATGAAGAAAAAAAAATAATGACTAGAGATGTAAGAATAAAATGAGAAAAAGGTTTTCAAGAGAGGAAACAATTTGTATGAAGAAAATACTCCAACCAAGTCAAATGCATCAACACTGTCAAGAAAGGTCAAGACTAACAAGTATGTTTGATCATCTTTATAATTACAACTTTATAAGGGAGATATTATCATTGTTGTTGTTGTTACGTTTATTTTAAATGAAGAGAATAAAGGCTCTAAAGTTTTATGTAATGTATCAAATATCACCAGACAAGTGAGCATTGGAGCAGAATTTTGAATTCACACTATTGTACCACATCTCAAGCTTGTTCTTTCTACCTCAGTCTTTTCCAAATTTGACTATAGAAATACAGTGGTAAATAGAAATGAGTGAAGATTAAATAGAAAAGCATTTTTTTAAAAGATCAAGAGAAAGAACACAGAGAGAATGGAGCAAATAGAGAGATAGAGACAATATAAAAATGAGAGTAAGACTACTTTTGAGGGCAAGTTAATAAAAAGATTATCAGGATGGAGATTCCATTGGAAGAGATGTAACCAAAATAGTAGGAGGCATCCACCTGCCTCAAATATGGAAAAAAAGGAGGAGGGAATAAGGTACACAAGCAAATGCAGCAGCAAGGATTCTATGAAAGTGGAAAAATACTTCACCTGATCTTTTTTGTTGTCGTTTGTTTGTTTTCCCACTAAAGTTGATCAAAAAACTATTTGCAGAGAGGAAGGAGATTGAGGGTATTAGAAAAACAATATTCTGCTTCACATTTCTAAATTATTTTGCACTTTTACACTTTTAAAGGAGTAATGTCATATCCCTTTCCTTCATGAACAATAGCATAAAATATATGTGTTATATGTTTAGGAAAAAGAGAAAATCAAGAAAAGCATGTCACTAAAAGTTTTTGTTAATGTGTAAATAATAAGGAAATTGAAGCAGTAATCAAAACTCCCTAAAAAGAAAAGCCCAGGACAAGATGGCTTCTCTGGAGAATTCAAACACACATTTAGAAAGCAATTAACACTAGTCTTCCTCAAATTCTTCCAAAGAATTGAAAAGAACATTTCCAAACTCATTCTATCAGGCCACTATTGTTCTAATACCCAGCCAAACAAAGACGCAATAGGGAACAACACATCAATATCCTCGAGGAATATTTTTTATTTCCTATTTTTCCTTTCTTTTTTTAATTGAATTTATTGGGGTGACATTGCTTAACAAAACCACACAGGTTTCAAGTGTACAACTCAATAAAACATCATCTGTGTACTCACCAACCAAAGTCAAGCCTTTTTCCATCCTCATTTTCCCCCCTTTTGCCCTCCACCACCTCCCCTTCCCCCACTTTCCCTCTGGCTATCACAATGCTGTTGTCCATGTCTATGTATCATATATATGTATTTTTCCTTTTACATTTTTTTGCTTAATCCCTCTAGCTTTTTTACTCAGCCCTCCAAACCCCTTAGCTGTGATAGCTGCCAGTCCAGTCTATATATCTATGCATCAGTTTCTACTTTGTTTGTGAAATTATTTTGTTGATTAGATTCCACATATAAGAAGATCATATGGTATTTCTCTTTCTCTGACTGGCTTATTTCACTTAGTCTCCAGATCCATCCATGCCATCACAAAAGGTAACATTATTTTTTCTTTTTTTTTTACAACCAAGTAGTATTCCATTGTGTAAATGTACCACAGTGTTTTATCCACTCATCTACTGATGGACACTTGGGCTGTTTCCAGATCTTGGCTATTATACATAGGCAGTAAAATCTCAGACATCTCTCTTAGCAATACTTTTGCCAATATATCTCTTTGGACAAGGGAAACAAAGAAGAAAATAAACAAATGGGACTACATCAAACTAAAAACCTTTTGCACAGTGAAAAGAAAGCATCAACAAAATAAAAAGGCAACCTATTGCATTGGAGAATATATTCACCAATAATAAATGCACCAGATAAGAGGTTAATTTCCAAAACACATAAATAACTTACACAACTCAACACCAAGAAGACAAACCACCCAATTAGAAAATGGGGAAAGGACATGAATAGATAATTCTCCAAAGAGAACTGCCAGATAGCCAATAGACATATGAAAATATGCTCAATGTTACTAATTATCAGGAAGATGCAAATTAAAACTACAATGATATATCACCTCACACCTGTCAGAATGGCTATCATCAATAAGTCAACAAATCAGCACTGGCAAAGACATGGAGAAATAGAAGCCTAGTGCACTTTTGGTGGGAATGCGGGCTGGTGCAGCCACTATGGAAAACAATATGAAGTTTCCTCACAAAATTGAAAATAGAACTACTTTTTGATCCAGCAATCCCACTTCTGGAAATCTATCTAAAAAAAAAAAAAAAAGAAACACTAAATCAAAAGAATATATGCACCCTATGTTATTTACAATATCTGTGATGAATACTGATGCAAAATTCTCAGTAAATTACTAGCAAACTTAACAGCACATTAAAAGGATTGTACACCATAACCAAGTGGGGTTTATAAGTGAAATGCATGGATGATTCAGCACACAAAAATCAATCAATGTATTGGAATAATACACCATATTAGCAAAATGAAGCACAGAACCCATGTAATCATCTCCAATGATGTGGAAAAAGCATTTGACAATTTCAAAACTTTTTCATGATAAAAGCACCCAATCAACTAGCAATTTAAGGAAAGTATCTCCACATAATAAAATCTATATATGAAAAGCCCACAGCTAACAACATGCTCAATGGCAAAAACTGATAGCTTTTCAGCCAAGATCAGAAACAAAGCAAGGGAACCCATTCTCGCCACTACAGTTCAACATAGTACTGGAAGTCCTAGCCAGAGAAATTGATAGGTAGATAGATAGATAGAGAGATGATAGATAGATAGATAGATAGATAGATAGATAGATAGACAGATAGATAATAGCTAGAAAAAATACATCCAAAATGGAAAGGAAGTAAAATTATCTCTGTTCACTGATGACATGATTTTATTTGTCAAAAACTCAAGATTCCATAGGAAATAAAAACAAACTGTTACAACAAATAAACAATTTCAGCAAAGTTACAGGATACAAAATCAACACACAAAATTCACTTGTGTTTCTATACACTAACAGTGATCAATGAAAAGAAGAAATTAAGAAAATCCCATTAACTATAGGTGTCAAAAAGAATAAAATACTTAGTAATACCCTTAAATAAGGAAATGAAATACTTCTACACTGAAAACTATAAAACATTCCTCAAAGAAATTAAAGATGGTACAAATAAAGCTAAAGTTATCCCATATTCATGATTGGTAGACTTAGTAATGTTAGCGTGTCCACACTACCAAAGCAATCTACAGATTCAATGTGCAACTCCCTATCAAAATCCTAATGACATTTTTTGCAGAAATATAAAAACCATCCTAAAATCCATACGGAATCACAAGGGACCCCAAAGAGACAAAACAATCTTGAAAAAGAATAACAAATTTGGAGCCCTCACACTTCCTGACTTCAAAACATAATACAAAAAAAAAAACAAAACAAAACACAGTAATTAAGACAGTATGAAACTGCTATATGAAACTGGCATAAAGACAGATATATATAATACTGGAGTAGAATAGGGGCCCCAGAAATAAATGTATCTATATAGCCAGATGATTTTCACAAGCATGCCAAGACTACATAGTGCGGAAAGAACAGTCTCTTCAACAAACAGTGTTGGGAAAATTGGATATCCACATGCAAAACATGAAGTGAGACCCTTATCTTATACTATATACAAAAATTAAGATAAAATGGATTAAAGAGCTAAACGTAAGCACTAAAATGATAAAACTCCACCCAAAAAAGAATTGGGGGAAATCTTCGGGACTTTGTACTTTACAATGATTTTTCAGATATGATATCAAAAGTATAGGCAATAAAGCAAAGATGGACAAATGGGACTACATACAACTTAAACACTTCTGTGCATCAAAGGAAACACTAGAGTGAAAATGGAACCAACCTACAGAAAGACAGAAAGTTTTGCAAATCACTTATCTGATAAGAAGTTAACTTCTACAAAATAACAACAAAATAAATAACTTGATGTGAAAAATGGGCAAAGGACTTGAATAGACAATTCTCCAGAAGAATATGGTCAATAAGCTTGTGAAATGTTGCCTAACATCTCCAATCATAAGAGAAGTACAAATCAAAACTATAATTCTATAACGGTTCACACTCATTAGAATGGCCACTATCAGTTGAACAGAAATAATAGTTTTGGAAAAGATGTGGAGAAATTGGAACTCTTGTGCATTGTTGGTGGAAATATAAAATGAAACAGCAGAATCTTGAAGAAATATCTAAATAGTCCTGTTCACCATGACATTATTTACAACAGCTAAAAAGTGGAAGCAGCCCAAATGACCCTCACCAGATAAATGAATGAAGAAAATGTGCAATATACAAGCAATGGAATATTACGCAACCTTATAAAAGAAGGAAATGCTGTCATATACTACAACATGAATGAACCTTGTGGATATTTTACAAAGCAAAATAAGACAGTCACAAAAGGGTAAACAGTATATAATTCCACTGATGTAAAATAACTAAGGCAGACAAAAATCATAGACACTGAAAGCATACAGGTGCCTGCTTGCCAGGAACTGAAGGAAGGAGGTTGGAAATTAATGTTGCAGGGGCATCCAACCTTTTAGCATCTCTGGGCCACACTGGAAGAAGAGGTGTTGTCTTAGGACACACATTAAATATATTGTGACAGGTAATCACAAAAAAAAAACCCATAATGTTTTAAGTAAATTTATGATTTTTGTGTTGGGCCACATTCACAGCCATCCTGAATTACATGTGGCCCATGTGCCTCAGGTGGATACCCCTGAGAAGTTTCAGTGTTGCAAGAGGAAAAAGTTCAAGGATCTGTTGCATAACCATGTGAAAGTACTTAACATCACTGAACTGTACACTTAAATCTGGTTCAGATGGCAAATTTTATAGTCTATGTTTTCTATCATGATAAAACAAACAAACAAAAAAAGGAATCCAGAACACATAAACTACATGAACATATAGAGGAATGGCAGCTGGGTAAAATAAAATAACGTGCGAACAAGAGAGTTAAAAATTTGGCTTTCCTGTTTTAATAGAAAGTTAGGCTATAGCTAGCTTGATGAAAAATAGAGACTAGTCATGGAAAAGAGGATATTACAGAGTTTTATTTAAGAAAAATATATAATTCTTTCAAGGTTCTCTACTTTAAAAGTTAAATGTATTAGCAAATAAAGGTTCATCAATCAAGTAGAGCAAAAAGAATGTATGTCTCACACCTTATCACTGAAGTAGCTGAAAACAGAAAATACAGAGATAAGGAAGCTCATTATATTTTTTAGGTACAATTTCTGGTTGATAGGTTGAGAGAGTATCAGCTGGAAATCACAGCATGGCCAAGTAAGTGGATGCTGTCCTCCAAAATAACGGAGCTTTGTTAGACACACTTTCCTTATTCTTTCTGCCACCTTCAGAAAGCTAGAAGTGGCAAGATTTCCAGCCTAGAGAAATCAATTAAGGGGAGGAGGAAGTTGGAAGGGTATGGTGCCAGTAGAATAAGGTGGGGAAGAAGGGCAGATAATATGACGTATAATTACATGACATGTTATCATACTATGTGGCATTGGTCCATTCTGGTGAGAGAGTGGCTGCAGTGGGTTCCCATAGTGGTCTAGGGAACCAAGTGGAAATTAAGGTAAAGGTAATGCTAGATAGTCACCTTGGACTTGGTTGTTCATGTCCACCAGAGGTGAGGGCAGGCACCCAAGAACCAAGAGGTCATACAATGAAAAAGAAGTAAAGATTATTGCAGAGAAAATGGGGTCTTTTTATTCCTTGGTTAATGTGTATAAAATCATACCTGAGGTTAGCTAGTAAATGCTAAGGAGAAATGAACACTGAAAAGCACAAATGCAACCCCAGGCTCCAGTTGCTCCAACCTATCTTTACAGCTAGGGAAGTTTCTAAGGACAAGAGCCATCTGTGTGTGAAGTGATAACCAGTCAGAAAGATAAGGGCATATTATGGTCCTCACAAACTAGGGACAGGGGTAATTTGTCCCTAAAACAGAGGCTTTATGAATCCCATCATCTAATTCAGGGTCTAGCACAAATAATGCCCCTTTTTTATTATAAAATATTGTATTACAAAATCATAAGCATGCAATTCTGTAACATAACAATATCACACTCAGGCACACCATATGACATTTTAGGTGAAATATTCAAATCAGAACTATAAATTATTACACCCATGTTATAATCCTACCAACTACATTCAAGCAGGCATTAATTCTTCTGGACCCTGTATTTTTTTTTATTAACATGCTAATTAATTCTATAAGAAAATGTTAGAAATCTTAAAAACCTAGAAAATCAAGGAAATGTTGATTTGAAATTACTATCCAGCCCTTAAGAGAGTACTGCCAAATGTAAACATCTGGAACAAATTCCAAGACATTCTATGTTCTTCACAATCAAACGGTGCTTTCCACTTTCCTTAGCTTAGTATATCTTACCTAGCCTATGGCTTGACCTTATAAGAGAAATTAAATCCAGTACAACTGTATATAGAAGTAGTTTTGCGCATAAGCAAAGTAAGCTACTTGCCTATGAGGTGTTGTTTATGGATTTCCAGAATGAAAAATCCCCTGATTTTCAGTTTGGATAAGCCTGCCTGCCACAAGTGTAGATTTGGTCCTTTGGACATGATATTGCACATTTAGAATAAACCTATTGGGAGGTAAGCATTCCTACAAGAATCAACCTATAAACAGTCATGAACATAATTTGATCTGGGTCCTCAGACTGAAGCGAGGCAGGATCCTAAACAGCAGACTGCTGCAAGGTTACAAGATGTACAGAAAAGAGAGGTGGGGGACACTGTGAGGGTAATTACCTCCTTCCATACTATGGGAAGCTAGTCCTAATTACCAGGAAATAATCAGGAATACATTCTGGCAAAAGAAAAATTGTACTCCATGCATTACTGTTTTAAGCAACTATTTCTTTTGCGGTTGTTTCATGTGAGTGCCATCTTTAGTTAAGGGCTTCGATGGAGTAAAAAGGACTAAAGCTATTGAACTGTCAATTATTTACTTCTGCTGTCAGAAATTGCATTGCATTTTTAAGAAATTCATCTCTTAGAATATTGTTTTGCTTGGGGGCTCAGGAGGTGTTACTTTAAAGGACTAGTTCTAAAGCCACTTTGTAAAGGAGTTCTAAACCGAGTGAATAACAAGGAGGACCTGAGGTATAAAGGCCTCTATGAAGTGAGTGCCCAGTCAAGGCCAGCAGTCCCACTCACACTGTTCACACCCCAGCTCCCCCACCCCCGTGTTAGAAGTACTTCTCTGCTTTATTTGCCCAGGTCAGAAGACCAATGTGGTGCATGCTAAGAAAAGGAAGATATCGATTTGAAGAAGCTAATGTCCCTTTTAACCCAATTGGTTGAGTGTAGATATCTTTTTAAAAGGGGTAGCCAATATAGTGGCACCACTGGAAAAATCACTAACGAGTCCAGGTCCCCCAATCTGGTCCCAAAGCTCAAATTCAGAACCCCTATAACAGAGCAGAAACAAAGCTTGGACACTTTCTGTTGTCATCCTTCTTCCCTCCTGGAAGTATAAATTATAAACCTGTTACCAGTAGGTGTGTAACTATCAGACCTGTAACTTCAGGGAGGCTATCACTTGCCAGTTTCTCCCAAAGTCTTCATTACATGCATTCAGGAAAAACTGAGGACAGGCTCAGAGAACGGACAGGTCTCATCCAGACAAAGATGAGAATAGATAGGATGCAGCAATTATATTTAGCAAGGTGATTCAACAAGGGGAAAAGCGAGATGGATTTAGTTCCCCTTTCTTTTTTTGGTTCCAACTTGCTGAAACCAGAGTGGGAAAACAAACATAAAAGAGACCTAGGTTGATTGTTATTATTATTATTATTATTATTACTACTACTACTATTATTATTATTATTTGTTCTATTACAGTTGGTGGGAAATGATATAACAGAAAGGTTCTTCCAGAAGTCAGGGGACTTGGGTTCTGGTTTTAACCCGATGACCTTCAACTAGTCAATTTTGTTTTTAGAGTCAGAGTTCATCACATGCAAACTAAAGAGATTATATAAGAATAAGTTCTGTAGTCTGTTTCACCTTCCAAAAAAGGCTGTGCTGAATGTATTCATAATCAAGCTAAATTCACAAATGAAAACAATAAAACTTGAAATTTTAAGAATCAGTGGAAATTAATGGAGTTTACAGATTCATATTTCTATAGACTACAACTACTAATACTGTTAGAACTGCATTAGTGTTCTAGAAGTTTCTTCCATCTAATCCTAAGCCGTTATATTTCAGTTCAAGGATGTTAAATTAAGCTCTTGGATATTTCACTTGAGACTTTATGCCAAGTAAAGAAATCACTCAAGATACATTTCAATTTTTTGACTAATGATGTCAGTTCACAAGGTTGACTATTTTCTTTGGAATATAAAGTGTTCTCCAGGGTGACAGAACAGATGGTGGGCCAACTTTTACTTATGGCTCAGGTTACATAGGCACTGCACCCTAAATAATTTATACAATGTGATCATACCAGGGCCTCATCTGTGGAAACAGACTGAACTGAAACTAAATATGTCCCAGTCTGCATACGAATCACTCACTGCTCAATAGCAGAGACTCAGTGGAGAGTCCATTAGGCTAGCCAGAGTCTGGAGGTTCATGCTACTTAAGCACTGAGCAGATGCTCAATTCTGGTTAAAACGCCTAGTTCTACCCCACCTCCCGCTGAGATCTCAATACATGTAAGCTGGCTCACTGACTCAGTTAGACAAGAGCTAGTTTTGGGAGTCCATAGACAAAACAGGGCCTCAATCAGCCTCGTCCATTTCACCAATAAACACAGGAACTATGCTATTTCCATAAGAAATATCTACAAACACTGTGATAAAGCGAATATACTTCCATCCACTAATAGGAACCAGGATAACAGAAACAAAGTGGAGAATAATAATACCACTATTTCAAAGTGAAGATTTCATATAAATTCAAACTTCGTGCTTCCAAGTTTGAGATTGGATAGCATCATCGTTTGTGAAAATCAAACTGAAGTCAATAATGTTCCTCGTGAAAGTTAATTGATTATTTATACTAACTGCCTCTTATATAAGACCAAATAAAACCATTGTAAAATGTGAATGCTATTTTTCTAGACATAATAATGCTGCCTATATAATGTAACTAGATAACTCTAATTATATTATTTTATGGATAGGGGCCCTCAGGTCTATTCAAAGAAGTGCAACGTCATTACAAAATAATCAAATTATTGACTCATGACAAACAGTATTAAGACTCAGGTCCTTTTCCACTACAAAGTATTAAGTGCTGTTTGCCTCCTTCATCCTTGCTATGAGTGTGTAGCAAAGCCAGAAGAAGTGGCAAAGCCATCTTCTCACGGCTGAACTATCTGGATCAAAAAGGAGACAAGAAAAGGGTACAGAATCAAGAAAAATCTCACCAGCTAGAAGCTGCACTTCATGCCCAGCAAGAAGCAATGATGACAAAGCATTTTCTAGATCACACACTTGGACTATAATAGAAGGCACTATGGAATGGTGGAAAGCGGGCAGGAGTCCCATCAGTCCAAGGTCAAAACTGAGCTGTTAGCCCTGGCTTGGTAGCTCAGTTGGTTAGAGTGTCATCCTAATACTCCAAGGTTGTAGGTCTGATCCTTAGTCAGGGTGCATACAAGAAGCAACTAATAAATGCAAAAATAAGTAGAATAACAAATCTCTCTCTCACTCTATCTCTCTTTAAAGTCAATAAATAAATTTTTTAAAAAAACTAAGCTTTGTTGCTTATGAGCTGTGTATTTAAGCAAATTTCTAAGCTTCCTTATACCTGGCTCTTCTCACCTATAATACAGGGATAATGTGACTTCTTTTCAGTGTTGTTGTAAAAAACTGAGTAAAATCTACTTAGCATGTTAGGCCCTCCATGAATAGCACCTTTCTTACCACACCTGCTGCATGCAGCCACCAAGTCCTTTCAAGGCCATGAAATTCAATCTGAACCAATAGAGCAAATATTCCCATTGACTCTCATAGGCAAGAATTAATAGATGCTTTTCCCACCCAGTTCACTACAGGTCACAGACAGCCAAAACAATCTCACATCTAGCAAGCCCATTGAAATTTGCTCTTCTAGCACTTTCCTTTTTTTTTTTTTTTTTTGGTTGGGGGGAACTTTGCCTCTTCTTCTAGCATAGTTTAGAACAAAAAGAAAGAAATTAAATAATTATTAGATGAAGTAAAAGTGGCTCTTATTCTCCTTTATACTTGAAGGTAAAAAGATGGTTGGTTATTTCTGCAATTATCTTAAAATGTCCTTCAAGTACATACACTTGAAAAAAGCTACAAACCTGGAAATGAACAGTCATGTTGGGCAGAAATTTTTTTATATGTTTAATGCTAGATTTTTATTAGAACCACTTTAAAAACATTAAGCACTTTTATTACATATAATATGAGTTTAGGACCCAGGTTCTGGAATCAAAATGGGTCTGAATCTTGCTGTGTGACCTCGGTTTGGATACTTAACCTCTAAGTACTTCAGTCTCTAGATCTACAAAATTGAAATACTAATAGCACCAAGCTCCTAACAATCCATGTTAGACAAAAAATATAACAATTCATGCAAAGCAATTGGAATAGTGCTTAACTATATTTAAAAAGTGGTAAAGCAATTCTATTTCATTATTAGTGAGTGAATCTCACAAGTCTTAGGGAGAAATATGGTAAAGATTGGTTGGGCTATTTAAACTCTTAAGAGTCTGAACTAGTATTTCATAATAAAGTCACAGAAAAACCCTTTGATACTCATGTTATCTGCTGCTGTCACAGGATAAACAACATCTATTATCACATTCACACCTGAGACAGGACACAAAGCAATTGTTGGTAAAGTTCTCTAACTCTGGACAGAGTGTCCTAAGTAACATCTTATTGCCACATTTCCACCTGATACAGCATACATAGCAATTTATGATAAAATTTTCTAACTCTGGACTGAACATCCTAATTATTTCTACACTGTAAAAAACTAACCATTTCACCGGGCTATGAAAAAGAGTTTTTCAAGTCCCTAACTCAGTTCAGAGAACAGTGTGGTCCCCAAATGAATGCTTCCTCAATATCTAAATGTCTTGCAAAGACTCATATTTTGCTCTGTTGCATAGATGTGGTTCCACTTTACCTAAGATCCTGCCTGAAGACAACACCATCTTTTGTTTGGGGCATTTCATTATCCAAACAATCCAACTCCCATATGAGATAACCCAAAAGCCATATTTGTATTTTCTTTTCAGCTAAGATGCAATTACTTATATCTTGTATTGTTCTAATATAAAATATCTTAAAACTTTCATTTTACTTATTTCTTTATCTTGTTTCAGTGTTACTAAGAATATAGCTTCAAATTACATGGCTTTATTGTACCTATCATTTATAAACCCTGAAAGCAAAACTTTGCATAACTCATTTTCATCTTTGCAGTCCCATGATTATTATGACCTTTTCACAGGTGATAAAACTAAGTCGGAGAGAGCATGACTAAATTGCCCAGGGTCCTACAGAAGAAATCCACACAGCTAGAAGCACACACACCACTATGCTAAACTCTTGAATTCCTCCCATTTTCTCTCCCCTCCCCTCATGACTTTCACCACTCATCTGTCCATCCATTCCCTCATCTAGCTATCAATCAAGGAGTGGAAGGGAAGAAAGGAGGAGTTAAAGCATATACTCAAAAAGAAATTTGGAATTTAACTAGTTCAAATGTATCCATAGAATTTGGTGGCTGTAAAGTGCTCACTTGTAGTAGTACGCTCAGTATGGTACGCATTATTAAAGAGACAGTACTTTATTTTTATTAATTATTAATATTTTAATTATTATTTATTATTAAATATATTTTTGTTATTCTTAAGTGATTTATTTATTTTTTAATCAGTATTTTTTTAATTGTTGATATTGTACAGTTTTCTGTCTTTTGCCCCGCCCCCAGCCCACCACCCCAGCCCTCCCCACCTTCCTCCCATTTCCACCCCCCATAGTTTTTGTCCATGTGTCCTTCATACTTGTTGCTCTAAACCCTTTTCCCCTGAAATTTCCTCCCCTCCCCCTCTGGTCACTGTCAGACTGTTCTCAAATTCAGTGTCTTTGTTTATATTATGCTTGTTTGTTTGTTTTGTTAATTAGGTTCCTGTTAAAGGTGAGATCATATGGTATTTGTCTTTCACTGCCTGGCTTATTTCGCTTAGCAGTACTTTAAATGCATGTCAATTTTTCAAAATGTGAAGACAAGTTCTATCAGAGAAACCTAGATCAGTAGGGACATGTACAATCTTACTATACAGCAGCCACGTTACTAAATTATGAACACTGTATATATAAGGAAAGACATAATCAACAATTGTTCCTCCCAGAAAGACAAAATCTAGGTAGGAGTATGTCTAAACTATCTTTCCTCTCTTAATGAAACTGCTATTGATTTTTCATCCTAGTGAAGGATTGCCTTGAAGCAATTTCTTTTAGCTGCAGGTTCTCACATTTAATTTGGATGTATGCTTAAGGGGGAGTTTATCAATAAAATCTCAGAGGAACACCAAAGGGTTTTATTGGAAAGAAACAGTGAAAGCAATTTTATCAATTTTGTTAAACAGAATGATGATCAGAGAGTTACTAATGAATGACATTTAAAGAGCAATTTCAATGTGAATATGGGTCATATCAACATAATCATCACTCTAAATGTTCTCAGTGGGTATGAACATTAAAGATTTCCATGAGCAGAACATAAATTAGCTGCCTTTAGAGGTAAGAGCAATATATGTCTTCACCAAAAGCAGACATAAGTTGACTGCTGACCAAAATTAATATCTCCTCCAGTCTGTTTAGCATCATCCCTTACTATATATTAATTACTGAACAAAGCATGAATTATGTATTATCACTTTGGATCTTGTAACTCCAGCACCATAAAGCCCAATTTATAAATAAATAAATTGAGGCAGAGAACTTAAAAAATTTGCCCCAAATTATATAACTAGCAAATGGCAGAGCCAGCATTCAACTCATGTTTCTGTGTTTCCAGAATCCACATTATAACCCTTGAATGGTTTGTACGTGCAAAGGACTTTGTCTTTCCCCCATAAATAAAGCTGTTAAATAAATGAATGTTTTCATAATATTCGTTAATGCTTCAGGAGCATTAATTTTTAGACTAATGAAGCTATGTCTGTACATCAATAACCACAAAACCCATGTGCATGTTAGAAGACTTTTTAAAAAATCTTTATTGTATTTTTTCCATTACCATTTAGTCCCTTTATACCTCCTCCCTCCAGCAATCACCACACTGTTGTCCTTGTCCATGAGTCCTTTTTTCCTTTTTGCTCAATCCCTCCACCCCTACTCCGCCCCCACACTAGCTGTCCTCCTGCTCTCCATCTGTGAGTCTGTCCCCATTTTCCTTGTTAGTTCAGTTTGTTCATTAGAGTCCACATAGGAGTGAAATCATACAGTATTTGTCTTTCTGTGACTGGTTCATTTCACTTAGCATAATGTTCTCCAGATCCATCCATACTGTTGTAAAGGGTAAACTTTTCTTCTTTTTTTAAAACAAGAAAACATTCCTGAGGTTCAACTTATTTATTTTAGTTTTCAGTATATATTGGCATCATACAACCAACCACACATGGAGATGACTAAGTCTCTCTCTGAACCCATCCCCTTAACCCTAGAAGTGTGCCACATTCCAAAATGACATCACCAGGGACAGGACTAGTTCCAGAACTATCTGAACTTTGACCTTTCTCAATCCTTCATCTTTGAACTATCTCTTCATTTTCTCTTGGCTTATATACTGCTAGATACCTCTTATTCAACACTGTGTTTAGCCTATACTCAGTTTTAGATGTTTGTAGCTCAAGTTGTTTTCTTCCTCCTGGCAGAGTTTCTCCACAGACTGACACACTATTTGACTCCTCTTCCCCTAAAAACTGTTTCAAAAGTCCTAAAATCTAGGCCCTGCTTTTGAAAGTAGTTCAATCCAAGAGGGATACCTCCCCACAGACTCCAGAAGGGCCTCTACCATCAATATGTACTTAAGAACTTGACCGAATTTTCTGCCTTCCAACAACACCCCATCTATGCATGCTCTTCTCTGAGGGTTCTCAGCAAGTTGTCCCATTATGCCAGGAATTAGTGTTAACCCCCAAGAAACAATAATAATCACCAAAACCAGAACAAAATCATCGGTAACAACAGAAAAGGACTTAAATAGTTCAGCCATATTATAAATACTGATTTATTCATTTTGAACATGGTTAGAATATGGTCACAAGCCCTAAATTAATAATGCCATCCATTTGTAATTTTGCACTATATGTTAGATACAACCTGAATAGTATTCAGGATTTCTCAGGTAAGTGGAAGCTCAAACTGGATTTTCCAAAGTCATACATGTATTTTGTCATGTATTCATTCTTCTCTTCACTACACATTTATTGATCTCAAAACTGAGCAAGACTTTAGAATCAAAATGGTGAGGGATATAAAAATAAATGAGAAATAGTCATGCTCTCAAAGGGTTTTTACTCCACGAGTGTAAACAGTGGCGCACCAGTCATCATCAGTGATGGACAAAACAAAAAGTGTTCTCCTGTGTCCTTCCCGGTCCTTTTCTCCGCCTCATTACTCACCCACACCCCATCTTTCCAACCTCTCTCCAACCTTGCCCTCTTGTTGGCATCTAAGCTACACATTTGATTTCTGTTCTACTTGTTGGTGCCATAAGCTAAAGGGACAATTCAGATGCATTTTCTAGGGCAGTCCCACTTTTCATTAATGTGTCCCATCATTCCCATAATTTTACTTATTAAGTGACATTCCATTTTTATGTACTCAGAAAACATAATCTGCAATATCCATGCCTCAAAATGTCCCACGTTTTTCCTACATAGAAAACTCCGATTCACTCAGTCTTTGCAGGTTGTTGCTATAGCCAACACAATTAACTAAGGTGTGAGCCATTCATTCAAAACTCTGCTCTCCTTTTCCTGTCTATTCAATAAGCAGGTGTTATGGTCACATATGTGCAGATTACCTCCTAGATGGATGATCTATAGACGTAGGGCTCAAAAGGAGGTAGTCTCCTCCAAATGAGATTCCAAGGGTCATGATGGACCCTCATCTGAGGCTCAGTGTTACATTTTTTAAAAGCAGTTCTTTAGGAACACAAATCTACTATGAAGAACAGCCTAGTTCAAATCCCAGCTCTCCTACACACCTCATTGTGTGACACGTTTTCCTCAGATGTAATATAAAGATAATAGTCTCATAGGATATTTGTGAAGATTCAATAAAATAAAGCATGTAAAAGCAATTAGGATGTAATAACTTGTCAATAAACATTATTATTCCTGCTATTTTTCTAGTACATGTTGTTAGAGTTTTATAAGACTTTTCTTATACATTATTAATTTTAGCATGACACAGTATTTTATATATCTCTACGAATTTTAAAATGAGCCTTAGAAACAAATACTGGCAGTCACATTCAACATTTCTCTACTCCCCCTCCCCAAAGAAAAACTATTAAAAAACATGAAGTCATTTAAATAAAACCTGTTGAATAAATTCCCTGGAAAAAAATAAATGGAAACTGAATCATTCAATTTTGATAACTTTAAGATATTAAATTTTGAGGCAAATATAAAAACTCACAATAAATATTTTTCAATCTGATATAGCTGCCTATGCCAAATTTCCTCTAGTATCACTGTCATCACTATGACCTAAAATACTGTACCACATTAGATGTCCTGCTGCTTAATGTTGGTAATACCTATTTTTCAGCGTGGGCAGAAAAAACACAAGCATCTGAAATATTTTCAGGCCACTGAAATACAGTGGTTGACTTTTCAAAAGAAGAAGAGACAATACTTCAGTATTTGAGAATATAATTATTAGTTGAGTTTCTCTGAAACAAAACAAAATAAAAATTTTCAGATTCTAAGAAGTAGATTTTCATTATTGATAAAACAGTTCATGAAACTAAATTGCCTATTAATTCTAGGTATAAAAATTATTAGGATAATAGTTTTAATTATTTAGATATTAAATTAATTAAAGGTATTTCATGGTTCTTATTATTTTACCATTTTCTTATTTGGTTTTGTATTTTTACTCTTGGTTATCAAACATCTATTTGATACAATCTAGATAAATAAACAAGTGGATTGAAATATACTCACTTGTTCAGACTTGAAAATAAAAAGTTTAAATTTTCACTGAAAATTTTAAAAATAATATTTTCTAACTTTGTAACTAACTGACTTAGTGAATATGTTTTGAAGACTACTACTTAACTATATGCCATGCTTCCTTTTTGTCCATTTTTAATAAAAAAATATGGAAACCTTTTTTCAATTTGTATCTAGAAAATTTTCCTATTATTTTAATTTCACATATAAATTATATCATACAGTATTTGTCTTTCTCTGTCTGACTTATTTCACTTAGCATAATGCCCATGTTGTCACAAATGGCAAGAGTTTCTTCTTTAATATGGCTGAATAGCATTTCGTTGTACATATATGTACCATATTTTCTTTATCCATTCATTTGTCTGTAGAAGTTTACATGGTTTCTATGCCTTGGCTATTGTAAATGATATTTCAATGAACATGGAGGTGCAGATATTTCTTTGGAACAGTGATTTCTTCATTTCCTTTGGATATATACACAGAAGTAAGATTGCTAGATCATATGATAACAGTATTTTTAATTTTTTGAGGAACCTCCATAGTTTCTGTAATGGTTTGTACAATTACCTCCAAAATCTTGGGTTTCTTTTATGTGATCTTACCCATTCCCCTCCCTGCAAATAAATCCACCTTTTCTCCCAGGAAGCACCCCACAAGTACAAGAAAACCAATGTGTACTCTTTCTCCACCCATACACCTCACTTTCCTGCTCCCCTGTTCATATATACATATATACACACATATATGTATATATACATACATATACGACATATATACATACATATATGACATATATACATACATATTTATATACAAGGTCTGTGCAGAAAAAGTCCAGCTATTGTTAATATAACAAGAATGGTTCGTGCAATATAAATGTAACCTGGCAGCCAAAGAAAGTGGACTGCAATGCACATGTGTGGACAATGAGGACTTCACTGTACTCATTAGTGGGAAGCAGTAGACGCCATTGAGTGAGCTTGTGTACTGCATGGCCACTGCATTCAAAATGACTAAACAAGTAGAGCAGCGAATCTGCATCAAATTTTGCATTAAGCTTAAATATTCCCCCATGGAAACTATTCAGATGATTCAGAAGGCTGCAGCTATGGGCAACTGGTAATTGGCAGCTTCATCAGGACAATGTGCCCACTCATGCATCACATCTTGTACAGAGTTTTTTGGAGAAACATCAAATCTCCCAGGTGACTCAACCTTGCTACAGCCCAGCTTTGGTGCCCTGTGACTTCTGGCTTTTCCGAAAACTAAAATCACCTTTGAAAAGGAAGAGATTTCAGATCACTGATGAGATTCAGGAAAATATGACAAGGCAGCTGATAGCAATTGGTAGAATTGTGTGAGGTCTCAAGATGCCTACTTCGAAGGGAACTGAGGCGTCATTATCCTATGTATAGTGTTTGTTGTATCTTGTATCTTCTTCAATAGATGTCTCTTTTTCATATCACATGAATGGACACTATCTGGACAGACCTCGTACATACACATAAAATACACATTTTTTCTTTTTACCCAATATTTAGAAAACTCTTTGGAATACTAGATATGTTAAAGTTAGGAGGCTGTCAGAGGATACCTGCGTGCAACTGAATACTAAAAGTTCACCCCCCAACCTCAGATTTCCCTGAAAATTTCTTCCAAACAAGGGAAATTGGGTGAAAGAGAAAATAAATAATATTTTTAAAGACCTCTATTAAGAATGGAAAGAAAATGAGATCACAAAAAGTAGAACAAAAGAGAAAGGTGAGAGAAGTACCACATTAAATGTGCTACAATGTTGACACAAAATTCCACCACAATTAAGCAAGAACCTCAGTCTACACTTGCAATGCTGCCCCAGGCAAGCAAACTCCCACAACTTGATTCTGCTGGTAGCTGTGAGTATCTCCTGCTGGTTTTAAACATTCAGAGCCACCTACACGCCTCCCCACCCCAATGTAAGTCTTTGATGCTAGCCCCAAATCATCTCTTCCATCTGGTTTTTACCATTTTTTTCTGTCTTTGCATGAGACTACATGCTCCCTCAATTTCAGATTATCCATTATGATAATTTGTCTCAATGTTATGATGAACTTGTCTCAAACTGGTTATGGTTGGTTTATCTGTCTACAACTAAAAGTTATTCAATATTGTTTTAGACACCAGAACATTCTATTGAAGCTTAGAAAAGAGTACAGCACTATCATAATTAGAGAAGATGACTTTAATCCTAGCTTTAATTTAGCCAATGAAATAACCTTTCTAATATATAAACAACAAAACAGTATAGTGCACTAAACAGACTATTATAGCTCTTTTCCACTGTTCAAAGCAATATTTCTCATATAATAATTGCATTCTCATAATGCTTTTGATATATGTTAGCTTTTCTTTCCATAATTATCTGTTTATGTATTACATCACCAACCAGGTGGTAAAGTCCCCAGAGTACATAGAAAAGGAGATAATCATTGTATCTTCAGTGTTTAGAATGTGCAAAGTTCCATGGTAAATGACTCATAAGTATATGCCAGTCAATTGAAGGAATGGAGTTAGAGTTAAACTAAGTAGGATAATAACAAGAACACTCAACCACTTATCTGGAAAGCCTAATTTTTATTTCACTTCTACCAGTGGCTTCCTGCATTATCTTAATAAAACTCATATACAATGTTTATAGAGTTGCTATGAGGATCACATTGGACAATTGTGAAGATGAAGGCCAAGGAATCACTCAAAGAGTGAATTCCCCTCCCACAGATTGTTTTCTCAGTTGAAAAATGGGAGGCAATATCAGCTCCAGCATTTTATGTGCCTGAGGAATCCCCAGGTCAACTATACTAAAGTTCTCAAAAGAAAAAAAAATCACATCAAATGTAATATACATTTGTTAGTAACATTTTTTTCTCAGCTTCCCCCAATTCCTTTTTTCAAATTATTTCATTTATTCCAAAATTACCTCCTATGAAATCCCAGGGCCAATCACTGATCACTGAAGGCTCCAGGAGGTCTCCAGGCCACTCAATGCGTCTCTCCTACTGGGATACACCATTATTGCCTCATACCAGCTGTCCTTCCCCTGAGTGTCCTGACCACGTCAGTGATGGCCTCTGCAACAGAGGCAAAAGCCTCATCCAGGTGCCAACTTGGTTTCCTATGCCAGCAGTTCAACATTACCTCAATTTTATCTTCTATGGAATACTTAACACATACCAGATACTGTACCAAAGACTTAAAAAAGTCTTCTGGGGTAGACATTAATAACCCTATTTTACAGAATATTGTAGGGGCCATGATAAAGGCTACATAAGTGATTATCATGTGATGAGGTAAGGAATTCAGAACTAGGAGAACACTAAGTCATAAAGAGGACACACAACTTGCTCAAACCCACACTCTAGTAAGAAAAGGTTCAGACACAAACTAGTTTTGTCTATCTTCAAAATGTCTCTACGCTGGACTAAACTGGAATGTTTAAACTTTAAAATAAAGTTTCCTCCCATGTAAATATGGTGAACTCTGTTCACCAGGTTCCAAAGTTGACAATGCTGATCAGGTGCTTCTCCTGTACCTAATGATGGGAGAGAAATCTATTATATTTCTTCATCTACCCTTCCTCCTGAAAACTCCTTTCAATTCATTGATTTTAGCCCCCATTTTTACTGAAGCCCTACTACTTAGAAAACAGAAAGTGGAATATGTGCCCCCAAAGTTCACCATCTGCTCCCTCATAGCCAGGCTGTGGTACTTTCCATCATTGGCCCTTATGGAAAAAGAGACTGAACTGAACCTGAAATGGCTCAGAGGACACATGTCCCAGTTCTGTCTCTGTTGCCCCAACCTGTCTTCCTGGCCCTCAGCATCCTCATCTGTTTTTCAGAAGGCCAGGCTTAATTATCTCAAGGCCCCTCCTAGCTCTAAAATTCTTTGAAAACATTGGCTTACACACCTTTTATAATGATCCAAACAATCACAGTAACATATGAAACTATGAAAGTAATAAATTGTACAATAGCTTCTCTCTAGTATCAATACTGACATTAGTGTTCAGGTAATCAGGGCACACACACCCCTGGAAATAGGGGAGGCATTTGAGCTGCACATGTATGAATGAAGGCTTTGCTCCCTTGCTAAACATGGTGGCAGGAAGAGGAGCAAAGGCACATATGGCCAACACTGGCCCTCATTTGGTGGGAAGCTGGATACTCCCACTGGCTTTAGGCATGCATGGAATTCTGGGAGAGGACTTTTGAAATGGAGTGTGCTGAGAAGCAAAAAGACAGTTGGTTCTTTTCCTTCTGCCAGGAGGGGGACATTTCAACAGTTGACAGCAGGCCTGCCAATGGTGGACTATGTGAGCCTTTGAGCAAAAGCCTGGAGGCCCAGACTGGGAAAGATGCCTGAAGCTGGACAGCGACTACAGACCCACTAAGCCACCTACATTCATGATACTTTTGGGTAGGAAAGAGGTTCCTGGTGCAACCTTGAACTGAGCTGGCAAAGGGTAACAGGGTGATTTTTCTTTGGGTGTCTTAGAGGGAATGGGCTTTGAGGCAGAAATTTGCTGTTATTTCCAAAGACCTTGATGATAATAGTCGGCACTGTGAATAGTTTTTTGTTCTTGTGTTATTTTCAGTTCTCATTACAACTATATAGTAGTTGTCTATTTTTGATGTCATACTCTGACTTTTTCTTTCTCCTTACTTTTGTTCCCCAGATGTTTTAGGCAGAAACTTGCTATTAAATAAAAGATTGCTTTCTTTTCCATTGAACTCCATCTTTGGAGATTTGCCTGGTAGGCAGCAAGCAGAAGAACCTCCTTGCCGACTGTTTGGGTTCAGTAACATTCCGATTTCTATTTTAATCACCTTAACACATGGTCTCTAACCAGCCAATAAATTCAGCATATCCTGCATTTGTCCTCTCCTCTATTTCCAAACTCTAGATTCTTTAGCAGTCTCAGAATTTCCACTATGAAACTTCAGTGAACTCATTTCAAATTAGGAGGCACCATTACCTTCAACCGTTTGAGATTTAAAGACCAAATAAAATAAAATAAAAGTGAATAGAGGGGAAGGGGGAGGGGTATACTGATGGAAAAAGGGGAAGAGACTAGACAAAGAACATGTATAAATGACTCACAGACATGGGCAACAGTGTGGGAAATGACTGTGGGAGTGGGAGGTAGGATGGACAGAAGAGGGCAAAGGGGAGGGGGAATTGGGACAACTGTCATAGAATAACAATAAAAATGATTAAAAATAAAAACAAAATCAGATAAACCTAAAAAAAAAAAAACCTAAAGGGAAACACACTACTTTTAGGTCAGCATGTGGGTATCAGACATCAGCAGCACACACTCTGCATCTGCTCACTAATTCATCCTGCACATGGTCTCAGCATACCCTCAAATCTGATTTTGAGCCTTGCGTTCTGTAATAATGAAATCACTCTCTCTGAAAGCTGGCTCATCTATTTCAAAATCAATCAAGGGCAAACGAATCAGAGATTCTAACAAACATAAAATAAGATATGGTAAATCCTAAATTTAATGTATCACTTGCTTTAATATTGAATACAAATTGCTTTTCACAAAAACTTTTTTAAAAAGTATCCTTGATTTGTAAAAGTCCTGCTGAGAACACAGTTTCTTTCTTGAGTGTTACAAACGTAACTCCCTGGAGGAATCTTGTCTTGTCAAAGTTCACCCATAATGGAAATGTCTTCCAAATATCAGAAAGACTTAAAGACCTAGAGTGACTTCCCCAATAACTGTTTAAAATTTAACCTACTTGCTGAAGAGTATTTAAAAAGCATTTAAAATTCCTCTCAAACATCCCTTTTCCACTTATCTTGTTACCGTCCTTTAACACCCTTATTGTCTATGTTATTTAATAATTAGGAAGCTCTTGGGCTTCCTCAGATAGCCCTCAGAGCTTTAAAAAATGAGAACCACTGAGGAAAAGGGCATATTCTTAAGACATCCAAAGTTTTGCATGAATATAACTTAAAGGGAAAGTTTTCATGGTGTTCTTTGAGCCTGGGTCTCTGAGGGTGGTGGTTTATACACCCCAAGTAGGGAATCAGGAAATGTCAGTTTGCCTTCTTGAAACAGGAGCTGTGTCTTGCTCCACTTTGTAACTGTCACAGCACAGCACCTGTCACATAGATCCACCCAAGGACCCTTTGATACATGAATAGAATCTTAACGTTCAAGCCTAAAGGCAATAAAAAGAACCTAAGATATTGCAGACCAAAACCTTTCTTTATTAAAACAATCAGAAAACCCAAGAATTTACAGAAGAACTAAGTAAAAGTTATGACAGTTTTCTAAGCAGTGTCATGAATTTATATGGTTCTCTCATCTCTTGCCTTGAGATAGAGATTTTTTTGTATATGAGACACTATCAAAAAGGAGGATACACGTATTTTCTTTATCTAGGAACACACACCTACACAGTAATAGACTCAGAAACAGAACTCATTAAATTCAAGATCCATGCTAAAATCACAGCTATGCATTCTTACCCTTCTTTCATTGAAATTTAGCCCAGAATTTTTGATGTTTTATTTTTCTCTTAAAAAAGTAAGTTTCCAGCTCTGGCTAGTGTGGCTCAGTGAATTGTGTGTCGGCCTGTGAACCAAAGTGTCCCCAGTTCGATTCCCTGTCAAGGCACATGCCTGGGTTGCTGCCAGATCCCCAGTAGAGGGTGTGTGAGAGGAAACTACACATTGATGTTTCTCTCCCTCTCTTTTCTAAAAATAAATAAATAATTTTCTTAAACAGTAAGTTTTCAATCACTTTTAAATTGTCAAAAGTATTTAGAAAGTTACAGAGTGCATGAAAATCAAAAAGAGTGGTATAGGAAAGATATGTTTATAATAACGTGTGCTTGGAAATATAAAGTATCAAATAAATGTAAGCTGATAAACATTAAATAAACAGACCCTTTTTGTTTTTATAAAATGTAATAAGAAGATTTTTCTTTTTGGTCACACTGATTTAATATTCAAAATGTTTTCCACACTAAAATATAGAGAGGTTGTTGTGCAGTGTGGATGTGTACTGTGTGTGTGTTCTAAATTAAACCCTAGTTTTGAGTCAACCTTGTTTGTATTGATCAATAGCAACACACAACTTAAAGGCATCTTTAGGGTAAAGGAGACAAAGGAACCTCTGTAATAGTCACAGATAGCTTACTACAAAGACAGAGAAAGGCAGCAGGAACAGACACACTCACACATGCGTACTGCATTATAAGAAGGACCCAGTATTTTATAGACCAAGTGGATAGAGATCCCACTGCTATAGAGATCCTACTCTAAACAACAATGGAACACTATGTAAGAGTACAACTCTCAGCAGCAAAGAACAACTCTTGGCTACAAAGATGCCAGATCTTCATTTAGAGCATTCCGATTGGATTCTCTTTGAACATATGCCCTTTCAAGTGAAATTAATCAATCTCTCTATCATTCTCACTGCATCTGGGGCCATAATCATTACCCAACTGCTGAGAAAGAAATGAAATCACTGATCGCACAAGTAGTAGAGCTTAGTGTTGAGATCAGGAAAGTTTTATTAATGTCTAATTTGAAAAGTGATTTTTCATGCCTAGCCATACAAGACCTACTATGTGCAGGAAGCTGTACTACCAAAGTTGCCAGCAAAGTACCAACCAGCATATTCTCAACATGCCAGCAACTATAGAACTTACACTTTATCTAAATTATTCAATGACTGAATTTTAATACCAACTTACAATACTTAACATGTAATATTCTCTTAGGAAGATCAGAATCCATCTGATTCTCTGAACTTCCTACATAAATGCTAGAAAGTACCAAACATATAAATGTTTACTTATTCTTAATTTTCAGATTTTCCTATCAGCAATTTTGGGAACCTCACTTACAACTGTAAAATAAACTCACTGAAATGCAATGAACAAGATTCTCACTTACTTTTACTTTTTGAACTTTTCAAAACCTCCCACTATTTCCAGACAATAAATATAGCTATGCTTCACTGAAAACTATAGGCATGTTCTTATATAAAACCTATTTATGTTAATTAAAATACATTGTTCAATAGACTTACCTTATAATATTGGACATGTGTTCCCAGAAGAAAAATTACAGTGCCAAAATTCAGTTTTAAAATCACATTTAAGAATGCAATAAACACCTTTATGACATACAGTTGACTGATCAATAGTAGTTGAAGTATGTAATACATGATATTGATAAATATTAAAACAAAGACAAGAAATTTAACTCCCACCAGGCTAGAATTACACAGCACCAGACATAGGCTTTAGGACTGATCTTTGAACAGAGTTTTAAGAAACAGAATAACAACAGCTCTCAAACCAGGTACTCTCAACAATATAAACTAAAAGACATTGACCAGGTTCTGCTTTGTCTTAATAGTCTATTTATTTAACTAAGGGTATTTTTCTTAACATGGTTCATTGGTAATTTAAAGGATATTTGTTCTATTGATTTGTTTGCTGGGGGAAAAAAGATTCTTGCCATGATAAGGTGCTAGGAGAGGCCGTCTGGACAGGAGATAGCAGTGATCACTGAAAGGCTCAGTAGTCAAGTATTATCTCCCAAGTGAGGTATAGCACACTATAAGCTTCTGTTAGGCAGCAAGTACTACAAGCAAATTTTACTTCTATAGTTAATATCCAGGAAGTCCAGAAAATTTTAAAAAGCTCCTTAGTGATATTTATTTATTTATTTATTTATTTATTTATTTTTTAATCCTCACCCAAGAACATGCTTATTGATTTTAAAGAGAGGGGAAGGAAGGGAAAAGGAAGGAGAGAAACATTGATGGGTTGACTCTCAAATGAGCCCTGACTGGGAACCAATCCCACAATTTCGGCATGTGCCCCATCCAGGAATCAAACCCACTACCTTACAGTTAATGGGATGATGCTTCAACCAAGAGACACTAGCTAGGGCCCCAAAATCAGGAAATAGCTTAATCACTGAATACTAAGCTTAATACCCACTAATGGCCGGCTACAAGATCTATATTAAATATCAGCATATCTCTTTGTACTGGCAGTGAATAATCTTGAAATGAAATTAAGAGAGCTCCATTGAAAATGAATAATACTTATGAATAAATTTAACAAAGGTGTGTACACTAAAAATTATAAAGTATTACTAGGGGAAACAAAAGAAATAGAGAGCTATTCCATGTTCATGGATCAAATGACTTGATGTTGTTAAAATGGCATTCTTCCCAGATTGATCTAGAGCACAGTGGCAAACAGTGTGCCTGCAGGCTGAATCCAGCCCTCCACCTTGTTTTATCGGGCCTGATACCTTATTTCTACCCAGTGGCAGCGCCAAGCTCCTTGCCCCTAGTTAAGGAGTGGTTACATTTATACAGTCCTAAAATTACATTCAGCCCTTTGAAGGCAACTGCAAAGCTGATGCGGCCCCTGGTGAAAATGAGTTTGACACCCCTGATCTAGAGAGTCATTATCTGTTTCAAAATTCCAGCAGGCAATCTGATCCTAAAATGGAAATGCAAATGCAAAAAACTCAGAATGGCAAAAGCAATTTTTAAAAAGAAAAAAAGTTGGAGGACTTTCACTTCCCAATTTTAAAACTTATTATAAAGTTAAGCCTTGGTTATCAAAATAATATAGATGAGTGGAACAGAGCTCAAAGTCCACAAATAAATCCTTATATTTATGGTTAGTTGATTTTTGCAAACATGCCAGGGCAATTCAGTGAGGAAAGTATAGTCTTTTCAACAAATGATGCTAATACAATCGGATATCCACATGCCAAAACAAACAAACAAACAAACAAACAAACAAACAAAACTCAGATCCTTACCCACATTGTATAAAAACCTAATTTAAAGTGATCACATACCTAAATATAAGGGCTAAAATTATTTTTAAAAATTTGAAAGAAAATACAGGAGAAAAATCTCTGAGTGCTTAAATAATGCAAAAAAATTTTTAGCTATGGGACCAAACGTACAATCCATAAATTAAAAGAATTGATCAATGGACTTCAAAATTCAAAACCTTTACACTTTGCTCCACAGACACATTAAAAACTGAAAAGGCAAGCAACAGACTGGCAGAAAATATTTGCAAACCTCATATCAGATAAAAGACTTGTATCCTAAACATTTAAAGAACTCTTAAAACTCAATAACAAGAAGATAAACAATGCAATTTAAAATCCAGAAAGGTTTTAAATAGACATTTTGCCAAGAAATATACAAGTGGCTAATAAATATTGTACATGGGAAGACAACATCATCACTCATTAGTGAAATGCAAATCAAAACCTCAGTGAGATACTGTTTCACACCCACTAAAATGAATTGAACCAAAAATATAGGTAATAACATGTTAGGAAGACTTTGGAAAAACAGGAACTCTCATATATTTCTTGTGGGAATATAAAAGACATTGATACTTGGGAAAATAGTTTGCAGTTTCTGGAAAAGTTAAGCCTCCATTTGCCATACAATCCAGCAATTCCAACCCCAAGAAAAATGAAAATAAATATATATATATATATATCCATATATATACACACACACATATATCCACACCAAGACTTGCACATGTACATGCATTGCCACATTAGTCATAGCAGCCAATAAAGTGAAAACAGTCCAAATGTTCATCAAGTTGTGAATGGATTAAAAAATGCTGTATCAATAAAATAGAATATGCACTGCTCAGCAATACAAAGGAATGAAAAATCAATATATGTCACAATATTAAAAAAGTTCAAAAGTGTTATGTGAGTGATTGAAGCCAGTCACAAAAAAAATGCATTCTGTATGATTCCATTTACACGACATACCCAGAAAAGGCAAATCTATAGAGACAGGATCAGTGGTTGCCTAAGGCTGGGGTGGGAACAGGATTAACTGTAAAGTTGCATTGCAGTGATGGCTGCACAACTTGGAAAATGTAGTAAAATAATTGAAATTTATATTTTTAAATATATTCTATTGGTTATGCTATTACAGTTGTAACATTCCCCCCCCCCCACCCCATTAGTCTCTTCAGCCGTGCACACCCCTCTGGCCTGCATTCCCCCCCCTTTAGTTCATGTGCATGGGTCATACACATAAGTTGTTTGGATTCTACATTTCCTCTACTATTCTTAACATCTCCCTGTCCATTTCCTACCAACCATTTACGCTACTTATTCCAGGCACCTTTTCCCTATTTCTCCCCTCTCTCCCACTGATGCCCCTTCATGTGATCTCCACTTCTGTGATTCTGTTCCTGTTCTACTTGTTTGCTTAGTTTGTTTTTGTTTTTGTTTTTGCTTTAGGTTCAGTTGTTGACAGTTGTGACTTTGTTGTCATTTTACTGTTCATAGTTTTTGATATTCTTGTTTTTCTTAGATAAGGCCCTTTAACATTTCATATGATAAAGGCTTGGTGATAATGAACTCCTTTAACTTGACCTTATCTGGGAAGCACTTCATCTGCCCTTCCATTCTGTATGATAGCTTTGCTGGATAGAGTAATCTTGGGTGTAGGTCCCTGCCTTTCAGGACTTGGAATACTTCTTTCCAGCTTCTCCTTACCTGCAAGGTTTCTTTTGAGAAATCAGCTGATAGTCTTATGGCAACTCTTTTGTAGGTAACTGTCTCCTTTTCTCTTGCTGCATTTAAGATTCTCTCCTGAGCTTTCATCTCGGGTAATGTAATATGATATGCTTTGGTGTGTGCTTCCTTGGGTCCAACTTCTTTGGGACTCTCTGAGCTTCCTGGACTTCCTGGAAGTCTATTTCCTTTGCCAGATTGGGGAAGTGCTCCTTCATTATTTTTTCAAATAATTCTTCAATTTCTTGCCCTTCCCGTTCTCCTCCTGGCACCCCTATGATCAGGATGTTGGAACATTTCAAGTTGTCCCATAGGTTCCTAAGCCTCTTCTCATTTTTTTGAATTCTTGTCTCTTCATTCTGTTCTGCTTGAATGCTTATTTCTTCCTTCTGCTCCACACTGTTGATTTGAGTGCCAGTTTCCTTCCCTTCAATGTTGGTTCACTATACATTTTCCTTTATTTCACTTTTCATAGCCTTCACTTTTTCCTCTGTTTTGCAACCATACTCAACCAATTCTGTGAGCATCCTGATTACCAGTGTTTTGAATTGTGCATCTAGTAGGTTGGCTATTTCTTTGACACTTAGTTGTAATTTTTTCTGGAGCTTTGATCTGTTCTTTCATTTGGGCCATTTTTTTTTTTTTTTTTTTTTTTTTTGTCTCAGCACACCTGTTACATAGTAAGGGATGGAGCCTTAGGTATCTGCCAGGGTGGGGCAACCTACTATGCTGCATTGTGGCACTGTCTGTGGGGGAGGGGTCAGAGAGGGAACAGTACCATTTGTTCAGCTCTCCGCTGGCTTTCAGTCACTTCTCCCACTACTCACAATCAAATTAGGCCCTTCTGGTGCTGATTCCCAGGTGGGTGGGTTTGTGTACATTCTAGGACCTTGCGGGTTTCTCCAACAAACTCTCCTGTGAGGCTAGGAGTTTTTCCTACCACCTCAACCCCCACAGGTTTTTTTCAGTCAGCGTTCCTGAGGTTTTATTTCCCCACAGTGGAACCCTGGGTTGCAGAGTCCATCTCGTTCCCCAGTTGTTCCTCCCAGTTTATCTGCACACATATGTGGGACCACGCAGTCTACCAGCCAGCACCTTGCCACAAGTCCTCTTCACCTAGGTGCCCATCTTTGTCCCTCCTACCTGTCTGGATGAATGCTTTTTCTTTAACTGCTTGGTTGTCAGAATTCATTACAGTTAGATTTTTCTGTAAGTTCCGGTTGTTTTTGTTTTTGGTCATTCTTTTGGTTGTGTGAGGAGGCACTGTGTGTCTACCTATGCCTCTATCTTGGCTGGAAGTCAAAACGTACATCTTAAGTGAGTAAATTTTTGGTATACAAATTATACTTCAATAAAGTCGTTAAAATAATTTTTCATGCTAAAGATAACTAGTATTTTAACAGCGTTGAATGCTGTAAATAGAAGCCTCCGCTTAACATAAAACATTTATCTGGATCATAAACCACCAAAATAATAACCCATTAACATAAAATCTGAGGAAATACAAAAAAGGTAGTAATATTTTTGGTTCACAAGCCTGTGTATTGAGAACAGCAACATCATATGCAGTTCTCCATTTAAAGTTTCAAAAGCAGAAAACCAAAGACTTTGACAAATGAAGATTCAAGTAGTAAAAGGGCACCAGCTAGTTGTGGTTTCATCATTCAATATCTATGGTATTGTAACTTGGTTTCTTCCTTTGCAGGATAAATTATGATCCTTAACCTGCCTACAACGTCTCAGGTGTTGTGAGGACCATGAATGTTAAATAAAAGGAATGATATTAGAATATAATAATTTTTTGACCTATTGACAAATATAAAGGTATCATTTGCATCCTTGTTTTTCCTCATTTCAAGTTGTCCGATGGAAGAAGTCAAGCTTATGGACCCATCTAAGTACAAACTAATGCTTGGTCAAACAGTCCTCACATTCTTCGTTCGTAAGAATTCTTGGAGACTGCATTCTGCCTGGTAATTGTGTTGATAGAATGCCATAGCCTTTGCTTTGAAAACAATAACATAGAGTGATATGAATGGAAATGTCAGGAGGAAGTACAATATTAGAGGTCTAATATTTGAAACAGCTAAGGTGCATGATGATGCTACTAGAAATAAGCAATAAAATGGAAAACTTCTTTTAGAAAATAAACATTAAAGTGAAGAAAAATAATATCAAATGACCTTTCAAGATAAATGAAATTTATTATATGTTTATGTTTATATATCCAAACTAAATTGCATTCTACATGTCAGAAGGTGGGGAGGCCTAATGTCTCTTAAGGTAGCAACTATTAAATAACAATAAAAAGGTCACATTAATTGAGTACTTAATTATTAAGAAGTTTGATCATGTTATATTTATTTGAATACAGAAAATGTATTTGAGTATGTACTAGGGAATATGAATGATGTTTTACCCAGATTTTCTTATTTATCCCCATTTCACTGATGAGAAAGCAAAGTCATAACACTGAGGTTACACCCAGCTTAGCTGAGCACCCAGATGGTTTGTGTCCATGCTCTGACCACTGCTCTGCCTGGTATTTAGTGTCAGCATCTTCATTGTTTATAGATTCTCTAAAAATACAGCTAAGTCATTAAGCCTCAAATGGTTTTCTAAAAAAAAAAAATTAAAATGTAGCCACTTCTTGTCAATATACTGTGTATGCTTAACAACACAAATCTTTGAGCAGCTGCATTCAATTAAAAAATTATTAACCCTGAGGAAAAATAAACACCCATACACACAAACCCATATCCATGTGTTATTCTTACCATTTCTTATGTTACTTTTGTAGTGAAGTGTATCCATGAATGAAATTCAATATTGGGTGATAAAACTGCTTATTTCCACAATAGTTCATTATTTTTGTCTTTTGGGGCAAAAGTGATCAATATAAGAGGGTAATAGCATTTCAGATTTTCTACATTAACCATATTTTGGTTACCATAGTAACTTGAAAAAAACGTAAAGTGAGATGGCTAATTCATATTCAGACTTTTGCTAAAAAGTTCAGCTTAAACAGTAAGTACATAGTATTGGCCTTGGAGAGCAGTGAACGTAAGTAGTGTTAAACATATACTATTTGAACTATCTATTTTTTCTAATGAGTCTCAGATGTTATTTGTGGCACTGATATCTGTAACACTGATGCCATCTATAACTGTAAAGTTTGAAGAACTTTGTTGAAATATCAAAATAATTACATGAATTGAGTTAATCAATAGTCAACATACAAAAATAGGCTTATTTTTTCTTACTGGGTTCCAGCCAAAATTGTGCTATATGGTACCTAAGGTCACGGTCATAAAGATGTTTATAAAGTAAGCTTTTCAGGTTGTTTTATGACTTCACTGTACTGTCTTTTAGTCTTTAATTTTATTTCATTCCCACTTTGATACGTCTAACTTGTTTTCATCTTTGACTTTTACATTTCTTTGCAGAGAATCTTATATTTTCTTAGTTAAGAATAATTCAAACTTAAGCCACATATGAAAATTCTGCCATAAAAGAAAAAGTTGACAGGAGATACTTCCAGATGGTTACAAAGGAAATTCTCTATCAATGCCCTAATGGCTGGGGAGAAATCATTCCTATATCAATCACCAATCCAATACTCAGTCCAACCTCAATCTTACAGAGCCAATAAACACTTGAATTAGATTTTTTTTAAATTTAACCTAGGCAAAGTTTGGTTGCTGCTTAATTTGCTTATAGACAGATTTAGTAGCACATGCTCAAAGAGAATAACTGAGCCAATCACCACAAGTTAACATATTCCAACATCCTTTCAATTCCACAATAAATAGCCTACAGTAGAATGATAGAAAAGTAAGCGAGAAGACTTCCATTAACTTAGGGACATGAAACAAACATATATTTTCATTTCCCCCTAAGCTCCTAATACCCAACCGAAATGACAGTAAAGGCATTAAAAGATTTATCTCAATAAGGGCCAAGAACAGGGAGCAATGAGTCTAGAACATGGGGAGCAAAGAGCAGAGCAGTGAGCAACCTGACAATAAAAAGGAAGCTGAAGTAGGCACCTACAGAAGAGGCTGCTAACAACAATGGATAAAGCCAGTTTATATTTGTACAACTCAGAAAGTTTGGGACCTAGCAACATGAGTAAGGAGTAAGGCTTGTACCATGATGGGGAATAATTAAAAGTCTATAAATAGAATTAACGCCTCAGATCCCTCCCTCTGTCTTTTCCTCAATCTCTGCAGGAAAATAGCAAAATCTAACTCTTCCGAGGATATTCTTGAGCAGAGCAAACAAACTGGAAGGGTTTAAAGATGAAAGATAGTAAAAATTTTAGAAACTAGAAAAATACGAACAAAAGAAAAATAGGGAAACTATCTAAAAGTTGAGGATCAGTTAGAAAGGTGAAGCATATGTCTAAGGAGTTTCAGAAGAAACAGAGACAATGGGGTGGGAGGGGAATCACAGAAAAAAAAAGTGTCAGAGCTATAGAACATAGGCATGGTAATGGAAACATCCTCTTAATGGCCAACACAATAAAAGAGAAAGGACTCATCCCCAAGTATATATTCATAACATTTCAGAATGTCATGGGTAGAGAGATAAGTCCAGAGAGGAAAACAAACTGGTAATGTACAAAGAGTTGAGATCAAAATAACTTCTTAGTAACAACACTGGAGGCTGGAACACAGAATTTCCTTCAAAATTCTGATGGAAACATGCTTTTTAACCTTGAACTCCACACACAAGCTATCAGTCAAGTATGTGACAAGCACAGAGACCCTTTCAGATGTGAAAAATTACTTCCAACAGACCCTATTTAAGCAGTTCTGCAAGACAAGTTTCTCAGTATCAGGGAATAAAGCAATGGGGTTCAAGATAAAAAAACAAAGGGGGTTCCAAAGACGACAGGTGCAGCAGGCTGGACTCATTCAGGAGGACAAGGGCTCTGGAAAGAGCTCCTGAAGAACACATGTAGTACAGTTTGGAATAGTGCATGAGTAGTTCAAAAAAATTTTAAATGGGCATGTAGGCTCAAAGAAAGTGAAGCAAAAAAAAACAAGAGGCATTTTAAAACAAATTTCTGTGTAAAGCAAAAAGCCAAAAAGATCCAGAAGCGTCGTAACCTGCTTGGCACAGCAGAGAAAAATAGCTATGTAGATATAATAAGTACTCTTCACCAATTTAAATATTTTGATGTAACTATTTTTGAAGTCAGGCAGTAAAAAAGAAAAGTAGGTAGAGAGATGAGAGATAAATCCTCAAACAATATAACATAAAATCAATAGAAAATATCCAATATTTATAAATCTATAAACATCAATAATGAGTATATTACTTGGAAATATGGAGATTAACAGTGGAATAAACAGTAAAAAGAGTTGAAGTTGGCTGCCTCTGTGGAAACAATCTGGGAGGTGACACGCAACTATATCTCATTATAACAACTGGAGTAATAGTTGATTTTCCACCTTTGTGTACCTATTATTTTTATTAAAATATTGTTCAACATCTTTCCCAGAGATGATCAGATATGGTACTGGAACCAAGCAGTAAGGACATAACAAGTGATTTATTTTTATAATTTACCAATTTATAAATTTGACTAGTATTTATTCATTGTATATTATCTCCTGAATATTTATGTCAAGATTTAGAATAAGCACCATACTTTCTTTTTTGTTGTTGTTTTTTAAACATATTTTATTGATAATGCTATTACAGTTGTCAAATTTATCCCCTTTATTCCTCTCCGCCATGCACACCCCCTCCCACCTGCATTCCCCTCCCCCCATCCCCCCACTTAGTTCATGTCCATGGGTCTTACACATGAGTTCTTTGGCTTCTACATTTCCTATACTATTCTTAATCTCCCCCTATCTATTTTCTAACTACAATTTATGCTACTTATTAACAGTACCTTTCCCCCATTCCCCTCCTTCCCAATGATAACCCCCATATGACCTCCATTTGTGTGATTCTGTTCCTGTTCTACTTGTTTGCTTAGCTCATATTCGTTGGTTTATTTTTTAGGTTTGATTTTTGATAGTTGTGAGTTTGTTGTCATTTTACTGTTTGTATTTTTGACCTTCTTCTTTTTCTTAGATAAATCCCTTTAACATTTCATATAATAAGGGCTCAGTGATGATAAATTCCTTGAACTTGACCTTATCTGGGAAGCACTTTATCTGCCCTTCCATTCTAAATGATAGCTTTGCTGGATTGAGCAATCTTGGATGTAGGTCCTTGACTTTCATGACTTGGAATACTTCTTTCCAGCCCCTTCTTGCCTGCAGTGTTTCTTTTGAGAAATTAACTGGTAGTCTGGGAACTCCTTTGTAGGTAACTCTCTTTTTTTTCTCTTGCTGTTTTTAAGGTTCTCTCCTTATCTTTAATCTTGAGTAATTTATCTATGATGTGTGTTGGTGTGTTCCTCCTTGGGTCCAACTTCTTTGGAATTCTCTGAGCTTCCTGGACTTCCTGGAAGTCTATTTCCTTTGCCAGATTGGGGAAGTGCTCCTTCATTATTTTTTCAAATAATTCTTCAATTTCTTGCCCTTCCCGTTCTCCTCCTGGCACCCCTATGATCAGGATGTTGGAACATTTCAAGTTGTCCCATAGGTTCCTAAGCCTCTTCTCATTTTTTTGAATTCTTGTCTCTTCATTCTGTTCTGCTTGAATGCTTATTTCTTCCTTCTGCTCCACACTGTTGATTTGAGTGCCAGTTTCCTTCCCTTCAATGTTGGTTCACTATACATTTTCCTTTATTTCACTTTTCATAGCCTTCACTTTTTCCTCTGTTTTGCAACCATACTCAACCAATTCTGTGAGCATCCTGATTACCAGTGTTTTGAATTGTGCATCTAGTAGGTTGGCTATTTCTTTGACACTTAGTTGTAATTTTTTCTGGAGCTTTGATCTGTTCTTTCATTTGGGCCATTTTTTTTTTTTTTTTTTTTGTCTCAGCACACCTGTTACATAGTAAGAGACGGAGCCTTAGGTATCTGCCAGGGTGGGGCAACCTACTATGCTGCATTGTGGCACTGTCTGTGGGGGAGGGGTCAGAAAGGAAACAGTACCATTTGTTCAGCTCTCCGCTGGCTTTCAGTCACTTCTCCCACTACTCACAATCAAATTGGGCCCTTCTGGTGCTGATTCCCAGGTGGGTGGGTTTGTGTACATTCTAGGACCCTATGTCCTCTCCAACAAACTCTCCTGGGAGAGTTTCTCCAAACCCTCCTGTTTGAAGAGTTTCTTCAAACCCCTGGGAGTTTCTCCTGCTGCCTCAACTGCTACATGCTTTTTCAGTCGAAGGTTTTGAGGTTTTATTTCCCCACAGTGGAACCCTGGGTTGTAGGGTCTGTCTCATTCCCCAATTGTTCCTCCCAGTTTATCTGCACAGGTATGCAGGACTGCCCAGTCTGCCAGCTGCCTCCTTGCCAGTTCTGCCAGGCTCACCATCTCCACCCCTCCTACTGGTCTGGATGAATGTTTCTTTAACTCCTTGGTTGTCAGACTTCTATACAGTTTGATTTTCTGTAATTTCTGGTTGTTTTTTGTTTTAAAATTTATTGTTGTCCTTCTTTAGGTTGTGCGAGGAGATGCAGTGTATCTGCCTACAACTCCATCTTGGCCGAAAGTCCCCATAATTTCTTTTTCTGCAGTCTTATCACTTCTCAACCCTTCTAAAAACACATACATACATACACACAAAAAATGGCCCAAATGAAGAACACACACACACACACAAAAAAAAAAACAGAGCTCCTTATTCCACCTGTACTTAATGCACTGGGAATATTTTATTCAACAGCTGTTTATGTTCTAGGTAATTGGAATTTATGAATAATTAAGATTGGCAAAGATCCCTGTCCTTGAGGAGCCTATATTATAATACTATTTAGGGGGGGAAAGAGAGTAATTTATTTTGTATTATTAAGGTAATATAGATATCTTCTGACTTTATCAGAGGCATGATAAAATTAGTACTTAAGGTCTGCAAGAAAAAAATTATAATTTTTAGCCATGAATCCCATGCTATATGCCTATTTTTAATATCACAGAAATAACACCACTGAGAGCTCATTATACATATGCCTGTAAGATAAATTAATATCCACAGAAATAATTAAAATAATTTTAATTTAATCAGTTTCACAGAAGAAATGTTTCATGGACTTCTAGCACATATTAAAAAATTAGTTCTCTACTAAGAACATTTTATTTTCTCCAAAATTCTTAAACTTAAAATATACGTATATTTTATAAATTGTTTCTCAAATTAGTTTCAACAATGAAAAAACATTATTATGTAAGCTATAATTAAATATTAACTTATATAAGCTCCTTTTTTCTTAATTTATGTCATTTTCATATTCTCTTTTTCTTTCAAGAAGATTAATTCTAACTTATCCACTTAGTTCTTAGAACACAGGTCATTATACTGACCCTTTTTATTCACTGTGAAGAAGCTACTGAAATTAAAACTTTCTAAGAGTCTGTCATATAGAAAGTTTTAGACCTACAAAGTAAGTGAGATTACTTATGACCATTTATTAATAAAATTTATATAACTATCAAGCTGATCTTCTTTTGTGTGTCTAAGGAAGAAAAGTACACAAAAATTGTACCACATAAAAGCAAGTATATTTTAAACATCAAATTATTATGTAATAATGATAACTAATAGCTCACATTTATTGAGGAGTCACTATACATTTGGTATTTCAATATGTTATTTTTCTTAATTTTTAGAACAGTCCTGTGAAGTATTTATTGTCCTCACTTTCAGATGGGTAAATAGAGCTCAGAGAGGTTAAATAAGAGACAGGATTTGAACTCCGCCTGTGTACAAGGCTCTAGATCTCCCTCGTATACTAGAGTGATCTCTTAGAATGACTTAAGATAAAGGAACCTCTCACAAGCCCCAGCCAGGGAGCTCGGTTGGTTAGACCATCATCCCAATACACCAAGCACCAAGGTTGTGGGTTCAGTCCCTGGTCAGGGCACATTCAAGGACAACCAAGAATGCATTAACAAGTAAAACAACAAACAAACTCTCTCTTTCTCCCTTCTTCTCTCTAAGTCAATAAATTAAAATGTTAAGAAAAAAGAACCTCTCACAAGGAGAGAAATATGTTTTTTTCCTTTCAAACCTAATTATTTATAGTAAAATTTGTTTTCCAGTGTTTTTTATAAACTCACTTGCAAATACAATTTAGAGTGATGAAAATGTTCTGGAACTAGATAAAGGTGATGTTTCTCCCACACTGTGAAAATACTAAATGTCACTTGATTGTGTACTTTAAAATGGTTATAATGGTAAAGTTTGTTACCTGTATTTTATCACAACAATTTTTTAAAGTCACTTGCCCCACAGGAAGTACATTGGAAACTTATCCCCTACATATACAGAATCTTACATTTCAAAGCTACCACTTCATTTCTAAGGCCACACATTTAAATTCTACCTTTTTGCTAGTAACTTCCAGATTTACATCTCTAGCAGAGACCTCTCTCCTCAATTCTGACCCATATATCCGGCTGCCTGGTCAACATCTCCACATGAATTTCTAACAAGCTCAAAACTTTAACACATCCAATACTAAGTTCCTAATACTCTCCACACCACTTTCTTCACAGTCAGTCCATATTACATTATGACAAATCCTCTGTTCTAGTGGCTCAGGGCAAAGCCTCAATATCACCTCTGTAGATGACCCTCCATGCAAACCTCAGTAAATCCTGATGGCTTTACCTTAAATCAAGGTTTCTCAATCTGAAACTATTGGCATTTCTGAGACCTGGTAATTCTTTGTTGTGGGGTGCTGTCCTGTGCATAGGATGTTTAGCAGCATCCCTGGCTTCTACTCACAGATTTCAGTAGCATACCCCAGTTGTGACCATCAGAAATATCTCCAGATATCACCAAGTGTCCTCCCACCCAGGGAAAAACAGTCCTGGTTGAAAGCCAAGGCCTTAAATATACATCCAAAATTCAACCCCTTTTCACCACCTTCACTGCCATGACCTTAGTGCAAGTTATAACCATTCTTCTTTATCCACGGTGTCCTCCTAATGGGTCTCTCCTTCCATCATTCTCAACTGACTGTCCACAATTCTGTTAGAATCTTACTAAAAGTTAGATTATGTCACCACTCTCTCAAAACTCTCCAGTGCCTTTCTATCTCACCCAGAGTAAAAGCCAAAATTGTATTTTGACCTGTGAGGACATACCTGATTTGGGGCCCATTCTTCTCTGGCCAAACCAATAGCCACAATCCCTATGTTCACTCTGTTCCACATGTTGGCCCTCTCTCAGGCCCTCAAACATGCCTCACATGCTCTTGCCTCAGAGCCTTCTGCCTTTGGTTCCCTCCAACTGGAATATTCTTCATCCTGATATCCCCATCAATGGCTCCCTCACTACCTTCAAGTCTCTACTCAAATTTACTTTTTCAGTGAGGCACCCAAGAGCCCACTTACTTAAAATTTCTATCTCTCACTTATCACTGTGTATTCCTCTTCCTTGCTTTATCTTTCCTTCTAGGCACTTAATACCATCTAACATGCTCTCTACTGAGCTTCTTGACTGTGTTTATTACCGTTTATGAGGACCCAGGATGTCTGTTTTATCCTCAATTTATTTCATGTGCTTGTAACAGTACTTGGCACATTGTAAGGAATCAGCAAGTATTAGTGGAATGAACAAACCTCTTAGAACCAATACTGAGAAAATTTTTAAGAGACCATTAGTTACTGTGACTTCAGAAACCATGACCTGTTCATCTCTACAAAGTATGCAGACATGAACAGTTATATTTACTTAAAACAACGAACATCACTGCCTATGTGATATTCTTGCTGACATGATCCTTCTTTCTTGTCATGAATAACAGATTGCCTGACACTAAATACAGATCAAAGGATCTTATCACAATGATGACAGACATTCAACAACCTTACCAAATCAATGACCCTACAGCCTAAGGCTCTCAAGTCTCTCCCTGAGAACTGAAATCCTTAACAATACATACATCATTCTCTTAGTATTCATCAATCCACTGTTAATCCAAATCCAGGACTCACTTAGAAATGCCTCTAATTTGGATGAGGTTGATTAACATATAACCTATTGACTCGGGGCGGGGGGGGGGACAACAATATCAAACAAACAAGCATAATATAATCAAAGACACGGAAACTGAGAACAGGCTGAAAGTCGCCAGAGGGGAGAGGGGAGGGAATTTCAGGGGAAAAGGGGAAGGATTTACAGGAACAAGTATAAAGGACACATGGACAAAAACTATGGGGGGGGGGTGGAACTGGGAGGGAGGTGGGAAGGGCTGGGGTAGTGGGTTGGGGTGAGAATAAAAGACAGAAAACTGTACAAGATCAACAATTAAAATAAAAATTTAAAAAAGAATAAAAAAGTAAAATAAAAAAACAATATCAGCAAAGAATTTAAGTGGTTGACACTACAGTCTAAAACAGAGAATGTTTTCTAAGTTTCTAAAGTAAAATATATTTAACTAGGTCTCCATGGAAATCTGTTCAATTCCAGATTACATTGGACCTGAATTGCTGGATTTGATAACACACTCCAAAAAATTCAGCAAGTTTCAATTGCAGTATAGTTATTTTTAAAAATCCAAATGAAATATAATAAACTCATCCATACACAAATTCTAAGATGTTGGGGGAGTCTTTGAAGGTGATGACCCAGAACTACTCTAGGACATATGGATCTGCAAACTGTTTATTGCTTATCTTTAAAATAATGTTGCATTTATGTCGGTATTATTTATAATAGCAAAACACTAAAAAACACCAAAGTTGCAAGCAGTAGGGAAAAAAGATAAAGCAAGAGAGTGCTGGATAAATAAATTGTTGAATAAATACAAATACAAAAAAAAAAACATGTAATCATTAAAAGAAGAAATTGATCCACATGAACTAATAAGTAATATTCACCAAAGCATTATTATATGATAAAAAGCAAACTGCAGAAAAGGATGCAGAGCATGACTTTAATTGTATGAAGAAAAGTGTGTGTGTGTGTGTGTGTATGCACATATATTGCACATATATGTAGGTATGAATTTGGAATTTCTACATCCACATTCCCCACCATTCTCCACCATGCCCCCTGCCCAGGAGGCTGTCTGTTTAGACACCTCAATGAGCTCCCTTGCAGCGTGGCTTCTGGTATGATGAAGTCAATAGGAACCCTGTCAGGAGGTGTCAAGTACAAGCGTTGTTCATTCCCCTGGCCCCCCACCCTACTTTTACTACAAGCTAGTTATACCCCTCTAAAGGTCACAGTGTTTGTCCGGCAACGTCTCCTTCAAGTTTTCCCCCAAATTCTAGAAACCACTTCCTTTCCTTGCCTCTGTAGACCCAGAAATCATAAAGATTAATACTAGCCCATGGGCACTCCACAATTCTTTATAGCTGTTCTTCAACCCTGCTCATACTTTCCCACTGTTGTAAACAATGTTTATTAAACTCTTCTCATTTACCTACTTTGCGGGTGCAATTTATTTCTTAGCTAAACCCTAATTAATGACAATAATAATAATATTTGTGTGTGTGCTTTGTGTGATTTATATACACAATTTGGTCTGAACTTTTGTTTTTAATTTTCTAAGGTACATAAAGGAGGGAAAGAAGTAAGGAATACCAGGAAAAGTGAGAGTGATGACATCAATGTTCATTTTGAATAATGCGTCTGATGGGAAGTACTGTCACTCTGAAGGTTCAGTTTGACAGCTATCAAGGTAGTCATCCACTGTAGAGTATGAGAAAAGGTTTGTAACACCTTGTTTCATGACCTACTTTTAGAAAAGCAGACTTACTTTTAAAATTTTGTTCAAAATAAGCCCATTTCCTTAAAACATCTCCTTTGTCAACTAACGGTACTTGGCACCTGTTCATTCCCAATAGGAATCCCAAATTTGGCATACAGTCAAGTAGGAAACTTTATTCAATGCAAAACAACTCAACAATGGTACAGGATGGCTGTAGAACAGCCAGGTTCTGTGCTGGTCTGCTATTCACTGAGCTGGCCTGCTCCTGTCTGTGACGGTCTGCTTTGCTCTGCTCTGGTGAGACATCTTAGGTGTTTCAGCTAAGCCAGGGAAATGCAGTTTCTATTCTCCCATGGCAAGGGAAAGTGCACTCGTGAAGTCAGAGGAAAGCAGGCTTACATGGACAGGAAACTTCAAACCTGGTCCATGATTGTTCCATCCTCATGCAAACTGAGGACTCCAAATCTTCACAATTTGATTAGTCCAAAGGGACTGCCCTGATAGGTCAGAACAGCCAACTCTGATTGGCCAGAGCTGCACAGTTCCACTTGGATGGGGAAAGCCTCAGTCCTATTGGTTCAAATAGGATTCCAGGAACCCCTTTATAAGGTCTGGCTCAGATGGCAGAAACACAGTGCAGGAAGATAGTTCAGTGCAAAGACAGGCAGTTCAGTACAGAGGCAGCCAGTTCAGTGCAGTAGCAAGCAGAGCAGCATCAACTTCTCTCCATGAAGTGCAGTTTGCAAGAGAGGGCCCTGTGCAGAAATGGCTGCTAGGCTGTTTTATAAAAAAATTTGAGCTGAGTTAGCAACCAGAAGTCCTTCTTAGTAGGTGTCTTTTTGTCTCAGGGTTCATACCTTCGTGTTTCAGATTTGCTACTTTCCATTTTAATTGCACTTTTTTGAATACTTCAGACAAGAGTTCAGTCATATAAATGTGCTTATTTAAATTTAATAAAATATTTAGTCTTTTGTGATTAAAATAAAATAGCCCAATTTATAGAAATGCAATATTGACTTTTAGAACTATTTCCACAGCTTCCTAAAACTACCATGGTAAAAAATGCAAATTACTAATGTGATAATATAGCCCACAATTAAATTAACTTATAGTGGCTTTAATGCAATTAAATTTCCTCCAGACTGTATCTCTAATGGTGCTGGGTTTTTTACTTAATATACTTTAAAGCATAATTTACTTTCATTTTTGCAAAGTCATTTAAATATTATAAATATCTCCTTTATACATATTCTCATGATGACACAATACATTTGCAGTCTATATAATTTACAGATGATGAGACTAAAATGAAAACTCTTTGAGGATCATACATCTTCCACAACATCACGTTTTCCCATTCCAAGATATTAAGTATATAAGTTATCTGTATTTGCAAGAATGGACTGTTGAAACAGTAATAAATTTTTTAAATGATCTAATTGTAGAACTTTGAGAAAATTAAAATCTAGAGCAAAGAAAAACATCAGTGATACAAAGAGCCAAGATATCTGGGCTTCATAATTTAAGTTTATAAATTATTAGCCTTTGAAATTAAATTCAACAGATCTTTTCTACAGCCAAATTAAGGAAACATTTAGAGAAGGACATAAGTTATATAAAACTCAATTCAACTTATTAATATAATTACATACAAAACACATTAAGATGACTTTATAGTCACAACTAATGAGCCAAGTTTTTAGAATAATTTTTCATGCCCTCAAACCTAGATATACAGGTTTACTAGAAAGCATTCAATAATAAATAGCTAACTAGTTTGTACCCTAAAACACAGGTGGCAAACACAAGGCCAGCAGGCTGAATCCAGCCTTCCACCTTGTTTTATCTGGCCCGGCACCTTCTTTCTACCCAGCAGCAGTACAGAGCTCTCGCTTAAATGTTAAGGAGTAGTTACATTCATACAGTCCTAAAATTATATTCCGTCCTTTGAAGGCAACCACGAGGCTGGTATGGCCCCCGATGAAAATTAGTTTGACACCCTGTCCTAAAAGAAAGAGACATGTGGAACCGGTCCATATCATTCTCAGCAGGGGATATCAGATAAATTCAGATGTCGTTTTTACTATAAGTGTGCTGCACAGTGGTGATATAGTTGACAAAGGAAAAGCAGATGTAACTATGGAAATCATATCTTTAATTGATAACAACATGAAAATTCAGAAGGATAACAAGCATCATGGATGGAGACAACAATTGTGCAGTAATAAAAATCAAATATAAGTTTTATTACAATGAAGAAGAATCTATTTTTCCTCTCTGGATATTTCCCACTACTCCACAAATAAGAACAGGCATGGAAAGAATATTCTTCTCATTAATGAAAATGGGACAAAGGAAGAGCCAGGACATTCCTACCTGGTTTCCAGATGAAATGATTATCTTTTTTGCCTTCCAAATGAGCTGCATGAGACAGCAAGAGAGAAAGGAATACAAATAGCTTCCTCATCTTCCTCCATACCCAGCAAGTGACAGCCAAATTGCCCGTTGGAAACATTCTTCAGATCTTCAGCCTCTTGATTTGCTTATTCCTAAAAGAAAAAAGAAAATCAGATAAGTTTCTTCTATACATAAATTATAAAAATTCACTTTGACTGCTGGAACTTTTATCATAATGGCATTACAAATTTTCCATTATCAAAAGGGAGTACATATAATACAATTGCCATGTTTTCAATCTTTACCCAAGGAAGGCATCGTCAATTCTAGAAACTCCACAATCCCTCATTCCATTTACTATGGTTTTTAAAAGGAGGGTTGGCAGATACCTGGTAGGTTCCACCTTCTATCCAGCCAAACTCCTTGAGGAGCTCATGATTTGGGGAGGATACACATACACAACAAAGTCTAAAATAGGGTGAGGACTGATCTAACAGTAGCATTAAGAAAGTGAGATGGAAAAATTGACAAAGAGGCAATAAAAAGGGAAATCTCACACAAAATATTTGAAAAAAGACTTACAAAAATATAAGGGCTTAAAGGTGCCAGGAAGGTCATTTCTTGCCAAAAAAAAAAAACAAGGTCCTGAAATGCATTTTGTGTTTGAAAACTGGCGAGTGGTCTGATGGCTGCTACGAAAGACACAAAAGGTGAGGGAGGAATGGATGGAGGTGAGATTTAGAACATTGGCTAGGGAGCAAATTATAAAGTGCCTTGAATGTTATGTGAGGAATATGGCTTCATTCTGCAAATAGCAATGAGAATTATAGGAGAGAAAATGACTTTTAAATAACTGATATCAGTGTACATAGTGAATTATTGGAGGATGATACCAGTGAACTTCAGGCCAGCTAGAGAACTAGTGAACTAATCTAGGCAAGTATTGATGAATCGGAAGAAATTTGAAAGGTAGTGCTGAGGCTGGATTACACAGATTTGGATGGGATATGAGAAAGGGAAGATAAAAAAAAACAGCATGACTGGATCCATGGGACCACTTTACCAATGATGAGAAACAAGATGAGGGCAAGTTTGAAAAGACACAAAACTTCCCTTAGAAATTATTAAGTATGATGTGCTTATAACATATCCAAGTAGAGCTTTTCAAATGATAATAAGAAAATTCTACCTGAGTTAGGAGATCTAAAATAACTTGCCATGACACATGTATTAGAAAAAAATACATCAAAAGACATAAGTAAAAAGGAATAAAATCATTGAACCATAAAACAATATCAAGGGTAGAATTTATTACCCCTGAGTACTTAGCCACAGACATGCTAAAAGTGGGGTGACTGTGGGCTTCCTAGTGACCAAAGAAAAAAAGTAGCTACTATAATAGCCATAATGTATGTAAGAGTAAATTATATATTCTTTTTTATTATTATTGTTTTACAATATCCATAACCTTGCTTGAAAGTGCTGATGGACTATACCCCAAGAGTCCTCATAAATACAGATGATGTTCACTAATAAAACAGATAAGGGAAATCTGTGTACAGTGGACTCTCAGGGCACTCCTAGAACACTCCAAGGGCACAGTGGCAAAATACAAATCAGTAAAAATGAATCTACAAGGAGTCAAGCAATGAAGTTCAAGTATACAGCTCTCAGATGGCCTGCCTTGAGGTGGAGATGAAGGCAATACTTGGAAAAGCAACCAAAGCTTTTCTTCACACTTCTGCATTGCATACCAATATTGAGAAGTATAAAAGTGGAGTGCTCTAGTAGAAATAAAATAGGGCTCTTGTGCTTGACTCTTTGTACGCAAGGGCCTGTTCGAATATTTCAGGAAACCTTTGGGACACTACTGGACACAATCCAAAAACCTCTGGCCTAGAGAACTTAACTGGTCACATTTCCTTGCAGCAAACATGCAAGACTATGGTTTACTACAACTACGGTTTTACTGAAGGTTGGGCAACATGGATATTCATTATAGTTTATTCCAAGGCTACTGTTAGCTCATATGGTATTTTTGTATGAATCAGAAAAAGTGAAAACCTTTATAAATTAGTATATTATTACACAACCTGATTTGTTCTGGCTATGAGATCTTGTCCAGAGCCCAATGGACAGCAACCTCACCAGTGTGCACACACAGAGCCAGTTCACCCCGCTTGCACACATGAAGACTTACAGACATGCATAAGACCACCAGGAAGCATACTCTGTACTCTCCCTCTTACTTTCTAGGTGAAGAAACAATCTCACATTCACAGTTGGAGCTGTGAGGAGCTAGAAAAGTGCCTTGGAGACACCTGGAGTGGTTTGAGAATGTAGTGCAGCCACAGCACATGTGTTGACCTGTTGGTGCCCGTTCTGCTGAATGTACAAGGCCATGGGGGTCATTATGGATTTATGTAGGAAGGGGCTCTCCTTTCCACCTAGAAGCCCTGGAATCTCAGTTCCCATGCAAGCTCTCCCATGCAAGTTAGCATCTGTGTACCATGTGACTTGTGCCCCCTTAGAGATCTTTGTATATATATACACGCGCACAACCTAGACTGTGGGTATCTTATGTTGCTGATATCAAATCCACTTCCTTAAAGAAGCAACACAACAAATGCTTTAGAAATTACATCATGATATTTTCAAGTCTGCCTAAGTCTTTCATCTCGATGAATAGTAACTCCACTTTGGCTGGAAGGTGAACTAAAGCCAGGCCATTATTTTCCTCAAAAACCAACATAGGATTTTCTCCAGGCAAGTGCACATGCACACGTACATGCACACACAGGTAAGTTAATTCAATATAGATTTGATAAAAGCCTGTAGTCTGGACATTTTTAGCAGACACCACTTGGGCAGCTGAAAAACTATAAATACTATCTCCATAAAACTATATGACATTCTAGTGAATCCTACAAAACAAATTAGATAAAAAATATACTCCTGGGAAAACAGATGAACCGACCTTCTGTATAACGATGGATTTAAGTCACTGCAGTATTAGAGAAGTTTTGGTGAAAGTGATGATTTGTGTTTTAGGATAGTTAATTCTAAGCTATAATAATTATTAATAGAGTAATTAGCTAGCAGGATCAGCTCTTTGTGAGGCCACTTCTTCTATCACAGAAAATTCCAAGGTATAGGAGATGACTCTGTCCACTCTTACTAGTGGGAGACATACATCAAGCACATATAAAAATGTATTCAAATCATTAAAATGTAAACTAAAAATAAGGTAGACCAAAAGTATATTTGCTATGTTCTAAATAGCTATAGGTGGGAAGCCAAAAAGAGCTATAAAAGAATTAGGAATTCCAGTGAGACTGCATGTGAGCTGGAAGATTAGCCAAGAATATATATATAAATGCTTTGAATTTTGCATCAATCTTTGAATTTTAACTGCAAATAAACACATTAAAAATACCTGAACATAGGCTGCTATGAATGCCAGTCTCTTCACAGGTTTCCTCACTGGTCCAGAGCCATGTACGGACTCTGCCAAAGGACCCAATGTCTTTATGGTTCCTTTTCTGTTCGCTTAAGCCAGGAACCATGACTCCATGGTAGATCCCCGTGCAGGTGTTTGGAAAGCTTGCCAGACGCCTACAGCCACCATACCTCTCTGCTGTCAGTGACTAGCAAGGACAGTGCCAGTAGAAACCCAACACTGATTTTAACAAAAATTTTTAAAAGACACCCTGAAATACAATCTTAGAGAATGAACAACAAAAACATCTTTATTTGGGATGCCACAGTGATCCTATTCCTAAAAACACTCACACATTTCAGTGTCTGTACTACTCATAACCCTATACCTCATTAACTCCTTTTCCCAAGAAGCTTGAGAATGGAGGATGGGAAACCAGGCTTGAAGATGCTTCCTCCATTTCCCATGCTGCATGGTTCACACACATAAGTAAAATGAGAATCTCTGCTGACTTGATGGAAAGTACAGGATGGAAGCTGAACACAAGCTCGTCTTATTTCACTAAACTGTATTACCTCTCTTTCCTCCAAATGCCTGAAACTCAGTAAATTATTCCTTGGAAGACACTGAGAGTCATTCTTCCACCCATTACTTGAAAAGGCACATAAGAGTTAACAACAAACAAAATGAGAGGAAACAAGAAACAATTAGATCCCTCTCCTTTGTATAACACAAAAGTTAAAAAATGTAACTATGGCAAAAATATATATTATGCAAGAAATATGTGCTATCTACAATGGCATGAATAATTTATATCACGAAGGTCACTGAATTTTCAAATCAACTTATTTACCATATATCTTAGCATCTAAAATGTATTTGCAAGGTTAGCTCTAAACTGATGAATACTAATGGAAATGAAAAATACAGTTTCTCCTCTTAGCCTCAGTTTTCTAATCATTTAAAGACCATTCAAATTATGAAAAATGTATCTTAAACTTCATATGCATTTCATTTTACCTTAAACGTATTCTTGTGGCTTTAGTCCTTGAATATTTAAAAAGCATAAAACTTAAAATAATAATATAAAATAAAATAAAAACAGTTTCAATTTGCGTTCAGCCTAATGGAACAGCAATAAGTGGGAGAAAAGCAAACTTGACCATCCCTATCCCCATAGTGCCACCTCATGGCAACTGTGCAGAGAAGATAGTTCAATGAAGACGGCTGAGTGATGGGCTGGGATGAGGACACACATTGTCCACACCAACTCAGCTGCTGGGATGAAGACTCCAAGTAGTTGCCAATGCAAGTGATTGTTAACCAAATAATCACTGGAGAAAGCACAGAAGCATTTGCTCTTTCTCAGCTATCTGCCTAATTTCTGATTGCTATGTTGTACATTTAACTTCATTTTTCATGATCCTTTAATATACAAAATATTGACTTACATACTTCATTTAACTCTACCCAAAGCCCCATTAAGCAGTTATTCCTATTTTCTCCCATTTTAGAGATGGGGAAACTAAGGCATGGAAAGTTAAATGACAAGTCCAAGGTCACAGAGACAGTGAATTGTTTGCAAGTCATCTCAGTGGTTTTTTCCTGAAATGGGAGAGACTAACATTGTAACCCATTATCAATACAAGAAATTTTTCCTAACTCTGAAGATGTAGATCCTTTATTATCCCATGTTTCTCAGAAGCTTTTGCAAGGCAATTTATATATCATTTCATTTAATCCTTATATATTACTATGAGCGATTATTCCTATTTTTCAGATGTAAAAGAGACTGATCATAAGAATGTTAAATAATTATTCCAAGATCTCCTCCACCAGAAAACATCAAAGCTAGATTAGCAAAGCTAATCTGTTTGCTGCATCACATATGGTGACCCTAGCAGGTCACCTGGCCTCAGAGCCCCCGGGGGCTCAACTACAGCATGAGGGCAGTGATCCCATAACCCTTAGTGGGTAAGGATGGAATAAAGTAATGGATAGAAAGTACTTAGATGACTGTCAGCCAGAGAGTGAGCACTCGCTAAAGGGTTACCATTGTTACTACTGCCATTATTCTCTCAAAATTCAGAAAACCTTTTCTTCAACAACATTTAAGCCATAGTTTGAGTGCAAACCTCCCCTGAAGAAGAGGAATGAGAGATGATTTCTTTTCAACTGCCCAACTTTGTAAACTTGTGCCTTATTTCTGAAAAGCTAAAAGCACTCTGTACCAAGAGCCCCATTAAAGATTCACACTGACCCTGTGAGGGAGAAAACAGGTATTATCATCTCTATTTTATGAGAGATTTACCTCTGGCCTCACAATGACATGATGTTCAATAACTTCCTCAAGACTTTTTTAACCACCAACCTCTTCCTCCATGCACCACACTCTGCAGAATCCTAAATTACATCAATTCAAGCATGGGATACCTGCAAGCATACCATAAAAATACACAACCTTGTGGTTTGGGGTTACTGTATTAATAATTGCAATAGGTTTGCTTCATGTCATGAGGCCACAGAAAATTTTGCACAAAGTCCACACAGATGTTTGACATACTCTGAACAAAATTTGCCATAGGACACAAAAGACAGAAACAGAGCTTGAAACAGTCTTGACAGTTGGGCAAAACCTTTAAGACTACAGCTGTGGCAGACATTGCTGTATTCTCCCTTTCTTCTAGAACTACAACTTCTTCAGAATGTCTGCGTACCCTAATTAAATATATAAATACCTACTTCACATATATATGACATGTCCAGATTTCTTTGCACCTAGGGTGGCCACATGACAGTTCCCACCAATGATTTGCAGTGTGTCAGGTGTCAAGAGGATGAGGTTGGGGGAATGCCTTCCCTTCTCCAAATGAAATATAAAATGCCAAAGGAGAAAGTATGAAAGTGTCATTCTTTGCCATTGCCTCCTTTCCCATTATCTCTGCCTGGAAAGCAGATAAACTGCCTGGAGATACAACAGCCACCTTGAGAGCATGAGGATGCTGAAGCAGGGGTGGGGAAGAAGCCTGAGGCTCCAGGTCGTTACGGAGCTTCAGCAACTGCCCTAGATTGCCCACCTCTGAACTCTCTGCTTTGTGAGAAAAATAAATGTCTTGTTTTAAGCCACTGTTCTGTGCTCTCTTTTACATGAGCTGAAAACAACTATGACTCCTTCAGTATCCATATCCCTAGATGTAACTTTTTTGAGTGAGTGCACCTCTACACAGCTTCTCCCATGTTTCAAGCAGCATTCTGAAACTTTCTACAAACCTGAGTGTGGATGTCCTTATTTCTAAGTAGGTGAGGTTGGTTTATTCCCTATACTTGCTGGATTCAAAGAAAAGTAACATGTCTGTTGTCATTTTTATAAGTGGCACTGCAGTAGAGAACGGAAGCTGTCTCAAATCCCCATTGAAAATAAATCCATTTATACAGACCTAGTCTAAAATAAGAATATATTTATGTAGCCATATCTATGCAGTTGTCAAGACCTCCCTAGTTCTGAAGTTATGGATATACTATTATAATTTTAGAACTACCTCATTATCACCTCATGGAAAATCTTATTACCTCATGGAATCATGTCCTCATTACCCCTTAGCATTCCTGGTTGGTGCAAAAATCCTCCACTCCCTCTGTCTTAAACAGTTTTCTTTCACTTGAGACAAGATCACCAAGCTTTTACTTCTCACCAGGCACTTCTCAGCCTCCTTTCCTAGTATTTTCTCTCATTCTGACCTCTAAATTCATCTCTCTGACTCTATCCTTAGCCTCCTTTTCTTCTTTCACTTTGTATACTTTCCCAGTGGCTGTGTTTGGAGAGTTCCCCAGCTTTAAATACCATGCCTCATAATTCCCACTTCTCCATATCCTTTCTCACATCTCTAGTCCTGGCTTGTTTCTGAACTTGTACACCCAACTTAGCACTGAACATCTATCTCCACATGGGTGTCTGATAGGTAACTCACATGTAGCATGCGTTACAGAGCTCACAGCTTCCCTGTGTAGCCTGCAGCCCCTTTCTTCCCTCAACGTACCTGTCTCAATAATGGCACCACACTTTAACAGACCAAGAACCCAGGAGTTGTCCTGAAATCCTTGTTTTCACATCTGAAAACCATCCATGAGCAAACATACTTGGCAACACCTTCACAATCTATGAGTACCAAAGCATTTTCCATATTTTTTGCTACTACCTTCCTAGTGCAATCTATCATCATTTCTCCCCTGAGCTACTGCATCAGCCTAATTGGCTTTTCTGCTTTTGTTCATAGTTGCCTTTTATGTATTCTTTATAGAAAAATCCAGAGTAATCTTTTAAAAAGAAAACTGCACTTCCCTCCTTAAAAATCATCTCATGGCTTTCCATTACAGAATAAAATCTAAAGACTTTCCAGGTTGGGCTTTTGCTTCCTGTCCTTCTTTCTAGTCTCCATTCATTCATCTAGCCTAGACACACTGGTCTTTCTCTTGTCCTTCAAGGATGCACCTTCTCAAGGTCCTTGTACTACTTTTCTTTAGGTATGCACATGGCTTGCTTCCTCACTTAATTATTCTCAAAGGCCTTCCCCAACCACAAGCTGTTCATCACATTTGCAATCACTCTATCCTCTTAACATTTATTTGTTGTTTGTTCTTAACACTTAGAAAAGATCAATACCTGACAATCTAGTATATATTGGTTTATTTGTTTTTTTTTTTTTTTTTTCATCTCAAGTACAGTATTATAGGCATACTTTACCTTGGTGGTCACTGTTATATGCCCAATGCCTCATACATTGCCTGGAAATCAGTAGATAGTCAATAAAAATTTACTAAATGAATAAATAGATTATGGAATCTATACTTGTAGCTGTTTTTCTAGTTAAGTTTTCTTGACTTTGTACCATAAATTTGATCAAGTTTCTTTAGCATACAATGAGAGACAGATGATTAGAAAAGCCCATATACCTGAAAAACTAGACTGCTTTGAAATATATTAAAAATGATGTTGAAAATTCTAACATTTGGAACATATATAAAATATTCAAACACACAGGTATGGGGTCTTATCCAACACACAGAACTCAACTAAAAGTGCTAACTCTGTTTTTTAATGACTCATATTTCCATATTTTTAAAGGTTTTTTCATTTACTTTTTTATTTTATTTTTTCCAACCAGCCTTTTTTAAATTAAATTTATTGGGATGACTTGATTTATAAGATTACATAGGTTTCCAGTATAAATTTGCATGATACATGACGTGTATATTGCTGTGTGCCCCCACCCAAAGTCAAATCGCCTTCTGTCACCACACATTTGGCTCCCTTTACCCTTCACTATCCCCACTCCCCTTCCCTCTGGTAACCACCATACTGTTGTCTGTGTCTATGAGTTTTAGTTTTATAATCCACATATGAGTGAAATTATATGGTTCTTAGCTTTTTCTGTCTGATTTACTTTGCTTAACATAATATTCTCAAGATACATCTATGTTGTGACAAATGGTAGTATATCATCTTTTTCTCAGGGCTGAGTAATATTCCATTATATATATGTACTGTATCTTCTTTATCCAGTCATCTTTCAAAGGACACTTCAGTTGTTTCCACATCTTGGCCACCATGAATAACGCTGCAGTGAACATAGGGGTGCATATACCTTTGTGAATAAATGTTTTCAAGATTTTTGGGTACATAACCCAGAAGAGGGATTGCTGGATCATATGGTAACTCTATTCTTAATTTTTTGAGGAGCTTCCATACTGTTTTCCACAGTGGCTATACCAGTTTACATTCCCACCAGCAGTGAATGAGAGTTCCTTTTTCTCCACAACCTCTCCAATACTTTTTATTTCTTGTTTTGTTGATCACAGCTATTCTAACAGGTGTGAGGTAGTATCTCATTGTAGTTTGGATTCACATTCCCCTAACAGCTAATGAAATTGAACATATTTTCATACAACTGTGGGCCATTTGTATGTCTTCTTGAGAGAGGTGTCTGTTCAGGTCCTCTGCCCATGTTTTAATTAGATTTGTTAGTTTGGTGTTGAGTTGTATGAGTTTTTTATATATTTTGGATATCAACCTGTTTTCAGAGCCATTGTTTGCAAATATCATCTCTCATTTGGTTGATGCCTTCTTATTTTGTTGGCAGTTTATTTTGTTATGCAGAAAATTTCAGTTTTGTATAGTCCTACTCATTTATTTTTGCCTTTACTTCCCTTGCCTTTGAGGTCAAATTCATAAAATCTTCTCTAAGGCTAAAGTCCATAAATTTAGTACCTATGTTTTCTTCTGGGTAATTTATTGTTTCAGATCTTGTATTTAGGTCTTTGATACATTTTGAATTAATTTTTGTACATGGGGACAAACTGCAGTCTAGTTTCATTCTTTTGCATGTGGCTTTCCAATTTTCCCAGCACCATTTATTAAAGAGGCTTTCTTTTCTCCATTGTGTGTTTTTGGCTCCTCTGTCAAAAATTATTTGCCCATAGGCCTGACTGGTGTGACTCAGTTGTTTGAGCATCATCCCACAAAACAAAAAGTGCATGGTTTGATTCCCAGTTTGGGCACATGCCTAGGTTTTGGGTTCAGCCTGGTTGGGGTATGAATGAGAAACAATCAATTAGTGTTTCTCTTACACATTGATGTTTCTCTCCCTCTCCTTTTTTACTTCCTTCCACTCTCCCCAAAAATAAATAAATACATATATACACAAATAAAATCTTTAAAAAAATTATTTGTTCAATTGTTCTGTGTGTCTGTTTTTCTACCAATACTATGCTGTTTTGATTATTGTAGCTCTCTCATATAATTTAAATCAGATAGTGTGATATCTCCAGCTTCATTCTTTTTTTTTTTTTTCCAGAATTACTTTGGCTCTTCTGGGTCTTTTGTGGTTCCATACAAATCCGATGATTTTTTGCTTTATTTCTCTAAAAAGATAACATTGGAATTTTTATGGAGATTGCATTAAATCTATACATTGCTTTGGGCAGTATGGACATTTTATCTGTGTTGTTTCTTCCAATCTATGAACATGGAATATCAATTTCATTGGGTCTTTTTCATCTGTCTTAACAATGCTTGTAAGTTTAGTATGTAGGTCCTTCACATCCTTTGTTAAGCTTATTCCTAAGTGTTGTATTCTTTTTGTTTCACACCAAAAGGAATTACTTTTTCATTTCTTTTTCTGAAATTTCACTGTTACCATATAGGAATGTAGTGGATTTTTGTACATTGATTTTGTATCCTGCAAATTTACTGCATTTCTTATTGTTTCTAATAATTTTTGGTGGAGTCTTTAGGGTTTTCTGTATATAGGGTGGGACAAAAGTAAGTTTATAGTTGTTCATATTGAAAATAATACAATAATTCATAAATACACAAGAATAAACACTGTGTTTTGAGTACACACAACTGTAAACCTACTTTTGCCCCCCTTGTATAGAATCATGTCATCTGCAGAAAGTGACACATTTACTTTTTCATTCCCAATTTTGATGCCTTGTATTTCTTTTTCTTGCCTGACTGCTCTGGCTAGAACTTCCACAACCATGGTAAGTAAGAGTGGTGAGAGTGGACATTCTTGACTTGTTCCTGCTCTAAGAGGAAAAGCTTTTAGTTTTGCACCATTGAGTATGATATTAGCTGAGGGTTTGTCATATATGGCCTCTATTATGTTTAGGTACTTTTCTTCTAAACCCATTTTACTGTGTGTTTTACTCACAAATGATATTGTATCTTATCAAATGCTTTTTTGCACCCAGTCTAAGATCATATTTTTATCCTTTGTTTGGTTAATGTGGTGTAGTACATTGATAGATTTGTCTATGTTGAACCATCCTTGTGCCTTTGGAATGAATCCCACTTGATCGTGATGTAGTATTTTTTTTAATGTATTGTTCTATTTGATTTGCTAGTATTTTGTTTAGGATTTTTATGCCTGTATGCATCTGATATAGTGGTCTATAGTTTTCTTTTTTGTGTGTTTTTCTTGCCAGGTTTTGGTATCAGGGTTTTCTTGGCTTCATAATATATATTAGGAAGAATTGCCTCTTCTTCAATTTTTTGGGAGAGTTTGGGAAGAATAGATATCAAATCTTCTTTGAATGCTTATGACAGAATTCACTAGTAAAGCTACCTGATCCTAGTCTTTCATTTACTTTTTTTTTTTTAAGATTTTTTTTTCCTTTTTTAGATTTTATTTATTTATCTTTAGAGGGGAAGGGAAGGAGAGAAGGAGAGAAACATCAATGTGCGGTTGCCTCTTGTATGTCCCCTGACGGGAACTGGCCTGGCAACCCAGGCATGTGCCCTGACTGGGAATCGAACCGGGATTCTTCGGTTCGCAGGCCCGCGCTCAATCCACTGAGCTACACCAGCCAGGGCCATTTACTTTTTTTAAAACACAAAATAGCTTCCAAACATAAAGTTTTTGATTCTTATGGGAAAAAAATTATGAAATGAAAAAAAAAATTTACCTCTAAGGACTGGCTTCTAAAATGTATAATTTCCTACTTTTTATTTTAGGACATCCCCTGCATTATCATTCAACTACCATTACTACTGAATGCTAATATGCTTCAATAAGAGATGTTGTAAAGATACTAATCTCAGTATTTAAAGCAAAAAGAAAATTGCTAATTAAAACACAAATTTGTCATTTTAACTTTTTTAGGTTAGAGTCAAATGGAAATTATTTAAATTGAGAACAGCAACAGGTTATCTCTCAAATAACATTTAAGATAATTTTTGCAGAGGCCAATGATAAACCTTATAATGTTAAAAGTTTCTTTTGGTTTGAGTTTCTGAATTCCCTCCTCTATGCTCAGTAAACTTAATTTAATAGTTGCCAAACCCTAAAAATCATTTTGGTGATGGCAAATAGCTGAAAAATTCCTGTTACTTTATAAATAAATTACAAACATACCACTCTATCATTCTCCAAAAAACAGAAGAACAGAAAAAGTTACATGTTTTCTACACTTTTAAATCCACAAGTGAAGGACTATTTTTTTACAAAGTAGGGGAAAATGAGAGTTAAATAGTTTAATGGAAATAATATGAAAAAACATAAGGTAGTCACTGGAGGAAAAAAATGAAATCTTTATAATCTGTTTGGAGGAGCTTAGTTAATCATAGAAAGAAAATGCATTCAATTTGAAATCATTGAATTTTAGAAAGTAATAAAGTCAGTACAATTATTTCTGTAGATATTCTAAGAAATAAAATAGGTACATTATATTAGTCTATAGTCCATTCTTCTTAAAGTTGTAGGAAAGAACTTGATAATCTCTTTTAACCAAATTTTACAAATAAATATTTATTTATAAAGTTGTATATATGCAAATATATAACAAAATATATCTGTATTTACATAGATATATATATCTATATAAATGAAGAAAGAGAGTGGTTTTTTGTAGGCTTACACATACTAGTTATTCTAAAAAGCTTTATGAGAATTTGGTATACCTAGAATGTGTGAACAAGATAACATCCCCTTCTCAAGCTGTTGACCTTTGAAATTAAAAAATATTTAATTACTCATTAATATTTTCTGCAATGTAAGATTATAAATATTTAGTGTCAACAAAATTATCCAGATAAATTGTAAATATAGCTTTGTGTTCTCTTGATTAATTATGCATCTACTGTTGCAAAGGAACTTATTGAAAAATGTGTCCACAGTTGACATAAAAATAATAGCATGTTTATAAACCTATAAAAATTTCTAGCAATCTCTTCCATTATCTTTTATAAGTTTTCATTTATTGTGGTTTGGCATTGACCAATAATAATTTGCTCATTAGATTCAGGAGATCTGAAAGAATTTACTTTAATCCTGTCTCATCTCATTCTTCCCAAAAGAGAACACTCCAAATTTAATTGAAATGCAAAAGGTGTTTTTAGATCTTTTATTGCATAAACCACAAGGAAATTTGAAAGAACATTCTTGACCAACATAAAACAGGTATTATTTCTACTAAGCATCTCTAAGGGTATTTCTTTCTTTTGTTTTCTTAGTGTTCTCTAGATGTTTTAAGTAGATCAACAAAGCCTGAAGGCACTTGTCTTGAATTTTATTTACCATTTCCTACCTTAAAAAAAATGCAACACACTCACTTAATGTTATCTATTTCTAATTTCACAGAAACAGACAGAAATTGGTGATATCAAACAAAAAGCCACTCTTCATCTTCATACTACCCTATCAGTGCATATACATATGTGTACACAAAAAAGCTTCAAAATAATAAAATGATCAAAGCACAAAACCAAATTTTTCAAAGAATCATTTCTTTCAGAGAAATAAGACAAGTTCACTGGGCCCTCTGGCAATTTGCTACTGGAAATTTTACTTTAGAATTTTAATTACAAACTTAGGTAGGCGGATTATAATGAAAGATATCTCTAACAAGGGAGCCCAAACAGATGCATCATGAATGCATTAAAGAAAACACCAGAGAGAGGACTTTCCATCAGCAGAAAGATTTTAATTAAATAGCATTGGGATGGATCCCTTCTGCAAAATGATATTGCTATTACCCATAGTTCTCTAAACCTATTTACTGTAGAATATATTCTTTAAAACCATTTCCACTCTATAAAGTGTGCCTAAGCCTGTCAATTTCTGTTATAAGAGTAGAGAAAACTGTGGGTATGGAAGAAGGAAAAGGTCTATTGGTGAAGGGTGGGAATGAAAAAACATTTCTTTATTTATATGTTGTACTTGGTGACTCTACACTGCATGAGACCCACAGTCTCCAGAAGAAGACAAATGGGCCAACAGTGACCACCCAAGTGTCCACTGAATGTTAGCAGTGATCCACTTGGGACAGCCAAGAGGATGGCTGAGATTGGTGCTTAATAATGTCACAGGCCTGTACTTTTATTCTTGGCATTAATTCAATTATTTACTTGGGGTATTTGGTTGTTAAATACATGCAGTTTCAAAAGACTCAATATACCACGTAGAAAAATTCCAGTGATTTCCAAATCTGAAACTGAAGAAAGTGAAAAGGAATTCCATAACCTACCAAAGCAAGCTAGATATTCTGCTAAATAAAAAATCTTCAGAAATCTGGCATTAGGAATGAGTTTCCAATTATTGATCCAATGGGATCTGATACGATGAAGAGGCATTCCTTAGAAAGTTTACCTGGTTTAATTCAGGATGAAAATGGAAATGGGAAGGAATTATAAGAACTTCATTGCTAAGCATTCAGATTTGACTCTGAAATATCTAGAGTGGCCACACAGCAGCTGAACACATAAAGAACTCCAATAAGGGGCTGATTTAATGACTTCTAATCATTAACATGAAAGATGTCACCCTCAAATCAGAGAAATTGTGATTTATACACAGAATGGAGGGAAAATACGGATAACTTCCAACTAGGTACTCTGTGGCCATCCAACATATAAGAAAAGTAAAATCAAGTTTCTTGTGAGTTTCATTGAATATTTCATCCCTGGCCTCAACCCACCAAAGAAAGGCTAACTACATGAGGGTAGATGTGTTCATTAACTTGATAGTGGTGGTCATTTCAGAATATATGTGTATATCAGATGATCATGTGTAGATTACACCTCAATACAGCTGGGAAAAAATATTTCTACACAGACAAATGCTGCTTTGTCACAGCATCACAATTTAATAAAGTTTATAATTATACTTACCATTATAAAACCTTAAAACACACACGGAGAAGACTCAACAATTTCCTGTGGCCTCTGTACTGTCCAACCGAAAGTTTGTTCCTTGAATAGAGTCATGTTTTCTCTTTTTGTATTCCTGGCCTGCAGCCCAATATCTAGACCCAGTAGGGAACATGGTTAATGTTGAATAAATGAAAAAAAAAATGGAAGAAGCAAATAGCTACAGCAGGGTATATTCTAGTTTAATAAAATTGTAATGAACTAAAAAGAATTGGCCTAGGAAAACCATTAACCACAAACACATACAAAAAGTTGATTCAAACTATGCTCCACCCACCCCCCAAAGAAAGCAGTGCAAAATTTGCCTAATGTTTACTATTCACCCAATAAACATTACATCTCTGCTAACACACACTTCCCAGACTTGCCAGTTCCACAGCCAGAATGAATACCACGAAGTACAATGTAGGAGGATCTCTAAAGACCCAATGAGGGAAATTTTTCTGAGTGTAACAGTACATGGAAAATGAAGTTCCAAATAGACATTTTAATGAAACAAGTAAACATTAGTGATTAGATAAAATTTTTGAAAAAAAATAAATGATTCGTGTTCCCTCAATTAATGATCTTAAACTGTCAGATGCCTTATAATTTCTAGAAATAATCACTCATTTTTAGAATTAAGAGTTTCTATAAGCTTTCAAAAAACCTGAGCCTTTGCAAATAATATGGCTTAGCATAGTAATTTTTATTAATATTTAGAATATACCTTCCTTCAGATCTAATATTTGCTATACCAGAACTCTAGATATTAATAACAATATAGGCATGACCTCTGTCAGCTAGAAAAAGAGGTATAATGTTCAGAAAAATCTGAAGGTCAGGAAGAGATGTCTGTAGGAATAAAAGCTGTAGTCTGAGAACGAGCAAAGAAATAGCAGAAACTTCTTAAAATTGTTTAAATAAAAATGATGCAACCCAAATGCATAAGTGTAAACATAAGGTTTTTTTGCTTATGAAGAACCAGACAAATAGCAAGAATGAAACTAAAATAGGCATTTCCACAAATGTTTAAAAAAGAAATATCCTTTCTGCCCCATTGGGAAAGACACTGGAAGAACAGCAATCATACCCACTCCAAAGGAGTTTATAATATTTGGGGGAAACCAGAGGTAAAAATCATCATTCAGGTTTATCAAAACATACTCATATGGTATTGTAAATTAAAGAGACATAAACAAAATGTGTCACCTTGTGGGTTACTTGGATCATGTTGTTCTATGGCCACAGATGCAACTTAATCCTACATCGGTTTTAGAAATGCAAGCCAGGTCAAGATGGCAGCAGCATAGAGAAACATGATTCACCTTCTCGCACAACCACATTAAAATTACAACTAGAATATAGAACAACCATCACTCAGAACCATCAGAAATTGAGTTGAATGGAAGTCTGACAACTATGGAATTAAAGAAACTACAACCATCCAGACTGGTAGGAGGGGCAGAGACATGGAATGGGCTGGCCCCACATCCATGTGTGGTAGATAAAAATTCAGGAGAAGTGTCTGGGGAGCAAGGAGTTCCAGCCCCACACCAGTTCTCCCAGCCCGGTTCCAGTGCCAGGTACATAAGCCCCCATAACTTCTGGCTGCAAAAAACAGCAGGGATTGAGTAGGTGGAAGAAACTTCTGGAGTCCCAAGCATTTTCTCTTAAAGAATCCACACACAGACTTAATCAGACTCGCTCCTTCTGAGATCCATCACTGAGGTAGCAGCTTGAAAAGCAGCAGTGGCATACAGAGAGAAAGTGAATTATCTGGTATCAGAATGAGAGCTGGGGGACAGCCTTCTCCCAGACAGAAAGGTAGACCATTGTCCCTTTTCTGAACCCTCTGCCCACAGAGCCACAGAGCCAGAAATTGGTGCCATATCTGAGACTCAATCAACCTGGCTCACACGGTTTGCCTCACGCTAGAGATCCTCAGAGACTCCATCCCACAAAACTTATGGGCTTACCCAAGCTACTTTTTCATATGAATGGCTGGCCTTCGCTCATGCTTCACAACTTCCTAAATCCTGTCAAATAAGCAAGAGCCAGCCTCAGAGGGCTCCCAGTCTCCCATACCTCTGGCTAAGGAGTCCCAGGCCAGCATAAGCAGCAACCAGCCTAGATTCACAGCTTGGCTTTGCCTGGGAATCTCCAAGCCCAGCACTAGTAGCAGCCATTTCTGATTGCTTTATAGCTCAGGAAGGGTGTCCCCAGGCAAAACACATGTGGAGGCTGACCTTGGTCTGAACCACCTGGGAAACACCAGGGCCTGTGCACCCAGTGGACAACTACAGACCATGTAGGAGCACCACCAAGCAGCCCCTGCACAGTTATCTTCCATGGAGGGCAGAGGATGGTGAACAGTAGTCACAGCCAATCCTTGAAGCTAACTGGCCTGGATAAATCCTCCCATTGACCTGCCAACAGTAATCAAGGCTCAACTACAACAAGAGGGTGACTAAGCCCACATGAAGGGGCACCTTGGGTACCCAGCTTGGGTGACAGGGGAGACTGTGTCACTGGACCCTACAGGACACCTACTACATTAGGCCATGCTACCAAGACAGGGAGTCATAGCAGCTCCACCTAATATATAAACAAACACAGGTAGGCTGCCAAAATGAAGAGACAAAGAAACATGGCCCAAATGAAAGAACAGATCAAAACTCCAGAAAAAGAACTGGAGATAAGCAATCTATCCAATGTAGAGCTTGAAACACTTGTTATAAGGATGCTCAAGGAACTAAGTATGGACCTCAACAGCATAAAAGCCAGCCAGTTAGAAATGAAGGATACACTCATTAAAATGAGGAACACAAGAAAAGCAGAGACCTACAGCCAAGATTGCTCTACTCAGCAAAGATATCATTTAAAATTGAAGGGCAGATAAAGAGTTTCCCAGATAGGAAAACTGTAAGGGAGTTCTTCATCACTTGTTCTTCATCACATTGTTATATGAAATGTTAAAGGGACTTATTTAAGAAGAAGAAGAAAATCAAAACTATGAACAGTAACATAGCAATAAATACATATCTATTAACAATTGGATCTAAAGAACAAAGCAAACAAGAAGAACAGAGACAGAATCATAGAGAGATTTTGATGGTTGCCAGATGGGGGGAATACATGAAGACATCAGAGGATTAAGAAGTACAAATAGGTACTTACAGAATGGCCATGGGGATGTAAAATACAGTACAGGAAATGGACTACCAAAGAACCTATGCATGACCCATGGACATGAACTACGGAGTGATGATTTCCTGAGGGAGTAGTGGTTGCTGGGTGGAGGGGAGCAAAGGGTGAAAACTGGGAGAACTGTAATAGTATAATCAATAAAATACAACTAAAAAAAAATAAATGCATGCCATTGTCATAGGATGGGGAGTGAAATAAGCTTAGATAAGGGCAGATGGCACAGTTCAACAAATCTTTGTTACTATTTTAAAAAGAGTAGAATAATTCTTATAGTCTTATAAGAACACTGGTTTTAATTGGTGATGTCAGCTTCCAGTGATGATATCATTCCTTTTCCCCCCACTTCTTAAAAGACTAACTTTTTAAACAGTTTTAGGTTTACAAAACTGAGAGAAATATACAGAGATTTCCACCTGTTCCCATACATGCATATCCCCCTCCATCACGTTATCAACATAACTCACTAGAATGGCACATTCTTTACAAAGCATAACCCTATATTAACACACCATAATCATCCGATATCTATAGTTTACCTTAGCATTCACTCTTGGTGTTGTAAATTCAATGGGTTTAGACAAATGTGTAATGACACATATTTAGCATTACAATACAGTGATGATATCAACTCTTAAATGACCATGTTATATTCCCTCATTAATTTCCAATACAAACCACTGTTTTTCTATATCTGCCCCTCCTCTTCTAGTAAAGCAACTCTTCTTGTGCCTATTCTAGCTCACAAGAATAAGAAAAGTGAATATTGAAATCAATATTGAAACATGTAAGAGAATAATGATAGCCCAGACACAAACACTTAAAGGATCAAGGAATTAAAAGAATACTGGAAGAGCTCTCCATAACTCAAAGTTTCTCTAAAACCCTTAGTGGTAACTGAGTATCTCCAATGACAGACAATTAATTCAGTGTCCCCCAAAAGCAGCCCATTCCATTTTTGGATAGCTCCAGTTATTAGCATATGCATCCCAGCCAGGAGAGTTGTTTTCCTTTATCTAAAGCCCTTGATCATAACACTTCCCTTGAAGTTATAGGTAAAGTATATCTCATGTGTCTGCCCTTGGAAAAAACTCCAAGTTTCCTATTTTCTAGGCTAAACATGCCCCACTCTTATAACCATTCTCCATTATTCATGGTTTCCCTCTTTCATCAATATGGCCTCTTTCTCAGGATGTGCTTCCAGAAGGTGCAGGGCAGTTCTCTGGTGAAGGGCATGACAGTCAGGACTTATTATTAATGTTCATTAGAAACATGGCAATGTTAATTAAGAAGATAATAACCTAAGAATCTACTATAAGGAAATGATTGGTTAACTTTGTTATATCATCTCAATGGAGTATTGTGTAGACATATTATACAATTACAAAGAGTATAAAAATATAAAAAATGTATATGTGATAAGTTGAAAAACTCAATATTATATTACATGTGATCAAAATTATAAAGGAAAATCTATGCATTACATTTTTTGGAAAAAATATACTAAGAATGTTAGTTGCATTGATGTGGTAGAAACATCAGAGATTTTATTCTTCTTTGTCTTCTTCTGAAACTTTAAAAAATTTTAATTAGGATGTATAATTCAAACTACCTTTACCCTGCAGATTGTTTCAAGAAAACCCAAAGAACACACTGTGTGTAGTCAACATAAAATATGGCTCAACTTGAAGCACATATTGAGTGCTTAATAAGCATCTGCTGCCTCCTTGAAGAAGCTAACTCAGCCAAACCATTTCACTGCATTGTGTAGATTTGGGCAATTTGTCAGTGAAATGATGTTTTTCACAGGAAGGAAAATAATCTGCTGCAAACAAAACTTTAATAAATAGTTTAAAAAATCAGTTTCCCTGCATAGTCATTCTCCTCCAAGTAGCAAAGAGGGGACAGGTTTCCCCTACTCCTTTGTGCTCCACAAAGCTCATTTAAACACAGTTACTATCAACTTTTAATGGAAATGCCTGGAGTATGACAAAGAGTAGACCCTTGGGTTTCATGGTCCCTGTGAAAAATCAAGGATTTGGGCAGGATAACTTTTATATCTTTTATCATGAAAATTAAAATAAATGTAAACAATTTGCCTCGTTCAAATTTGATTTATTTTTTTACAATTTTATTTATTTATTATTAGAGAGAGGGGAAGGGAGGGAGAAACAGAAGTAGAAAAACATCAATGTGAGGTTGCCTCTCATGTGCCCCCCTCTGGGGACCTGGCCTGCAACCCAGGCATGTGCCTTGACTGACAATTGAACTGGTGACCCTTTGTTTCACAGCCTGGCACTCAATCCACTGAGCCATGCCAGCCAAGACATCAAGTTTGATTTATTTTTTTTTTAATCAGTATTTTTTAATTGTTGATATTGTACAGTTTTCTGTCTTTTACCCTGCCCCAGCCCACCACCCCAGCCCTCCCCACCTTCCTCCCATTTCCACCCCCCATAGTTTTTGTCCATGAGTCCTTTATACTTGTTGCTCTAAACCGTTCCCCTTTTCCCCTGAAATTCCCTCCCCTCCCACTTTGGACACTGTCAGACTGTTCTCAAATTCAGTGTCTTTGTTTATATTATGCTTGTTTGTTTGTTTTCTTGATTAGCTTCCTGTTAAAGGTGAGATCATATGGTATTTGTCTTTCACTGCCTGGCTTATTTCGCTTAGCATGATACTCTCCAATTCCTTCCATGCTGTCGCAAAGGGTAGGAGCTCCTTCTTTCTTTCTGCTGCATAGAATTCCATTGTGTAAATGTACCACAGTTTTTTGATCCATTCATTAACTGATGGGCACCTAGGTTGCTTCCAGCAATTGGCTATTGTAAATTGTGCTGCTATGAACATAGGGGTGCATAGATTCTTTTGGATTGGTGTTTCAGGATTCTTAGGATATAATCCAAGCAGTGGAATTGCTGGGTCAAAAGGTATGTCCATTTTTAGTTTTCTTAGAAAATTCCATACTGTTTTCCATAGTGGTTGTACCAATCTGCAATCCCACCAACAGTGCACTAGGGTCCCCTTTTCTCCACAACCTCTCCAACACTTGCTGTTTGTTGCTTTGTTTATGAAGGCCATTCTGACTGGTGTCAAGTGGTATGATTTATTTTTAATTGAAGCTACTCATATGTTTGATCATGAAAGCTTAAAATTAGCCATACATCATGATGTCTACTCCTGCTTTCTTTGCCCATCCCTCCTAGTTGTACCAGCCATAAGATCCTCTTCCTAGTCCCTGAAGCCAACTGCAATTCATTATAGTATCTTTTTTCCAAGATTCTCTGCCCCATTTGACTGTCCATTCAAAAAAGTGAGGCCAAATTCTATCACAATGGTAGTCACTGCCCAGCCAACTTCCAGCTTATTTCATTTAATATTATATGAATTTCTAGTGCAAAAGGATCTGAATGTTCCCTTGATTGCTGTTAAAATCTGACCTAATTCCATGATGTTATGTGTCAGAAATATAGTGAAAAGAATCCCATGATTCTGCTCCTACTCTAATGCATTTCATATAAAGTATTGCCATCACCAAATATTTAGTGAATACCAACCAGAATTCAAAGACAAAGTATCATGCTAAGCTCAGGTGGCAAAAGATTCTTTTCATTCTAAAAAGAACCAGACATGGTTCCTTCTTTTAGAATGCTTATCAACTACTTGACCTTACTGGACGTATTATTAAGTATGGATTTACTTCACTAAACAAAATAACCTATGTAAATGCCAACTTCCCGCTACAGACCATGAGTTTCTAGAATGACTTCAAAGAGGACATTTTGAAAACTACATAGATTTTAGACAAGGTTGGAGCATGGGGTCACCCACAGAATTTCAAGGAGGCAATTGCATGAAGTGAAGTGATAAGAGTTAGAATAATGCTTTAAAGGTAGATTGGAACCACAGGGCAAATAGTCTGAAATGTAAAAGCCTCTGCTTTTACTCAATAGGCAATCAAGTGTCTTCCAACAGGAGGCAATATAAAACTGTACTTCAGGCTATAACTAACTCACATACCATATAGGGCAGATTAAGAAAGATAAGCTCAGAGTAGGGCAATAACTTTTATGTAAAGACCTGCTGTAAAAAAAGTGACCACTGTGGAAATGAAAACAATGGAAAGACAGCAAGAGAAATAATGATAAAAGTGTACACAGGAAAAAAAAAAAAAGGAGATGGTCGTAACCAACAATGAGATTTCAAGCTGACAAAAAGTTGAAAAGCAAAGTTAGTTAAGAGCGATGACACTTTTGTTTTGCCAGAAGTTTAATGTGATGATGTAACATCCAAGTAACAATGTCTGTTAGAAAGTGGAAGACATGAAATGGAAAGAGGTCAACATTAGATCTATGATTTGGAAAATCAGGTACATTAAGTTGGTAGTTAAGTCCATGAAAGTAGAAAATAGTCTCTCACTCTTCAAGTGAGAGACTTCCATATAGAAAGATCAGGAAGCTCAGGCTAAGCCTTATAGTCTGCTCATATTCAGGACCAAAAAAAAAAAAAAAAAAAAACAGTTTTTGTTCATGTTACCTCTTCTGGGTAATAAGCTCGCTTCTTTTTGATGTCTCTAAAAACTTGTCTGCAGCACTCAAGGCTAGCACAAAAGGCCCCTCATCTGTAGCACCTTCTATAGCCCATCTGGGCAGAGTTACTACTCAATTTATGATCCCCAAGTAGGTTGTGCAATAATCATTTACACACCTCTCATTCATTACTCTACATTGATAAAGATTCTGCCTTATCAATTTTTATGTTCCAAGCATGGTGCCTTAGTGCTTAATGCTTATTAAATATTTGATGTCCAGCAAAGGTGAGGAAAAATAACCTGACAGGTAGGAGGGCACCTAAAATAGCAAAGTTTTTAAGGAATAATAGTGATAATACCTGGATGTTATTTAGATGATGTGATCTGGACACTGAGCTGATGCTAGAGATGGAATTGTGGATGGGTGGGTGGCTGAAAAGGGGATAAATGAGAAAAAAGGAAATCACTGGGTGACATAGGGCAGACTGTGAAAGCTAGCCTCCAAGATAGCCTTTAATGATTCTCACCTCTTGATGTTCACACCTTGTATAGTCCCCTCTCACACTGAATAGGAAACTGTGAAAGTGGTGGTGTGTGACTTCCTAGACTAGGTCATAAAAGGCATTGCAGCTTTTGCCTTACACTGTCTTGCTTATTCACCTGAAACACAAGGTGCCTTGTTATGAGAACACTCCAGCAAACCTACTGAGAGTGCACAGGGCACAGAACTGAGACCTCCCGCCTACAAGCAGCACTAAGGTGCCAGGTAGTTAGGCAAGCCCCCTAGGAAGCAGATCCTGAGTCCCGGGCAAGCCTTCAAATGACTGCAACCTCATAAAAGATTCCAGGCCAGATTTCTGACTTACTGAGATTGTGTGAGATGATTAATGTTTATTCCTGTTTTAGGCTGTTAAATTTTGGAGTAATTTATTACATGCAATAAATGACTAACATACTTAGGTTCTTTCCATTTCTCCAGATCTATTCCTCCAAAATGAAAAGATAAAAAGGGTTAGTCAATGATAATGACTCTTATTGAGTAGATACATGATTATTCTGACACGTTAAGGACTGCAAAGTGGAGTGAACCTGACTTAGAACCAGAAGAACCAAATTTGAGTCCTCATTCTGTCACTGACTCACTCTGTTACTCAGAACCTCTAGTTCCACCTGCCTTGCAAAATGACAAAAATACCTAATGCACAGGTTTATTGTAGGATTGTCTTAAATGAGATAAAATTTCTTGAGCACCCATCATTATAGGATCTAGCACATAGCTGATGCTTCGTAGATATGAACTGAATAAAAATCTAAAGACAGCTCAAAAAGGAACCAGATTAAAAAGCTAAGAAATAAGTGGGGAAAACCATTAGAGAAGGTAAACCACAAAAAAATGAGTCCTAAAGTTAGATTTCTGCCTCACACAATATATGACAGTAAAAAGACAGCAAACTCACAGATATTAACAACCATACCTAAAACAAAAGCAAATAAGCAAATAACTAGAACAGAAACAGAAACATAGAAATGGAGATCACATGGAGGGTTAGGAACAGGGGAGTGGGAGGAGAAGAGAGGGGAAAAGGTACAGAGAATAAGTAGCATAGACAGTGGGTAGAAAATAGACGCGGGGAGGGCAAGAATAGTGTGGGAAATGTAGAAGCTAAAGAACTTATGACACATGGACATGAACTAAAGGGGGGGAATGTGGGTGGGAGGGGGTGTGCAGGGTGGAGGGGAATGATGGGGGAGAAATGGGACAACTGTAATAGCATAATCAATAAAATATATTTTTTAAAAAAGAAGTAAGTGATCTGGACATCTGGGAAATAGTGTCCCAGGAAGAAGGAACAGTAAGTGCCAAGTACTCAGGCATGAAAGCCAATGAAGGAGTGAATTGAACAAAAGGAGAGATAGAGGAAATGATGCCAAAAAAAGCAACAGAATGAGTGCAGAGCCTCTGTAGACCACTATCATAATTTTGTCTTTTACTGTAAATGAGATGGGGAGCCACTGGAGTGTTTTGAACAGAACAGTGACATCATGTGACATAGTTTAGTCAGATCTCTCTAGCTACCGTGTTGAGAGTAGACTTTAAGAGAGAAAAATATAGAAACAGGGAGACTAGGCATTAGGCAATTATGAGCAAAGGTTGTAGGAATTAGTCAAGTTCTACCAATACTCTCAAGGCAGTGCCAACAAGCTTTGCTAATGAACTCAATGTAAGTAAAAGAGAGCTGAGGATGACTCCAAGATTTTGGACATAAGCAAGTGAAAGAACAAATTGTAAAAAGCATAAAGGGAAAGGCTATGAGGTGAGAAGTGCCAATGTGAGTTAGGAGGGATATCAGGACTTCAGTTTCAGATAGTAAGACTGAAGTGTTTAATAAATATCCTAGTTGAAATAACAAATAGGAAATTATATCTATGAATCTGTAGTTCAGGGGAAAGCCCTTAGCTGGTGATATCTGGAAGGCATTAGCTATAAATATTGTGAGGTTAGATAAGGTCATCAAGTTAATGTGAGTGAGGATAGAGGAGACTAAGGATTGATTGGTCCAAGTCCACCATCAGCAATCATGTGCTCCTTCCACTCACATTTCTGTCACTTCTGAGTTCTGCCTCATTCCACTCCCTGGCCTCCAGAGGTAGTGCCCTCCACAATTCAAATAAACCATGAACCATCTTTTTCAATCCACTCTAATATTTAACCTAGTTCCACACTTAACTCTTCCAATTCCCAATTTCTGGAATGATTTATTTGGGTTCTCATGCTGCTCTTGTTATCCACTAAGAAACAATGGGAGAACTAATTGTCAGTTTCTGCTATCATTCCCACTGCAATTCAGTTAATGTGTCTGAATTCTGCCTTCCCTCCTTTCCTGACAATTTTAGATCTGGGCTTTTCTTTAGTGGTCATACCACTTCTCTTAAAAAAAAAAAAAAATACTGTCCTGGCTAGTGTGGCTCACTGGATTGAGTGCCGGCCTGTGAACCAAACAGTCAATGGTTCAATTCCCAGTCAGGACACATGCCTGGGTTGCAGTCTGGGTCCCTGGTGGGGGGTGCATGAGAGGCAACCATACATTGATGCTTCTCTCCCTCTCTTCCACTCTCTCTAAAAAATAAATAAATAAAATGTTTTTAAAAATACCAACAAGTCCTGCCCTGGCTGGTGTAGCTCAGTGGATTGAGCGCGGGCCTGTGAACCAAAGGATCATGGTTCGATTCCCAGTCAGGGCACATGCCTGGGTTGCAGGCCTGTTCCCAGCAGGGGACGCATGAGAGGCAACCGTACATTGATATTTCTCTCCCTCTCTCCTACCCTTCCCCTCTAAAGATAAATAAAAAAAAAAAAAAAAAAACCAACAAGTCCTGACAAGTATGGCTCACTGGGTTGTGCATTGCCCCACAAACTGAGAGGTCTCTGGTTCATTCCCAGTCAGGGTACATGCCTGGGTTTCAGGCCAGCTCCCCAGTCAGGAGTATGTGAGAGGCAGCTAATTGATATTTCTCTTACACATCAATGTTTTTCTCCCTCTCCTTCCCTTCCCCTCTCTTTAAAAAGAAATAAATAAGAATTTTAAAAGAACATTCCAATGAGATTGTAGGATGGCTCTTTCCAACAAACATTAAAAACACCCTGTGGCTATTTGTGCTTGGCCATTCAGTCTTCCCTCCTGGATGCCATTCGCAGGTAGGAGGTTTATATTCACAGCCCTCCACCCCTCCAACCAATTACCTGTAATATTATTTGGGGACTGCCACTCACCCCTCCTCCGAACTCATTTCTAGGAACTTTATCAACTACATTCTCAATGTAGTGTTTTCTCTGTTAGTTGCTATAGTCATCTGTCAGCACATCAGTACAATGTCTGTTAAACTTGGCCAACTTTGAGTCCATATTTTAAACCAAATTGAATTATTTGAGTAGAAATTTTTTTAAAATTCTAGTTCAAATAACTTTTAAAATAGGTATATGCATAATGCTTATCTCCTTTCAAAAATAACTTGCAAAAATGTGAAGGTGTTATTTCACATAGGTGATGTTTTATCCTTTTGAAAATAATAAAATTACAGTTCATCAAGATTAAGTGACTTCTGTAAAGCCATGATTTATAGTTAGGACTTACAACTCCTGGTTTAGGAACCTGTTAACACATCACAGTTAAAGAAATGACAAGTTGATTAATAACAGGTGTCAACTATGAGACTACTAATTTCAGAGGACATTAGTTCGTTGATGTGTTGTAGCTGAAACAATCTCACATTCTTTCCCATGCATATGAAAATAAAAGAATCATCAGCCCAACCCCAGTTTCCAGGAAGGTCATAAGAATGCAGAGTTCAAATTGTATCTCTACTCCCATAATTTGTCCTTCCCTGCTGTCATTCCCATTATGCTTCAATTAACAGTGGAAGCCGGGAGCAATTTGATGAACATCTGTCGCATCCACCTGGAAATAATTCAATAAGGGCACACCATGGGAAGATATTATGGGATGTCAGCCTAATTTTTTTTTTTCCATTTTCACACTGGGTGGCAAGAAGAATTCAAATAATGGACAAGCGAAGGATACTTCATCACCTGGAAATATTAGGTCAATTTCCCAGTGTAGCGTTCTGACACATATCTGAATAAAATATAAAAATAAGAACACAAAGGGATTGAACTTATGAAGCTACATGATCACAACGGCATCGCCTTGAGATCATATAAACAATATACAGGGTTGGCAGAGGCTGCTGTCAAGCAACGTATAAGAATCCAAATGGTGTGCATTGTGTAAAAGAACATATTTTTGACATATTACCTAAGCACTTCACACAATGCCCAAGGTTGATCTGGAAATGGACAAAAGAGTGAAGGACCATTAGCCTTATATTGCTGGAATGAATAGACAATGGAAATAGAAATTGAAGATAAGCCTGGGATGGCCGACATTTCTGCATGTCAGAAACTCCCAAATTAGATGCAGTGATCATTGGATAGAACTAGATTTCTTTTTAAAATAAAATCTCTCTCTCACTAATTATTGATTTCTTCAAACTAGGTATTTTCAATCCCCAAAATAAAAGATTCCAAAAACTTAGTAAAAATGTGCTACCCAAGCCTAAAAAGCTATTTCTTTAATAATCATTATGTTTAAATGTTTAATTAACATACCTAAATATCAAATCTCTATTCATTTAAATAGTTAATTATTTTTCCTCCAATATTATGCTCCAATGTTATGTTTTTAAGACAGTTGTCTGTAATGTTGCATCCATCCAGAGTAAAAAGTTAAGATACTAGGCTTAGGAAAAAAGGCAACAGGAACTACAAATATTTCTGAATATAAAAGAAGACAGCCAGTGAATAAATATAAACGCCTTCAAGCAATATGATGGGTAGTAGATAGACAAAGAAGGCAAACTGCTATTCTCTGCAGATGCTAAAACAGCAAGAAATGGGCTTAAGCTGCAGGTGCAGGAGACAAGATTTCCTTTTAGACAGAGGAAAGATAACATATCAACATTCAACAATGTATAAAGATTATTATAGAAGACTAGAAGACATGACTCCATTTTCCTTTCAAATTATTATAAAACTGTTCGATTATTGTGTGAGATTTTGTTGGGGTTTTCTTGTGAGAATTTAGCAACTGATTATCTGGTGGACCTCCCAATCACTACTCCAGATACATTATGCCAGGAAATTTACTAGCTATAGAAACATTTCATAGACATTGAACAAAACAGATCCAACTACAAAGTTAAACAAGGGAGAAAAAAAGACAGGATGCCTAGAAGAACTTGGGTAAAGGACATCTGCTTTAATGCTTTCAGGGTTAGGAAACAGAAACACAAGTTGCCACGTCTTCTAGCCACTTACTGCTGTGTCTGGTAGAAATGTAAGCATGTGGCTGGCCATGGGAGCACCAGTCCAGTGGGATCAGAGCATCTCCACTCCACAGCCTCAGCACAGGGTGGACATACCACATGCCACATGGAGAGCCTGACTCTAGCAACTCAAAAGTTGGTCATTTGTCTGTTGTTGAACTTTTAAACTCGGTCACATAATTCCATGAACTCACATTTCCAAATTGGTGGCAAATTTAAAATCAATATAGCCAATTTAAAATTTTATTTAATGCTTACGCATCGAATAATTTTTCATGGAGGATGAGCTCTGTTTCTTAAGAGGAAATAACATTCCTCTTAGGAGCAATGTTATCCAGTCATCCTAAAAGCAATGACATTCCAGCAGCAGTAAACATATTGAGTATTCTGGTCTGGTCTTAAAAATACCATCCTCCGGGAAAAATAGCTGTTTTCAGGCTAGGTCAGAAAAAGTATAAGATGACAGGCTGAGCCTAGAATATCCTGTTACACCAGAAAGTAAGGAAGTACTCAAAGAATGAGGAGGATATGTTAAAAGAACATACACTAGCTGGAAGATCTACCATAGGCTAATCTAGAACAATCTGAGCATCAACAAAACAAACAAACAAACAAATAATAAAAATAATGAGAGTACAGAATTACATCCTGTTGAATAAAACAGGAATCCAAGACTCCTTGCTGATGTAATTAAAATAAATGAATAAACAGATAAATGGGAAATCAGAGAAAATTCTTTCTCACAGCAAAATGCTAATCTACAAATGTGAAAAGGATGAAACTAGATAATCACCATTTGCCAATCATGATAGTGGTATTTAATATGAGCATAAATATCAATGAATGCCAAACCTGATCAGTGGAAGTTTGGCATAATATAGCAGTATTTCCCCACAAAATGCTAATGAAACTTACAAAAGGGAAAATGTCATTTTTAAAGGTAAGAAACATAGCTGATACCATCTGGGTCAGGTAATCAAGGTTAGCATCAGTGGTTATCTGGTGGACCAACACTGTGTGCCTCCTGATTTTATACAGTAGAAACACACAGAATTATTTCTATGGTATTCTGTCTATAATTCATGGCCTAAGTTTGGTCATGGGGCAACTTGGACTCTCTATGACTGCCCCTTCTCTTATATGTCTTCTGCTCTCATCTTCTGTCACATTACTCATTTTGAGCTGGACAAAGTTCTCTGCTTTTAAAGGCTCATGAGATTATATTGGGCCCCTTGGATAATCCAGGATCATTTCTTTATTTCAAGGATCATAACACTGATTAAATATATAAACAGAACATATCTACAGGGATTAGAGTGTGAGCATCTTTTGTGGGCTATTATTCTGCTACTGCAAAAATGAAAAACCTATATTTGTTGCACATTGCATTATTGGCCTCAATTCTTCATCTTTCTACATGGCTATTAGACCTATTGTCATTGACTTTGGAATTCCTCCCATAAAGGCAGACTGTATCTCTCCATGCCTTGACTTTGGGCTCAGCCATCATGAATTATGTACTTTGTTTAATACAAAAAGGAATAAGTGGTTCAAGACTAAACTTAAGAAATTTTGAGTGTTTCTGATCATTCTCTTATTTCTCTAACAATCGCTATGAGAAGAGCATCCTCTAGTCCCTGGTTCAAGAAAGATGAGAGACACATGCAAAAACAAAACAACAAAAAAAACCACCCCAGCTGAGCCCAGCCAAGATCAGCTGATTTCCAGCTGGCCCACAGACAAATAAGCAATAATGAGAGATAGTTGTCTTATGTCATTGAATTGGAAGATGATTTGGAAGAACAATAGCTAACAATATAGTGAGATAAATGTTAGCCTACAGAGAGTAAAAGAAAAATTTAAATAATTAGAAAACATTATAATTCATCTGGAATCCATTCAAAGACAAAAGAGAAATCAGCCACAACACGGTGCAGTTAAGAGACATAAAGCATAGAATGAAGGGCTGTATAAAAGTGACTGACAGTACAGAAAAAAGAATAAAACAAATGATGAACAAGTACTTACAGAGATAGATGAGAATTTGACATAATTTAGAGAAGATATGAATCCTCAGATTAACAGAATATGTTGAGTATCCAGTAAGAAAATTAAAGATCAATTTATATCTGGACATGTAAAAAAACTACAGACAACAAATAAAGAAAAAAGACTATGAATTATCAAAATGAGAAGAGAAATGATTGATAAGGGAACAATTATTCTGACAACAGAGGTCTCATCGCAACAAAAACAAAACAATGGAGCAATATCTTTAAATGGTTGAGAAAACAAATTTAAACGTCTAATTTTATAATTGTATAAATTACCGTCACTGACTGAGCTCAATATTTAGTTTTAGACATACAAATGCTAGGGAAATTTAAAAACCTATTAAAGAGTATGCTTTAGAAGGAGGAAAAGCGAAAATGCAGAGAAAACGTAGGATATAAGAATAGCACAAAACACGATGAAAATTAATTAGTAAATTTAAGATATAATTAAATATTAGCTATGACACAGTTTTTTGTGTTCTTAAAAATAGAGAAAACCAACCTTTACCCATTACTAAACAACATATGAGAAAAATGTTCAACATCTCTAATTAGTAAAATGAAAATTAAAATACATTAACATACCATTTTATATTCCCCAGACTGAAAAAGTTTTAAATATCTGATATTATAAAGTCTTACCACAAGGAATTCTTACCAACTGCTAGTGGGAGTGTTCACTCTTACAACCCTTTTGGGAAAATGGCATTATCTAGGGAAGTCAGAGATGCATGTGCCCTTCATCCCTGCAATTCCACTTCTAAGTACCACAAATCATTTGCTTTACCTTTCTTTTAGGAATATTATAGATATCTTTCAAATATACTCAAGGACAAAATATACAAAAGTGCCACTATATCACTGTATTTAATAGCAAAATATGGAAACAAACTAAATAGCCATTCAGAAGAGAATGCATAAATCAGGATTAGTGTTCTCACACAATACAGCATTATACAGTGTGAAAATCAATGAACTGAAATTACACTTATCAACATAGATAAATCTCAAAAAATATAAGGTTGAGCAAAAAAGCAAATTGCAGAATGATGCATAAAGTATGAACTATGTGAAGTTTAAAAACATCAAATAGTACAATATATTTTAATAAATGCATATATATGCAGTGATAGTATAAAATATATATTGGAATTATAAACAACAAATATAGGCTAGGGCTTAGCAGAAGAGTGACAAAGAATGAATTTGAAACAAAGAACATAAGAGGCTTCCAATGCTCAAAATATGTTACAGTATTGAAAAAACTTCTAGAGTAATATGGAAAATTATTACAATTTGATAAAGCTGGCTGCTATACACACAAGTGTTACTTGCTTTACCTTTATGTATTTCTCTAATATGCTATAACAAAAATATCTGAACATTTTTCTCTAAAGACCATTTGGCTCATTCCGACAGAAAATGAAAGGCAATCTGGGAGGGTACTTCAGTACATTAGCCCTCCCAAGGGTGGACGCATTTGCAGGAGACAACTGGAGAGAGCGAGGCTGCATTTACAGTGATAAAACACTAATGGACAAACATCAGGCTGCCCAGCCCCTGATGGTTTACCAGGGAGGCTGAGTGGTGACAGGGCTCCTTCATACTCACAAATCTCCCCAGCAAGACTTCCTGTTCTGCCCACGGGTAAGTCTGATGGTGGTTAGGTGAACTAACCACAAGCGTTATCAACTTTAATAACATTTAAAACCATTTCAAGGCTTATAGAAACGCTGTTAGATGTCTTCAAAAGAGTACATGTTTAGGAGCTAGAAAGACGAGTTCAAATACTGCTACTCGAATTATTTAAGTAGGTCCCTTACTTCTTGAAGTTTTCATCCTCGAAATGAGGTTAGCATTATTTAAGTTGCAGGGTATAGGGAGGAATAAATGAAATCAGATATATAAAATGTACACCATATAGTAGACACTCCACATGTTAAGTATCTTAACTCCCTTCAAGCAACATTGATGTAGACAAAAACAAAATGCTTCAGAAACCAGATGTATCATTTGGGGAGGCGGGGAATGCGTTTTGTAATGAAGGAAATACGAGTCTTTACAATATCAAATACCAAAATGTACATGTGTTTCAGTAAGTTACCTGGCATTTCTCAGTATCGATCTCCTCATCTGAAAAATAGGAAAAAAACATTTAACTTCCAGAGTTATTGGGAGACTTGGAGACCCCAAATATTAAGGTGCTAGGAACAAAAAGGCAATTCAGCCATGCAGTAAACAGTAGCTGCCGTTATTGTTGTTATCACTGTTCCTATTCTCTAAAAACTGAGAGAGGAAAAGAGAAGAAGAAATTGGAATTTGTGATCAGAGAGTGAGAAATGAATTATGACTTTTAAAACCACTAAAACTGTTGTTCAATATAATACGTCTCTGCACAAGCTTTCAAGAGAATAAGAACATTTCATCCTTAACAAAGCTTTGCGTAACTAAATCCCCTACAGCTTTCTCAAAATGATTGGCAGATTTACTTCTTGGCAAAAAAAAGTGATTTAAAAGATATAATACATGCTTAGGTCTTAAGTTTTCAGTGCTCTCAAAAAATACCAGTACATTCATAATTGAAATTAAATCAGAAATTAAGATTTTCAGTTGACAAGCACTCTTGAAAAAGTTACTGGAATTCATATTGTACACTCACTTTAGCATCTTTCTTTATCTGATCTTTTGTTAAATTTCGAACCTCAGGAATCATCCAAAACTACTATATTTTTGTTCTCAAAATATGGTCTCTGCACAAGCAGCAACTAGAAACTTGTTAGAAATGCAAATTCTAAGGCCTCATCCTGGGCCTGCTGAATCAAAAACCGCCAAGGGTGGATCCTGGCAACCAAGTTGTCTCACAGCCTTTCCGGTGATTCTGACACAGTCTAAAAGCTGAGAGCGCTGGGTTACATAATAACAGAGCCTTAGTTTCCAAATCCTGAGGGGAATAGCCCAGTGTTACTTGTGGTACCCTAACCACATCTGCCAGAGGTGTGCTGCGCAAGGAACTCGTCTGGATTAGCCCTCTCAACTCCCTTACATCTTAGATGCTACAAGTAATGGTCTCTGTACTCAGGTGCTTCAAAGCACAGAGAAGGGCATTCCACGTGATCACCTTTTAGGTTACTTCCAGCCCCAGAGTTCCACGAAAGACAACCCACATGGCATGGGGAGAATGCTCAAATGAATGCTGTTATCTCACCAAATGTTTTCCTATTAGAATTGATGTGTAAGTCTGAGTTGGGCTGTGTGGTTTTAGAATTCCACGTTTTGCTTTTAATGTATTTATTCAAACTAAATAAAAGCCTCAAGTAGAGAAAGAACCCTGCAGGTGTCTCAAGTAAAAATCAAAGGCAACATGGGATTCTCAAAAGACAAAGATCTGCTCACATGCTTTTTGAGGCTTAAGCAGACAGCCTCACGTGGGCACCGACAGAAAGACCCTATCCGGTTCAAGGATTCTGCGCCTCTATTGACAATCAACTGACAACTATACACATGCATCTCTTACTCGGACTTACTACAGAGAAACCTCTTGAAAAAAACTGTAATTACCATGCTGTGTATGATAAATCACATATTTTACCATTTCAAAGTTAGCACTAAACCCAGGTATATATTCATCTGTTTCTACGCTGGCCACTAAAAGCCTTCTCTGAAAGCCATGGTGTCCCTCTCAGGAATATCTATCCCCTTTGATTCAGGAGACAGAAAGCATCCCCAAATGCCCTCCCCCCAAATATTCCTTCTCAACCTATAATCCCTATACAACAAAAAGAAGCTTCCTGAGGACTCCAAAAATTGCCTTCAAGGGAGTTCTAGATGGTGCCAAAGTCAAGCAATCCACAATGCGTATTCATTTCCATCACGGAAGGTCCACTCTCGGATTCCACTGACAAAATCTGGCTTTCTCATTCTGTGCATATTCTGGCTCCTCCGTGACTTTGTCAGCACAGTGGCCACTTGACCAACAGCAGAGTGCTTCCTAAACAGGGCGGCAGGTTTTCTTGCCAGAAGGTTTACTCCACATCAAAGAGATAGTATTTATTTCCATCCAAAATTGTATGTGTTCACAATACATCTTCATTCCCACATTTAATTCAGTAATAAAAGTTTTCCTCATGGGGGGGAAGGTGAGATGGATCATAAGAATATTTTGTCAGATAAAAGCCCTTTCAAATATGTTTCTTGTGGCCAGAGCTAAGCTTTAACATAAACATTAAATAACCCACATGGTTACCTATTGATCCAGTAGGGTGTATAAAAATTGAAATCTCAAATTTTCACCATTATTTTTATGATAGGGATTTATTGCGTATCAATGGAGTCCTAGAAAACAGAGTTGCCGGTAAATTCTAGTGCTGTCCTAAAGTTAATATGGAATCTGTGTATCATAAAACCCCTACAGTGCTTCAGTGTGTGATTTTCTTCCCTACGTAGCAAGGTCTAAACATATTCTCACTGAAGTCCACATCACACAAGTGAAAAAGTAATATCCTAGTAAGGCAATTTTCAGTGTATAACTGTGCTGATGCCTTTGTTGCTTGCGTTCTGTATGAGTTACTAAGTAAGGTTAAAATGCAATCACCAAGTGCTTCGAAATAAAACAAAGACGTCTATAAACAATTTTCATGTTGATTCCTGAGCATCAGCTTTATAACTAAAGAAAATCATACAGGTACTAGGGTGTTGCTTCTGCTTCTTGCAATATATGTGTATGTGTGTATTATTATCAAATTACTGCAGCGGAAAGTGTTTTCATTTCTTTAATGAATGCAATGATTGCACTACCTAGTTATGGCTCCTTTAACACACAACACTAAGCATAAAAGAGAATCCTAAGAGAGGCTTTCAGACAGTTGTCCAACAGCTGATGTCTCCTTTGTCACCATATTCAGATCCCTATTAGAAAAGTCAATGGCATGGGAAAATATTTTCTAAAGCCCTAATCACCATAGATGGGGCTATCCATGGCAACAAAGGCTTCATTTTACCAGAAAGGTTTTCCATTTGTGATTTGTTCTCTGGTGATAAGCATCATCATCAATAAAAATAGAAATTCCCTAGTTGGTCTTAGAAATTGAGTCAGTATCCCTGGGGCCATGATGAGAATCATCCACACCATAGCCAGTACTGAGGATGGTCCAAATACTCCTTTTGTGTACACATTCATCTCAGGGTTGTATACTATCCCAAGAAATCAGTAGGAACATTCAAGGTCCAGGAGTAACTTTTGATGATACCCTCTTTCTTCAACATAGCTATAAAATATTATCTGCATTTTCAGCATAGTTATTTCCATTAGAAGCATAGTAAATTCATGCTCACAGACAACCTCAATGCACTCTGGAAGAACCAAAAAGTCACACCTTGCCTTCTTGCACTAGCACAACTCCGTTCCTAAACCAAAGTTCACAGTAAGTTACTACGCCATTCCATTATGCAATTGCTTATGAGAGTGCCTTTCTGATTTTATTCCCTTCTGAGATAAACCACCAGAAAATAAAAAGAATTTGTAGTTAAACAATGACTTTTTCTACCTGGCTCAATTATGCTTTTGTGATTAAAGCTTTGTATGGGAAAAAATGAACCTGTATACAAAATCTTGTTAGAAAGCTTATTTATAATCTCTATGCCTCTTTCTGCCACACTAAGAAATGTTTTCCCAGAGGCTGCAAAGTGTAAAAGAAATACCTCTTTCTCTGATTATGACTTCTAGTCCTTCTCTGGAGCTGAATTTAGTACCAGTGCCGGGTTCTAAATTCTTGCACTACCTCTTGCCCTAAAGATAATAATTCCCAGTATTACATCTTTGGTTGAGCTCTTCATCTCTTCAAGAATCATCCCTTCACTGCTACTCACCAATTCAAATCTCCCAGTCCTTCCACCTCCTCACTGCTGACTTGCCCAGCTGCTCCAACATTCAAGGGACTCTTCCTTTTCTGCTGCTTCTCTACTCTATAGAGTTACCATCCTATTTCCCTCCTAGATCCATCCATGACCTGTCCTTTTCTCCCTCTTCCGCGGATCATGTCTGATGTTGGAGTTGATAAGTATACCAGTGTCTAAGTTCAAGTTACCTAGAAGCAGGTGATGAAATGGAGTTTGGGGTATGAGACATTTACCTGTGAAAGAAAAACAGAGCAAGTGGAATTGGACAGAGGAAGACATCAAACTGGTGTTCAGGCTTGACAGAGTCTTGGCCAACATGTCTGGGAGTTTTGGAGAACACACTGCTGTTAGAGCTGTGCCACCTGCCCAGAAGACCAGGCCTTTATGTGTTCTCCCAGCTCAGTCACCAGATGTGGACTACCCCAGATTTGGCATGACCTCTGGCTTGTGATAGCTGAGGCAAACTAAAGAAGCTGACATTTGAAGGCCACCTGCTGACCACACTTCCCACAGCTAGGTGTTCCCTGACGGAGAGCTCATCTCTATATCTGCCTCATCACCTGTTGGGTCATCACCTGTTGGGACACAGATTCAATCCTGGATCTTCTCCTATAAACTACCTTTCACCAGTTCCCAACTCCCTTAGTATGTCTGGCCAACAGGAGGAGATTAGAGAGGAGGAGAAAAGTAATGGCTAAGGTATTCTCCTCCCGTCACTCTATTTGGGTAGCCTCTACCTACTGCTTCCACCTCCTGCTGGAATATCCTGCCTTCTATAGACCCAGCATCTAATACGCAGACCAATCATAATTCCACCTTCTACCAAGTGGCCTCAGGTCCTGGGCCCCCTCAACCTCATTTCTCCAGACTGAGGAATGGTTGTAGCTTCCAGCTGTCACTTGTAGTTACCACACTGTCCATTGGTCTGCTTCTCAGCTCTTCTCAACGTATCACCTATGTTACCAGCTCCCTCTATTACATTCTCTGTTTGAAAAATCTACAATGTCTGTCTGCCTGACTGAGCCCTGACTAATACAACTTTGTCAGCTACAAAACCATATGCAGAAGCCCAACTGCCTAAGGAAATTGAAAGCACTCTGCTCCCTGTCCCCATCACAATGCTGGCCACTCATAGTAGAGTTTGCAATCCGCAACAGATGACCCTCAATTATCACTTTACACATTGGCCCCACAGCTGGGACAGTGCACAGCTGTTGGATCATGGAAGCATGAAAACTGGAGAAAATTCCCAGAGCTCAAAAGAGAAGATCAAGTACCCAAGAACCCAACCATGTGATGATACAGCAGAATAGCAGCCCCCTCAGACCTGTCAGTGTGCCCTATTCTGGATACCTCCTAACCGGCCGAGTAAAGAAACAACCTAACATATGTACCTTTTATCGGCAAACCAGGTGATAAGTCCCTGCACATGAGTCACCTTTAGATATCTACAATAATAGATGTATGCTTCCATGATGGTGCTGCATCTGCCATTGGTTTTTTATACATCTGTCTCTTTCATTGGAATATGGCAATAACTGTCTTATTTATCAAATCCCACCTGTAAGAAAGTGTATGGTGTATAGTCGAGTCTCATTAATTTTATCTTGAATGTTAAAATTTTTTATTTAGTATTTTTTCTCCATTTTTAAAATTTTTGGTTTATATATACATGTGGAACGATTATGATACAGGAGAAAAGGATAATAGGTCCTTAATGAATATAATTCCATAATGAGAGAAAACATGTTAATGTAAGTATCATCAGAAAGAATTTTAGTCAAAGCAAGAATTCCTCTTGGGGAATGTAAAAAAGGTGATGTCTAAACAGACTTTATAAAATTCTAACTCTCCTTCCAATAGGCACCAATAACTGTAACAATGGAACATTACCTTACTTCAAATGAATGATTGCCCTTGACAATAGAAATGTAAATAGTGCTTTTAAATCTGTTAGTTAAATGAAAGAAAAGAAAGCAATGTCTTAGTTGGAAGCAAAGGAAAGAAAGCAAAAAGAAAGAAACCACTCGGTAAGAGTGAGCAGTTATTTTGCTCAACTTCAAAATTACAATAACAGAATTTTGGAAAGAGAGACCATGCTAGTAAGTACATGATTAGAGTTTATTATTCAAGGATGGGGGAAGATATTTATTGAACAATTACAGTACATGAAGGATTGTGCATGATGCTTTTACATATATTTTCTTGTTCAACCGCTAAAGTAAGCAGCTGTGAAATATATTATTGCCCCACTCACAGAAAAAGAAACAGAAACCTGTAAAATTTAAATCCCTTGCTTGAAGTCAAATAGTGAAAGATGGCATCAGGATTCAAAGCTAAAACAATCTAATGTCACATCCCCATAATTCGTCACACTCACAGTTCTGTGATTTGGGTAAAATTATTGTTCACTTTGTGAAAATATTTTATTATTTCCAGAAACATTATCCTAAAGAGAAGAGAAATGTACTTTGTGCTGTACTTCCAACTGTCAATTTTAGGAGCATAGCTCAATTTTTATTCTCCTGATAATCCTGAGGTAGAAAGTGAAGGTTTCATTTATGGTATTTTCCCCTGAAATCACCTCAAAATATTTTTTCTAATTATTGCTTTCTTTCTAAGATAATATCTGTTAAGTGCATGCTTATCTGTGAATACTCAACAGCTTATTAAAATTAACCTCTCTTTGACCCTGATAATGGGACCAGATTGATATAGTTGAGATTAATGAGTCAATTATTTTTGGACAAGGTACAAGGAACAAAAAGTGTTGCAAAAAGTGTTAGTACCTCATAGTATTCTTTACTTTCTGTATCACTTTTCACACCTATAAAATAACCTGGTGTGGTTATTTCTTTTCCCAACTTAACAATGATGAACACTAACATTTTTCTAAGAATACAGAAATTATTTGGATAAAAACAAAAGTGATAAATCAAGAGTGCAAGCTATTCTTTAAAAACAATTGTCTTTAAATCCTTTTTTTTTTTTTTTTTGACAATTTCGGGCTTCTAAAGACTTAGCTACCTCAGAGTATCATTTTTAGAGTTCAATTAGCCTGCGAAAAGGACTTAGGTACTACACTGGTAAAGCAGGAGACATTGACAAATTAGCATCAGACTAACATAGGAAAACACTAGAAACCTCCAAAATCAGTGACAAAGGTTTATCGTAAACATCAGAATTCATACAAATCTAACTGGTCCTTTCACTTCTTCAGAGAAAATCTAAAGCCTCTATTTTCTTTGTAACAAGTCAGGCCCCACACAGCTGCAAAAGTAAGGAAGGTGTGGTCGGCAGGGTTCTTTGTTTAAAAAATGTATTTTCTCCACTTATATGATGTTCATAGCACGCATCCACTGATAATTTTCAAATCTTTTTCTCTAACTGTGATTGCTAGTCTGAGGTCCAGACTCATATATTCAAACCCAACTGTGCCATTTGCCAATGCCCTTCTGTCCCCACCTGAAAGTTCACCCAGAACAATAAAGCCAAGATTTGGCTTTTTAAGTGGCAAGACCTTACTTGGACGACTGTTTTTCCTATTCCTGTTTTTAGATGTTTCTCATATATATACTGAATGCTCATTGTCTTTAAAATTAAACTATATTAAAGATTAAGTATATAAATTAAAATATTTTAAGGCAGATTATGAAGTCAGAATGGGTTCCCATCTTGGCTCTGACATTTCCAATTGTATAACTTTGTCCAAGGCATCTAATCCCTTGGAGCTGAGGTGGTTTGGGACATAGAAGGTGAGAGAGTAATGATTCTTATCTAATAGGGTTTTTGAATGATGAATGCAAAGGGCATGGTACATAGCATGTGCACAATAAATGCTACCCATAGTGACGACAGCTTAGGAAGCTCCTGTTTCTATGATCCCTCTTCTTTGTAGCATCACCAACTATCCAATCAAACAACACCAAAACTCTCTAGTCATGCCATATTTTCTCTCTCATTTCCCACAGCCCTAATACCCTGTGCTTTCACTTACTGCATGCCTCTTGACTGTATATTTTTCCTATATTTTTTTGTTACTTCCTACTTGGTTTCCCTGAAGGCTCATCCCCATATAGTCAAATTTCCACATGATACCAGAGCAAGTTCCCTAGAATACAAGCCTGATGATACCCCTCCTGTGTTTAAAATCTTGTAATAGCCTCCATCTTTAAAGTCCGAACTCTTTTGCAAGATATCCAAGGCCTTTGGTAATCTGGACCCTGTTTACTTTAACAACCTCATTTATTGTCAATCCTTTAAAATGACTGTGCCCTAACTATATAAATTTAATTATAGTCCCTGAAACTCACTATGTTTGACTCAGTGACTTGCTTGTACTATTTCCCTTTTATCTGCCTGCCAAGCTGCTCTTCAACCCCCAGTTCCACAGTAACCTCCTCACAGATCCTTCCCTGATCCGACTTGCAAATGCCCGATAAAACTGGCAATTCCCTATTCCAGACTCTGTATGTATTCTTATGCATACCTTTTACGGTGCTGTCAATCTGCCTTGTACTTATTTTTTGTCTGCCTATTTCCTTTACTACACTGGTTTCTCTTTAAATCTAAAATCTGTCTTTTCATTTTAATATCCCCAGACCATAATATAATATGAGCCTTATGTCAGCACTAAATAAATGCTTATTGAACACATGTACTTGAAATAAGACATGTATATAAGATATCTATACATATATAGATATATAATAAGACATATATACATATACACAAGAGATGACATTTTAAAGCCCATTGACTCTACTCAGATACACGCAGCTGTCTGGGCCTATTTGATTTCACTGATGGACATCACAAAATTATCAAGACCAACATAAACTGGTGAGCTCTAGATGCTTATTAGAACCCATAGAACCAGCAGAAAAAGGGAACTATAAAACATTTTAATGATGCCCTGGCTGGTGTGGCTCAGTGGATTGAGTGCCAGCTTGTGAACCAAAGGGTCATCAGTGCAGTTCCCAATCAGGGCACATGCCTGGGTTGCAGTACAGGTACCTGGTTGGGGGTGCATGAGAAGCAACCACACGTTGATGTTTCTCTCCCTCTCTCTCTCCCTTCCCTCCCTCTAAAAATAAATAAATAAAACCTTTAAAATATATGCATTTTAATGAAATAATATTATCAATATGTTAAAGAGATCATTGTCATTTCTTTGAAAAGTCTTTTCATTTTACTTTAAAGGTCAAGTGTCTCCTAAGAAGAGGAGGGAAGCTTTTGCCTGGAGGAAGAAAGTCAATGCTAGATATTCAGTGTCAAAGCTTAAATTAATTAGTCTACAGTGAGACAATAATCTCAAAGGTCAGGGTTCGGCAAAAGAAACAGTTCTGAGTTGTTGTTGTTGTTGTTGTTGTTGTTGTTGTTATGCTCTTTTGACTGTCTCTTAAATCAGTTGCTCCTCTGTTATAAAGGGACCAGAGCATTGTTGAGTATTCACAGCAACACAGAATGGGATATAAAGAAACCATTTAAATCATCACAAGATGAAAACTAGAGAATGGGTAAGGATATTAAGGCAGGCAGATTAGCTTAATTATATTATTTATTCATTCACTTATTATATGCCAGATATCACTGCTGGAGAAACACACAATGCCATGTTGAAATGGAGCTTCCATACTTTCCAAGAAGCCAATGAGCAAAAAGTGAAATAACCAGTACTAATTCAGGTAATGAGAAGTACTATAAAGTATTAAGCAACAATAGTGATGAGGTTGCTATTTTAGCTAGTCAAAGAACAGAGTTCTGAAAGAGATAAGGAAGGAAGTCCTGCAGGTATCTGGGGGAGGCAAAAGAAGTTCTTAATGATAGGAGAGAGTAAGCCATACATGAGTCCCTGAGGCAGGGAGTTAGTGGGCAAGATGAGAGGCCAGCATGGCTAGAGCAGAGTGAATGAGGTGGGAGAGGAAGAGAGTGGTAGAAAACAAACAAAGAGCAACAGACAATGGCCAGACCATGGTGGACATTGAAGACCATGGTAAAGATTTGAGATTTCATTCTCGGTATGGCAGAAAGCCTTTGGAACATAGGGACAACAGGATTAGCTTTATATTTTTATACTCACTCTGAGTAAGAGGGTGTATACTGATCACCATCAGGTTAACAGTGGAAACAAAGAGATGTTTGAGAAAGATACAACCAGTCCAATCTAGGAAGAGATGCTGGAATTTATTTTGTAATATATGTGGGATATATCTTGAAAGTATAGCTGAAGGGACCTGCTAATGGACTGAATGTGAAATAGTTGAGAAAGACAAACTTCAAGAAAAGTCCCTAAGTCTTCTTGCCTTAGGCAACTGGATAAATGGCAATGCCATGTACCAAGCTGGAGAAGACAAGAGAGAAACAAGATGGGGAGAAGTATGGCAGGTATCAGTAGCTACCATTTTGGGCAAACTCAGTGTGAGATGACTTTAGCCATCCAACTAGATATATACAATAGACAATGTACACAAAAGTCTGAAACTCAAAAGTGGCTAGGGCTGGAAATAAAAATATGGACATATTCACCTTATAGGTGGCATAAAGCCATGGGATTGGATTAGATAAAAGGAGTGGTCCAAGAACTGAACCCTGAACATCCAACATTCAAAGGCCAACAAATGATGGGGATCCAGGGAAAATGATGGAGAAAGGACAACCAGTGAGGCACTAAATTCCCTTGGAGGATAATAGGTTGTAAAGCGGTTTTTCCAATTGTTATACTGTATGTAAAATGCTGGTGCACAAAAACTAATGGATCTTGTTGCTACTAATCAGAGAACTGGGCCATGCAAGATTAAAACACTGTGTGTGGGGCAGGGAGTGCATGCACAAACCTTCTGACAGTGAAGATAGAAAAAGACTTCTCAATTCTATGTTCTCAATGCTGGCAAAGGTTAAGTATGTAGCAACTCAAAAAAAAACACAGATCAAATTAATATCCTATTTGTAGCTGAAGCTCAGCATCAGTGAAATTTGGTTTGTGATTACACCCATAGGATGTTTGTACAGCAGCTCACATACACATTTTTTAATAAATATGTTTTAAATAATGTAATAACATTTTCAAAATGGCCTACACTGTTTTGACTAGCAGTTTCCTTATCTCTAAAATTAACTTCAAATTCTTTAATTTCATATTTGGAAACAGACACCAGCTGAATGCTCTTCCCACATGCAGTGATCTCCTTTTTAATAATGCAGGCTGCTGTTTTCTGAAACAAAGATTAAAGAGTACAGTCAGAAATTTCCTAAATAACTTCAATGAGATTAGTTTTAATTTCTTCCCCAAAAGCAAAGATAAACAGACATTAATTCTAAGTCATTTTCTGTCCTTATGAGTCTCAAACTTCTCTGTTCTTTTATCAGTATCAAGAAGAGACACAATCCTTTATCTAACATCTCAAATGTGTGCCAGTCTCTTTTTTTTTTAAGCATGGAAGATTCAGAAAATATAGCAACATTTTCAGAAATAGAAAAATGTATCTAAGTCTTTTATTTCACCATTGTTTGTGAAGAAAAATTCTGAGATAACACTTTAGATATTCTTAATTCTTAAGCATAAAAATATTAAAGCAAAATACTGATAATAGGGTTACCTCTTCAAGAAAAACAAGGATGTGATTTAAAGGGTTATCCACAGATCAAAGAGGAGAAAGGGTACACAAGTCATCTTGCCAAAGGGTCTAACCCACTGCTGACATCAATGGAAGGACAATGTGGCAGCCAGAGCCTCTTCACACAACAAAACTTAATGAATTCATGTTCTACATTATGTAATTTACATCATCAATATTCCTAAGTGAAAAGTTTCTCAACACTCAATAACATCTCCTAAGAAGCAAGTTAGCATTAATAATCCTATTTCAATAACTGAAGAAACTATAGTTTACCAGTCACTAGAAAATTAAACCTGGACTCAATTAAAAGCTCAAAATACTACCTTGGTCCCTTTCTCTATGAATGATGCAGAAACACAAACATGGCATCCCCTTTTCACATTTAAAGAGGAGCTTTTGTTTCATTCTATTCTGTTTCCTAACTTTAAAGGTCCCTCATTTGAAATGTTAGCCTTCGTATGGAGACAGGGTCCTGATAACTGGGAGATGCCCCCATATCACAGCAAGAGGAGTGGTTCTGTGTGGGTTCTAGGGCCAGACCTGAGGTCTCAGCTTTAGTTGCATCATTCATAAGCATCTGGCTCCAAACAAGTCACTTAATCTAAGAACTACACATAGTAGCAACTTCTAATTGATTTTATAAGGCAGTGGGTATATTTGAGTATATACTTATATTCAATCTTATTTCATAAATGATTTAAAACATTTTATTACTACACAAAATATAGAAGGTAACATAAATTTGTCAGAAGCCACCAATTTGGCCTTCTCTTAATAAATCCTGTAGTCAAAAGCAATTCACCAACCTATATATAGGATGTATTTGCGTCTATGCTCATATATAACCAACCTATAATCCCCAATCCTAAAAGCCTCCGGCATAAAACTCTAAGAAAACCACAAATCATTCACACAGTCAACCTATATGCATTCCTTCAGGAAATAATGCTAGTGACAAAACAAGAAAGCAAAAACAGGCACCGTTCCACTCACTTTTGCCTAGATATCTGGGACTTTTTTAAGGCATGATATCTATTCATTGAAAGATTTCACTACTAATTTTAAATTAGAACAATGTCTATGAAAACAACATTTAAAAAGCATCTCTCCAGGTCTGTCCTTATTGTCGTAAAGGGTAAAATTTTCTTCTTTTTTATGGCTGAGTAATATTTCACTGTGTAAATGCCCCACAGCTGTTTTACCCACTCATCTACTGATGGACACTTGGGCTGCTTCCATATCTTGGCAATTATAAATAACGATGAAATGAACATAGGGGTGCTTATGTTGTTTCAAATTAGTGTTTTGGGTTCCTTTGGATATAATCCCAGAAATGGGATCGCTGGGTCAAAAGGTAGATCCATGTTTAATTTTTTGAGGTATCTCCATACTGCTTTCCACAGTGGCTACACCAGTCTGCATTCCCACCAACAGTGCAAAAGGGTCCCCCTTCTCCACATCCTTACCAGCATTTGTTTGTTGATTCTCACAGGTGTGAGGTATTCTCTCATTGTGATTTTAATTTGCACTTCTCTAATGATTAGTGACCTTGAGCATCTTTTTACATGTTTATTGGTCATCTGTATGTCCCCTTTGGAGAATTGTCTATTCAGATCCTTTGCCCATTTCTTAATTGAGTTGTTAGTTTTTTGGGTGTTGAGTTTTATAAGTTCTTTGTTAATTTTGTATAGTAACCCCTTATTGGATGTATCCACAAATACGTTCTCCCATTCTTTGGGTTGCCTTTTTATTTTCTTGGATGTTTTCCTTTCCTGTGCAAAAACTTTTGAGTTTGATGAAGACCCATTTGTTTATTTTTCTTTTGTTTACCTTGGGGAGATATTTCCAATAAAACATTGCTACAAGCAATGTCTCAGATTTTACTGCCTAAGTTTTCTTCTAGGATTTTTATGGTTTTAGCTCTAACATGTAAGTCTTTAATCCATTTTGAATTTATTCTTACATGTGGTGTAAGAAAGTGGTCTAGTTTCATTTTTCTACACATATCTGTCCAATTTTCCCAACACCATTTATTGAATAAACTATCTTTAGCACAGGGGTGTCAAACTCATTTTTATCAGGGCCACATCAGCCTCGCAGTTGCCTTCAAAGGGCTGAATGTAGTTTTAGGACTGCATAAATGTAACCGCTCCTTAACTAGGGGCAAGGAGCTCTGTGCTGCTCCCTGGTAGAAACAAGGTGCTGAGCTGGATAAAACAAAGTGGAGGACCAGATTCAGCCTATGTTTGCCACCTGTACTTTAGCCCATTGTATGTGCTTGCTTCCTCTGTCAAATATTAATGGACTACAAAGGTATGGGTTTATGTCTGGGATCTCTATTCTGCTCCATTGATCTATGTATCTGTTTCTATGCCAGTACCAATAAGCAGGCAGAGAAAGGAATATACCATGTGATTTCATTCATATGTGGAATCTAATGAACAAACTGAACTAACAAGCAAAATAGAGACAGAGTCATAGATAGACAGTGGGATGAGAGCTAAGGAGTAGGGAGGTTGGGGTAGAGGGATTTAGTGAAATGGAAAAAGGACTCATAGACATGGACAACAGTGTAGTGATTGTGGAGGCATAAGGAGACTAAATGGTAATGGGAAAAAATATAATAATTTAAAAAATGGCTCCAAGAAAAACAAAAAGCAACTCTTAAACTAGAAAGGTGCAGGAAAGAGCCATGGTCACTGAGCTATATTTCTCTGCATGTTTTTTAAAATATTTTATTGCTTATGCTATTATAGTTGTCCCAATTTTCCATCTTTGCCCCTCTGCCACCCAGCCCACCCACCATTCCCATAGTCAACCTCCACACCGTTGTACCTGTTCATAGGTCTTTCTGACATGCTCTTTGACTGATCCCTTCACCTTCTTCCAAACAGCCCCCATCCCCCATCCCGCCTTCTTACAGCTGTCAGTCTGTTCCATGTTTTCATGCCTCTGTTTCTATTTTGCTCATTAGTTTATTCTGTTTATGAGTTTCTACTTCTAGGTGAGATCATATGGTATTTGTCTTTCACCAAGTGACTTATTTCACATAGCATAGTGCTCTCCAGTTCCATCCACACTGTCACAAAAGGTAATATTTCCTTCTTTTTACTGCTGTGTAGTATTCCATTGTGTAAATGTACCACAGTTTTATTCACTTTTTATCCACTCTTCTACTGGTGGGCACTTAGGCTGTTTCCTTGGCTATTGTAAAAAAATGAACATAGGGGTATACATATATTCTTTTGAGTTGGTGTTTCTTATGTTACAACAAAGAGCCTGTATAACAACAGCCACAGCTGACATTGAAAACACTCAGCCAACAACAGGATGTACCAGAAGGGAGCAGGGTCCTCAGTGGCTTACCAGACATGAATTCTCTAGCTTGTGGATTATGAGACATTCAAGCAGGTTGAGGCAGTGACTTTTATGAACCAGCAAGAAAATACTTCAATATTTTAACAAGCAATGTGGTCATACTGCTATGTACTAGCTATACATTAGTACTCAACTAATGTATGAACAACTCAGCAGTGACAAGTCCTGGCTATACTAGTGAGATCCAAAATTCCAGGAATAAATCACAAAAAAACCCTATAGCAATTTGGAGTGTATGCCACACCTTTTAGATAAAGAGTAAAAATACGGTTAATTTTGTCTTATTTTAATGTTAGTGAATTTTATAATTTTTATGAGTTAAAGTGATTTTCTAAGTCTCAACAAACTTTCTTTCTATCTGATCCTAAATTCTTTTCATTACTGACCTCATCAAAAACTGAACAAGTGGACCTATTACACATGAAGGAAAAAAAGATGCTTCATTAAGGTCTAAATTATTCTACTTCACCTTTTGCACTTTGCCTGAGTGAAATACACTGCCTCTTATGAGCCAGGATGTAAATCCAAAATTTTTAGAAATGTGACTTGGATGCACAAAAGTAAAATTACAATATCGAATATTTCTGACAACATTCACGACAAAGACCTTTTAAATATGAGACCCACACTTGATTATCCAGCCAGATTAACTCTAATTATTGTTTTAAATCTAAAAAGAAAAAGATGGGCTATTAAAAGTACCAAAGACCCAGTTATAACAAAAATATAGAATAAGAGCAAGTTTCTAGAAAATAATCAAGATCTGTGCACCTTTGTCCTTTGTTTTTAAACTTAGAGAATTAATTTCTATCAGCATGATAATCACCCATCACACAACCCTCTAAGACACTATTAAGAGAGTGAGGTGGCACCACTTCAGCTGATAAACAAAATCTGGTTTTCCTGACCGGAGGTGGCTCTGCAACCTACCAGAGGCGGCCCTGCGACTGGAGGCGGTCCTGCGACTGGAGGCGGCCCTGCGACCGGAGGCGGCTCTGCAACCGGGTCGAAAGCGGCCCTGGGGCCAGAGGCGACCCTGCAACTATAGAAGGGGACTCTGTGGAAGACCCGGAGCTCACATCTGTGATCCTGGGGTGAGTGCGAGCAACTCGGGAAACTCACGGAGCCCACGCCCGTAGTCTCGGGTGGGCACTCGTGCCCTGTAGGAGACCCGGAGCTCACAGCAATAGGCTCAGGGCGGGATGGATCTGTAAGAGATTCCAGCTGAAACCCATAAACTCGGGAAAGCGTGCCCTCTGCAGTAGGCTCAGAAATCACACCCAAGGCCCTGCATGGAGAGTGCGCCATTAGCCCTGGGGTCAGTGCTTGGCTGGCACTGAGGACAGTAGCCCAAAGCTGACTGAGTGAGGAATAGGGAGAAAAGTGGTATGAGTCGCCTCACAGCCTGCTACAGCCAGCAAGTCCAGAAAATCCAGTTTGGCCTCTTTCAAAATAGCAAGATATTTTTTTTTTTTTTTTTTTGGTTTTTGGGTGTTTTGTTTTGTTTTGATAGTTGTTTTTTGTCTGTTTAGTTGGGTTTGATTGTTTGTTTGTTTGTTTTGGTTTGTTTTTCGTTTTTGTGGGGTTCTTTTTGTTTTGTTTTGATTATATATTTTTTATTTTTTTATTACTTCTACCTTTTTTATCCCTCAATTCCTTTTGCTTCTCTTTACTTCTTTCTGGCTTTATTCCTTCTTCCTTTCTTTCCAATTCTATCTCTCCTTCCTTCCTCTTTTTTCTCTTCTTTTTTTTCACTTTATTCTTTTCTCTTTTTAAATACCCACGAGTGAGGCAAAAAAATCCTAGAACTGTGAAAAAAACAGAGTTGGACCAAAAGAGGGGGTATCCCAACAGCTGAGACAGTGGAAGCTGTGAACACCAGGATAACTGAAGGAGACTACACCACTGAATCTCACAGGTATTCCACCACAGAAGTTCACACCATAAACCCAGGGAGCCAGAACAGATCAATTTAAGAAGCTGAGGTTTACAAGAAGAGTCTCACAAACAATGGGAAGACAAAGAAACAATTCCCAAATGAAAGAAAAGGAGGAAGCCCCAGAAAGAAGCCTAAATGAAACAGAAGCAACTCAACTATCAGATAAGGAGTTCAAAGAAATGGTTGTCAGGAAGCTCCATGAGCTCTCAATGAGCTACCAGAAACTACAGGGAAGCTACGATGAACTCACTGCAAACTATACCAACGTGAAAAAGGAAATAGAAACTATCAAAAAGGGCCAAGAGGAAATGAAGAATACAATTTCTGAGCTGAAGAACACAGTAGAAGGAATGAAAAGCAGAATCGATGAAGCAGAAGATCGGATCAGTGAGTTGGAGGACAAAGTAGAAAAAAGCAGCCAGAAAGAGCAAGAAAAGGAAAAGAGGCTCAGAAAGAATGAAGAGGGTTTAAGAGAAATGCAAGACAACATGAAACATAATAATATCCGTATAATAGGAATACCAGAAGGAGAAGAAGAAGAGCAAGGAATAGAAAACCTATTTGAAAAAGTAATGATGGAAAACTTCACTAATTTGATGAGAGAAAAAGTCACACAAATCCAGGAAACACAGAGTCCCAATCAAGAGGAATCCAAACAGGCCCACTTCAAGACACATCATCATTAAAATGGCAAACTTCCAAGACAAAGAGAGAATCTTAAAGGCAGCAAGGGAGAAAAAGGAAGTAACATACAAGGGAGCCCTGATAAGGTTACTAGCTGACTTCTCAATGGAAACGCTCCAAGCCAGAAGACAATGGCAAGACATATTCCAAGTAATGAGAACCAAAGGCCTAAAACCAAGACTACTTTATCCAGCAAGGCTTTCAATCAAGATAGAAGGACAAATAGGGAGCTTCCCAGACAAAAGAAGTCTAAAAGAATACACCTCTACCAAACCAGTACTGCAAGAGATACTAAAGGGACTGCTTTAAGGAAAGAAAGGAAAAGAGAGAGAGAGGAACACAGGTACGAAAACGGCAATGAATCAGTACCTATCAATAGTAACCTTAAATGTAAATAGATTAAATGCTCCAATCAAAAGACATAGAATAGCTGAATGGATAAGAAAGCATGACCCACACATATGCTGCCTACAAGACACCCACCTCAGGACAAAAGACCTACACAGACTCAAAGTGAAAGGCTGGAAACAAATTTTCCAAGCAAATGGACAGGAAAAAAAAGCCGGGGTAGCAATACTCATATCAGACAAAATAGACTTCAAAAGAAGAGCTATAAAGAGAGACCCAGAAGGTCACTTCATAATACTCAAGGGAAGAATCCACCAAGAAGACATAAACATTGTAAATATATATGCACCAAACATAAGAGCACCTAAATACATCAAGAAAATTTTAGAGGACTTCAAGAAAGATATTGACAGCAACACAATTATAGTAGGGGATTTTAACACCCCACTGTCAAAAATGGACAGATCTTCCAAACAAAATATCAACAAAGATATTGTGGCATTGAACAGTACTCTAGACGAATTGGACTTAGCTGATATATATAGAGCCCTTCATCCCAAAGAAACTAAATACACATTTTTTTCAAATGCACATGGAACATTTTCAAAGATAGACCACATGATAGGACACAAAACAAGCCTCAACAAATTCAAGAAAATTGAAATCATACCAAGCATTTTCTCCAACCACAAGGGACTAAAACTAGAAACCGACTTGATGGGGAAAATCCCCAAATCATCAAAATCATGGAGATTGAATAACATGCTATTAAACAATGAATGGGTAAAGAATGAAATTAGGGAGGAAATCAAAAAGTTTCTGGAAACAAATGAAAATGAACTCACAACAACTGAAAACTTATGGAACACAATGAAGGCAGTCCTCAGAGGGAAGTTCATAGCAATACAGGCCTGCCTAAAGAAGACAGAAACATTTCTAACAAACGACTTAACCCTACGCCTACAAGAACTCGAGGAACAACAACAAAGACAGCCCAGGGCAAGTAGAAGGAAGGAAATAACCAAGATCAGGGCAGAATTAAATGACATAGAGACTAAAAGCACAATCCTAAGGATCAATGAATCCAGGAGCTGGTTCTTTGAAAATATAAACAAAATGGACAAGCCTTTAAGCAGGCTTATCAAGAAAAAAAGAGAGAGGACTCAAATAAACACAATCAGAAATGAAAGAGGAGAGATTACGACTGACACCACAGAAATACAAAGGATTGTAAGAAATTACTACGAAGAACTGTATGCCAAGAAATTTGAAAACCTAGGTGAAATGGACAAGTTTCTAGAAAAATAGAATCTTCCAAAACTCAAAGAAAAAGAAACAGAAAGCCTGAACAGACCAATAACAGCTGATAAAATTGAAGCAGTAATCAAAAAACTCCCGACACACAAAAGCCCTGGACCAGATGGTTTCACAGGAGAATTCTACAAAACATTTAAGGAAGAGCTAACCCCTATGCTTCACAGACTATTCCAAAAAACCCAAAATGATGGAAGACTCCCGAACTCTTTTTATGAAGCCAGCATCATCCTAATCCCAAAACCAGATAAAGACACAACAAAGAAAGAAAACTTCAGGCCAATATCACTGATGAACATAGACGCTAAAATCCTCAACAAAATATTGGCAAACCGCATCCAACAATACATTAAAAAGATCATACACCATGACCAAGTGGGATTCATCCCAGGGATGCAAGGATGGTTCAACATTCGCAAATCAGTAAATGTAATACATCACATAAACAAAAGCAAAGACAAAAATCACATGATCATATCAATAGATGCAGAAAAAGCTTTTGATAAAGTACAACACCCATTTATGATAAAAACACTCAGCAAAGTGGGAATAGAGGGAGCATTCCTCAACATAATAAAGGCCATATATGAGAGACCTACAGCCAACATCATACTCAATGGGGAAAAACTGAAATCTTTCCCACTAAGATCAGGAACAAGACAAGGCTGTCCACTTTCACCACTTCTATTCAATATAGTATTGGAAGTCTTAGCCACAGCAATTAGACAAGAAAAGGAAATAAAAGGCATCCAAATTGGAAAGGAGGAAACAAAACTATCATTGTTTGCAGATGACATGATAGTGTACATAGAAAATCCTATAGACTCGGCCAAAAAACTGCTCGATAATAAATGAATTTGGCCAAACAGCCGGATACAAAGTCAATATCCAGAAATCAAAGGCATTTTTGTATACCAACAGTAAAAAAGCAGAAGCAGAAATCAAGAAAAAAAAACCCATTCGATATAGCAAAAAGAAAAATAAAATACCTAGGAATAAACCTAACCAAGGAGGTAAAAGACCTGTATGCAGAAAACTACACAACACTGAAGAAACAAATCAAGGAAGACACAAACAAATGGAAGCATATACCGTGTTCATGGATCAGAAAATTAATATCATCAAAATGTCTATACTACTCAAAGCAATTTACAGATTCAATGCAATACCTATTAAAGTTCCAATGGCATATTTCACAGACATAGAACAAACACTTCAAAAATTTATATGGAATCATAAACGACCCCAGATAGCGGCAGCAATTTTGAGAAAGAAGAGCAAAGTAGGAGGGATCACAATACCTGATACCAAACTGTATTACAAAGCCACTGTAATCAAAACAGCCTGGTACTGGCACAAAAACAGACACATGGACCAGTGGAATAGAACAGAGAGCCCAGAAATAAACCCAAGTCTCTACAGTCAATTAATATTCGACAAAGGGGGCAGCAATACAAAATGGAGCAAAAATAGCCTCTTCAACAAGTGGTGCTGGGAAAACTGGACAGCTACATGCAAAAAAAAAAAAAATGAAACTCGAGCACCAACTTACACCATACACAAAAATAAATTCAAGGTGGATAAAAGATTTAAATATAAGCCGTGACACCATTAAAATCCTAGAGGATAACATAGGCAGGAAAATCTGAGATATTTCACGCAGCAATATTTTCACTGATACATCCCCTAGAGCAAGGGACATAAAGGAAAGAATAAACAAATGGGATCTCATCAAAATAAAAAGCTTCTGTACAGCTAAAGAAAACAGTATTAAAATAAAAAGAGAACCAACTGTATGGGAAAACATATTTGACAATGATACCTCAGACAAGGGATTAATCTCCAAAATATATAAAGAACTTACAAGACTCTACTCTAAGAAGACAAGCAACCCAATTACAAAATGGGCAAAGGATTTGAACAGACACTTCTCCAAGGAGGACATACAGAGGATCCAGAGACACATGAAAAGATGCTCGATATTTCTAGCTATCAGAGAGATGCAAATTAAAACTACAATGAGATACCACTTGACACCAGTCAGAATGGCCTTCATAAACAAAGCAACAAACAGCAAGTGTTGGAGAGGTTGTGGAGAAAAGGAGACCCTAGTGCACTGTTGGTGGGATTGCAGATTGGTACAACCACTATGGAAAACAGTATGGAATTTTCTAAGAAAACTAAAAATGGACATACCTTTTGACCCAGCAATTCCACTGCTTGGATTATATCCTAAGAACCCTGAAACACAAATCCAAAAGAACCTATGCACCTCTATGTTCATAGCAGCACAATTTACAATAGCCAAGTGCTGGAAGCAACCTAGGTGCCCATCAGTTAATGAATGGATCAAAAAACTGTGGTACATTTACACAATGGAATTCTATGCAGCAGAAAGAAAGAAGGAGCTCCTACCCTTTGCAACAGCATGGATGGAATTGGAGAGCATCGTGCTAAGCGAAATAAGCCAGGCAGTGAAAGACAAATACCATATGATCTCACCTTTAACAGGAATCTAATCAAGAAAACAAACAAACAAGCATAATATAAACAAATTCACTGAATTTGAGAACAATCTGACAGTGACCAGAGGGGGAGGGGAGGGAATTTCAGGAGAAAAGGGGAACGGTTTAGTGCAACAAGTATAAAGGACTCATGGACAAAAACTATGGGGGGTGGAAATGGGAGGAAGGTGGGGAGGGCTGGGGTGGTGGGCTGGGGGCGGGGCAAAAGACAGAAAACTGTACAATATCAACAATTAAAAAATACTGATTAAAAATTTAAAAAAATAAAAAATAAATTTAAAAAATTTAAAAAATAAATAAAGAGTGATGGTTTTATCTGGAAAATCCAAACTGTTATCTAGCTACCAATATTCCCAGACAGAAGGCAAAGACAAAAGTAAGACTAAAATTTTATCTAGAGGATGAACACTGGGCTGACTTCAAGAGACGGTATGGTGGAAGAAAGAGTGCATCCCAAATCTGCTACTTACTGGGTAACCTTGAGCAAGGTGCTTAACTTCCCGAGCTGTATGTCTCAACTATAAAATGGGGAGAGTGATACCATAAGGATCTAGCTAGCATAGTGTATGCTATATGCTAGATGCAAGACAAATGATAGCTGCATTTTCTTCTTATGAAAAGATTTTATTTATTTATTTACTTACTTATTTTTAGAGAGGGGAAGGGAGGAGGAAAGGGAGGGAGAGAAACATCAATGTGTGGTTGCCTCTCATGTGCCCCTTGGCCTGCAACTGGGGACCTGTCCTGCAACCCAGGCATGTGCCCTAGACTGGGGATCAAACTGGTGATGCTTTGGTTTGCAGGCTGGCACGCAATGCACTGAGCCACACCAGTCAGGGCTGATAGCTATATTTTCTAAATAGTATATGAAAGACTGGAGACTGGGACAACCAGTGACAAAGAAGTTTGGCCACTGGGGACAGTACCATTCCACCCACTGTGGCCAGACTGGAATACAGAACAGTATAAGCATGGTTCCTTCCTCAGAAGACCTTGAATCCAGTTGAGGAACTATATCATTTACAAAAACAGTAAGCTAGGACATTTGCTAAGTGCTAAATGAGCAGAGCAGACAATTACTTCAGGAGTATCCTGGGAAACCTGGAGAAGTCCTGCAAGGAAGGCTGTGCCAAACCTTAAGGCAGGAAAAGCCTTTATTCCAGAGCCAGGGCAGTAGAGGGAGACAATGTATCAAAGGTCATCTGCCAAAACTAAGGAGTATATTTCCAAAGGGTGATATGTGGTAGAGCCTGAAATTCTAAAGCCTGCAAAGCATTTGACTCTTTAACTTCCCAACTTTTTTCTTTGGTACACCAACCTTTCACAAGTTCATCAACAGCTGACGTCCTTGGATTACTGATCAAGTCTGTACTACTAGACAAAATAGTGGAACAGATATGTCTTTACCATAGAGAAATGTCTTTATTATGTATTTTGGGGACTCCTCTTTGTATGGAACTTTATGCATGTCAGTGTCCACTCTTGAGCTAGCTATTCTACCAAAGATATAGTGGAGATGTGCAGAGGAAAGCCCACAGGATCTGAAGCCAGCTGACTACGTTGAAGCTCAAGCTTTGCTATTTAACAGTTAAATGGCCTTTACCTGATCATTTGATACTTCAGTTTCATCATTCGTAAAGAGATTATAAATATCTACCTACCTATAGAATTGTGTGTTGTAAGGGTCAAATATAAAGATAAATGAAAATATAAAAATATTAGTTACTAAATATGTATATTTTTCATTTTTAGTTAAGATTTTTATTTCTTCTTAAAAGACACTATTAGGAAATATCATTTTGAGTTGACTCTGATAAAAAGAAGATTTTTAAAACTCCATGGAAAACAGAACACCCCTAAAAAGAGTTATCCTGCAGGTCTAGAACTTGAAGCACCATCCAAATAAGGCAAACTAGAAGATAAGGGGTACAGTTCCAAAAGATTGACAGAAGAAATGCTAAATAGTTTTACTTACAGCAATTACCAGTTGAGTGTTCTATGCATTTATAATTGATCCACATATGTCATTTTCTGCTAAGCAATGTGACTCCTTCCTTTACTAAATACAATCTAAAATGAATCAGTGGGTATTTAAGTATCACCACAAGCTCTAACTCCAATTTCAAGAGATCTACAATCAAGGGGGAGGGGAGTAAAAATTAGCAAACAATAAACAAGAAGCAACTCTGGACAGGGAAAAAGTAAGTGATAAATTATATATTGAGCTAAATTCAATAACAATAATATAGCCAAGGAAATATATTTGGGAAAAATATCCATTGTCCATTTCAAATACCTAAGTGAAGGTGGTTAGGAGGGAAAAGAAGTTTTAGAAATTGGGAGAAAATGAGGAACTGAAGGTCTGGAAGGCTAAAGAGAAGAAACATTTTCATTTATAGTAAAACTTGACATTGACGAAAGAAAACATTAAAGTATCTTATTGAAACTCTATTTCCAAGCACGTTAAGGTTAATGACATTCAAAACATCTCACCATGCTATCTGCATAAGCTAAATAATAAAGGAAGAAACAAAGAACTCCCAAGAGGAAATAAAAATGAAATCTGAGAACCCGGAAAAAAGATATTCAGGAGGTCAGTGGACGTCTAACTTACTTGTCTGATGGAGTTTCCCATTTTATTCCTTTCCAATGGAAAGACATGTCCATTACAACACGCAGCTAATTTTCCATTTTTAACTTGATGTACTATAATAATTTTACATAAAAAATTTCATTTGTGAAATGCCAAACATCTGCACTTTTGATTGCAGCCCTGCTAAGGAGACCCTGGTGTTTCAGGTACCATATGCCACAGTATTTCCCCTGGGTGCAACCTTTGTTTCTGCACACTCAGGGAAGTGTATGTGTGTGCACACGTGTGCCCTCACACATGGGTGCACAGGAAAGAAATGACACCTGGTACTTAGAAATGCCTGAGAAATGGAGTAAAAGACTAGGAGGAAAGGCAATGAGATTTGTGTGAATATAAACTAAACCACACACACAACCACTCTCAGCCACAGAGTATGATGCCCTGTGAGGTCACAATGTGTGTTTTGCATAATATACATAAAAATACATATAATAATATATAAATATATTAAATATATAAAAAGATAAAAGGAAGCAAGAGAAAAGATTTTAAGGGGATTTTTATTGTGTAATTATTCTATAAATAAAAATTAAAGTAGCAAGACATAAGGAAATTACATAGAATGGGTATGTTTCAAACAAAAATAAATTCTAGATAATGGTTTTCACCAAATATATAACCCATCCCTCCTTCACTTGACAACCTACACACCCATATGTTCCCCAAGGAGTTTCCTGACTTTCCCTGTTCCTATTAATTTCAATTCCCAGCACGTGTGCCTCATCCTGTTAATGAGACGTTAATCTTTCTTCTCTAAATTTAAATGAGACAACCCAGCAGAGAACAATGAACTTCGAATCAGGGGACCCAAGTTGTGGCCACAGCTTTTCTTCTAATTAGTTATGCAAGCTGGTCCAATTTACTGTGCACCTGCCTCATCTAAGGCACGAGCTTCTCCCCACCAGGTCTCAATCTCCTGACCTGAAAGGTAAAGAGTTGAAGACCGCTCTCTCTAAGGTTCTATAAAGCTCCCACAAAGAAGTGAGTGTAAATCAATTATATTACTTCCACTTCTCATCTATCCCCATGAACTTCATATCTAAAGAGGCTGGAGGAGGAAGCCAAGAAAAAGAGACGCCATGTGTAAAACATTATGGCTGAACTTCCAGACATATATGAACAAAGGTAAGTCAATCCCCAAGTCTTGGTTCAAAACCTGCTTTGCACTCAAAATCATTGTGGGCACTGCAGAGCACTTTTTTTTTTAAATCAGTATTTTTTTAATTGTTGATATTGTACAGTTTTCTGTCTTTTACCCTGCCCCCAACCCACCACCCCAGCCCTCCCCACCTTCCTCCCATTTCCACCCCCCATAGTTTTTGTCCATGTGTCCTTTATACTTGTTGCTCTAAACCGTTCCCCTTTTCCCCTGAAATTCCCTCCCCTTCCCCTCTGGTCACTGTCAGACTGTTCTCAAATTCAGTGTCTTTGTTTATATTATGCTTGTTTGTTTGTTTTCTTGATTAGATTCCTATTAAAGGTGAGATCATATGGTATTTGTCTTTCACTGCCTGGCTTATTTCGCTTAGCACGATGCTCTCCAATTCCATCCATGCTGTTGCAAAGGGTAGGAGCTCCTCCTTTCTTTCTGCTGCATAGAATTCCATTGTGTAAATGTACCACAGTTTTTTGATCCATTCATTAATTGATGGGCACCTAGGTTGCTTCTCTACAGTCAATTAATATTCAACAAAGGGGGCAGCAATATAAAATGGAGCAAAAATAGCCTCTTCAACAAGTGGTGCTGGGAGAACTGGACAGCTACATGCAAAAAAAAAAAATGAAACTCGAGCACCAACTTACACCATACACAAAAATAAATTCAAGGTGGATAAAAGATTTAAATATAAGCCATGACACCATTAAAATCCTAGAGGATAACATAGGCAGGAAAATCTGAGATATTTCACGCAGCAATATCTTTACTGATATGTCCCCTAGAGCAAGGGACATAAAGAATAAACAAATGGGATCTCATCAAAATAAAAAGCTTCTGCACAGCTAAAGAAAACAGTATTAAAATAAAAAGAGAACCAACTGTATGGGAAAACATATTTGACAATGATACCTCAGACAAGGGATTAATCTCCAAAATATATAAAGAACTTACAAGACTCTACTCTAAGAAGACAAGCAACCCAATTACAAAATGGGCAAAGGATTTGAACAGACACTTCTCCAAGGAGGACATACAGAGGATCCAGAGACACATGAAAAGATGCAGAGGACTTTTTAAAGCTTAAGATATGATTCTTGTTCTAAGAGAACTTACACTATGTCCTTAAAGGACTTACTATCTAGTTAGAAGAATACCCCAATATACATGAAAAAGAGAACAAGGAAAGACATAATTAAGTGATAAATACTAGAGTAACCTAGAAACCAGAGAACTTTGTGGCATGAATAGCCAACAAACATTTCACAGAAGAAGTAATATTCCAGTCATTTGACAAATATTTACTTAGTGCACACTCTGGGTCAGGTGCAAAAACAGGCATAGTTCCTGCTCTTGTGGAGCTTACAACCTAGTAGGAAATGGTCATTAATAGGAGAAGCTCATGCTGCTGTGTGAGAGAGAAAAGGGGGAAGAAATCTAGTAAGGAAATTCAGTGGGAATTCATGCTAAAGTCTAAGGACAAAAAGGTCTTAACCAGATGAAACAGAATAGGCAAGGGATATTGCAAGCTGAGGATACCATGTGCAAAGGCCCTGTGGCAAGTAGGTGATTGACAGGTCCTAGGAATTGCAAGAAAGCTATGTGGCTAGTGTGCAAAGAGCAAGAAGTGCAAAATCATGCTTCAGGGAAACTCAAGACCAGGCATGCTGGGCTCTTCAGGCCATGTTAGCAGAATGTCAACAGACCACTGGAGAAATGATGACATGTTGGAGTAGGGTGGTGGTTGTGGAGATGGGGGACGTAAAGATGACCAAATTTGCTGATGAAGTGAGTATGGGTATCATAAAAGAGTGATCAAGGATAGCTCTATTTTTCTGATTTGCATAACAGAATGAATGATAGTGCCCTTAACTGAGAAGGGAACAAAGAAAGAGCTATTTTGAAGGAAAGGATGTTAAGTGCCAAATGCTCTTTAGAGTTAACAACTTTGACCTTAAAGACATAAAGGTTACCAGAGACCTTAGCAATTTTAGGTGGTGTGAAAGGTCAAGTGACAGATAAGTATGCATTGAGAAAGGAACTGAGGATCAAATAGTGAAGACAAGAGTAAAAGTGTATGTCAGCCTTCACTTACCTGTTAGCATCTTCATGGCTCCTATTTTATGTCCACTGGTAGAACACCTAAGAACAAACATACACTCACCACACACACACACACACACACACACACCCCTCAGATCACTTACTAGACATTGATACACCCTGCCCTGAATAATTAAAAAGGTAAAAAATGGGTTACATTCAATTTTTGTAATCCAAAATAAAGCAAAGCATGAAATGAGTTCCTTCTTTTATCCACTTGTGTGCTCCATCTCTCTTCTTCCTTTCCATGTAACTGTCTCTAAAAATCTTATTTTCATTGGCAACTAATATATCTTTGTTAAGTGTCAACTCAAGAAATTTGCCTGATTCTTCTACCAAAAAATATAGTCCATGACACATTGCTTCCCTTTTGGTTTTCAATCCAGCATCTGAGGCTCTGAGGTGCTTTCAGATACTCATCACCCTCCTGTCAATCTCCACTAAACTGCAGCAACACATTAGCAGCCAAGGCTGGCCATTTAAGGACTATTCTTTGGTCAAATAAGACTTCCCTTTCATTCCTTAGGGTATAGATGAGTTGTTGCAGTTTGCCTGACCTGCACAACTAAACTTTTATTTCTCTCTCCTTGCTCCCTAAAGCCACACATGATTCTTCTTCTGCTTGCCCTAAACACCTAAACACTTTAGGAATATCTTTTTTTAAAGTATATTTTATTTATTTTTTTTGCATATTCTTTTTTTAATATATTTTATTGATTATGCTATTACAGTTGTCCCATTTCTCCCCCATCATTCCCCTCCACCCTACACACCCTCTCCCACCCACATTCCCCCTCTTTAGTTCATGTCCATGTGTCATAAGTTCTTTAGCTTCTACATTTCCCATACTATTCTTGCCCTCCCTCCCCCTGTCTATTTTCTACCCACTATCTATGCTACTCATTCTCTGTACCTTTCCCCCTCTCTCCTCCTCCCACGCCCCTGTTGCTAACCCTCCATATGATCTCCATTTCTGTGGTTCTGTTCCTGTTCTAGCTGTTTGCTTAGTTTGCTTTTGTTTTAGGTGTGGTTCTTAATAGCTGTGAGTTTGCTGTCTTTTCACTGTCATTTTTATCTTCTTTTTCTTAGATAAGTCCCTTTAACATTTCATATAATAAAAGCTGGGTGATGATGAACTCCTTCAACTTGACCTTATCTGAGAAGCGCTTTATCTGTCCATCCATTCTAAATGACAGCTTTGCTGGATAGAGCAATTTTGGATGTAGGTCCCTGCTTTTCAAGATTTCAAATATTTCTTTCCAGCCCCTTCTTGCCTGTAAGGTCTCTTTTGAGAAATCAGCTGACAGTCTGATGGGAACTCCTTTGTAGGTGACTGTCCCCTTATTCCTTGCTGTTTCTAGAATTTTCTCCTTCATTTTAATCTTGGGTAATGTAATTACGATGTGCCTTGGTGTGTTCCTCCTTGGGTCCAACTTCTTTGGGACTCTCTGAGCTTCCTGGACATCCTGGTAGTCTATTTCCTTTGCCAGATTGGGGAAGTTCTCCTTTATTATTTGTTCAAATAAGTTTTCCACTTGCTCTTCTTCTTCCCCTTCTGGTACCCCTATAATTTGGATGTTGGGACGTTTAACGATGTCCCAGAGGTTCCTCAGCTTCTCCTCATTTTTCTGAATTCTTGTTTCTTCCTCGTTTTCTGTTTGGTTGTTAGTTTCTTCCTTCTGGTCCACTCCATTGATTTGAGTCCCAGTTTTCCTTCCATCTCTATCAGTGCCCCATGCATCTTCCTTCATTTCACGTATTGTAGCCTGCATTTTTTCATCTAGTTTGTGAGCAAAATCAACCAATTCTGTGAGCATTTTGATGACCAGTGCTTTGAACTGTGCATCTGATAGGTTAGCTATCTCTTCACTGCTTAGAGGAATTGGCTCTGGGGCTTTTATTTGTTTTCCGGTTTGAGCCATTTTTGGTGGGTTTTTTGTTGTTGTTGTTGTTGTTTTGGTTTTAGTCTGGTCGCAGCTATTACGTAGTGAGGGGTGGAGCCTTAGATATTCCTCAGGGTGGGGCAGCCCAGTCGCCGGGTTGTGACGCTATAGGTGGGGGTGGGGTCTGAGAGGGAACAATGGTGCCTGTTCCGCTCTTTCCTGGACTCCGGCCCTTTCCGCTGCTTCCCCTTCACCTGGATTATCTGCGCACGCGCTCGTGCTGTTACTAGTGAAGAGTGGAGCCTCTGACGCTCCCCGGTGCAGGGCAGCCCAGTCGCTGGGTTGTGATGCTATGGGTGGGGGCGGGGTCTGAGAGGGAAGAATGGCGCCTGCTCCACTCTCTCCTGGATTCAGTCCCTTCTGCCACTTCCCCTCTGCCTGGACCGTCTCCGTGCGCGAATGTGGGACCACCTGGTCAGCCAGCCACCTTGTGCGGCCTCACTGGGTCTGCACAGTTGCCCCCCTGTGCCCGGGGTCTGCCAGCCACCGCCTGTGCACCTGGGAACTGCCTGCAGATGCTGCTTGCGTTCCCGGGTCCGTACCTCCACTTTCCCCTGCCGCGACTCTGCCCCTCTTACCGGTCTGGATGAATGGTTGTTGGACTTCCATACAGTTCAATTTTCTATAAGTTCTGGTTGTTTTCTTGTTTCTAAATATTTGTTGTCCTTAATTTTGGTTGTTAGAGGAGGCACAGCATGTCCGCCTACGCCTCCATCTTGGCCGGAAGTCTAAAGTATATTTTATTGATTATGCTGTTAACGGTTGTCCCAATTTTTTTCTTCCCCTTTATCCCCCCTGTCCCACCCCACCCCATCCTCCTGAATTCCCCCCACTGTAGTTTATGTCTATGGGTTGTACATACAAGGACTTTGCCTTCTTCTTTTCATACACTATTCTTAACCTCCCCCTGTTTTGTACCTACCATTTATGCCTCTTATTCCCTGTACCTTCCCCCCATCCTCCCCACTCCTCATCCCCACTGATAACCCTCCATGTGACTTCTTTTTCTGTGATTTGTTCCTGTTCTAGTTGTTTGCTCAGTTTTAGTTTTTGTTTTTTAGGTTCAGGTGTTGGTAGTCATGAATTTGTTGTCATTTTACTGTTCATAGTTTTTTATCTTCCTCTTTTTCTTAGAAAAGTCCCTTTAACATTTCATATAATAAGGGCTTGGTGATGATGAACTTTAACTTGACCTTATCTGGGAAGCATTTTATCTGCCCTTCCATTCTAAATGACAGCTTTGCTGGATAGAGTAAATTTGGATGTAGGTCTTTGCCTTTCATGACCTGGAATACTTCTTTCCAGCCCCTTCTTACCTGCCAGGTTTCTTTTGAAAAATCAGCTGATGGTCTTGTGGGAACTCCTTTGTAGGTAGCTCTCTGCTTTTCTCTTCCTGCTTTTAAGATTCTCTCCTTAGCTTTAATCTTGGATAACTTCATTATGATGTTTCTTGGTGTGTTTCTTCTTGGATCCAATTTCTGTGGGACTCTCTGAGTGTCCTGAATTTCCTAGAAGTCTACTTCCTTCACCAGACTGGGAAAGTTTTCCTTCCTTATTTGTTCAAATAGTTTTTCAACTTCTTGTTCTTTTTCTTCTCCTTCTGGCTCCCCTATGATTCAGATGTTGGAATGTTTAAAGTTGTCCTGGAGGTTCCTAAGCCTCTTCTCATTTTTTTTGAATTCTTGTTTCTTCATTCTGATTCGGTTGGATATTTATTTTTTCCTTTGTTCCAAATCATTGATTTTAATCCGGGTTTCCTTCCCTTCATTGTAAGTTCCCTGTATATTTTGCTTTATTTCACTTTGCATAGCCTTAATTTCTTCCTTCATTTTGTGACCAAACTCAATCATTTCTGTGAGCATCCTGATTACCAGTGTTTTGAACTGTGCATCTAATAATAGGTTGTCTATCTCCTCATCACTTAGTTCTTTTTCTACATTTTTATCTGTTCTTTCATTTCAACCATATTTCTTTGTGTCGGCACACCTGTTACATTATAAGGGGCTGAGCCTAAGGTATTAGCCAGGGCAGGGAAACCCTATTCACTGAGTTGTGGTGATGTCAGTCTGGATGAATGCTTCTTTAACTCCTTGGTTGTTGGACTTCCATTGAGTTTGATTTTCTGGCAGTTCTGTTTGTTTTTAGTTTTTAAGTTGATTGTTATTTTCCTTTTAGTTGTGTGAGGAAGCAAAACATTTCTGCCTATGCCTCCATCTTGGCTGGAACTCCAGGAATATCTATTAACCTTCTTTTCAGGATGTTGACCCATATAGGTCTGGATATCAGACTACCATAAACATGAATTTTCTAAATATATAGCACACTGTGACACTCTTTATTATGTTGTGTATTCCAAGTCAGTGAGAGACACATAGCTCCTCCCCCTAAAAATTGGCTCTAAAATCCTGATAAGTCTGGAGATGACCTAATATTGCCAGAGGGGTTCATGACTTCTCATGAGTCTCTCAACCATAGTTATTAGAAGGTCAAATCTGCTTCTTAATCACAGAAATTACATTAACTACATTACTATTCAGCATGTTCTTGTGCTGCTTTCCTAAATTCTAGTCTCTGTTTATCAACAGGTACCCTTTGATAAAAGTCAGAAACTCTGCCCTCAAAGAGATGAGAATGTAAATATACAAATTAACCAATGAATCAATAAGTCTACCCAGAGGTAGATACTAGGCTCAAGGCAAGTACTAAATTATATCAGATCACTCTTTTTCCATCACTGATCTTCTAGCAATGGAGACATCATCTAGTACAGAGAAAATAGGAAGCACAATGTGATTTGAGGACTACCAGGAAAGTCTTATTGTTAAAAACATCTCTCTTCTATTTATTGGTTGCATTTGACATTTTTTATCACCTCTCTGTTTGGAAGAATTTATCACTATTACAATGCAAACAAACATTTTGCCAGGCATCACAAATAAAGAATTTAACAGCAGATTTTGCTAGGACAAAAGGCTCCTCTTACCTTCCAGAGGAAGCAAGGTGGAGCAGTCTGTAATAGAGGGAAAGAAAGGAAGAAGGAGGCTGAAACTAGAGAACAGCCTGAGCCTTGCCCAAGGCTGCTCTGACCAGCCCTACTGAGGTTACTTGGCAATCAAATAGCTCTTCAGCAGCAATCAAGAGAGAGCAAGAAACCATGAGCTCAGCATTGAGCATCGTCCTCTGGGGAAGAGAGGATGGGTCGACTTCACCTCATTTGGTTTGCTTGGGAGCTACAGTTTATGTGGGAGTTGTAACAAACACACAAAAGGACTTTAAACTACATATGACCATAACAAATTTTCTCAATCATAATCCTAGGAATCTGGCTTAACCTGGAGAAACTTAGTAAATAGTGACTCCCTCTTTCATATCTGCCATTTCCTGAAATCTATTCCATTAGAGTTCACTGAAATTACTATGAACTATGCTACATTTCATAAAGTCTACTTTGGAGTAATTAATTCCATAACTGAAAGGATGACACTGACATTTATTTATAATAAATCCTTTTGCAATCTGTGTCCTGATACTAGAGAACGTGAGGGAGGCAAAAGAATGCCCCCACCCCCAAAGGTGTCCATGTCCTAATCCCCAGAGTCTGCGAATATTACCTTACATTGCAAAAAGAATGCTGCAGCTGCATGCTTTTGAGATGGGGAGATTCTCCTGGATCATTACGGTAGGCTCAATCTAAGCATAAGCCCTTAAAAGCAGAGACCCTTTGCTGGATGATTTAAAGAAATGAGATGGAAGAAGGGCAAGAGATTGCAACTCTTACAGGTGCTGGACTGTTGTTTCTGTATTTGAAGATAGAAGACGGGCCAGGAGCCAAAGGAGGTGAGCACGCCCTGCAAGTTGGAAGACCCCTGGCGCCTCTAGAGCGAAGCACAATCAGCCTGACACCTTGATTTCAGCCCAGTGAAACCCATGTCAGACTTCTGACCTAAAGGTCAGTAAGATATAAATAAACTTGTTTTAAGCCATTAAGTTTAGGATAATTTGTTATAGCACCAATAGAATAATAACTTGTTTTCCTTTTTAGTTTGCCAACTGTAAAATGGCCAGAACTGTCTTTTCATTTTTCTCTTACATTGTTGCAAAAATTAAAGGACAAATAGTAGACAAAGATTTTTAAAGAAAAGAGCTAAGTAGAAAGAAATAACACTTTTAAATTTTCCTCAATGCGCTTCTTTTTCCTGATTTACAGGATCCAGTCAATCAGAAAATAAACCAGAAACCTAATATACCTTAACAGTCACCTGGCATCCCCAGGCAATCAGAGGCAATCTTTCATATTGATCACAATCTACGACTAGTTGAGTTACAGAGACACAGATTTTTTCAGTTCTTTGGCAAATGTAAAACCTCCCTTAGAGAAGTACAGTACTAAAATATTCTCAAAGTCAGTATTCAGATCTCCAAGTGCTAGGCAAGTTAATGAGATGCATAGCGAGGGACTTAACATGCATCTGAAGCACTGGTTCTGCATCAGAAACACAGTTGATTCTGATCTCATCACCTTATCCATTTTTCACAGAAACATCTATCAGCAAAGAGAAGACACTCCGTGTATTAAAAGTTCCCATACCCACACTTAGCTATCAGAAACAGGACAGCAGGCCATGTATTAGAGTTTGCAAACCTTATAAAATATTTTCCAAGTAACATATTTAATCAGTCAAACACTGATTATATTTGCTACATTCAAAATAGTGAAGCGTAGCCACACAAAATGATTTGTCAACACTCTAGGACTAGCCCTTTAAAAGAAATAACTTGGGGGTTTATATATTAGATAGGTCCCAAAAATGAGCTTCCAAGCTAACACAACAGAAAATCATCCTGTGGACATGGACATAAAATAAATTTTAGCCTCATATAATGTTAAATAATGAGAAAGTACTTATATGTAACAAATAATAAAAATTCCAAAATTAATATTTATATCATTTTAAAAAAGAAAAGCAGAAATGGAAAAAACCATGTCCAAAGCAACTCTCTACATTCAAATCTTGGCTACACTACCTACTACTTTGTACTTTGGGAAAGTTTCCTAACTTCTTTTGTAAAAACATAATACAAAGGAGCCACTTTAAAATGAAGTCAGCTGTCAACCCAAAGGACTGCCTTGTAGGTCTAATGCCTCAAACCTTTGGAATGTCGAACAGTGCAAATTAACCTTTGGACTGGGCCTAAAGCAACATCATATCCCAAACAACTGTTTACAAAGAAAACTAGAAAGCAGATATTATGAGTACCACTGATGACTACTGGACTGAAAATTAAAAACACTGTTTAGAACTAGCGTCACTATGTTAGCTTATCTGCAGCAATAGAATGCCTTCCTTCTTCTGACATAATTGTTCTTGCCTCTCTCATAAATACCCCTTGTCTCCTAAGGAACACTATTTGGGTTCTGCCTGAATCAGTGCCACCTGAATACCTATTGCTTTTGATCTCAGATAAATGTGTATTATCTCTTATTGGCCTTTGTTTTTAGGTTAACACTTTTCAAATCAGTTTCCTTATACATAACATTTTAAAATTTTACATTTAATATAGTCTTTAAAGTTTGGGGTCTGCTCTCCACTGCTCTCCTCACTGCTTTTCCTTTTGCCACCCCTCCCATGAAGTCTGGCCCTTTGGTCATAAAGACAACCCCAGAGCATTTCTATGTGAAATTTTCTCACTTATATCGTGGCATAAAACTTCACAAAGAATAGGTTAATTGCACTGTGCTTAACAGCGGCAGCAGAATGACTAAAATCCATATTCTTATTTTCACTGACACTGGTGCAGGAGTTGGGGGACAGGGTCTTGATGTTAGAGGGGACCCCATGAAACAATCCCTCTGGCATTTTCAAGGGTAAATAGTGACACAAGTGACCACCTATTCTTGGCTATTTCCTCTCAGGAGGTCCTGTCTTCACCCCGGACCCTCCTCTTCCTCCATAGGTCTACCAAACACACACACACACACACACACACACACACACACACACACACACACTGCCTCAATCCCAATAAAACAGCATTTTTTCCCTTCTCTAAAACAAAAAAAAATATATTGAGGTCAGCACATTGTTATCAAGAATAAAGCAGATGATAAGTGCAAAATGTTCAGTACCATGCCTGAGACACAGTAGGCATTTAATGCACCTTAAGAATTATTTTCATCAATATGCCCATCATCGTCATGGTAGAAATAACAGCACAAAATCTGCCAGAGAACCCAGTCAATGGATCAATGTTCATCAGCTCTACTGTTTTCCATGTCCTGGTCAATTTCTGAATACCAACAGGAACAATTCAAAGGAAGGGACTCACTCAGACATTCTTTACTAATTTAGTAAAGAAACACAGAGGAATTCCTTTGGGATATAAAAGATAAAAATCAAGTACATATTAATAAATTCCAAACCCTAAGCAAACAAGGAAAAAAATCAAGAAGACAATAAAAATGAACTTTAGAAAATACAAGTTTGCCCAAGTAATAAATTGGCTAAAATGAGATGTTTGTGGGGAGTAAAAAACAAATGGGAATGACATGAAAAGTAAAAGTTAGTCTAGGTTTAAGGTAAAAAGTAAATGTATGAAGATTTAAGTTTCGAAAATTAAAAAATGTTACTGGCAAAAGACAGAAGGCCTTATAAAGCAGAAAGACATGGGAAAGAAAGATTAACTGATAGCTGTAAGGGGGAGTTTGTAGTTTCATCTATACCTTTACAAAGAAGTTTGCTTTCTCCTAACCAAAGCAAGTACCATCTGTAAAAAGAAAAAAGACCGTGGAACCAGAAATCAGAGAGAATGTACTAAAATGTACTTTAGCTGCTGGATACCTTCAAATGAGCAGAGTCTTAATGGCCTGCTTTGGAGGACAGTTGCGGAATTTCTAAATGTTATTGCTAACAGCCGCATTCTCCTTGGCTATCCATTATCTTTGCCTTTATCTTTAAAAAATCATCTTATATTAAGATACCGTACGTGATAATGCATGTCTTCCAGATGATTCACATCGCTTGCACATTAAATAACCTACCAAATGACAGAAAGCATGTGCTATGCCTACCATTATTCCAAATACTACCCAAATCATAAAAGAAGGTGCTTATTGATCTTACTGCCTTATAATTAGAGCTGAAACTTCTTCAAGGTAAGATCCCAAGCAGTATTAGATAAAAGGAATTAGAATTTACATATTTGCCTAGAATAAACAATTTAACGAATGTCCAGTGCTGAATCTAGCTAACTTCCCAGAACAGCAAGGACATCAGAATCACCTGGAGTGCTTTAAAACGATTACACTCCCCCTTCCACCCACTGCATCACGATGCCTGAAACAGGCATCTGCCTTTTAAACACTTTCTGAGGTGATGTTTAGGCACACTAAACATATGTCTGGGCCTTTTTCCACCAGCTCCTTCTTCAGAATACTTCTTTCTCTTATTAGACATAATTATGCATATTTTAAGACAGGGCTTAACAGCAACAGACTTTGAGTCAGAGCCAGAGTCAAAATCTCACTGTACAATGTAATAGCCAACTCACCTCCCTACATCTCAGTTTCTTCACCTGGAAAATGAGAACAATAATTCTTAATTCACAAATTTGCTTTGTTGATCTGAGGACTAAATCACTCCAAGTGTTTAAGTTGCTTAGGGAGTGCCTGACACTCATGTATCCTTTAGTGAAGGACCATTAGTAGCCCTCCAGGTGGCAGCAGCATGAGAAGCTCACCTGAGGCTCGGTAGTAACTCCTAGGAGGACAGAATGCCCCTGGTTTTGTATGTCAGCACAAGCACCTACACAAAGAGCCTAAGGAATTCTTCATGAAGTTAAATCATCCTAAAGTGGGTTCAGTGGAGGCAGGCCTAAATGGAGTTTCAGCACTACAGCCCTTCTAACTGGCCAATGAACTCATCAAGAATGGCAATAGAGTGGTCCCTACATCATTCAGAGAAACACAGAAGGAAAGAGGATTAAACAGCCTCTCTCTAACTCCCAATTCATCCTCCAATTATGCCCTAGTTACCTCCTCCTATCCAGTGTGAACATGGCTCACTCTCCCTCATCAGAGGAGCTTGAAATTAAGCGATATTCCTTGATCCATGATCTAGGGCCAAGCCATCTCATTATGTTGCTGGTCACTCATGTCTTGATATAGTTTGTTGTGGTCTCTGCAGATAGCACGCATGTATTGAACTCTTATCTGGTCCCATGCACACTGCAAGGCTGTGCCCTGCTAAGGCTTTCAACAGAGCAAGGAGATTCACTCTAAGGTGGGCTATGGCAGGTAACACAGGGAGAATTTTATAAAAAGACATAAAGGCTCTCCTAGAGGTCACTGAAGTTAGAGCCAGGGCACAGCACCTGCATGCCTGGATGAAACGCCAAGGTAGGAGAAGCTCACAGTAGACCACAATCACAAAGAGCAAGGAGACCCCACAGAAGTCATGGCCATGTGTCATCAGCACCAGCCAGAGGCACATGATAGCAGAGAAAAAGAACCTCCTCTAGTTAGTCCATCTACTATGCTTGTCACTCACAGAAGAGGTCACTTTACTTACCCCCACCCCCTGCCCACACAGCTACCAGCTGCTTTGGAGACTGGGACTGGGAGGAGAGAGGGAGGGAGGGAGGAGAGAGTACACGGTCCCTGTGAGCTGGTCCCAGCAGACACATTCTAGCTGAGCCAGGACCTGGGGGCTCTGAACTATTTTTACAGGAAGGAGTTTAAAGTGTCAAACTGACTATAAACGAATATCAAGTATGACAAAATTATTAGTGGGGACTGAGAAGCCACTAATTGGAAATTGTACATTTCTTTTCCTTCCCTCAGCAAGTTCATGGACTATGGGATCTTAAAAAGTCAAGCTGATAAAAATTACTGGGAGAAAACGGTCCACATAAATACATTATTCAGTAAAGATTATCCAGTCATACCCACAACATTTTCTCTCTTTTCTTTAATTTGTATTTTAAAAAATCAAACAGAAAAGTTGTAAGAATATTAGATAAATTTTAAGTAAAAAATGACCAGCCATAGCCAGGTGGCTCAGTCAGTTGGAACATCGTCCCATACACAAAAAGGTTACAGGTTTGATTCCCAGTCAGGGCACGTACCTAGGCTGCAGGTTTGATCCCCAGCTGGGGCTAACAAGAGGCAGCCCATCAATGTTTCTTCCTCACATAATGATTCTCTCTGTTTCTCTCTCTCATCAATGAACATATCCTCAAATGGGGATTTAAAAAATGGCAAAAATTGGTCATTTTATATCACCCTACCTAATATTATTCCTGCAATTTGCCTGTCAGATTTTTTCATATAGAATACAGACACAGATATAGATAGTGCTAAAATATCTGAAAGTTACAAGCACCATGATAATTTACCCTTAAATACTTCAGTGTGTATTTTATAAGAATGAAGAAACTATACAATTACAGTATAATTATCAAATTCGGAAATATGACATTGATGGGCTACTGTTATCTAATACACAGCCCCTACTCTAATTCTTTCAACTGTCCCAGTAATGACCTTTATAGCAACACTTTCTAATCTGGGATCAAACGTGCCTTTGATCAGCATGTCTCTTTAGATTCCCTCAATCCAGAAAGCTCTTCAGCCTTTCTTTTTCAATTATCATATCGGTGCTTTTTAAAAATAACAGCCAGTCGTTTTGTACAATGCTCTTTATATTGGATTTATATGATGTTTTCTTAGGTTTCCTTGCATTTGCGGCAAGATAACACAGAAGTGATGCATGTTCCCCTCAGTACATCACCGCCAGGGGCATGTGCTGTCACTCACCCCATTGTTGGTGACACTGACTTTGATCACTCAGTTAACATGGTGTCCTCCAGGTTATTCCACATTTTCCCTTTGTAATTAATAAATAATATCTGGAGTAATTAGCTACCATTTTTATTGGAATGGCCAAAAATCCATTTGGTTTTTTCCATAAAATAAAAGATACGTTTTTCATTTTTCACTAATAACTTTATTTATTTGGATATTTTGAATACAGACATCTTCCACCTGGGACAATGTTGATTGTTCTCGATTAAAGTCTTGATTTGATCGCCATCAACTGGTCTCTACCCAACTGTGGAGCACCGTCCGGTGAGAAATCTCTAGTGTGCAGCTTCACAAGCCACTGTTGTTGACACATTCCATCAGTCATAGCACTTTCTCCACACACTGCGCAAATCTTTTTTTGCACTTCAATGGCATTTTTACCTTTCTTGAAATAATAAAGCATAATATGCTAAAAAATGTTGTATACTTTCTTCCATCTTCAATATTAAAATGGCTACAAAAATTCGCCAATTTTGACGTTTTTTTAAGTGCATAATGATATGACAGCTGTCACAATACAATCTGACAAAATTGTTTCGATTGAAGTTGAAGACAACTAGGCACTACTGGAGCCATCTTCCAGAAAATAAATGAACTTTTCAGCCAACCCAATATACACAGTTCAATGAATATCTATGAGCAACCCCCTATCCAGAAGCATTTGAGGTGCTAAGAATGCCACAGAAAAGTCACAAACCTCTTCCTTCAAGAGTCTTATCTTTCAGTGGAAATGGTGAAATCCTGGTGTGCATACAATTAGAGATTTTACATGCCAAAAAGCATTTCAAGGGGGATAAGGGAGGAGGTGCATGCTTCCATGTTAAATAGGAAGTCAGGGAAGGCATCCCTGAGGAGTTGACATCCCAGCACTAATGTGAAGGTGAAGACCAGGGCCATGTGGAAGGGGAGAGCTTTCCAGACAGAAGGACCAGCAAATGCAAACGGCCTGAGATGCCTCATGTCTCAGGGACAATAAAGAGCCAGTGTGGCCAGAGCAGAATAATAGATTTCTTGGAATGCTTCATTTTACATTTGGCCAAACATTCCCTAAACTCCTACACTGAATTAAAGGTGGGAGAAAAAATGTATTAGCCAACATAATTTTGATGTCCATGGTAGAGCTCATTTCAGCCAAAGCTGACTGAGGGACTAAACAAGGGCCTCAGGAGCCTGTCTGTCTCTTTCTAGCTATTGCTCTCACTGCTTCTCCCCAACACGTGGTTCAGACAGCCATCCCACAGCCAGACTTTCATTGTATTTATTTAGTCATCCCTGGGGAAAGTGCTGCCTCTGTCCCCCATAGATTGAGAACAAGTCCTGAGAACCACGTTTATTTGCCTTGCTCGGCTCAGACCCTATCCTGAGTAAATCCCTCAGGGGCGAGAGGAAGGGGAGGAAGGGAAGAGTGTCTGGACGCAGACAAGGCTTGGATCACAAATCCACTCACAAGGGTGAGGCGAATCCCACCCTAGTGATAGGGGACTCAAGACTTGGAAAATTTTAGCTTAAGGTAAAAAGTTATAAGCCTAGCAAGTAATGTGTATGTTAAAGCTTTTGTTCCAGAAACTACAGATTGATAAAGCCCATCCTGGCTCCTGGGAAAACAGGCGGCCTCCTGGGGCACTGCTAAAGATTACCACCTGGGGACAACTGGAGGCATCCGAGCCTTTGTGTTCCAGGGAGAGACAGATGACCACCACCCCTGGGAACAGCTAACTGCCCAAGACAGGAATGTTGCAGCTTCTTTCACCTAATCCTCCCTGAATCTCAAAGCCCTCACCACACCTTGTTTATTCCCTGCTATAAAAATTCTGGGCAGGAAAGAGAGGGGAAGATGGTCTGTCAGGGTATGAACACACCATCTTCTCAGATCGCCGGCCATCTGAATAAAGCTCCCATAAAAGATTCAATTGCTGTCATTGCTTATTGGGTTTGGTAGCAACAAGCAGCCCAAACACCAGTGTCTTTTCCTGTTACACTAGGACACAGTGAGCAAATAATGAGTGATGATGCTCTCTACAGGGAAGTTAATGTCCTAATTCTAAGAAAAGGAAGAAGGTGTACTGAGCATAAAAAAAAAAAAAATACAAGCTGAAGCAAAAGTAGATTTACAGTTGTGAGTACATGAAACAGTTTATTCCTGTATTATTATTAATCATTATATTATTTTCCATACGAACTACTGCAAACCTACATTTGTCCCACCCTGTATATACGTTATTAGTGCATTGACATAATTATACACTGTCTTCTTTAAAAAATAATAATTTTGATTTTCAAAGCCCCTAATAAATGACAATTTGACTAAAATTATTTTACCCATTAACTTTTTTGAAGGCCACCAGCTTGTATCCTTTGGTTATCAGTGTCGACATTGCAGAACTGAGAAGAAATAAGCAAAAGCAAAGCAAAGTATTTAGCACACAGCTTCACAGTGCTTTCCATGTTCATTAAACCCACTTCCCCCCTGCACAAATACCTAATTCTTCACTGAGATGCCAGGTTATCAAGAGCATAAAAGCCTGATAGCACCTAAAATGACAGTTCTCTCTTATAAAAGCATTATTTTATCAGAGCTGTAAGCAGCCAAATCCAGTCTAAAAATCAACTTATTTGAAAAACAATGGACATCACTAAATGAAAAAGAAAAAAATAGAAATGAGGAATCAGTGGCATTTTATTATACAATTGGCCTTAACGCTCTGTTTTAAAATTTTCACATAAAGGCTGAAAAACTAAGTTAAAACATAAATTCTCTTTTAAGCTAAAAGAAGCAAGGAACTATAGGAATTTCCTAATCCATTCTGGATTCTTTGTAATGCTAAACATAACTCAACTGTTTTCTAAAAATATTCATAGTCTCTTTTCTTTTTAAAACAAATTTGACAAGTAACACCAAACAAGACCTTAATATTTCTAAAAGTACTACTCTTAAAGGGAAGCACCCAAAATTATAGATTAATTCAAATATATTCAGCCAAATTAGATCAATAGATCAGTATTTTACTTATGAACATAGATTTTGGGCTTGGGTAAGAATGAACCAACAATAGAAGCTTTTACGTTCATCTCTTCACAAAGAGGAAAGTTAAAAGATTTTCATTCCTAGGATCTACTCTAACTTCTCTTGCCTAAATGCAAATGGAGAGAATCATCTTGCAATGGGGGCTAGGCTAAGAGGCCACAGAGCACCCTCCCACCCCCCACCCCCTCCCCACCACAAGTAGCTTGGGGGCTGGGAAAGCAGCAACACAAGGTTTGACAGTTATTTTGCATATCAATAATAGCAGACTAGTCTTCCAGCTTGAGTGGAGCCAGAAAGGTATGTATGACTTTAACCCATGACATAACTGGGAGGCAGCTCCCCTAGTTACTACACCTGCACAAGAGCTTGGAGATGGTTTACTCCACACCTGCCTGGACTAACTACAGCAGCCAAGAAGGGCAGAGAATGCCGGAGTGCCTATAAGTCAGGTGTAGCTGATTTTGGAAGGAGTCGGCAGTGGGGTCACAGAGGAGAGTCCAGGCTGGGATTTAAACTAAAGGCAGGCTGCCACGAAGGATGGGGTGGAGGACAGTGCAAGACCATGTGGCAAGAAAAGGGGTGAAAGAACTCTTGCTAGTGGGCCATGAGGAAGTGCACATGGTTTTGGATTAATAATTGTTGATGGTGCTGGGGACTGCGGGAGACCCACCCAGCTGAGCACAGATTACTGGGAGGAACTGGGAGTCTAGCTGAGCTATGGACTTCTATTTCTTTTCTGGAGATATGGTACCCCTGACTGGCCTGGTTTGGCAAGGGGAGGCAGGACTGTGTGTGTGTTTGTGGATGTTTTAAAGGGACTTTGAGATTTAACAGTGACATTCTACCATTATTCTAAATCTGTGTAACTTTTGAATAAAAATTCCTTTCCTCTTCAGCAAACTCTGGCGTTGAGAGCCACAATTCCTAACACCTGACAGCCGGCAAGACAAACCATAGTACAGAAAGACCCCGTGGTGGGGCTTGTTTCAGTAACAGTATCTGTCCTTGCCATGGGTTCATTCTGTAACAATCTTACTTTTAGAATGAATAGGAGAGTTCAACAACACAACCACCTACAAAATATACCAAAAATAATTCTTTTCCATTGTACCAGCAGTAAGTCTATGAAAAATAATGAAACAGAAATTCTCATTCATCATAACAACATATAAATAAATCTTTGGATATAATATTCATGAAGAAATGTACCAGTCCTCTATTTAAAGAGTTGCAAAACTCTTCTCAGATCTAGGGACATAGATATATAGACAAACTTTGCATTCATGCACATTCCCAGTAGAAATGTAAATTGTACAACCATTCTGGAGGATAACTGGCACGACATATTAAATCTACAAATGTGCATATTCTTTAACCCAAGGAATCCTGTATAAAAAAGGAAATTATCAGAAATGTATAATGAGGTATCACCTCACACCTGCCAGAACAAATCAACAAGCAACAAATGCTGACAAAGATGTAAAGAAAAGGGAACACTAATGCAGTTGATAAGAATGCAGAATGGGTTAGCCACTGTGGGAAACAGTATGGAATCTTCTCAAAAAATTAAAAACAGAACTTCTCTTTGACTCAGCAATCCCACTTCTAGAAATATACCCTAAGAATCCCAAAACACCTACTGGAAAGAAAAGATGCACCCTTATGTTTGCAGCGGCATTATTTACTATAGATAAGATCTAGAATCAGCCCAAGTGCCTATCTGTAGATGAGTGGAAGCTGTGGTACATTTACAAAATGGAATACTATGCATCTGTAAAAAAGAAGGAACTCTTCTTACCTTTTGCAACAGCATGAAGAGACCAGGAGTTTATGTAAAGCAAAATAAACCAGTTGGAAAAAGACAAATACCATATGATCTTACTTATATGTGGCCTCTAATAAATAAAATAAACTGACAAACAATCTAGAATCAGAGGCATGGATATATGAAACAAACTAACAGATCTCATGAGGAGAGTAGGCAGGGTGGGTGGGGAGAGGACTGGAAAAAAGAAGGTGAAGAGATTAGCCACAAAACATATGTGCATGGTCCATGGACACAGGCATTAGTATGGTGAAGGCTGGGGCAGGGATTGGTGGAAGTGGGCAAAGCGGGGGAAGTGAGGGACATCTCTAATAGTGTCAACAATTAAAAAAAAAGAAATGTAACTGAAGATGAAGGTTATCTCATTATTACTTTTAAACAGCGAAACAAAACAAAAAAATCTAAAATTTTAAGGAGAATTGATTAAACTATGTTTCATTCATGCAATGGAACCCTATGCAGCTATTAAAATCCTTCCTTTCAACCATATGAAATGGCCTTAAACAATAAATTATTAAAGCAAGATACCCAATTGAAGAGAAAAATATTCTCCATTTCAAAAGATGTATCCACAACATTAACCAAAGATATCTTTCAAGCTTTCCGATTCCCACATCCTATAAGATACAATCAGATATAATGAAATAATGTTAGGAACCTCTTCACTCAGTACCTGAATGAACTCTAAAGAGCATGGTGCGGAGAAACGCCCTCTTAGTGTTCCAGGTAATCCCGACCACATTCTGATCTGCCGCCCCTGCCCCTCTCTCCTCACTAGAAGACAAGCCTCACTTTCAGCATTCCCTCATCTCATTTCTTCATCTGCAACTTACCTCTGTGTGTCTACGGCATGCTCAATATCCTCCAACTACACTCATAACCTAACTTGGTTTTTTTAAGTATAGTTTTCCTGACTTTGGACATTTGCTTACTAAGTTCACAATATTTACCAAACTTACATATTATCTGTTGCTCTATTTTTTCTTTATATCAGCTCACAATTTATGTAAATACTTTAATCTCTGAAATCAAGAGTTTGATGTTGTAATTATTTTTCTAATAAATCTTAAAATAAATACTTTGATCAAAGTTAATTATGCATATGATAAACTATCTCAATGTTTCCATCATTGCTATTGATTCCAATGGACAACCCCAAAGTAATGAATGCTGATAGGTGACGTGGATGTAGTTTAACAGAGTTTATCAGGAGAAATAATGTCTTAATCCATATTAGTATCCCTTACAGCACCATGATTCATGTGAAGCTGGAAGGGGGAAGCTTTTGTAACAGGACAAAATTTAACATTTTTTGGCTTGACAGGCCGACTTAAGCCAATTCTTGCTGTAGATTAATGAATGCTATGTTTCTTCATTCCAAAACCCAAGAGGCAATACCTTTTACTTATGAAATAAAATATGTACTTAAAGCCATATAGATATACTTTCCTGTAACTTTCTTTTAGATCAACAGTTGAAAAACTTTTTCTGTAAAGTGCAAAATAGGGAACGTTTTTGAGTTTGTAGGCCACACAGTCTGTCACAATGACACAACCCTGTCTTTGCAGAAGCAGCCATGGGAGATACACAGACAAACAATCTGAGTGTAGCTGTGTCCCCATAAAACTTTATTTGATTTGTAGACACTGAAGTTTGAATACTATATAATTTCACATATCGTGAAGTATTATTCTTCTTTTGACTTATTTCCAACCATAAAAAACTTACTTAACTCAAGAACCATACATATCAAGACAGAAGGCTAGATTTGGTGCACAGGCCACAGTCTGCCACCCCAGCTTCAGACTGCTGGGGTCGGCAACCTTACGGCTCATGTAACCGGTGGGCATCTGAGTCCACATGTCCATAATAATTTTCCCTGAAGGCTTCTTTGCATACAAAAAATATTATTCATCAGGGCAAAAATAACATGTATTTTATCCAAAAACACATTTTTTGGAAAAGGCTTCTAAGTAAGAAGAACTATTGTACAATTGATGTCATGTACAATAATTACCAGCATACACACACATAATTACCAGCAAGGCCATTCTGAAACTAAGTAAGTGTACATTAATAATAGAGCTTTAACATTTCCACTTCTTCCCATTAAAGGCCTGTTTTCATTTTATTTGGGAACTTAGGCATCTTCATCCAGTAGTAAATTAATGTATGCAGTTCATGTAATTGTTATTCAATAATTACTCTAAGGAAATTCTAATTCAGTTCAAAGATCAAAGAAAAATAGAAGTCCAAGTTCCTGACTTGCAATTCTGGAGAGAATATGCAGCAAAATGCTGGGAGATACTGAGACTTTCAAGGGCCTGCAACCGCCCAAGTGAGAACACCTGAGGTCACCAGTCCCCACGGCCACATACCCAGCTCAGAAAGCTAGTAGCTCTGTTACTTTGTTGATCCACAGATCTCTTTATGTAAAATGGGGATAGCTTGACCCACGAACTTTTCTGATAATCAAAGGAGAGAAGTCCTCTGCAAACTAAGATCACTGTAAAAATTAATACAATCCAAAACAGAAATTTGGTAGAGTCAGAAGCACAGAAATAAGCTGATCATACTCATTGCATAACATAACAAGCAATCTCACTGTGAAGAATACCGCCATCCTTTCACTCTACATCTCTGGAAACAAAGAAACAAAAAAAATGATTCTGTGAACCTTGCTAAAAATGACAGAATAGCACTTAAGTTAAATCATGGCATTTTCATAAATATTATCCTTAATTTTGTAGTTCATGTTCCAAGTTGTGTGAGTGCGAACTTGAAAGCGGGATTTAAAAACCTTCAACTGTCTCCAAACTAATACCAGTGTAAATACAGTCAAGCCATTTGTCAATTCTGTCTGTGTGTTTAAGTCATCTCAAAAAGGAGTCGATTTATTTTTCCTTCTCTTGGGAAATGAGAGGTATCCATCATTAATTTTTCAACCAATGTGAGCTTTGTAGTCACACTGTGGGGCTGATCCAAGGGTTTGAAAGCACAGCAGTCTCCAGTGAACCACAGCAGGTCTGAGGGCAGGTTAAATGGCTTTAATTAAGAACAATAATAAAAAAGGAAAATCATTTGACACATAGGTCAATATTTTCCTTCAAACCCAATGTAGGCATACTGGGAAAAAAATCATTGCATATTCATCAAAAAGAAGTAAGTATGAGGCTTCAGAAAGGGTATTAATTAAAGAGAGGAAAAGTAATTAAACAGAAAAAAGTGCGGTACACAAGACACGCTTTTATCCAATCATAGTATTATTTTATCTTGAAAACCAACCGATTTAATAATAGTTGGGGAATTCGACTTACCAACTGGTGTTGCTCATTTGCACCAGATGTATGTGAGCAGTTTCATATTCACCCAATACAGACTGCTTGTGTGAGCTTTCAAAAATAATGTACTTTTAGAGCAAAACTTACCATAGTCCGAAAAACAATGGTATTCTAAATTAGAAGATTTGAGGTGAATACCAATGTTGTCATTTATTAATAGTATAACTTAGAGAGTGCATGGTGGTAACATTAAAGTTAAACAGGCCCAAGGCTGAATTCCACTCTACTTCCTATTTGTGTGTGACCTACAGCAAATTGCTTAAGCTTTCTAAGCTTCGGTGTCTTCATCTAGAAATGAAGATATCGATGCCTACTTCTTTCAGTTGTTCTGGTTCATAAATAGGATTTTGTATGTATGTAGCACTATGCCTGTCACATGAAAACTTCTTAATAAATAGTAGCTGTTATAGTTATTATTAATATCATTATCATTATGCCCAACTTCTGAATTTTAGTTTACAGTGCTTTCATCAACATCTTATCAGAATCATGTAAGCTACAGCACAAAAAATGTGCTTTTTATATTACAAAGCACCAAACAAATGTAATATATTATTGTCAAATATTAAGCTTCAGGTCTGCTTAGTGCTTTAAATTTTATATATTCTTTTCAGATAATTCACTGATATGCCATTGAAGTTTTTAATTACCAACATTATGCAAGTAACATGATAAGGTGTTGCCCAATTAAACAAGAAAGAAAAATCACCGTTTCTAGGCTGAAATACAAAGTGTGCTCAAAATGTGCTCCCACAACTTTTGAAGGGCTTTAGAATGAGATTTCAAATCATTGATATTTTAAAATAAAGCTATCCTTTATTGAGAATGAATTAATCACTTATACATAATTCATATGGTGCTAAAATGTTCAAAAAATATTGCTCTAATGAAGTAATCTCCTTCACGTAGCCATTAATAATTCATTTTATGTTAGTTTAGATGGGAGTAGAAAGTAAACTCTCAACTGCAAAGTCCTGGCTCTGGACAGTGGGGGACACTGATGTCCTCCTCCACTGTGCTCCCTGTATTGGACATCCCTGACATGTTCTGGACTACACGCTTACCTTCTTTTGGTTAAGAGTTCAGATTTCATTTTACAAACTTACTAAGAAGAGCTAGGGAGTAGTACTTTTCCCATTTGTAGATCCCCGGGCCTTAGAATAAATGCACAGTGCATAATAGATAAATAATTGCCAGATGAGATTATGGAGGAATGAGGGTGAGGACTTTCATCTTTCTTATTTTGAAGATTTGCTCTTTGCCTTCTTGGGATAATTTATTATCTAGATTACAGAATGCTCAGCAATTACCATTGGGTTACTTCTTTAGATTATGTACATTAATTCATTCCACCACTTACAAGTATTATTATTTTTGTGAAAATTTCTTTTCCATGATTCCTTTTCAGCTCATTAGCTTATCATTATTGTTAAAAACACTTTAGTTTAAAAAAGATAAGAATAGCATTCCCATAGGACCCAAGACAAAAAAAAATATGGCCCAAATGAAAGAATAGATCAAAGCTCCAGAAAAAATACAACTAAGTGTTGAAAAGATAGCCGACCTATCAGATGCACAGTTTAAAACACTGGTAATCAGGATGCTCATAGAATTGGTTGAGTATGGTCACAAAATAGAGGAAAAAGTGAAGATTATGAAAAGTGAAACAAAGGAAAATGTACAGGGAACCAACAGTGATGGGAAGGAAACCAGGACTCATATCAATGGCTTGGAGCAGAAGGAACAAATAAACATTCAACCAGAACAGAAACGAGAATTCAAAAAAATGAGGAGAGGCTTAGGAACCTCTGGGACAACTTTAAACATTCCAATATTCAAATCATACTGGTGCCAGAAGGAGGAAGAGCAAGAAATTGAAAAATTATTTGAAAAAGTAATGAAGGAGAACTTCCCTAATCTGGCAAAGGAAATAGACTTCCAGGAAGTCCAGGAAACTCAGAGAGCCCCAAAGAAGCTGGACCCCAGGAAGCACGCACCAAGGCACATCATAATTACATTTACCCAAGATTAAAGAGAAGGAGAGAATCTTAAAAGCAACAAGAGGAAAGGAGAGAGTTACATACAAAGAAGTATCCATAAGACTATCAGTTGATTTCTCAAAAGAAACCTTGCAGGCAAGAAGGGGCTGGAAAGAAGTATTCCAAGTCCTGAAAGACAAGGACCTCCATCCAAGATCACTCTATCCAGCAAAGCTATCATACAGAATGGAAGGGCTGATAAAGTGCTTCCCAGATAAGGTCAAGTTCAAGGAGTTCATCATCACTGAGCCTTCATAATATGAAATGTTAAAGGGATTTATCTAAGAAAAAGAAGAAAATCAAAACTATGAACAGTAAAATGACAACAAACTCACAACTGTCAACAACTGAACCTAAAACAAAAAAAAAACAAAAACAACTAAGCAAACAACTAGAATAGGAACAGATTCACAAAAATAGAAATCACATGGTGGGTTATCAGTGAGGAGTGGGAGGGGGAAGAATGGGGGAAAAGGTACAGGGAATAAGAAGCATGAATGATACGTACAAAATAGACAGGGGGAGATTAAGAATAGTTTGGGAAATGGAGAAGCCAAAGAACTTATATGTATGACCCATGGACATGAACTAAAGTGGGGGAATGATGGTGGGAGGGGGGTATAGGGCAGAGAGGAATAAAGGGGAGAAAAAAATGGGACAATTGTAATAGCATAATCAATAATATATATATATATATATATATTTTTTTTTTTTTTTTTAAAGAATAGCATTCCCATGCTGTCTAAACTTTAGACATAGTTTCCTTGGTCTAATTCAATTGGTCTGAACAATATGTAGAATCTATTTGAGTTTGTTTCTGTCATTTAAAAACTGGGAGAAGATTTGTAATTTCTGGCTTCTGTTGAAATGTCTCCACATGGCAATGCAGGGATTGTATTTATGCATGGTTACCGCCACGTGTGCTCAGCAGTGGCTGTCCTCTTTTGAAGGCTATGTGCTCTCAGGCCTCTGAACACATTATTGTTGCATGTCTGATCTTAGTATGTACAGGGTTTTGGGTCTTCTGCTCCTGAGCATAAATTCTTCCAAAACTGTGTTTTACAGCTGAGAGTTTAGCTCCAGCTCCTATCTAAATGAACATAAGATAAATTATGGATAAATTTTACTGACAGAATCACCTGCCATATTTACCAGCACCCAATGTTTTAGAAAGAAGTTGATGGGTAGGATCCAGCTCAACAGAGGAGAGCTAAAGAGCAAATGAGACTCCTTAGGACCTGCTGCCTTTCCAGCTTCTGTTACCATGGTTCCTATTGCCTCATGTTCAGGGCAGGGGACAAGTCAAGCATGATACCCCCATGAAGAAACCCAATCCATGCCAGGAGCATTGCCAACCCAAGGATTACAACAATATTATCACATTTTATTTCTGTATCTTTCAAACAGGTTTGGCACAATGCCAATGCATGATCTGCAGGAACATGCCTGAAGAATCAGGCCGCGCTGATCTAAGTTAGTAGGAACGGCATACAAACCAATTAGGGCACACAGTGCCAAAGGACACAACTGTGAAACATTGACGGCAGGGCCCACCTCGCTGCCAGCAAACTCATTAGGGCAAAGCTGCCTTTTGTGAAGGAGCCCAACGGAAGCGCCATCCAACAACAAGCTTGATTAAGACATTCTCAGAGAAACCACACCATTTTGGCAGCAACGGAACATTACGATGCATCTTTTTATGGTTTCATTTTTGGACAAGATATATCCACCAACCACTTTTGCACTAGGGAGCAGGAGATTAAGTATCAGACGCAGCTTGGAAACTGGCATAGGTGTCTGGCTCTCTCCTTTTATACTTAGTGGCCGCCTGCACAGTCATATAGAGACATTTTTAAAGAGATTTCAGTCCTATGTGCTCATGGAGAGAAGCCTGAAACAAATGACTTGATCTGTTTTCCTTCTTCTCTGACAAGAGCAATTTCTTTGAAAGACTACTCTGGAAAATTCAGAGTTCAGCATAGCTGCTCCATGGCTGCTCTGCTTTCTAGGAAAAGCTTTCATGGGCCATGAACTCGGGCAGCAGCACATAACAGTACAAGAAAAAACTAAAAGACAAAGGCTCTTGTCACACTCTTTTCTGCGCAGTAACTACCCAGAGTCTCCTGAATGAAATGCAAGCACAGGCAGCACACGTCCTGCCTTTGCATGAGTTACAAAAGCCACCCACTATCTTCTAGGAGGACTTGCAAAAAGTGTGTCTCCCTTGCAGCTGATGAGTCACAAAAGGGCTTAGCATGTGGGATGTAGCTGTACTGCCATCCTAACCTCCCTAATCTTCTAATACCTCAGGCAGTGCACAAACGGTACAACTCTGCTAGCTGGCATTTTTCTCATTACTGCCACCAGCACCATTCAAGACCAAGCACCAGAATCTTTCATCACTTGATGGCAGTAGCCTCCTAGCTGGTCTCATGCCTTTGTCCCTCACTACCTCAGAGATTTCTCCACACACAACAGGTAAAGGAGACAAAAACTGTAAATCAAAAAAAAAAAAAAAAAATGTGACCAGAATCTCCAACTTGGCCATTCTCTGTGTGGTCCACAGACCACACATGACTCCCAGGTGATGCTGAGCACATTAAAGTTTAAAAGACACTGATCTATAGAAACGAACAAGAACCAGCTCAACCTTCTCTAACTTCAAGTCCTCCCACAGTTGCTTACTCAGCTCCGGCCACCCTGGATTTCTCATCACCCCTCAAACATGGCAAGTACCTTGCCCCTTCAGGGCTTCTGCTCTTACTCTTCCCTCTGCCTGGGATCCTCAATGCTCTGGACAGCTTCTAACTCATTCCCTCACCACTTCCTGATACCTGCTCGCAGTCATCTTCTGAGTGAGCCTTTCCCTGACAACCCACTCTCCCCTCAAACCTTCAGTGTTCTCCAAATCTCTAGACTCTGTTTGCATCATGACACTTATCACTGACTTATATTGTATTATGTTGTATTACATATTGCATTATATTATATATTTGAATAAAAATTGCTCTCCCTCTCCCCCACAAATGGAATCTCCATAACTACAAGGATCTTCTCATTTTTTTCACTGTTCTCTCACCAAGTCCCAAGTAGGTATGCAATAAATATTTGATGAATCAGTGACTATATGAAACTAGTGTTTCTAATGAACAGTGGCTTAGTCAAGTATCCAAACTACTTTTTACAGACATTTAAAAGGTAACTTAGGCACTTTTGACATCTGAAAGAAAATTAGCTATCGTTGATAAGTAACATGGTCAAACCTTCAGCACAAGGACATAGGTCTAAGAATGACCACATGAACCTAAGTAGTTTTAACCATGGCCAGAAGGAATAGAATAATTAAAAATAGGAAATGCATGTGTTTGGATTTAGGTATTTCTATGAATAAGAAGACTGGTAATACCAAGTGCTAATGAGGATGTAAAACAATAGGAATACTCATTCATTGCTGGTGTGTATGCAAAATGGTACAGCTACTCTGGAGCTCACACACCTAGGTATTTACCCAACTGATTAAATACATATGTGCTAGGAACCAAGTATTATTCTCACATTTTTCCAGATGAAAAACATAACAATTATATAGTGTCTAGAGCCATGCAGCTGGGAAGTGGGGGAGGTGAAATTCAAACTTATTGTTTTCCTGATTCCAAAACCCACATGCTATCCAGTACCCCATTCTGACTGTATAGTATAATCCTAAAAATTCTAAAATGCCATGGACTGAAAAAGGTAAACAAAAAAATGCTGAAGAAATACCTCCAGGATGAGAATAAGAGTCAACACTGGCAACACCTTGGCCAACTTATATTTGGCTATACTTAGAAGAAACCAGAGTCAGCCTTAGCCTGAATCTCCCTGGGGGACTCCCAGCCTCTAAGTGGCACCAGCAGGAAATAAGAGAAGCAGCCCAACGTCCTGGCACACACAGATAGCACACTCAAATTTGGGGATATGAGGAGCGTTCAACAAAGGTAGTATGTGCAAAGGTTGTCTGGGTCTAGGGAAGCCACAAGAAATAGTGCAGTAACTCGGAGCTAGCAACAGCAAAGTTATTCCTAACCTCAACCTAAAGAACCAGAGGAGAGAGCAGTTACCAAAGCCCAAGAGAAAGAGCCAGGTGACGAAGGCCACCTGATAAGAACTCTAGATCCCATAAGGAGGCAGCCAGGGGAATAAAGCCTCCAACCTTACTTTTCACCCATCCCAGGCCCACCCACTGGCCAAAGTCAGAAGCCAATTGGTAAAAGAGATTGAAGAAATGACCAATATGGTTTTGTCTCAAGTTCACAGCAGGATAAACAAAGGGGGAGAAGAATGGATCTGGAGGGGCCAACAACAGCTCTTCCACACACATGGGAAATTGGCTAGTTGCTCTGCCTACGAACATGACAACTGACTCTGTTTGCCTTAAAAAGGCTCGTTCACTCTGCCACCATTTCAGAGTCAGAGGTGTCTCTAGTCAAACTCACAACACAGACCAGCTGTCCCATCCCAGTGGTTAAGTCATAGAAATGCTGTTTTAATGTACTGTATTTTCCCCTCTGTTTGTATTTCGAGTAAACCTAAAAACATTCGAGTTTGATCACTGGATTGATAAACTATCACCTGTATAAGTCTATTCCATTTGAAGAGACACTGCTTGTTAATTGATAATTTTCCCCTAAGATAGGACTACATGGAATCACTCGCATTTCCAGTATTTTTCTCAGGATAGGAAAAGAAGACCAGTCACAGCCCAAGTCCTTGAAGGTTTAGCTCAGTCTGCAAGTTTGTTATGTGGATAAGATGCAATCTTGTTTGTTCAGCCACCACCCAGGAAAGAGCCCTGGGATGCCCAACTCCTGGACCACCATTTTCATCAAACGACTGTAGGGGGCACCATTGCCCCAGAAGAAAAAGTCCATCTGGAGTAGTCTAAAGTACTAGCCCTGACTCAAGGGCCCAAGGGCCCACTCTGACAGCACCATGACCATCAGTCTTAATAATTAAGCAACTTTCTTAAAAAAGTATCAAAACAGAAAGTACTTTTTTAAAAGTAAGTACCCAAACAGAAAAAGTGACTTCAAGAAAAGGAGCGGGAATTATTGCAGAGCTCCAGGTTGTCTGCAGGAAAGAGGATGCATAGCCTCTTCTTCAATACAGGCTGAAGCTTTCAAAGAACAATACCCAAGATCTTAAACACTCTGCACTATAACATTATTGAAGCACCTCAAGCTAAACTTTGACATTCATATTGATACTCATGTCTTTAAGTTTAACAAGGAATCAGGTCTATTTTCCCCAGCAATAACATATTTAAGGAATAAATCTCAAATGAAAAAGAGAGAGTATAGTGGCAGTACAACCATTCATAAAAGCGGTGCTAAGGGGCTAAGGGTTAAAAAGATGAACTAACAATGAACTTCAACCTCTACATATACACATTAATTCATTATGCCCTTGGAACAACTCTACAAGGAAGATCTTTACGGATAAGGGCACTGACAAAAAAGGTCATTGAATTACTCAAGATCACACAGTTAAAAATGGGTAATTAGTGATCACAGACACTATATCCTACCGAGCTTTGTAAAGGAGCATATAATCTCATTTTTATTCTATATTAAACATCCAGGTTAAACGTTTCATCTGCATTTTTCTATCAGACAGCCACTGTTGGCCTTTAAATTTCACCACACCCAAAGTGTTGTACACATGGTCCTGTGGAAAATATTTCCTTTAGTATTGCGTATGGATGTAAGTCCACCTTTAAAAATTGACATGGTCCCTCCTTCCTGACAATGAGAATTTTGCAATGCACCAGAACATGTCTCCTAGGCTTGCCTGCCAGGAAAGCCAGCATCAAATTTAAAACTCAATCACAAGAGCACAATTAAGGTTTTGGTAGAGACTTTTCTTTTTTTTTTTCTTTTTTTTTCTTTTTTTTTTTTTTAAACTGCTATATGTTTATTTTTTATTTTTTTTAATTATTAGATTATTTATTTATTTATTTATTTAATCAGTATTTTTTAATTGTTGATATTGTACAGTTTTCTGTCTTTTACCCCGCCCCAGCCCACCACCCCAGCCCTCCCCACCTTCCTCCCGTTTCCACCCCCCCATAGTTTTTGTCCATGAGTCCTTTATACTTGTTGCTCTAAACCGTTCCCCTTTTCCCCTGAAATTCCCTCCCCTCCCACTCTGGACACTGTCAGACTGTTCTCAAATTCAGTGTCTTTGTTTATATTATGCTTGTTTGTTTGTTTTCTTGATTAGCTTCCTGTTAAAGGTGAGATCATATGGTATTTGTCTTTCACTGCCTGGCTTATTTCGCTTAGCATGATACCCTCCAATTCCTTCCATGCTGTCGCAAAGGGTAGGAGCTCCTTCTTTCTTTCTGCTGCACAGAATTCCATTGTGTAAATGTACCACAGTTTTTTGATCCATTCATTAACTGATGGGCACCTAGGTTGCTTCCAGCACTTGGCTATTGTAAATTGTGCTGCTATGAACATAGGGGTGCATAGATTCTTTTGGATTGGTGTTTCAGGATTCTTAGGATATAATCCAAGCAGTGGAATTGCTGGGTCAAAAGGTATGTCTATTTTTAGTTTTCTTAGAAAATTCCATACTGTTTTCCATAGTGGTTGTACCAATCTGCAATCCCACCAACAGTGCACTAGGGTCCCCTTTTCTCCACAACCTCTCCAACACTTGCTGTTTGTTGCTTTGTTTATGAAGGCCATTCTGACTGGTGTCAAGTGGTATCTCATTGTAGTTTTAATTTGCATCTCTCTGATAGCTAGAGATATCGAGCATCTTTTCATGTGTCTCTGGATCCTCTGTATGTCCTCCTTGGAGAAGTGTCTGTTCAAATCCTTTGCCCATTTTTTAATTGGGTTGCTTGTCTTCTTAGAGTAGAGTCTTGTAAGTTCTTTATATATTTTGGAGATTAATCCCTTGCCTGAGGTATCATTTCCAAATATGTTTTCCCATACAGTTGGTTCTCTTTTTATTTTAATACTGTTTTCTTTAGCTGTACAGAAGCTTTTTATTTTGATGAGATCCCATTTGTTTATTCTTTCCTTTATGTCCCTTGCTCTAGGAGACTTTTCTTTTTAGTTCTTTTTATGGTCTCAAATGTTTATTATATCAATTTATTATATGCTTACTAAAAATTTAGACAGAACTAATTAATAAGTCTTTTGTATATATGTTTTTATATTTCAGAAAATATGATTTGATCCATGATGTATCTAAATCCATGAAGTAGAGAAATCCATAATATTGAGAACATTACTGGATAGTGTATCAAATTTTTTTATAAATAAGCATCTTTTTCCATATTTTCCTATGGCTCATAAAAGTTAAGAGCTTAGATTTACTATTTGAAAAACCATAGCACTGAATCTCTAGTTAAATATTAGCTCTGTTTGGTGCAGAAGAAATGTTTCCTAGCATGGCCATTATTAGGCAATAATAAAGATCTAAATAATAATAATAGCATTAATAATGTATTTGCTTATACAGCAAGTGTCCCTCTAAGTGAAGAAGAAGGTCTCACATTTCTAAACCACTCTGTTGCCGTTCAGCTGGGGAATTAAATATTTAGTGGGTTGCTTAATATTTCATTGTAGACAAATCATAGTGGGTTGTACCCACTCTTGGGTACAAAAACAACGATCAAATACCACATGTATATCAAACTTTAATTCATAAACCATTTTAAAAGGCATTACAGTCAACAATACACATGTAGCAATGCTTGAAGGACTGAAACGCTGGGTTATCCTAAAGCAATTACAGCATTCTGTTTGCGGACTATTGTGTTAATCTCTCAGGAGAAATGACCTGAGGACAGGTAGACTTTACTCCTGCTCTGCACATTACTGAAATCAAGAGAAACTGTGCTCACTGCGTCTGCTACAAAGGAGTCAGTACTTCAGCCAAAATACTTTGGCTCTCTCGCTACTGCATCGCTTTCCCATTTGCCTGCACCGTACATATATTGCTAAATCTATTTTGAAATGAAAGGAAGTTAATTCTCCAAGGATTCATGAGATTGTATTGCCTCTGGCTAATCTCACTTCCTTTCCCACATGGTACATTTCTATCAGCTTTAAAAATTTCTCATGATGGTAATTGGCAGTTTACCCCTTTAAGGCTCCCCTTATATTTAAAGTGTTTTCCTCATTACCAGCTATGTTTTTTTTTCCTGTCTCTAATAATGGAGAAGAATAATCCATCTCTACCCAAGTTATAATGACTCAGGGAGGTTTACAAGGAATTGCTTATTAAACAATTATTAACTGTTTGGAAAACCACACATGCATTTGTGTTACCGTAACAGCCCCTCATATTGATACAAGCAGCTCACTAAACATGCATAAGCCATTTCTCTACAATAACAGTTTAACTACTGGGTCTATATTATGCAACCAGAATAAAATTACGCTCTGGTTTAAGATACTATCATTTCCTTCTCTGAAATCTCCTCTTAGTTCTAACCCTCCAGATCACAGCATGTGCTGAAAATTACTGCCTCCTTTTCAGACAAAGCTGCACAATCACACTTCCACTCACTGCTTTACCGATCCATTACAATACTATTCAAACTATGCTCCTTGCTTTTAGAATATTCCCCTACATTTGTTAGAGCCTTCTTAATGGGCCCTTCCTTTGCTTAACTGCCATTTTTCGTCTCCCAATGTACATGCTAACCAAAGAATACTGAAACAGAGAGCAGAAGGAGAAGGAGCAAACTGTGAACCTTACCTAAGGAGGTGATCAGGCTGAGAACAGCTTTCTAAAGAGCTGGAGAAGAAACCAGGCTAGCCAGCACCCCCAACTCTCTTTCTCCAAATGGGTTCTACTCCAAATGTGTTCATCCAATGTAATCAAATAGTTCCAGATACAACCAAGACTACTGAATAGGAACAGAACTTTGGGAGCCCTCGTTTTTTTTATCTGTAAAATGAGAAATCTGAACTGAAAAGTTATCTGTGCCTGTTTCTACAGCAGTCATGACAGACTGTGCTATAAAATATAAAATACATCATTTGTCAGAATAAACCTCTCTGCCTTCCAAGTGATAACTTATACGGGGGGGCAGAGATATATAAACCATAACGATTTAGAACCATTCCTAGAATGAACATGTGTACAGAAGATGAGGGAGCACTAGGAGAAAGAACTTCAGGTCCTCCTGGGAAAGGCAGGAAGGACTTCATGGAAGAGGTGGCTCTAAATGAGTCTTCAAGGATGACAAGAAGTTTTTACCTGGCAGACCAACAGGGTGAACTTATAATAAACCCAGCAAACTGCATTAGCCAAAATGTTAAAAGTCCCAAGATCCTAGCATATTCATGGAGCTACAAAAGTTGTTTGCTATCAGAGATGCTAGAAAGTTAAGGATAAGAAAATCTAGAAAGTTGTTAATCTATCTCTGTCTTTCTATCTTTCTCCTTCCCTCCCTCTCTCTGTCTTACCTCTTTCTCTCAGTTAGCTCCTATGAAAGCTCAGCCCATCATCCCAAATGTTAAGATGAAAAACACGAGAAAATTATGGAAGCTCACACAAATCTACATCTACTTGTAAAATAGCTCATCTTGAAAACATTTTATTTCTAAAAAACAATTTCAGCAGGTTTGATACAAGTTGAACAAATCATTACTCTAAACAGATTCACTTAGCTATGTAATTAACAGATGGAAACACCCAACTTTTTCCCTTGATTACAGGTTTAAAATTTTCTATTCTGATTTGGCAGCAATAAGTCATGCAATATTACAACCCACTTTATGGGGAATATACCACAAAATAATCACCTACCAATAGATACTGAATATAAGGCACAGAGAGATAAAATAAACCATGAGATAGTGGAGACAGGTTTCAAATCCAGTTGAAGCCAAGAATCTACATCTGCAACATTTACAGGAGGTAGTCACAAAACTAGTTTTGGTAAAAAAAAAACTTGAAATTGATACGAGTTTAATGGCTGGACAAAACTTTAGAGGTGAAAAATATTTTTAAGAATATACTATATAAGAGATTATAGAACCTAATTTAATATGAGAAATTGTGTGAAAGTTTAGATCAAAACAGGTTAAGGTTTTCTTAAACCATAGTACATAAAACTGTTTTTCAGGTGAAATCAAATTTCTATGCATCACCAATTATCAGAATATTTTTCTTCCACTGAGTAGATATATATCTGTATGTGTGTTTGTGTATATGTGTGTGTGTGTGTGTATCTATCTTAAGGACACTAGATATGTTTTACAAAGCTTTCTTCTTTTAAATACCTTTTAAAAGTAAAACACAATTATTTTATTTGTACAATGACTCAATTTTGTCCATGTTATTCAGGGCAGAAGTGAAACCAAAGCGACCCAACTCAGAATCGGAACAATAGAGATGCCCTTGTTATGTACAGAGATAAATTAAATAGAATGGGCCTCTCAAGAATAACTTACTTGGGGATGTAGAAAGTTCTGGTGATGTCATTAAAAGACAGTATTCCAATATATGAAAGTTCTGTATTTCCTTCAAAGCAACACCGATCCAGGAGAACTACTCTACAGTGAAAAAGAGTATGTATAATATACAAATAAAGTTGCGCTTGTACATCTTTGTGTTTGCATATGGTGTGTGTGCACTCAGAAATAAAAAAGTGACTTTGAAAAAATCAAATGCTGATTGGCTGGAAAAGAGGTAATGATTTACAATATATCTGAACTGACCTGAATTAAATAATAGAGATGCTTAGAACATGGGTCGGTGAATTTGAAGGTGAAATCAGGCTGCAAAAAAAAAAAAAAAAAAAAAAAAATCTATGGAAACTATTGATGAATAAGGAAGGGAATCTTTTTTTGTCACTGCACTAAAATAAATAGGCTCCAGCTAGTGGTTCCAAAATGTTCAAAAGGAAACATTTGTAACATTTATGAAACTTAAATGTTAAAATTATTTTTTCAATCTCCTAAAACATTTCCAAAATATATTTCATACTGAGAAATTGGGCTATTACAGTGTAGGTCAGTGATGAAATTATAGTAAAATCCCAGAGCCAGTGAATGTCTTTCTTGCTACAAGTAAATAAATCATTTTTCTTATTCAGCTGACAAGTCAGTGTTAAGCACTATCCTACATGGCCAAAGTTAGATGGAAGATATAATTTTGTTTAGTAAATAAAAGTAGATAGAAGAGTTCCTTCATCAAGAGAGCTTACAAAGGGGGGCAAATCCCAAAAATCTCAGATGGAAAGCGGCTATATGAAAGTCTAGTAGGGCAAGATGCCAATAACTGGCATCTAGGTAAGGCCTAAAGAAAATTAGGAAATGAGTGCAGACCAAAAATCCAAGATGAAAACATTACTAAACTACTTCCATTGCCTATTTAATGAAAGTTTATGGGCATTTGAATTTTCAAAGAAAACTGACTATAGGTAAACTGCAAACAAATGATTATTGTTTTACACAAGTTCAACAGAGAATGGTTAGTCAGTGTGACTTTGGCCAATGTTGATTATGCAAGGGAGTAAAAATGTTTACTGGCTAGTTGGTTTGTTGTTGGCTTGTTTTGTTTTTGGTATAGTGTTGACAGGTCATTGGTTCTCAACCTGGAACTGTAACCACCTCTCCACAGTGCCTTTTGGAAATGTGTGTGTAGACATTTTCAGTTGATTTGAGGTAGAAACTCGCACTTAGAAGACTGGGGAAAGGATGCTAGGCATTCTGCAACATGCAGGATAGTCCAACACAGTGAAGAACTGCTCCACCCAAAATGCTGTTGGTGACCCCATCAAAAAATATTGGAATACTTCCCTACCTACCCTACTTCAAAATCCAATCGATGGGAGTCTAAAGCAATCTTCATAACTTTACACCCTTGCAAAGAAAAACAAAGACGTGGAAATTGAGAACAGGCTGAAAGTCACCAGAGGGAAGAGGGGAGGGAATTTCAGGGGAAAAGGGGAAGGATTTACAGGAACAAGTATAAAAGACACATGGACAAAAACTATAGGGGGGTGGAAATGGGAGGGAGGTGGGGAGGGCTGGGGTGTGGGTTCGGGTGAGAATAAAAGACAGAAAACTGTACAAGATCAACAATTAAAATAAAAATTAAAAAAAAAAGAAATGCAAAAACTGAACACAAAGTTTTCAAGGATCTGTTCCCAATTGGTTAGTAGTCAGTTAGACTAGTCTACAATCAAGCAAAAGTCAAGCATATCTTAATGTGCAAAATGGGATTGCTAACATGCAAGATCTGAGACATGCAGCCTCTGAATCTTGTTCTTCTAATAGGGAGGGAAGAGAGTCGAACTGAAGAAATTGATTCAGATAGAATGTATAATTAATTTTAGAGCTCAGTGTAGTGTGTCAACCAACAGGCATCTTTGAGTCTCAGTTAGGGGCTCAAGAAATGACATTCTAAGTGGGGGATAATCATAAATGACAGCGTGGGAGAGAGAAAAATTAAACTTAATGGAATGCACAATTTTCTAGATTCTTTGCTTATAATTTTAGTAGTGATAGTCCTCTAAGTTCTATGAAAATCATCCTACAAGCCAGTTTTTGCAAGAATGTGGACTATCTTGTGTACAATCCCATCCAAACAAAAGCCAGATATATTAAATGGCAAGACAGGAAATTCACCAGCCCCTGTGGTATATGTAGCAGAAAGAAAAACAAAGTTCTAATTTTAAATAGCTGTAAGCGTTTGCATATGATAGAGACTACTTATAACTGTCATCTTCTTTAGAAAAAAGTGCTAATGCATTCAAACCAGCATAACTTGTTATCAGGCTAAATCCTTTGTTTACATGCTAAGACTGAAAGAAAAAGCTGACTAAAAAACCATGAAATGTCTCCCTAAACATTCAGAAATATAGAAATATTGCCACCACTCAATAAAAATGATTAAAATATGTGTAGAATTATACTGCATTCTCTCTGACCAGTTTCAAAAAGACTATAAGCATACATGAACAAGCTCACTTTCAATAAGCCCTGTTCATGGTCTTTACTCTGATGTTTCATCCCCACTAGTAAGACTTCACCAGAATGATGTCTGCTCTGAGATTATTCATCACAAAATTGCCTATGGAAAGACTTATGTGCTCTTCAATTGTTTCTAAGTCCATTAATCTGAAATGAAGAGAGGTTATATAATTAATTTGTGCATTTTAGTGATTCATGACCTTGAGAGAGCTGGAGAAAGTGGTCATTTAAATCTTTCCCTTGGCTTGGGGGTGAAGGGGGGTGATGAGTATATAAACCAGCCAGTGAAGACTGGAATAATTTCCCAGAAAGAAACTTTCTCATCCTCTCTCAACAATTTGTTCCAGTGTCTGAAGGTTAGTGACACAGAGGAGTATTACTCTATTGTTCTTCAAAGGCTCTTGAAGGAACAAAATTTGATTTCTACAAAAAATGTCCCAAGCACTTCACTTATTACTGACATTCTTTCTCTCCCTTCTGAAAAAAAAAAACAAAAAAAAACAAATGAATCTTCACTTCTTTTTTGTAGGTCACCAAATATGGTATCTTAATATTTTGACCAGTGAAATTTACAATGTTATATTTTGCCAAACACTTCCAAAAATTTAACTAGGGTTTCTTCATAAATATCCCAGATATAAAAGCAGAGAAAATTCTGTTTATAATTTTAAATTACTATCAAAAACCCTAACATTAAAAATGGAAGCTGTTTAAGGACAAAGACAAGTTCATAACCTCAGTCTTGATAGAATTTATATTGGTGGCACACCTGTAACTTCAGAGTTTCTTTCCAAATCTAAGCAAATATTGACTTTAGAGAAACTCAAAAATCTCAGAACTGTTTAGAAGCATAAAGGTCAAGATATTAGGGAATATTTCAATTTTATAATTTAGTAAATAATCACTGAATATCTTAAATTAGATTTTATAACTAAAAGCCTCTCTACTGCCACCTACAGGTAGTCCCCAACTCAGTCCACTCAAAAGACTTCCATAGAACCTTGATACAACTAGAGTTTCCAAACAGAACCTCTCAGGTTGGTATGAATGAGATAACCATATAGTCCACTGTTGAACTTCACAGTTACCAACAGGAATCCATGCCATGTGAAACATTTACAAAACTTTCTAGGAAGAAACTACTAGAATCATTGGAAAATAAAAGTGAAGTGTTTGTTGCACACTAGCCAATGCTACTTCTAAAATCAATTCAGCATGCATACCAGGCTCCCTAATGATCTACCTATCATGCTTTGTGCAGTCCCTTTAACTCTTCCCCCTCCTGAATGATACATCCTGGCTTGTGCATGTGGGATGGTTTTGGAGGACATGGCCACCTGTTGAGGTCCTGCAGCAACTACTAAAAAAAGATAAATTTCAAAAATCATATTTTAAAAAAGCTGTGTGAGAAATAAAGTCTAGATAAAGTAAAATTACAGAAAGGGAAGAACACTGTCTAGGTGAGAAAAGGGTAAATAAGGGTAAGATATTATGTGGGTATTCAATATGCAACTGAAACAAAGAAAAAGAAATAGAAGCAGATTTACATGTGATTCAGATATTCGAGTTATCATAGAAAAACTTTAGAACAATGTGTGTGATAAAAATGATCATTAAACATCAACTGGAATGTCATGGATACATATTGAAATCTCTAGTGTAACCACTAAAAAGTCATACAACTATGCATAACTAAAAAGATTGGGTGAGAAAAATAAAATAATAAGATACTTATTTAATCCACAAAGAGACATGAAGAAGAGGGCAACAAATAGAAAACAAAGAATAAGATGGCAGATGTGAACTCATTTATCACATTAATTATATTACATACAAATGGATAACTAATCAAATGATAAAAACTGTTAGAATAAATAAAAGTAACAATTATCTAACTACAAGCTAGTATGTTAGGCAGGATAACAGCTCTCACAAAGATGTCCATGGCCTAATCCCTTGAACTAGTGAATATGTTACCTAACATGGAAAAAGGATTTTGCAAATATGATTGAGTTAAGGATCTTTAAATGGGAATATTATCCCAGAATGTCCAGGTGGCCCAGTGTAATCGTAAGTGTCTTTATAAATGAAAGGGGGATTCAGGAGAGTCAGTGTCAGACTGGCAATTGCTGGACTTAAATATGGAGGTGGGCCATGAGCCAAGGAATGTGGACAGCCTCTAGAAGCTGGAAAAAGCAGGGAAATGGAGTTTGCCCTAGAGACTCTAGCAGGAATGCAGGTCTGCCAACACCTTCAGTTTAGTCCATTGAGACCCATTTTGAACGTCTAACCTCTAAAATTGTAAGAAAACAGGTTTCTGCTGTTTCAAGTCAACAAGTTTGTGGTTAACTTATTTCAGCAGCAATAGAAAACTAAAGCAATTGGTTTTAAATGAAACATCTTAAATATAAATACATAGATAAATCAAAGATAAAGGATAGTAAAAGATATGTCAAGCAAACACCAAAAGAAGCAAGTATGGCTGTATTAATACTAGGAAAATTAGACTCTTTGACAAGATGTTTTACTACACATAAATGGGTATATTTCATAAATATAAACATGCCAGTTGTGTAAATTAGAAGACATGGTAGTCCTAAATATTTAAACTTGAGGAAAAACAAAAAAAAAATACATAAGGAACCAGACAAATCCACTTTCATCACTAGCACTTTTGACAATCTTCCCTGAAGAACTGATAAAACCACAGACAAAACCAGGAAGGGTGTACAAGCCTAATTTAATACAACACAATGATGAACTGATCTAATGAAAAGTGTATAGAACAATGCCCAACAACTGCAGAACACACATTCTTTACCTGTACATATAGAACATCTCCAAAGTAGATCATACATTGTGTCATAAAGCAAAATTCAAATCCGAGAGACTGAATTACATAGACAATGTGCTCTCATCCCAGAGAAATTAATTTAGGTATAAAAAAATAACTAGGAAAATTCACCAAGAAATTAATTTAGGTATAAAAAAAGAAAAATAACTAGAGTAATACACTTCTAAATAGGAAAAAGTAGAACTTAGAAGACATTTTTATGTAAATGATAGTGAAAAATATAACTTATCAAAACTTATGCAAGGCAGCTGAAGCTGTGCTTGGGGGAAAATTTTAGCTACATATATACATTAGAGAGTTTAAAGATGAAAAATCAATTATCTAAGCTCATCTAAAAAAACAAAGTATTAAAGTTAAGCAAAGTATAAAACAGGAAATAAGAAAGATATGACAAAAATTAGTGAAATGGTAATTTTTGAATTCTGCTGATATACAGAATTCAATAGATCCAAAAAGCTACTTATTTTTAAAGATTTGTAAAATTTATAATACACTTACCAAAACTTAATAAGTAAAAAAGAGAATATACAAAACACACATATCAGGAATTAATGAGAAACATCACTACAGATAAAACGATTAAAAGAGAATATTACCAACAAACTTATTGCAATAAACTTGTCAACATAGATAAAAGGAAAAAAATTAAAACTGAAAAATACAAATTACCAAAATGTATGTAAACATAAATAAAAATCTGAATTCATAATTTAAAACATTTCTACAAAAGCCCAGAAAGCTTTGCTGATGAATGCCTTCAAACACCAAAGGAAGAAACAATGCCAAACTTAAATATACTCCTTTATAGAATAAATAAAGAAGACATAATTTTCTATTTATTTTATAAGGATACAGTAACCCTGGCACTGAAACTTAAGAAGGATATTAAGGAAAAGAAATTACAAACCATTATCTCTCATGAACATAGACACAAAATTCTAAACAAAATTTTAGCGAATTAGCAACATATAGAAAGGATAATATAACATTTCATTCCAGAAATGCAAGATTGGTTTAATATTCAAAGTCAATCAATGAAACATGAATAATGCAAGATAAAATTTGTGAACAGTACTATGTCAAAATTAAATAGTTTCCTTTCAAAAGACACTGTTAAGCAAAGGAAAAAACAAACTGAATGGTAGGAAAAACATCGATATTACAGGGCTTTTATCCAGGATTCATAAAGAGTGCTTTTAAGTCAATAATAAGAATACAAAAAAACTCAGTTTTAAATGGGACAAAGATTTGAACAAACATTTCACAAAGAAGGTACACGAATGGAAAATGAGCATATGAAAAGATGCTTAATTTCTCTCATTAGCCACCAGGAAAATGTAAGTAAAAACCAAACAAGATGCCACCACATACCCTCAAGCATGGCTGGGTCAAAATGATAGGCATTGCCAAGTGTTAACAAGGATGTGGAGAAACTAGAAATCCCATACATTACTGGTGAGAATGTAAAATGATACTGCTACTTTGGTAAAGTGTTTAGCTAGCAGTTTCTCAAAAGTTAAACATACACTAAAATACAACATAAGAGCTCTACACATATATTATTCACTTAAAGAACTGAAAAATGCCCACACAAAAAGACTGGTACCCAATTATTCACAGCAGCGATATTCATAGTAACCAAAAAGGAGAAACAATTCAAATGTTAAAAAAATAATTAAAATGTGATATATCAATAAAATGCAATTAAAAGGAATTAACTACTGAACATGACAGATACAGTGCAATTAATACTACTCTGCAATTAAAAGGAATTAACTACTGAACATGACAGAATTTCAAAAATATCTTGGTAAAAGAAAGAAGCCTAACATAAAATATGTTTGTATGATTCTAGTTATATAAAATTTCTAAGACAGATAATATAACTATAGAGATATTAAAAAATAGTAATAGTTGCTTGTCTTTGGAATGGGGATTTGTTGAAAATAAACTGAGAAACTTTTTAAGCAGTAGACTATTTTCAGAGTAATTTTGGGTTCACAGCAAATTTGAGAGGAAAGTGCAGAGATTCACCACATATCCCCTGACTCTATACATGTACAGCCCCTGCCCCACATCCCGCTATCAACAGCCTTCACCACAGGCATGCATTGTCACAACTCGTAAACCCACTACCGCCCAAAGCCCCAAATTTACATTGAAATTCACTCTTTGTCTTATACACTCTTGGTTTTGACAAAGCATGATGACACATATCCAGCATTATAATATCATACACAACAGTTTCACTGCCCTAAAAACCCTGTGCTCTGCCTATTCATCCCTCCCTTCCCTGGCAACCACTGATCTTGTTACCATCTCCATAGTTTTGGCTTTTCCAGAATGTCATAGAATCAGAATCTAGGTATGACATGGAAAGATGTTGAGAATCATTAGCCATCAGGAAAATGCAAATCCAAAGCACAAGATACCACTTCATATCCAGTAGCTTTAACAAAAAAAAACACATAAGAGCAAAAATTGGCAAGCATGTGAAAAAATTAAAACACTGATGCATTGCTGGTGGGAATGCAAAATGATGTTTTGAAAACATTCTGGCAGTTTGAAAGGTTAAACATACAGTTACCCTATGATCCAGCAATGCCACTTCTAGGATATACCCAAGAGAAATTCAAAAGGCCCAAACAAAACTTGTATATGAATGTTCATAGCAGCATTACTACTCATAATAGCTAAAAAGGGAAAACACCTAACTGACCACTAACTTACTAATAAATATTATTAGATAATAAAAATAAATACTGATAGATCTTGATGAACATGGATGGATGAACATTGAAAGAGTATGCTAAGTGAGAGAAACCAATCACAAAAGATAACATACTATAGGATTTATTAATATGAAATTTCCAGAATTGGAAAATCTATAGAGAAAGAACTTAGATTAGGGTTGCCAAGAGCTAAGACAGAAGAAGATGAGAAAGAAGAAAAGTGGGGAGAAACTGAGTGACCATTATTGGAAATGGTTTCTTTTGGTGGGAATGAAAATGATCTAAAGTTTATTGTGATGATGGTTGTACAATTCTGTGAATCCAGCTCTGTCTGGAAAAAGTCCAGCCACTATGAATATAATGAGAATGGTGTATGAGACATCAGTGTAACCTGGCAACCAAGGAGAGTGGACTGGTATGTGCATGTGTGAACAGTGTACTAGTCAGTGGGGGTGGTAGATGACACTGAGTGAGCATTTGTATTATGTAGCCATTACATTAAAAATGACTGAGCGAGTAGAATAGCGAATCTGCATCAAATTTCATGATAAGCTTGAACATTCCTCCACAGAAACTATCCGGATGAATTACAAGACTTTTGAGGGTGATGCAATGAGTGAGCACAAATAAAAATGTAGCATAAATGCTTCAAAGATGGTTGAGAATCTGTTGAAAGTGATCCACATTCTGAGAGGCCTGCAACAAGCAGAATACCTGAGAATGTTGAACGTGTATGGGCTGCAATCAACAAAGATCAGTGACTCACAGTGGATAACTAGAAGCTGATCTAGGGATTCCAAAAACTGCTCTGTCTGAGATTCTGACACAGGATCTCGGCCTGAAACATGTTGTAACAAAATTCGTTCCATGGCTTCTGCTACCACTACCAATGAACCAGATGTCCTCAAGAAGGACATAACTGGAGCTGAATCATGCCTCTATGGCTGTGTTCTGGAAACAAAGGCCCAGCCATCCCAATGGAAGTCACCTGGTCCTCCACACCCAAAGAAGGCGTGGCAAAGTCACAGCAAGATCAAGACCACGTTAACTGTATATTTTGATTAGGAAGATGTTGTCCATCACAAGTATGCCCCTCCAGACCACATGACTAATAAAAAGTACTATACTTCAATGTTCTTCATCAGTTGAGAGATGCAGTACAATGCAAACAGCTGCAGCTATGGGCAATGAGTAACCGATAGCTTAAGCACGACAATGCACCCACTCATGCATCACATCTTGTGCAGAGTGTTTTGGTGAAACATCAAATCACCCAGATGACTCAGCCCTCTTACAGCCCAGATTTGGTGCCCTATGACTTCTGGCTTTTTGCAAAACTAAAATCACCTTTGAAAGGGAGGATATTTCAGACCATCGATGAGATTCAGGAAAATACGATAGGACAGCAGATGGCAAGTCCAACTGAGGATTTTTGCAGAGTGTTTTGAACAGTGGAAGAGACATGGGAAGAACTGTATGAGGTCCCAAGGTGCCTACTTTGAAGGGGACTGAGGCATCCATTGTACATTCCTATGTATAATGTTTCTTGTATTTTGTATCTTCTTCAATAAACGTCTATTTGTTATATTACATGGCTGGATACTTCCTCATCATATACTGAAAACCACTGAATTGTACACTTTGAATGGGTGAATTATATGGTATATGAATTGTACCACAATAAATTTGTCATATTTAAAAAATAAAGAATAAACCTACTGTTTTAATGAGGGTAAAAATAACACAACTGGCTTGTGGAGATGGTTGCACAACTCTATTTCATCAGGTTTCTTATCCAAGAACAGGAACAGGTGCAGTGTTTTGGGTGGTAGGGTGCTTAGGAGTTGCTCCATCTTTTGGTTTTGTGATTTTGTTTCTCTAGATCCCTTAACATTTCCCTCTTTCTTCTTTCTTTCCCATTACTACCCAGTGTCCACTAGATGCCCCAATGACAAGTCACACCCTTATCCACCAGATGGAATGCCTCTCTGAGATAGCCATCTCTGTTCCCATAAACATTCAAGTTATTTCTTTTAACTCTCCAATAGCCAACACCGATCTACCAAGTCTTAGAGCTCCTCTTAAAATCTTCAATCTAGGTGGGACTTTCCCATTGGCCAATGAGTATTCTGTTTCCACCCAGCCTCCTATTTTCCTTCTCCTCTTTTCTGAGTTTCCTCTGCTGGGCTTCGGTGTTTCTCTAATTTGAGATAATTTGAAGTTTGTAGTATCCTGAGTCTCTTAGTTATGCTGAGGCTTTATTTGCTCTCATTGTTAATCTGTACTCTTTCTTTGAAAGATGTGTGGATAGATTTGGAGTTACTTAAATGCCATTATCCAATGGGAACCTAGAAGTCCTACAAAGCATTTTTACTACCATGCTGGAGATAGTGTGTTACCATCCTTTAAATCTCCAAGGACCTTCATTTCTTTAGGGAGAAAATGTTTCAACACAGACAGCAATAAACCAGATATAAGGCAATACATAACTGAAGTTCTATTACCTACAAAAATTGTGTTACAGAAATTTGGAATAAAAGTGAAATAATTGTGACAAATTATTGATAAAAATTTCAGAAAGGCAGGATTTTATTTTAATTTAAAGGAAAATATAATTTGTTATAGAATTAAATCAATACTATAACAATAGTTCCATAAAAGTGGCCAATAGCATTTTAATAATTTGAGATATTAAATAGGTGTTATTTTCCTCCACATTTGCTCAGGTTGTCTATTCCTTCCCCCATTCAGTCAGTGGGGCTTATTACATGTGAGGAAGCATAATTATCAAAAGTGAGGTAGGGGGACAAACAGAGTTTCAAAAGCCTAGTACCCAAAGAAACCCAGGGCAACTAGGTTGGATACACCCCCCACCACCACCCCACACACACACGGAAATATTCCCCGGCACTAGGAAGTGACAGAGTTAGACAGAAAGGGTGAGCTTAGGATTTGCTAAGTCCCTGAGAACAAAGCCCCTTCCCTTCCCTTTCCAGGTGATGAAAGATCCCTAGGTAGATGTGGGAAATAAAACAGCATAGGATACCCCTGCATAAAGCTCCATACTTTTTGTTACTTAAAAATGGAAGGACCCCTGGCTCATACAATGTCACATCTATAAAAACTGGGAATTAAAAAGTTATACATATTCTTCATTTCCTAAACTAGCTCCCAGACAATGAGGTTATAATGTTCATCTTTACTCTGTTGTTGTGTAGATGCAGAAGCCAATTTTGAAAATAATATGTTTTCATAATGTTCTATTCATTTTTTCTTTTTCCCCACAATAAATGTAATTAATATTTCCTTTATAATATCCCCATTATATAATTATAAAGCTATGCATTTCTTATTTTTTAAGTGTCTCCTTTGTTAGGCTGTAAGCCTCCTGAGGGTCGGGGACAAATCTCTTGATCTCTTGATCACCAACTTAGTGTGGTAACCAACACACAGGAGTTGCTTAGTAACCTGAATGGAAATTATTTAATCAAATTAAAACTAAGTAGTGCTTATCAATTCTTTAGAATTGGAAAGTTTGTATTTTATTTTCATGTTAAAAAGATCAATTTTTGCTGAGGACTGAAGTGTGGAAGGAAATGGCCTAGAAGCAATTTCAAAAACTAAAAAACTTTAAAAACCAAATTGTTACTTTAATTATTAAATCTTGGCAATAATAACTTTTCAAATAGTGATTTTAATTATCCTTCCACTGAGAGGAGGAGGAGGGGGCCAAGACGGAGGCATAGGCAGAAATGCTTCACTTCCTTGTACAACCAAAAGAAGAGAAACCGCCAATTTAAAAACAAACAACAAAGAGAAGTACCAAAGAAACATTTGCATAGAAGTCCAGCAACCAAGGAATTGAAGAAACATTCAACCTGACTGTAGGAGGAGCAGAAATGGGCGGCAGGGCAGAGAGGACATGGCAAGCGGGCAGCTGGCGGACCGCACAGGCAATCCCACATTCATACACAGACAAGCCTGGGGGAAGCAGGGGAGCGAGACTGACCGTGAAACCCTGGGTTTCAGCACAGGCAACTAAGGACTCAAAACCACAGTTTGAGGAAAAGACCTGTGGGATTGTGGCGGCAGGAGAAACTCCCAGCCCCACAGGTGAGTATGCTGGAGAGACCCACAGGGTCCTAAAATGAGCACAAACCCACCTGCCTGCGAATCAGCACCTAAAGGGCACACACCGCTTGTGGGAAGCAAGGGAAGTGACAGAAAGTGGGACGACTACGGAGCATGTGGCATTCTTCCCTCTCTGACCCCTGCCTCACAGTGCCACAATGCAGCAAAGAGGGTTGCCCAGCTCTGGAGAATACATAAGGTTCTGTCCCTTACACATAACAGGTGGGCGGAGACAAAGAAATATGGCCCAAATGGAAAAACAGATCAAAACTCCAGGAAAAGAACTAAGTGACAAGGAAACAGCCAACCTATCTGATGCAGAGTTCAAAACACTGGTAATCAGCATGCTCACAGAAATGGTTCTGCCTGGTCACAAAATGAAAGCTATACAAAGTGAAATAAAGGAAAATATACAGGGAACCAACAGTGAAGGGAAGGAAACTGGGACTCAGATCAATGACTTGGAACAAAAGAAAAAAATAAGCATCCAACTGGAACAGAATGAAGAAACAAGAATGAAAAAAATGAGGAGAGGCTTAGAAGCCTCTGGGACAACTTTAAATGTTCCAACATCCAAATCATAGGGGTGCCAGAAGGAGAAGAGCGAGATAATGAGAAGGAGAGAGTTATCTATAAAGGAATTCCCATAAGGCTATCAGCTGGTTTCTCAAAAGAAACCTTACAGGCAGGAAGGAGCTGGAAAGAAGTATTTGAAGTCATAAAAGGCAAGGACCTGCATCCAAGATTAATCTATCCAGCAAAGCTATCATTCAGAATGGAAGGGCAGATAAAATGCTACCCAGATAAGGTCAAGTGAAAGCAGTTCACCACCACCAAGCCCTTATTATATGAAATATTAAAAGGACTTACCTAAGAAATAGAAGATCAAAACTATGAACAGTAAAATGACAACAAACTCACAACTACCAACAACTGAACCTAAAAAAAAAACAAAAACAAAAACTAAGCAAACAACTAGAAAAGGAACAGAATCAGAGAAATGGAGATCACATGGAGGGTTATCATTGGGGAGGAGGAGGGGAGAGAATAGGGGGGAAGGTACAGTGAAAAAGAAGCATAAACAGTAGAGAGAAAATAGTCAGGGGGAGGTTAAGAAGAGTATAGGAAATGGAGAAGCTAGAGTACTTATATGTACAACCCATGGACATGAACTGTGGGGGGAGGGGCGGGGGTAGTGCTGGAGGGAGAAGGGGGATAAAGGAGAGAAAAATATTGGGATAATTGTAATAGCATAATCAAGAAAATATACTTAAAATAAATAAATATCCTTATATCTCCAAGAACCTATTTTGTATTGAATATGCAAATCTAGAGGTCATTTCACTTAATAAATACATAGGTCCTGATCAGCTACATACTTATAAAGTTAATCTGAAGGCTAAATTTCAATTATAAATTTCAGAGCCTCATCTCTTGTTTCTCAAATGCCTGAATTACCTATATCCGGACATTTCCAATATGTAGCAAAATAATCTGCTGGAAAAAAAATCCTTTTCGAGATCAATTTCATTCAACCAGGTGAGGTGAAAAGTGATGTCTCTAATTCCTAATTTTTATGCAACTCTCCTTATGCAAGATAATGATTTAAAACCACCTAATAGCTAACTTGAGTAACTTAAGGCGTGCTGCACAGGTTTGAATGCTCAAAATGAGCCATAAAACCTAAGATCCCCGAGGTTTGTAATTACAGCACACACTTCAGCAGGAGTATTTATCCTGCTCCAGTTCTGAGAAGATAATTTGAATTGAAGAGAGATTGGTTTTTCCTCTCAATTCATAGCCCTCACAGTTTATTCTGAGCATGTTTTCTCTTAAGGAAAAAAAATCAAATATAAAGGAATTTTTTTCTAAGCCTAGTGTGACATACATCAGCTGACATTTATACTTCAGTTGAAAATTAATTTGTGTAACTATAAAAACAGCAGATTGTGTTTTTTCATATGGTGACACTACAATTAAAATAACTATCTAAAATAGCACATCTGAAAGAAAAATAATTAAAAAGTCCCAGCTCACTTTCAGTTAATTGTTCCAACAGATCACTAGCACTAACCTCAAAGATGAATAATGCTCTGATCATAGAAAGTTCTTGCAATCAATTGTAACTTACAGAGTTAGACATGACTGTGGTAGCGTAAGGTGTCTCCCAATGGTCACTTTGGCAGCTAACTTCACTGAGTCACAAAGCTGAACAGAAAATCCAGATGCCTTCAAATCAACTATGCAAAGAAGATCACTGACTTTAAAATTCTCAACCCTAAACGGTAGTTATCAGCACAATCCTGTATAATATTCATGCATCTCATTTCTCCTCTGTAGCAGTCAGCTTAGCCTAAGTTATGTGGCAACGACAAACCAAAATTTTAGTGGCTTTTAACCACAAACAAGGCTTATTTCTCAAATATGCTACACATTCAACACTGATCTGAGAGCCAGGTTGAAAGAGCCACTACTATCTGGGACATGCCAGACTAGGGGGAGAGGGAGAAAAAGAGTATTGGTTGAATTGCACACTGATTCCTAACATGTCTGCTTAGAAAAAGCCCTCATAATTTCGTTGGCCAAAGCAGATCACTTGGCCAAGCTATACATGAGAGGCCTCTGGAATAAGGGACAGTAAAGGTTTCTAATACTACAATCAATAATAAGGCAATAATACATTTATCATACTTTCTAAAACCATCAACCTTTATATTTCCCCAGAAAAACTTCTGTCTCTGCTTGAACTCTCTAGGAGACTCTGAATCCTGTCATCCAACGCAACAAACAGACCAGCCAAGTTGGTTCCTTTTCTAAACTTACACTTCGGGAATATTTTATAAAGTAGCCCGTTCCTAAAAACTAGACTTTGAAACTCTTTAAGAATCCAATACCATCTAATTCTCACAGCAACCTTGGAAGCAGTCGTTATGCCAGAGCACAGGATAATTTACTCCTGGCAAACAGAATAATTTACATCTGGAGAGCTGAAAAGACAGGACTTATGAACAAAGTGTCAGAGCTCATAAAAACCTGGAACTCAATCAAAAGTGTACTCTATGGGTATTTTAAAAGAAAAGTATTCCAACTCAAAACTTTCCTTAAAAAAAGCAGGAGTCATCCAACTTCAATTTTGAAAAGTACCTTACATTTCATTTTTAAGGTGCCTTAAATATTTTAAATACATTATACCATGAATTCCACCATTTTGTAAACTTTCACCCTTCCCTTGCACCCACCCCAGACACAAACTCAGCATCATTCTTTGTTAAAATCCCCCTATGCTTTCTTCTGAATTTTAGTCTCAATGCTTGATACTTCTGGCAATGCTGTGTGTCTTGGTCCCCAAGATATGTCTCATCTAAAGACCACTGAGATCTGACCACCTTCCGAAGATGAACAGGAAAAAGCTGATGTGGCCACTTTTTAAATAATATTTTTTCATGTCAATCTCTATCCCTACAACATACTGAGTCATTCATTTTTATTAAAATTTCTTTATTCAGTATAACTGGTGCTAAAACTATTAGGTGAATGGTTGGTGGGGAATTAGACATTTATATAGTGCCAAAATAACCCCACTCACATTACTTACTGGACAGAGGAAGAAGCATATAATCGCCCAATGGAAGAAGTAGCAGAGAGTCACCACCCTAATCCAGCCATTAATTTTAGAATTGCTAAAATTATGTCTTTGATATGATGCAATCTGAAGCATCACCAATGAACCAAAGTTAAAGCAAAATAAATAGTTTAGACAAACAGGAAAACAAGCTAAACGACACCTTGAATAATCAATAAGACAAACCCAGAAGGTGAGAAATTTCAATAAGCCACTGACATTAAAAAATAGGTTATTCTTAGTCAGATGAAATGTTAAGTGACATAACAAATGGACAGAATATGTGATCCTCTTTGGATGTTCATTGGGATAATTAACCAGCAATGACCAGAATTTGGGGGACAACTGGGAAAATTGAAACATTCTTTGCTCTAAATGAGATAAAAATTAACTTGTAAATTTATATGTACATATATATATGTACAAGTATATGTCAAGAGAGAAAGAGAACAATTAAAGGGAATATATATTAACATGTTAAGAGTAGTCATCTCTGCATATTGGAATATGGTGATGTTTTCACTTATTTTTACCTTTTGGTATTGTCTAATTTTCTACAACACACATGTACTACTTCTGTGATCATACAAGACTATTTTTTGAGGCTTTGCCTCAAAGTGGATATATTAGTAATACTATGGATTACTGCCTCAAGTTGGCTTTCTGATTTTATTTTTTCTTTGTGTATCTATATCAGTTAAAACTTTCTCTGTCTCTAAACTAAGAGAGAAGGGAAAAGTGGAGGTGAAAGGACAAACATCCTTTTACTGACCACTGGTTTAGCACTTGACCTAATGTGTTACATTTCATCTTTATAATAACCATATAAACTGGGTATTATGATCCTTCTTATACAGGTGGGAAGATAGACTCCCAAGAGTAACACAATGTGCCTTAAGAAAGTGTGTTGGGTGTTAACTGAGGCTCCCTCACGCCAGCTTTACTGAATTTCTCACCTGGGACAATAAGACCTTTTCTTCCAATCCCAAGAACTTTTACTGAACTGTTCACTGCCTCAAGGGGGAGTCTGTAAGAGAATCAGGAAACAGAAATCTCACATCTTTGACTTTTAGGCTTAAAAATTAATCTTGTATATTTATTTGGGAAATAAAAGCAGGAAAGTTTAAAGAGAAATAGAACAGTTACATACAGTTTGGGTTTCTAAGAAATGGGTTGGTGGAAAACAGTGAGACCCCCAGAAATCATGTCCTGCTTTCCTTCTGGGGCTCTGGGAAATGGCAAGTAGTCCCCTCGCCCCACATCTCACTGTCCCCGCGGTGCCATGGCCCAGAAGTCTGGGCAGCAGTGGTGGCAAAGGACTAGGCAGAGATGCTAAAGTGGTTCATCAAGGTCTGCATGAAGTGATCGAACAGGAGCAGGCAAACACTAGCTTCATGACAAGAGGAGCGAGGCTGGGACAGGCAGGGTGAGACGGCAGACGTGAAGGGCCTCCCCCAAAGACAGAAGATTCCATGTGGAGGGCAGGATGGACCTAACAAAGATAGAGCAGGTGGGAACTGGGGTATTCTGCAGAGGCTGGTATGAGGAAGGCCTAACAATGCCCAAGGACCAGCAGAAGTGTTAACATCTCAGGGGGTCGAACTCAGACCATGGCAGATCCCCAAGGGCCAGATCCTCTCCCACAACAGGTGCCATCCAGGGGAGAAAAGCAAGAGGAATATTCATAATTGAATGAGGGAAAAAAAGACACGATGAAGTTAACTCACAATTCTGCCATTAGGTTGAAAGGCATTCTGAAAATAGATACTGTCACGCAAGAGTAAAATAAGGAAATCTACTTATTCGCACTCTTAAGTATGAGGTTTAAAAATAATATAGCTAGTATAATTCATCCTCGTTTACAGAGCCAGTGGATGTCAGTGTAACTTCCCTTGTAAATTGCACTTCACAGTGCTACTAACAGAGGAAAGGCTAACAAATATTTCATCACGATGGCAATTTCATAGACTAAAAATAAAAGTGGTACCTTGCATATAATGCCTTTGAAATTTAGACCTAAATGTTAGTTCTGAAATAGAACTGTAGAACATGTAGAAAGAAATTCAATATTTTTTTGAAATTTGAGATACATTTATTAAAATTAAATTGCATTTTTAATTTCAATAACATTTCTTCTTTATAAAAAGGAATTTGACAATGACTGTTAAAGCTTCTGATCTGTGCATTTTTAATTTCTTCATATATTTTACAAAAACAAAGAATGGAGCCTACTAAGTATAGTATTTTCACTGGCCGGAGTCTTTAATATCTTCCAAAAAAAAGTGTATTCCTAGCGATTCCTGCAGTAATTTTGGCATTATCATGCTAAATGATACAAGGAATGAATTAAATAAAAAGGCAGCCCAAGAAGGATGTTCTCAGTCTCAAGGAAAATCTGTGCTCAAAATCATAATTTGTAAAAGCTCCATTTTGATTACTTTTGTTTTGCCCTGGAGAATACTTTAATATTCAGCTGGAAATATAATTTCTGGAGGACAATGCTGCCTATAAACTGCAAGGAAACTAAGACAGGGTAAAGGGGAGAAGACTGCATTGTAGCTGTGACTTGAAGCTAGAGAGTTCACTTTTTAAAAAGTATTTTGTACTTTTGTAGCATGACTCACTAGGACAAAAACTCCCATCATGACACACATTGCTACCCTCTGGTTAGCTGGACCCACGTAGCCCGCACTTCACACTTTCACACACAAAAATCTATTAACCAGTAAGCTTTTTCAATGGAACTCAAATTGAAGTCTTAACAGTTGTGTATTTCTCTTCATGAATTGATGTAGAAGCCTTTCACAAAGTGATCCTTAAGGTGGCATTGATATCATTGATAAATTTACTTGTTGAAAATGGAGTGATGAAACAGTGGGTCCATGCCAACCATTTTGCCCATTCCTGGCTGCCTCACCTCTGCTCTGCTCCGTGGGGCAGGGAGCTGACTCCTGCAAACTATATCCCCAGACTCCCTGGACAACTGGCTTCTGGTTAAATTCTTACCAGGGAGGCACTGGCAGGAGATCGGGGGCACGATAGGAGAAACTTGGTATTTTTTACTGCTGCTCCGACTTTGGCAGCATTTTCATCCATGGCTGTGACTCCTCTGCGGTGCCAGGTCCCTCTGGGTAGCTCTGCCCCTGGCTCTGGTGAGACCACTTCGCACATGGGTCCCTCCAACCCTACAGTGGGCAGCAGCTTCCTGCTGCAGCTAAGCTCTGAACTGCCTCACCATCCGGTTTGTTTTTGTTCTCAATAAAAATTGTACATGCTTAAGGGGCACAACATGATGACTTGATATACATATACATAGTGAAATGATTACTACAGTCAGGCTAATTAACATACCTTCTCATAGTTACGGTGTGTGTGTGGAGGGGGCGGGGGGGGAGATGAGAGCACCTAAAACCTACTGCCATCAAATTTCCAGTATTCAATACAGTAAAGTCTCTGGACTTATTCATCCAACATAACTGTTACTTTGTACCCCGTCTTATTTCCCCCCTTCCTGCCCCCAGTAACCACAGTTCTACTCTCTGCTTCTATGTATTGACTTTTCTAGATTTCACACGTAAGTGAGATTATGAAGGATTTTTTTTCTCTGTCTGGCTTATTACACTTAGCATACTATCTTCCAGGTTCATCCGTATTGTTGCAAATGGCAGAACCTTTATTTTAAAGTGGAATAATATTCCATTCTGTATATATATACCACAATTTCTTTATCTATCCATCCATGGACAGACATTTTGTTTATTTTTAGCTTTCAAAAACATCTTTTGAATGAGGACCCATCTTTAGTTCTCTCCATTGAGCAAACTGTCATAAGCTCTGTTTTTCTAGTTCAATTCTGCCTATCACAGGGACCACATAGATAACTAATGAAGAAATGATCCAAAAACTTATTTTGCTCTCTAGGTAGAAAAACACACTAAGCTATTATCAGCCATAAACCTTTCACTTATAGGGTATATACCAGGCATAAGGGTCCTGAGAAAATAAAAGATAAGAGGAAAAGATTCATTCACTCATTCATCAAGTACCCACCACTAACCAGGCAACACACTAGATGATGGGGCTACAAAAGTAAGTGTAAGCAGGCCCTGACTTTCTAGTGTCCAATCTAATGGGGAATATAGGCATTCATGAAAAATAATGCAAATAAGTGTAAGTTTACAACACTACACAGTCAGATCTGTATAATACTTGTTTTAAAATTCTAAAACTGATGTATTAGGAAAAATTTTGAACATAACAGGATCTTGTGTTTGCTTATACAGCAATTTCATCTGTGAGAAAGTCTCGATGGACAAGCAGAAATGTGCAGCCAGCTGAATAGAGCCAGGTAGGAATGCACATGGAACACAAGCCAGAGACCTTCTTCCAGGGACCTCACTTCACCTTAGACCACACCAGCTGGTGGCACAACTCTCCAAAGGATTTCACCACTTCACAACAACTCACAAGCAGCAGCGTGACCAAAGCCTACTTCCACAAGTAAATTTCAGATTTTTTCAAGGTAAAATACAGTATATATTGAAGTCTTTATGTATTAATGATTTTACATGTGCAAAAGCATACTACCATTTTATATTACATCCCCATCTTTGTTTTTTAATGTGTCTCTGGGTAAATTTTCAATGTTGTACTCCTATCCTATTTTCCCATAAGCCCTGTGGGATTTTTTAATTATATTTTATTGATTATGCTATTACAGTGTCCCAATTTTTCACCCTTTGCCCTTCTCCACCCACTACCCCTCTTGCCTCCAGCAATACCCCCTTCAGTTCATGCCCATGGGTCATGCATATAAGCTCTTTGGCTTCTCCATTTCCTATACTCTTCTTAACATTCCTCAGTCTATTTTGTACCTACCATTTATGCATCTTAATCCTTGCAACATTTTCCCATTCTCCCCCTTCCCCCTCCAGCTGATAACCCTCCAAATGATCTCCATTTCTATGATACTGTTCCTGTTCTGGTTGCTTGATTAGTTTTGTTTGTTTGTTTTAGATTCACATGTTGATGCTTGTGAATTTGTTGCCTTTTTAAGGTTCATGGTTTTGACTGTCTTCTTTTTCTTAAATAAGTCCCTTTAACATTTCCTATAATAATGCCTTGGTGGTAATGAACTCCTTTAGCTTTACCTTGTATGGAAAGCACTTTATCTGCCCTTCTATTCTAAATGATAGCTTTGCTGGACAGAGTAATCTAGGTTGTAGGTCCTTACTTTTCATTATTTTTAATACTTGCCAGTCCCTTGTAGCCTGCAAAGTTTCTTTTGAGAAATCGGCTGATAATCTTATAGGAACTCTTTTGTGGATAGCTCTCTGTTTTACTCTTGCTGCTTTTAAGATTCTTTATCTTTAACCTTTGGCATTTTACTTATGCTGTGTCTTGGTGTGTACCTCTTTGGGTCCAATTTGTTTGGGACTCAAACGAGTGTACCTGGACTTAAATGTCTATTTCTTTTGTCAAATTAGGGAAGTTTTCTTCCATTATTTTTCAAGTAACTTTTGAATTTTTGCTCTTCCTCTTCTCCTTCTGGCACCCCTATAATTCATATGTTGGTATGTTTGGAGATGTCCTAGAGTTTTCTAAACCTATCCTCACTTTTTTGAATTCTTGTTTCTTTTTTTTATTCTAGTTGAATGTTTATCTCTTCTTTATATTCCAAATTGTTGGTGTGAATCCCATATTCTTTCCTTTCTATGTTGGTTTCCTGTAGACTATTCTTTATTTCAGTTAGTGTAACCTTCATTTCTGCATTTATATTTTTGCTGTACTCGAGGAGTTGTCTGAGCATTCTCATAACCAGTGTTTGAACTCTGCATCTGATAAGTTGGCTACTTCCATTTCACTTAGTTCTTTTTCTGGGGTTTTGTTCTGTTCTTTCATTTAGGCCATATTTCTTTGTCTCCTCATTGTAGCAGCCTCCCTGTGTTTGTTTTGTGTATCAGGTAGAGCTGCTTTTACTCCCTGTCTAAGTAGCATGGCCTGTATTGAAAAGGCTCCTGTAAATTGTGTGGGGAGGAGCCTTAGGTAACTGCCAGAGCAGGGAACCTGCTTCCCCACTTCGTGGCTGTATAGGGAGGGCTGGGAGAGTGGACAACGCCTCTGCCTACCTTCTGGCTGTTCATCGGGTGCTAGCCCCATTTCCAGTCACTCCACCCCCTTGCCTTGCACAACTGGCACCCTTCCAGCTGTTGCCCTGGTGGTGAATCCCAGAGTGGGTGGGCTTGCATACATTCTTGGGCCATGCTAGCCCTTTAAACAGCAAAAATCTGGCTGTTCTTCCACTTCCCAACCCCCACTAGTTTTTACAGGCAGAGGTAATGGGGATCTAGCTTCCCAGTGTTGGAACCTGGGCTGTGTGACCTGGGGCTGGGATCACTTTCTCCAAAGGTATCCCTTCTGTCCATTCTGCCGCAACCTCTCAGCTCATCTCTGCAACTCTGCCCCTCCTACCTGTCTGGATGAATGTATCTTCTTTAAATGCTTGGCTGTTGGACTTCCATACAGCTCGATTTTCTGACAGTTCTGAATGTTATTAGTTTTGAGATCTGGTTTTGATTCTTTCTATGGTTGTGCAAGGAAGCAAAGCGTGTCTGTCTATGCCTCCACCTTATCCAGAAGTCAGCCCTGTGGTTTTACGGTGGCATTTTTCATGACATGGTAATTTTTAAAATGCATATGTTGTATTATAACAAAAGTGACTATATTTTTTAGGAAAGGGCAATGGCTCCATTAAAATATGTACTAAAATAAAAGCGGGCTTGGGACAGGGCTTCTGTCCTAGAGACAATGAGTAGGTCATAAGTATAAGGAACTGGAGGTGAGCCAGGCAGGAAGACTGGTCTGGGCAGAGGCCAGAGAGCTGGAGTGATAGACAGGGACTCCATGTGGCATTTGCCAAATGTTGGAAGTAGTGAGGGGCCACAGTGAACTAACCAGGGAATGCTGGGCACCTAAACAAGTTTCCAAGGAAGTGATAAGTTGGCCAGACATAATGCAAGCCCCCATTTTCCCAATGATAAAATGCAAAATAATTTATTTTGGGTCAACTTGAATGATATCTCCTCTCTCTCTCTCTCTCTCTCTCTCTCTCTCTCACTCTCTCTCTCTCTCTTCCTCTCACTCTCTTCCCTCTTACAAATATGAAATTGAAAACACCTATTTGTAAAAGTTTGTTATTAATCCTGTTATACATGCAAATTTAAAATCACATAACATGAAATCATATAGTGATTTTAAGTAATTTCTCATACATTTCATGAAGCATTTTATGCATACTCTTTACATGTACTGGTGGCATCAATGTTGCTACTATGGCAATCCTTTCTTCACTATGGCTATCCCCTCTACTAATCTCTTCAACTATGGTGTCTAAAACAGGTAGGACCTGTTTTAGATCTCTGTGGACTTGAGAACTTTGGGGGACCCTAACAAGCTTCCACCTGGTTTTTCCAATGAAGAATATGAGAAGCAGTAAATGCCTCATGGATATAAATCCTAGACCAAAGAGATCAGATTTTGGATCAAGAATCTAAAAGGCTTATTTAAATACTTATTCAAAAAATAAGTATCTGAGAGAAACTTATATGACAGACTTTGTAAGGTGATTTTCACTACTCCAAGGAATAATTTGGAGAGGGGATATCCTTTACATACAGTGAAGATGAAAAGCAAGTCAATCATAGATACTAGACAGTGACAAGCCTTGGGGCAAAGTAGAATCTGCCAACCCTGCACAGAAGAAATCAAATTCAGTTGGAGTGGGGGTTGAGGATACAGAAATGGAGACAGGCCAAATACACACACACATATCTGTGGTGGACAGACAGTCTGCATCCTTTGACAATTGACTCCTTTAACTCTGGCCGTTAAATTTTACCCAGATTCAGACCAGACTCCTTTGTTCTTCTATAATTGTTCTCCATTGTACTCTGAGTCCACAACCTTTTGCAACAAGTCTGACATCAGTCCTGCCATAGGACTGGCACCGTCTGCATCTATAGCAAGGCTGTTTGCATTCTTCAAAGGACTCTTATAGGCTGAGTGAATCTATGAGCATGCATATCTATTTTTATTTATAGTAAAATCCCATTTATTATGTGTCTAAAACCTCAGAAAACCTAAATAAACAAAATTTATAGTGCCATTCAGTGGTAATTGATTTTCTTAGTGTTTCTGAGAATACTCTAAGTTCCTAAAGAATGCTAAATCATCAAAGCAATATTAACCTGTATTCAATTAGGTGTCCAAGTTTTTTCACTTACTCTAATATGATTCATTTAAGAAATGCTTAAATTAGCTCCTATTATATATACAGTAATTTGTTCAGCATAATGGAGAGAATCCAAATATAGTAGGTTTGGGACCTTAAAGCAGTTACAATATTTATATGAAAAGAAAAGCCAGAACATAAATTAAGCCACAATATAACAATATTTATGTTAATGTTACTTGCCAACAAAGACACTTTTCTTTCTGCTCTAATGTATACTGAGAAACTGGGTCATAACTTGGATTATATTTCCCAAAGGAAAAATGTTATAAATTATAAGTAGAGACTGTTTTCCTGATCAAGGTTGACATTTTAAATAATTACACACACATACAAATCAACACACACAAACTATACATACACACATATTTAGATACATACACACATATTCAATAACATGTCACAAAACAAAAATTACAATATATTCTGAAAACCACTTAACACATGTCCCCAAAATAGGATCGTAATCGTGTAGAAATTATATAATAAAATCCAGTGCACTCAAGTCTACATGTAGCACAAAAATAAAACCCTAATGTAAACTCTAATGTATCATAAATTTTACTCAGTGCCATAATGTCAGCTCTGACAAACAGAAGCAAATCATTAACCAAAGTTTTGCTTGACTTGTTGGATTTGAAAAGGTACTTTGGGAATGACTTGATAGCCTGAGTCTTTTTTTAAAATGAGCTGACACATTCTTTTTCTCTAGACAAGTTTCCCTGCAGAGAGTCTGAGCACTCAGGATTTCTCCCTGACCCTGGAGATGACGTAAAGGACCAGGGCAGGTGTTTCACAAATGTCCGCTCCTGCTCGTCAGAGCGGCATCAGTGCATCTTTCCTCTTTTAAAAGGACCGACCTAGCACTTATGCCATTCCATCTCTCCTCCCTCTTGAATTTTCTTAAAGTGGTAGTTTCTGAACAAATAAAAAAGATAAGGAAAGGGTAAATATGAAATAAACCTAGAGCCTGTAAACAGTAATTTTTGAATTCAATTAGGAAACCTTACCCACCAGCAATTATTAGATAGGAGACTGAATTGTCCTTTGAAAGATTTCAATGGCAATGCTGTCAACGAGAATATTCTACAAGCATACCCTTTATTTTCTCCACACTCTGGATCAATAAGTTTGGGGCTCATAAAGGCATCTGTGACTGAATGTGCATATTCATCTGTATGCATTCCTTAACACTTTGCCCCTTTTAACTTCTGCTTTAGGCTTCAAAGTCTTCTAGAAAGAAGAACATGTCTGTGTACTTAGTAGCATTTCCCTTCAACCCCTATGGAGAAAACGGTATCTTTTTTAAAGGATTGTTATATTTGCTAATACTAAATCCTAATTAAATTTCCTTTTACTTACCCATGACTTGTTAGATTTCTAAAGGATGACATTCCAGTTTCAACTTTATTATGGAACTATTCTTTCTGGCAAAGTGCCATACACTTCAATCTTTTCCAGTTTACATTCAGTCCAAAATTGCCCATTTTGCTTGTCTACATCTTTAGTAGTTATTTTGGCAGCTTTAAAAGAGAATCAAAATGGCAAGATCATGGGAACTATGCCAATCCATTCTTGGCTTCTCTAATGTACTAAAATTCTTCTTTTAATCATCACAATAAAAAGAGATTGGAAACTATCTGTTGGATTTCACAACTGGGAAGTAATCTGTGACTTTGGCAAGAACTAATTCAGTTGGAGCAGTGCGGGGCAGAATCCAGGCTGGGTAATTTGAAGAATAAATGCATGGTGGTGAATGTGACAAATTCTACTACTTTGGGAAAGTAAGGCAAGGGATAGGGATGCAAGCAGGAGAAGAGTCAAGAGTAGATTCTTTATTTTAAATGGGAAAGACCGAGGCTTGCATATTCTACATGTGAACCTCTAACAGTACATTATACCTGGCATTAAATTTCACTGTATCACCCACTGCTTCATCTCTCGCCCATTTGTTTTTGCCCTTGTTATAAGGTTTCTCTACATCCAAGAAAAAGCATAATCTGCCTGAGTTACGCAGATTTCCCCCACCTTTGCAGCTATCTCAGCCTCTGAGGCAGTGTGCGTTCTTCCCCAAGGCTTTTCCTCTGCTCCCTTGGAATCGGCTCATGTCTTGGTTTCAACCGAACAACATTTTCAAACACTTCTAGTTCCAACAGCTGAGAATACTTTTCCCCTTTCAGTTGAATAATTTCCTTCCACTGTTCCTCTTTTCCTGTCATTTGTCATCTCACATTTGCTATCACTTTCGTGTCATTCAAATATGTGCGTGTTTTCTTTGGCGGGGGATGCTCACACGTGCACCCTACAAATTTCCATCATTCTACGTTCCCATCTTAAGCCTTCACAGCATGAATGATTTCTTACTATTCTGAGCATCTCTTAGCTTTTGATTCTTGGGGCTGGCTGACTACTTTACTATTTCAGATGCTTTTATCTTGTAGGCATTTACCAAGCATCTATGCTTGCCAACCCCGTTGCCGAATCAATGGATAATTCTGTCTCTGTGTACATTTCCCCGCCACACACTGACACGTGCCAGGACAAACTGTTTACCTTAGATTATAAGGATTTGGGTCTCACTTTATTTATACTGTGAGCATCACAAGTTTTCAAACCACAGCATTTGAAAATGAGATAAATTTCTATGCCGATGAGTAAACCAGTGATAAAGCCAATCTACCCACATTGCCAGGCTGTAGGAGAGTTTGTTGTTGTTTTGGTTGTTTTTGATGAATCTTGAAGAGGATTCGTAAGGCATGGACTTCAAAACGCTATAATGACATAAAATTTTATATTAAAGGGAATATAAATAACCAGTCTTAAAGACTAGCATACATAACATAGAATCAGAAACAATGTTGGGAGAACAATAAGAAAAAAAACCCAACAGGTTGACAGGGAGCCCAGTTTCTTCCTTCCCATGCTGAATCTACTAATCTATGAAACTCCACAGTTGCCATTTTTATCTTTGAAGCATCCTCCTTTTTGGTCCCCTACTTCCACATGAACTCCACGAGCAATCCTCAAGGGTAAGGCCAGTTCTCAGGAATGGCTGCACACTCCACTGGGCCAAGCACAGTGGGTTGCACACTGCAGGAAATCAGGACATGCTCAGTGGCAAAAGTATCCTTGAGGAACATGGTAGGCTAAAAAGAGTCATTTTAATCTATCAAAGTATATTGAATCCCTTGCCTATAAAATGATAAAGAAAGGTCTTCCTGATGATCTGATGCCTTCACTGTCTACACATCAACTTTTCCACAGCTGGTCAAATAGCCAAACTAGCAATGCAGCACATTCTATGCACTGGATGAGATACTCAAAGGCTACTCCATCTCTGTAAGTTATACAGCCTTGCCAATTTTTAGCTGACTCCTTTTGCTCACAAACACAGTGCTCATCCTGATATTGGTAAGCACTGTATTCTTCAAGAGCCATTGGAAGCCCTATGCAGGCAGATGTAAATATATTTCTTATCCTACCTTGCTCCCTACCTATCAAATGCATACTTACAAGGATTGGTTAGCATTATTGAATGTCAAGGTTGTTCATCCTCAGAACAAAATAGGGGTTTTTCTGGTACACTGAAGGGATCTGTGACTGAGATTAAATCCTGATATGACCCTGGCATTCTGAAGAGAGAGGCCCACACTTCCAGTTAAAACCATCTTTTTCAACTGCCACTAAGCTGTGAGAGTCACTAACTGAAGTCAGCAGAGCAGATCCAACCAGGAAATAGCAAAGAGGCTGGGATGAGACTATATTCATCTTCATTATCTAAAATGAGTTTTTTATATAAGTGGTCCCATTAGAAACACAGCATTAAAGCTATAATTTAATTCACATATATAAATAAAATTAATGTACCACTTTCATTTAATCCAACACATACCTGTTTTAGTTATTCTGTGCAAGGTGCCAAAGTTCCAAATATAACTAAGATGCATTTTCTGTTTCTACTTAGTAAAATCCCATCCATAGTAGGAGAGTTAGACATATCTGAACAAACTGACTCGGCTCTGCCTAGGGCAGAGAAGGTGTATGTCACATCCTCCCAGTCACACTGCAAATTCCTGGAACTTGGAGCTTTCATCCACTTGGTGCCATGGACACAGCAGGTGCACAATAAATACTCTTTCCATGTGTTCACATAGCTTACAAACAAATGCATCCTGCACTTTCCATCCGTTTGTTTTCCTGTGTGAAAACTGCTTAGTTATTAAAAACAACACCTGAAAGATGGGCTGCCCTGGGGATGCATTATGTCCACAAGCATTATTTTTTAATTCCACCAACTCTATAACCCAAATGAAATATCTAATATTCATGAATATAATATTAGATGACACATCCTTAAAGTCTAAGGAAATTCCTCCCTGTGAAGTTTCAAATTTTTTCTTTCTTTCCAACTGATGCCTTGTTCTTAGTATTTTGTTTTAATGAGCAACTGAAGTCAGACTTAAGCTAACCATGTGATATGTCCCTCACCTCCAGACAGAGACCTGAAATTATAAAAATGTTTCACACTTTCATGGGTAGCTGAATAGAGCTTGCACTTACAGAGGAAACACAGGACTTTTTATATGCAACACAATAAAGGCATGTCACATTCTGCTTTTCCAACTGAAGTATTCCACAGCCCAGAGGGTCAGTTACTGTCAGAAATTCACCTTGAGAAAAATCCTTCGGATAACTGAGAAGAATTCTTTCTTCCTGCTAGGAAATGAATCAAACCTACCAAAAAATTACCACTATTTGATCAGAAGTATCACTTTGGTGAGCTACATGTCATTTCTTACTGCAGTAATCATGGTAAGGATGTAGAAAAAGTGTAAATGAGGAAAAGTGGTGAAGTTCAGCCTTAGTTAAAGGTTATTATTTCCGTCTCATTTTTGCTAGAGATAAGCAGATCCTAGGCTATGCACAGTTCACATGCACCAGGCCTCACATACACACTAGCAAACCAAAAGCAAAACAAAACAAAAATGACAAAAGAAACTGGGCCAATTTATCCTGTCCACAAGAAGGACACAGTGGTTCCATGATGTATATGAGTAATTGTAAAGTGGAAACAATGTGGACATGCTCCATCTTCACAAACAGAAGGAATATGGGATTTATTTTCATGTATAAGATACAGAGAAATCTTCCTATCCTGTAGGTTTTAAAAGTAGATGTGTTCCTGAGAGAAGTCATAAAGTGTTTTAAGTCTTTTATTTAAGAGATTATTCATGCTGGTATTTAAGGGCAAAGTTAATAAATAGATGAATGGCATCACATATGCAAAGAGTGATGATATATACCTTGGAAGGAAACTGGCAGCAACAGAAGCCAGTAGAGTGGAATTATTCATGGTGTGAGTTCTAGGCATGTCCCATACGGTGGCCGCCAGCCACATGTGGCTATCGAACATTGAGACTAGGCTAGTCTGACTGACATGTTCCTATAAGTGTTAAATGCAGACTGGATTCAAAGACTTAGTACCAAAAAAAGATTTAGCCTGGCTGGTGTGGCTCAGTGGACTGAGTGCGGGCCTGTCAAGCAAAAGGTCACTGGTTCGATTCCCAGTCAGGGCACATGTTGGCTGCAGGCCAGACCCCTAGTTGGGGGCGTGTGAGCGGCAACCACACATTGATGTTTCTCTTCCTCTCTTCCTCTCTATCTAAAAATAAATAAATAAAATCTTTTTTTAAAAAGATCTAAAACATGTCATTGATAACTTTCATAATCAATACATGTCAAAATTACAATATCCTAGATAGGTTAATAAAATATATTATTAAACTTAACTTCAACTTTTATTCCCTTTTTTCAATGGTGCTACTGGAAAATTTAAGATTTAGCATATGATTTTTATTTGCAACTCACATTCGATTTCTGTCGAAGAAAGCTGCTCTAAAATCAGACTGCCTGAGGGCAGATCTTGACCTGGGGCAAGTCTCTTACTATTTCTGCATCTGTAAAATGGCAATAAAAATAGTACAATTGACTCCAAGCTTTTTGAGAGGACTTTATATAGAACAGTATCTAGCACATAGTATATGCTCAATAAATCTGCTATTAATATCCAATGCACACATCCTCTCTGTAGAATACCCTGACATGTACTTGTCTGTCCTCTGTTGAAATACCCCCAAAGATGAGGAACACATGTTTCCCTGAGACAGCCTATCACATTCCTAGATAACTCTGAATATGAAGAATTTCATTCCTGAAATGAGTAAAAATATCTCTTTACAATTTTGAACCTTCTGAGCTTTTTTATGTATGATTGGATCAGAGGCAAGGAGAGAAACTGGTCATACTCCAACAATATATTTCTACAGAAACTGTTATGAAACTTTGGTATCAGAAATGGGGATATTATGTATTCCTATGGAAGCTCATATCAAAAGACCTCATGCTGACCTAGTAAAACACTTTTAAGACACAGACCTTCAGAAACACAATTTCTCATACATGTTTAACCAAAGAACCATCTTTCTCTTCTTAGTAAAGCTGTCCCCTCCCACCAAGGACACTTGCCTGTCAAAATGTCATGGAGCAAAGAGGACAGATGAGGGCACCCCGCTACCAGATCACTCAGCCCAGTCACAGGAGTGACCAAGGCCACTACCAGTCCACCCACACTCACATCTGAAGACTGCTCTTCCTCTTTTCCTGATCTTTGTGCTAATTTCAAAAGTGAATGCTATGCATATTCAGCAGAACAGTACTGTCTTAATGATAAGCCATTAGTGAAAGGAATATGATGTGGCTTTCCTAAGTATGTCTGGATTTTATGAATTCCAGTGATTCCTCAGGAAGCCAACATTTTTATATAAATACAAATGTCTCAAGCTCTTTACAAATCTAAGATATTATAATCTTCATGCATAAGGGCTGCACCAAATCAAAATGCAGCCTTTTCCCATATTATCATATGACACTTCTACTTCTAGGAAAAAGTGATTCAGCAATACTCTGCCAGTTAGTCATCTCCATTGTGTGTGAAGCTCTGTCAGTGAGTGAGTGAGTGTGTGTCCATGTGTGCAGACCCACGGACACTCTTGCATTTGGGAGAAATTCTAGCAGAGGGTAAGACTAAACTTAATGACCCAGACTTCAGTCTCTAGAGCAGTCTGGTGTATTAGAAGCAAAATGGGCCTGGCAGCCAATAGGCTCAATTGTAAATCTTGGCTCTGTGGTTAACCAGCTGCAGTGGCCTCATGCCAGGTGCCTCAGCCTCTGTTTCCTAGTATGAAAAATGGGACTGAATAATAGGACCCATTCTGCAACATTATTATTAAGATTAGATATCTTAATTCTAATGTGCCTAGCCTGGTACAGGAGCATGGCATGACAATCAATAATTGGCAGTCACTCTTGTTGCCTGTCTGGCTATTGTTGAGTCTTGCCTTGGAGATCCTCAAGGGGCTCTTCTCACCCAGGCCCTGTACTCCACATCTCATTCCCATCTCAAACATTTTCCTGTGAATTCTCAGTAGAGAATTCAATGATGCCCTTTCTTATTCAAATTCTTTACTATTAGAACTCTACAAATAGATGCTAATGAGAAAATAGATTCAACCAAACATTAAAATTAGAATTTACCACCTGAGTTCAGATCGAGAGAAGGCTGTGTGAATTGGCACAATCAGACAAAGTTCAGTGGGAGTACAATTAAAACCGGGTCTTGACTAAGAGAATTTGGATAACTAGAAACTGGGGGCCCAATGCAGCCTGTGGGCCTTTTAAAACAGGTGTGGGTCTTGTGAGTGACTTAAAGAAGAGAGGCTTCATGAAAGAAGAAAGTGGGTAAAAGGAAGTTAGTGGCTGACATAAGGAAATTTGATGTAGAATCTGGAACACTATTTTTTTCTGTTTAAGAAAGACACAAAACTTCAGTTATATTTTTCAGGGCCCATCTAACAGTGTTTATGTCCATTTTAGCTAGAAGAGATCCAAAAGTAACAACCAAAGAATCTTCCCTTAAGGACCTACAAAGTCACCTACACCCCTTTCTCCTCTGTCATTTGCAGAAGATACTCCAGTTCATAGAATGGGTCAATTTAGGTGAAATGAGGCCCTGTTAACAATACTCATGCACAAAAATGAATGAAGCTAGAAACAAATAAGTTGAGATAATTCTGAAGTCTAGAAATGGAGATAGAAACAAATAATTACCCCTCCCCCCCAAGAAAAAAAGATTGTTTAACTACTCACATACACATACATTTTAATTAAGTGTTCTGAGACAGCTGTGAGCTAAGAAGATGTATATAGTTCTGACATCTGAACTGGGTTAGAAATTTGCTCTATTCCTTTCCATTGTGACTTAGTACAGTTAGGTGGGAAAACAAAGGAAATTGAAGATAGAGTGCCTTTAAATAAATCGATAACTAAAAGTATCTAGGTAACATGGAGCTCTTTAGTAATATAAGTATATGCAAATAATATTTAATTGTTTTTAACAGATATAAATACTAGACATAAAAATTAAAATTTAACGTTAAACTACTTGACAATGCCAATAGTTGCGTTTATTCACGTTATGGGTAAAAGTATCAAGGGATAATATACCAAGTGGTAGGGCTCAAGCACCGACCAATCAGAACATGTTACAAAAACAGCCCTGGAGCAGGTCCCAAGGCCTGGATGCCATACCATGTGGCTGTAACAAGAAATGATCTAAGAAGTATCAGGGGAGTGGCCAGAAGGGCCTTCAGGAGGCTTAGAACAACACCTGTTTACCTACTGGTACAGAAGTATTTCAATATTTTTATAACCAGTAAGGCTGCATCAGTGAACACTGGGCAAATCACCCTGAATATGTCTAACATAAGCACAAAATGCCAAAATCAATAGAGGAGAGCCCAGAAGCAAACTCTGCAAAGAGAGATTACCGCAAGCCTTAGACTTACTATAATTAAAATCTTTCATTCATGTGTACTACATGGTATGCTTTAAAAAAATAACCACCTGAAAAGAATTAAAATATGCATTACTACAAAACTACAGTCTCAGATCATGGCAATGGTGCATAACTGCCACAAAGCGAGTGTTTTTCTCAACATTGTGACTCTTGGAGAAGTAATGAGCTGTTCTCTAACAACAGTAGGGCACAAATACGTAGCCAACCCTTGCGTAGGCAAATGAACACAGCAAAGGGCTCCTCTCTAGTCAAGGCACTAAAGAATTCTTTGTGTGTTAGTTATTTAGGATTCTGTTTTTAGCTGCAGCATATTTAATTACAAGAGGTTCATAATTAAAATATGCCTCGAGAGGGAAAATCAAAGGCAAGCATCATGTCCCTTGCTGCAAAACACCTAAGCTCAACAATGATAGCCTTTTGTTCCACATAGGAACATTTCCACATTTTTACAGGGCCTCATGTCCAGGTCAGTATCCAACCTTTTCTGATATGAGGACCTCTTTTATTTTAACTTCAAAAAATTCTACAGATTTCCACATCACAGCAGAGAGACGTACTTTTAGAATCCATTAATTGCAAAAATATCTAGTAACCAAAAGCTAGTATGAATAGCAACACTCTTCAATGTAATGTGTTTTATTCATCACAAAAGCATGTACACAAATTCTTAAAATATAGAGAAGGTATTATATGGGCTGGACAACTTAACTGTTCAGCTTACAAACCAAGCTTGCATTGATTGGACTGTCCACCCCTGAAACAACTCTGAGCCCCTTCCAGCAGTGGAACTCCATTCTATAGCATCTCCAGGGTTGATTCTACAAGTCAATCAAAAGACATGGGGCAACTAGATTTCCCTAATATTCTAGTTTCCTCTTCAGATGAGTTGCTTGATCTCGTAGGTATAGAATGATCGTAATGAATCATAGGTGGATTACAACTGAAAACATAACTAAGTATTCGTATTTTGTACAACTGACCCACTCCAGGCAGCATGGCTCAGAATGAAAGCCTAATCATGGGAATTCAGTGACTGCCAGCACTATCTACTCCTCAGTCAAGAGCTACATACAAGCTGACAGGGAACTGCACCCAATCTTCTTTGCTTCCTTTCATTAAAAGCTACCATTGGCTATGCAAAACCACCTATGAAAATTCTATTAAAAACACCAATAAAATAATCCCAGTTAATGGAGAAATTTTAAAGGGTGAATAAAATGTTTAACATCTTGGAGCAAGGGTACCACAGGCTTCACATTGGCTACACGACCGATCCCACTCAGACTCACAATTTCTAAAATTAAGAGTGGATTTTAAAAATCCATCTACTTTCACAGGTTTAAGATGTTAATTATCACTTAGATATTAATGCTGTTAACAACTCTAAATTAAGGACCTGTGCTATATTTAGGAAGCTGCTTGATGTTAAAAGTGAATTCACCTTCTTCTTTTATAGTTACATAGTGCAGAAAGTCTTCTTTTGAAAACATAGAGCACTTATGTGTAATTCATATTAAAAAAACCCCAAAAGCATATCTAAGTAGCCTATGTAAAAGGTTTCTAATACTGAAATACCTTCCAGTTAGTCAGACCCATTGTTCACACTTTTCCTGCAGGGCGTCTCCAAAGCTGTGTTGTTAATGGTGCTGTTCTTTTCTCCAAGTAGTATAGTTATCTCTACTTAGAATCTTTTAATCTGTTTGTCTTGATAGTGCATTTAATATATTGTATCATTTGTCATTTTGACTCTTAACTCAATAGGACCAGTCAACTATTCTTCATCATTCTATTCAAACTTTTGAAATGATGTTATTACTTTAATGCCTAATCTTTATAAAGGTGTACAGAACAGCAAAATTGCAGTTTTGGCAGGATTTTTTTCTTTGAAGAAATCATATGACTCCAGCCTCAGTGTGTAAAGTATAATGAAAATGAATTGACATGCTTTGAAGTTTTGGGGGTTTGGACAATCCTCTTCCACTAACTTGGCTTCTAATTTTTATTCTGCTTTTTCAGTCTGTTATTTAAAGACAAATTTGTTAAAACAAATATCTATAAAAGTATTATTCCTTTGGAAACAGGATCTGCAGCAAGTAGATAAGGTCCTAATAGCCTTCCTAATAAAGTACATTTTAGTCATACCATTTTTCTTTAATTCTTTACCTTCTTTCTCCCAAAAAGCACACTCAGCACAGAACAGAAAGGTACCTTTACTTGCCAGTTAATTAATGTCAACCCTCAAAACTGTAGAGTCTGTGTTTATAACGTTCTTATGATCAGTAATTAATGTCCACCTAACAGTCTTTCTGTTTCTTAGCCCTTCGATTTTTTAACAAGCAAAAACTTTGATAAAAAACAATGGGGTATGGGATGACAGAGGATTAAGAAACATTGTGAAGATAATTGTTCAAGTATCAGTTTAATATTAAGGTAGATATAAAGTAATCCTACTTGTTACAAGTCCTCAAAATGGACTATCGAAGTCCACCAGGATCAGGAAGTCCACCAGGAGCAGGAAGTCCTTTCCTGGATCGTACATCTCCAAGCACTTATCAGGGATTACTCTCCAATCTTCAAAATGCTGACTGGTTTGTAGGTGTCAGGGCTGCTGGAACTGTCTGTGCTAATGTGGAAGCCTATCCTACATTCTTCAAGTCAACAATTGCATCTGTGTATGTTGCAACATGGACCAACTCCCAGCTAGTAGGTGAGAAAAATACACAATACCCAGGCAAAGTAGGAGGCCAATTCCAAGGAATCTGCTCAGCTGGTTTATCTACCCACAGAAAGCAGAAAACTGGCCACATTAAGTTTTGAAAGAAGGCTTCTGGTATTAATGGCATGGAGGTTTAAAAACAGTGGTACATCAAAGCAAAGCTTCAAGACAGGGACTTCATGTAGATTTCAACCCACAAACATATGAGCTTTTTCATTCACCAGCTGGATAGGGCTCCTTGATTTGGTTAGTAACACCCTAAGTAGCTTTCCCAAAGCCTTAACAAACAAACAAACAAACAAACAAACAGCTGTAGTACATCTAGAACACAGAAAGGCTTCCCTGGAGATCACTGCCACCCAGTTACCAAAAAACACCCATACTGTCCTGACACTGCCTGGGAGATAAATGTATCACTTTGACATCCAAATATTGCCTGTCAAAAGGACACTCCAGATGCCCTTGTGCGCATACACACACACTGCCCCAGAGCTGGTTGACATGCACCCAGCCTGCATGGGTTACCACTTCCATAACACAGCACCCACAGGTACACTCCTGGAAAACATCAAAAAGGCTCCTCCAGCCTGGCTGTCACAAGATCACAAATGCACCTAAAGATGGAAAACGGCAGGCTACTAGCAGACCACCCTGGCAATGAACGAGCACCAAACAACCCAGGAGTCTTCCAAATACCAATCTTAGTTGAACACTACCTTGACCATGTGGAATGAAACTGAACTGTAGTATCTCTTAAGGGATGCTCTGAATGATGGTTTAAAAAAAAATGCCATCAGATCACTCGCCCTTCGCCCAAAATAAAGTTTCCTCCCCCTGTTTCAGAAAGAGATTGAGTTTAACGCACCCCCACCCGAACACTCACCCCAAGCTTTCCAACTTCAAGACTAAAACTAAGCGGACTTCCAAAACTGGAGGTTTTACTTGCATATTCAAATAACTATAATACTACCCAAGACGTTCGAAAGAAAAGGTAACAAGAACCGATGGGTAATGCTTTAGAATTATACCTGTCCTGTACCTTGCCCCTCACTCTCACTCTCTGTTCTCAGTTTTCTCTTGATAAACAGGGCAACGTCACTCTAGACAGGAATCCCATTCTCCCCAGCTTGCCCCTCGCGCTTCGCAGGGACAGTAGAAATGTAAACTGTTGCTGCAGCCTCCTGACATTCCACTGATAAATCAGGGGAAGCTGAAAAACTTCTTGGCTAGCTCAGCTCTCCTCCAGGGGCACTGAAAGCCCACTTGCAGATACGCAGTCCCGCTCCCAAGAGGGAACCCTCAACCTGTTTGCAAATGCCAAAGCCTGCAGAACTCCCAGCCCTCCCATCCTGGGCTCCGAGGTTCCCCGTTCAGGATGGGGGACCCGGACTCCATTCTTCATTACCCGCCTAAGCGAGCTGGAAGTGGAGGGAGGAGAGCTCTTGCCACCCTAGTCCGATGACTCGGTCCCCTTGCCTGAGGTAGGTGCCCAAGACTCAACCTGGGGTATCTCCTTTCTCCAACCTGGGGCTCTCGGCTCTGCGCCCCTAGCAGACCACCCTTCCTGGAGCCCCTTGCCTCTGGCTGTCAGAAACGCCTGAGAAGCTCTGCTAGCAAGTTCCTGTGTCTGGCTGGAAGCAGGGGTAAGGCATTCTGTCCAGGGAGGACTAGGCAAAGTCTGTGCCCGCTGCGCACCCTCCGCCCTAGTCACTGCCACCCATCGCCCCTGCTGGCTAGGGGCCAGGCATCCCCGCTCCCCGCGCAGCAAGCCGCACTCACCCGCCCTGCCCGAGCTGCCGCAGCCTCTGGGAGCCACCTAGTCCCGAGCTTCCCCAGTGCAAGAAAGATGGTGGTGTGTGTCGGGAGACCACCCATTCCAGCGTCTGGCAACCCTGTGGTGACTCTGGCTCCTCAGCACAGAAGCAAGAGGAGGAGGAGGAGGGTGACGAGGAAGGAACAGCGCAGTCGGACGCCATCTGCTGTACAACTCTGCACAGCCATTGGCTGCCTGGTGCGTCCCCAGAGCCGCGCGGGCTCAGGCTGTGGGGAGCCACCTTGCTCCTCACTCCCCCGGCAGCTGATCCCCGCCTCTACCCCTCTCCCTCCTCCGCTCCGCCTCCTCTTCCTCTTCTGAGAGCTGGCTCACCTGTCCCCCAAGAGAGAGCCTCCACTCCCCGAGGCTGGTTTCCGCAACTTTGAAGCTTCGCTGTGCAGGTGCAAGGACAGTGTCGGGGGGGGGGCTCTCTTCTGACCTGAGCCAAGCCACTAATTGCCAGGGACAGGTGCGAGCACTTTGTGCCTCGGAGAACCATAAAGTGATGGGGGACAGGGGTCGGTGGTTAGGAGGCAGAGAGAGTGAGGGATGATTTACTCCCTGTTTATAACCCCTCCACTCCTACACATGCACCATAAAGTGCACACACAGAGAGCTATCCCGCCCAGTCCGATGGTCGGGTGTTCCTCTGCAGTCCCTGGGCACGTGGGGGCTTCAGTGATGGGGCTTGGGGGCGGAGGGGAGAAGATCCTAGTGGCATATGTGGAAAAGAGAAAAGGGGGGAATTGGCGGCGACTCAGGGGGACACTAGGAGCTGGGTCCTCATCTGTCTGGACATCCCTTGTTCAGGGCTCCCAGAGAATGCGAGTCCAAGCAGATCAGAACCTGAGAAAACATGGTTTTTTTACAGGGTTTGCAGTCCTTTGGTGTGGGAGGTGGCAGGCAAGAGGCAGCGGGAGGAGCGGGGAAGAGCCCTTTGGCCCCTGGGTGGTGGGGGATACGGGTGAGTGCTGAGGAGACGGAGAGTGGGTCTGCGCGGGTGCGGCAGGGGGGCAGGCTAGGAGCAGTCACAGCTCTGAGAGTCCTTTGCTTCCTCTCTGACCCTTGTTCCAGACTCTCCTGGTTTTTGACACCTTTGATCTAGAGAGCTACTTAGGCTTGTTCAGAGAGACAAAGTTTCTTTAAAAGGGGGAAAGGGGGAAAAGCAGAAGGATTACCCATTGGCAATTACAGGATATTTTTCTGTTCTACCACTTCCAACGTGTGAGTCCAGGGACACCGAGGAGTGCATGTTTTCTCTTTTATCCAATGCTCGGCACGCCGTGGGTGCTTAAAAAGAAGCAGCATAACCATCAGAAAATTAAAGCTTGATGTCACAGAGCAAATTAAATTAAAGAGATAAATAGAGCAGCTAGAGTAGTCACACGCAAAAAAAATCAAAAGAAGGTGCCATTGAAAAGGGAAATACGAACACTCTGGTGAGGGATTCGGATCCATTTGGCTGTCAGACTGGACTCAGAAAGTGAGAAAGGGAACCTGCCTTACTTAATATTTAAAACGGCAGTCGCTATTCTCCCAGTGAGCTACTGCCATACCACTCTGTGTTATGCTTTTCTTCCTGATAAATCAGCTGCCATCCAGATCCTAGATTATTTTCCCAAATCCAAGACCATGATTTATTACTCCCAAGAAATAAAATGTCAATCCTGTGAGCCTGGAGAAAGAGAAACTGGTCCATTATGTTTTATTGTAATCTCAATACATATGGATCAACAGTCAACGAGTCTCATTTAAATGACTTCAGGAACAACAGCCGAAGAAAACCATTTCTGTTTTTCTGAACCCTTACATACATGATTCCCAGATTTCAGTCTTCCCGAATCAACACAACATTTCAGGCCATGTCCTGTGCACATACAACCACATGGTGTTTGCAGTCCTTCTGGGAAGAGGCCATCAGGGAGGACTTCTTCGTATGTCATTTGTGGACATATATCCCCCTTCCATCTTCAGAGGCAGTGATACGAATATTTTTCTTTAGGTTGGCAATATGATTTCAACATGCATTCTACTTTAATACGTGAGCCCCTCTCATTAACCCCTTGCTCTATGTCAGTGATCATTTACGGTACTGATAAGAATAATTTGATTCTTAAGATGTAACTTTCCTCCTTGATCACTTTGCATTTGGTCCCTGTTTTTTGAATCTAGGAAAATAGCTATGTGGTAATTGTGCCCTAGACATTGGGCTTCTTAAAGTCAAAAAAAAAGTAATTCATAAGAATAAAATCTAAATTATTTCTAAAATACAAAGAACCATGAACTTTAAACATTGCTATATTTCATTAGCTTATTGACTCTAAATCTACAGAATAGTCACTTTCCATCAAGGTGCTATCCCAACAACAGGTATTTCATTATTGCCAAATAGCGTAAGGTGTCTGAACTTTCTGTGACATCATTCAACTCCATACCAGTCCGGTAAAAGGAAAAGGTGGATATTTCTAGCTCAAACTCCCAATTTATATTTTAAATACATATTGTACTGATCATATGAGTTTCTTGCCAAGATAGCTAGCTTTGGTCCTTAATAAAAACATTGTCCTCAAAATCTAGATTATGTTAGAAAAATTACAAGGATAACCCAGGCATGGAAAGAGACCTTGTCAGTGAAGATTGATTGGGGATGAGGAGGGAGAGTTGATAAAATAAGTAAATGAAGGATTTGGAAGAAGGTAGCCCTAAAAAAAAAAAAAATAGGTGACAAGTGTAAGGAATAGATCAATGTTCTGATGTGGAAAATAAGCTGGAGATTAAAAATTTCCATAACCCTCTACAACAGATGCCAAAGGCTCCAATTACCTGCAGGCTTCCTGTATGGAACAAAACAATAGAACAATGGAACAACGGATGGGAGAAGGTCTCCAGGGACCCAGTCACTAGTGAGAACCAAGGGGCATCCAAAGAGGAAAGTACCCAAATATCACTGGAGTTTAGATTTTCATTTCTGTTGTATGTACTTCTCATTGCTCTTTCTGAACATGATATTCTCCATACACTTTAACTAGCTTGGATGGGAAAGTGCTGTGTAAATAAAATAGACAAGCACTAGCACTAAACAAGAGATAAAGAAGACATGTCGATAAAGAAGCCCAATTTAAAACAGGATTAAGAAATGCAAACCTGAGCCAGTATCTTGGGCCCACCACCCAGGAAGTCACTGCCAGGCCAAAACATGTAGGGGGAAAAGCATGACTGTCTCATTTACACAATTCATTCAGGCCAATTCCAGGTTGGATGAGATTCTTTGGTAAATCTGAACATTTTTTCTGCCAAGAAAGAGCATTTAATCCTGGCATACAAATGTAAGTTTTGAGCTTGGGCCAGTAATTTGATTTTGATATGTCAACATCTTAAAATACAATGTAAAGATAATGTATTGAAAAGTAGTGTAGTGGAACTCTACTGGCTTTGAGCCCAGAGCAGTCCCTCTGAAGGGCCAAAGCTTTCCCAGCAGACACTCAGCACCTGCGAACTTAGTCCTGAAAACACAGCTTCAGTCATTCATTCAGCAAGATATTTCTTGAATGTCTGCTATGTTCCTGGCACTATACAGCATGATGGCTGTTCAGGGATGTAGTGGACAGAGTCCTTGCCCTCATAGAGTTTACAGTCTTATAGGAGCATTTGACCATAAACAGACACACAAATGATTATAAATACAAAATGAAGGAAAAGAGTTTTGGGAAAAAGGAATGCTGTAGAGGTAAGTAGAAAGGAAGGGTCAGGTTCAGGCAAGATTTCTCAGGGAAAATAATCTTTAGACTGAGGCCCAAAAGACAATAAGAGGTAACATTTACTGAAACTTTTCTAGATGTTAGGCATTGGGCTAAGTCCTTTATATCTAATCCTCATAACTAGCCCATGAGGCAGGCGCCATTATCAACTCCATTTTACAATAGAGGCATAGAGAGTTTGGGTGTTTTACTCAGAGTCACACAGATGATAAGTAGAAAAGCTATGATCTGGCCAGGTTGGCTGTAGAGTGTACATTTTTAACCCACAAGGGAACATTGTATCTCGCATAAGCAGACATCAGCGAAGAAAAGGGGACAGAAGGATAACATGATCAAAGACCCTGTGGCTTGAAGAGCTTGACTCACAAAGAACCCATCAGAGCCCAAAGTAGCTGGAGACTAGAGCCTGAGGAGCCTGAGTGACATGAGAGGAGGGGAGGAGGGACAGGCTAGGATCAGAGCTCACAGGCCCTGAGAGCCAATGGGTGGTTTTAATTCTGGGAGTGATGTGATCTAATGTGGTCCTTTCTTTCAGGTTTTGGTAATGTTCTCTGTTTTAACTTTAGTTGTGGTTACAATAAGGTATAAATTTTTCATCACTCAAACTGTACATTTTAAAATGGGTATATTATATATATATCATACATCAATATAAATATTTTAATTTAGACTTTTAAAAGATGACCCACATGCTGTTCAGAGACAACAATCAGATCAGTGAAAGTGCAACAGCCATCCAGGCAAGTGGCATGGTGGCTTGGGGAAAGGGAAAGAACTATACAGGATGATGGCAGTTTGGAAGGCCTGGCTTACCTCTTCATTTCTTCTTCTGCCTTCCCACCCCACCCCCATGTCTGATGTCTGGTTATTTATCTCAGGATCCAAAATCCTAAATTCTTTAAGTCAGCAACTGGACCTTGGGTCTGTTTTCTTGTAATATACATGTATTGTGGAAAAGATGAGCTCACGATTGAGCCAACTCTGGGTCCTTAGCTTCTATGCCCTGTCCTAGAATACCCTACCAGATACAGAAACTGAATTATTTTTTTTGCTGTTCATCCTCCAAAAACAGTTATTCACCAAGAGATTGAGGGTTACCACAGTCCCTTCTTCCTCACCACTCTCTAACATTACCAAGTCGTAGCAAAATCAGGAGAGGCAGTCACTGGATTTACACTCGACAAGGGAACATAGGCAGGTAAATTCTATATATGTAAGAAACAACTCTGACTAATTTGGAAATAAGCCCCTGGAGTGACAATTTGGATCATATTCATAATGACTTGGTTTGTAAAGACCAGGTGTTATGTAGATTGGAGCTTGTTATTGTACAAAGATTTGGCAACTCTAATCCTCTTCTGCTGGGCACAAAGCCACACAATACTCACAGGCCCGACTTTGACAAGATGGGCAAAAGAGCCTATACTTTCTAGTTTTCTGTTTTCCAAGGACACCAGTCTATCTGATGGGCAGCAGGTCCCTTTACAGGTAGAAAGGATAGAAACATTGAAAATTGAGTGTTGTTAGCAGGTCTCAAGCAACAGTATTCATGAGTGTGGTACATGGGGTAGAACAAGTGGAAGATGATTTTCTTATTTTTTCATTCACTTAAACTATAACATACAATTATCAGGAAACAAAAAATCCACAATACAGATGATATTGAAAAGAAAATTTACATAATAGAAACTTTTGTAACTAAAGTTTTCTAACATGTTCTTAGATTCTGATTTATGCCATCCTTCTTACTGCTAGCTAACTCACTTTCCACCTTTTACTATATTGCGGTATCTTCCTGATATACTCTTTGTCACATCACTGTGATTCCCTGGAACTCACTTTTCTCTTTATCTTGTCACTAAGTCCCATCATAATTATCAGCTCCTCAGAAAAGCCTTTCCTGCCCCTTCCCTGTAGAAAATGGCATGTTTCATCTCTCTGTATGTCTTTCTCCTAATTTACTTTGCTTCATAGAACTTACCACAATCTGAAATTTTACTAGGTAGCTGTTTCAGTGTTTATTATCTGTCTTCATATCAGGAATGTAAGCTCCATGAGTTCAGGACTATATGGGAATATACACATGCACACTTATATTAGTGCCTGGCTCATGGTAGGCACTCCATAAATGATGAATGAATGAATGGATGGATGGATGAATGAATGACATAATTTACTGACTTTTTAAATCCTTTCTAATCTGCCCCATCCTACCTTTTCAACCACGTTTCTTGCCAGTGTCCAGTAACAGCCTTTCCTCTGTTTTCCAGAATCTCCTCATTTGTCCTTTCAAAGTCAGTTAAGCTCTAATTCAGGACCTTGCCATGTCTCCCTCCACAGCTTTGCAGATCTGACCTTCCCTCAAAGTCCCACTCCCTCTAAGAGATTTTCCTAGATCTAATTTCATTTCACATTTATCTATTTCTTTCCTTGACCAAAGTCCTATAATGCTCATTGTCTGTGTCATTCAGTTTTTCAGTTAACCTATACCATCTAATACTGTTCTCCAGTGGTTTCATAGTCTTAGCCTGGTCCTCTTAACTGCACTGTTACTTCCCTGAGTATAGACACTAAGAGGGATACTTTCTTTCTTCCCCTTCAATGCACATTCTGGTGCACAGCAGGCATCAGAACTTGTTGATGAAGAGGTATGTGAAGAATCTGAACGAAGAGGGTTAGGTTTCCTTTGGTCATGTGATAGTAACAGAAACATTTATCAACTTACCTTTATGGCAACCAACACTCTTATCACTTTACAATCATGGGAGTTGATCTTGCCAGGTGCCAGGCAAGTCTATTCATTCATTCAACAAACACTGAAAATCTGCTTTGTGGCAGATACCATTGTAAGCACTGGGGAGAATCCTGGAGGAGATGATTATCTGAGGAAACAGACACTTAAATTGCAATAAAATAAGCCTTAGGGGCATCCGGTGGACACAAAGGAAACATCAAGGAGAGACATCTGACTGCACATGGAGTGAGTAAAAAAGAGCTTCCCAGGTTGGAGTCATTTGCATGTGCCCAAATTCAGACCCAGGAAAAATTATTCCTCTGGTTGTGTGACCTACTGGCTCGAAATACTTTATCCATGTAGCATTTTTACTGTGTGCTGTGCTCCACTCATGACTTCATTCTACAAAATCACAACACAGGCTCCCCCTTACAACCAGCAGCCTAAGGAAAACACAGTCATTGCAATATCTGTGCATGCTGCAAAGCATCCCTTATGCTCAGGTACTCAGGATTTGAACTCTGAGGATCCTATTTTAAAACTTCATCTTCTCTTAGCTTCCTAGGTACCCCATTATTTGGCTTTCCTCTTTTGCTCAACCCCTGTTTCTTAGAGCATGTGAAAATGTTCTGGACTGGGCTCTTTTCCACTCTATCTATACTTTCTCCTTAAATAAATATGCCCATTCCTGTAATTTCAGGTAGTATCTTTTTACTGAGAATGCTTAAATCCATTTCTCTGGCTCTAATAGTCAGTATAGGCTAAATTGTGCTGCAGTAATATATGAGCCTTAACACAATAAGAATTCTTAACACAATAAGAATAAATCTTAACACAAGATTTATTTCTCTTTCATCCTGAATGATCCACATAGGTTAGCAGAGAAAATGGTGACTCTGCTTCACGTAAGCAGCTCAAGGACCCAGGCTGAAAAGTGCTCTGCCATGTGGAACATTGCTGGTCTTTACGGCAGCAGCAGGAGAGATGGTGGAGAACTTCCAATTTGCTCTTGTGTGCCTCAGCCCAAAGTGATACAGCCTGTTGGCCAGAGTAGTCACAGGACCCTCACCAAAATGCAAAGTGGTCAAAAATATAGAAAAGCACATGGATATACAGTGAACAATAACTTCCTCTGTCACACTGACACTGAGCATCCTCGGTGCCCCCACCCCATATCCAAACGCTTGCTTGACATCTTTTTGACATCACCTGTGTACCTCACTGATTTTTTTTCCTACAAACCTGTGTTCTTCAATCAGAACACTGATTCCCTCCCCGACCCCCAAACCTTCTTTTCTTCCAGTATTCCTTGTCTCAGTATGTATCACCATTCATTTAATTGCCCAACTCCGAATTCTAAAAATTATCCTTCTTTTTTTCTCACACTTTACCCATATGGAAATAACTAGTTCTGTTATTTCCATCCCCCAAATAAATCCTACACACATCTACTCCCCTCCATCTCCTCTACCACCACCCTGATCTGAGCCACCACCCTCTTTCGTGGTAGGTCATGGTAGCAGCTTCCTGATCAACCTCCTTTCTTACATTCTTGTCCTTACTGCAGACCATTTTCTACAGAGCAGCAAGACTGATCTTCCTTTTTTTTTAAATATATTTTATTGATTATGCTATTACAGTTGTCCCATTTTTCCCCCATCATTCCCCTCCACCCTACCACCCTCTCCCACCCACATTCCCCCCTTTAGTTCATGTCCATGGGTCATAAGTTTTCTAGCTTCTACATTTCCCATACTATTCTTGCCCTCCCCCTGTCTATTTTTTTCCCATTATCTATGCTACTCATTCTCTGTACCTTTTCCCCCCTCTCTCCTCCTCCCACGCCCCTGTTGCTAACCCTCCATATGGTCTCCATTTCTGTGGTTCTGTTCCTGTTCTAGCTGTTTGCTTAGTTTGCTTTTGTTTTAGGTGTGGTTCTTGATAGCTATGAGTTTGTTGTCTTTTCACTGTCATAGTTTTATCTTCTTTTTCTTAGATAAGTCACTTTAACATTTCATATAATAAGGGCTTGGTGATGATGAACTCCTTGAACTTGACCTTATCTGAGAAGCACTTTATCTTCCCTTCCATTCTAAATGACAGCTTTGCTGGATAGAGCAATTTTGGATGTAGGTCCCTGCTTTTCAAGATTTCAAATATTTCTTTCCAGCCTCTTCTTGCCTGTAAGGTCTCTTTTGAGAAATCAGCTGACAGTCTGATGGGAACTCCCTTGTAGGTGACTGTCCCCTTATCCCTTGCTGCTTCTAGAATTCTCTCCTTCATGTGAATCTTGGCTAATGTAATTACAATGTGCCTTGGTGTGTTCCTCCTTGGGTCCAACTTCTTTGGGACTCTCTGAGCTTCCTGGACGTCCTGGGAGTCTATTTCCTTTGCCAGATTGGGAAAGTTCTCCTTTATTATTTGTTCAAATAAGTTTTCCACTCGTTGCTGTTCTTCTTCCCCTTCTGGGACCCCTATAATTCGGATGTTGGGACGTTTAACCATGTCCCGGAGGTTCCTAAGCCTCTCCTCATTTTTTTGAATTCTTGTTTCTTCCTCGTCTTCTGTTTGGTTGTTAGTTTCTTCCTTCTGCTCCACTCCATTGATTTGAGTCCCAGTTTTCCTTCCATCCCTATCAGTTCCCCATGCATCTTCCTTCATTTCACGGATTGTAGCCTGCATTTTTTCATCTAATTTGTGAGCAAAATCAACCAATTCTGTGAGCATTTTGATGACCAGTGCTTTGAACTGTGCATCTGACAGGTTGGCTATCTCTTCACTGCTTAGAGGAATTGGCTCTGAGGCTTTTATTTGTTTTCCGGTTTGAGCCATTTTTGGTGGGTTTTTTTGTTGTTGTTGTTGTTGTTTTGGTTTTAGTCTGGTCGCGGCTATTACGTATGAGGGGGTGGAGCCTTAGGTGTTCCTCAGGGCGGGGCGGGGCAGCCCAGTCGCCGGGTTGTGACGCTATAGGTGGGGGCGGGGTCTGAGAAGGAGCAATGGCGCCTGCTCTGCTATCTCCTGGACTCCGGCCCTTTCCGCTGCTTCCCCTTCACCTGGATTATCTGCGCATGCGCGCGTGCTGTTACGTAGTGCAGAGTGGAGCCTCTGGCACTCCCCAGTGCGGGGCAGCCCAGTCGCTGGGTTGTGACGCTGTATGTGGGGGCGGGGTCTGAGAGGGAGCAATGGCGCCTGCTCCTCTCTCTCCTGGATTCAGTCCCCTCCGCCACCTCCCCTCCGCCTGGACCGTCTGCGTGCTCGAATGTGAGACCACCTGGTCAGTCAGCCAGCCGCCCTGTGCGGCCTCACTGGGTCTGCACAGCTGCCCCCCCAGTGCCCGGGGTCCGCCAGCTGCCGCCTGTAGGCCCGGGGACCGCCAGCTGCCGCCTGTGCACCTGGGAACTGCCAGCCGCTGTTGCTTGCGTTCCTGGGACCGCACCTCCACCCTCTCCTGCCGAGACTCCGCCCCTCCTACCGGTCTGGATGAATGGCTGTTGGACCTCCGTACAGTTCAGTTTTCTACAAGTTCTGGTTGTTTTCTTGTTTCTAAATATTTGTTGTCCTTAATTTTGGTTGTGAGAGGAGGCACAGTGTGTCCGCCTACGCCTCCATCTTGGCCAGAAGTCCCCAAGACTGATCTTCTTAAACAGTGTGTTGATAAAATCTTTTCCCTGACTAAAATCTTCCAATGATTTTCCAATACCCTTAGAATAAATTTCAAATTCCTTATGTCTGGCTCCCATCTTTCTCTGAGAAATCATCTTCTATTTCTCTACTATATTGTTACTATAGCCTTACACACCAATTGTAGTGCTGTCAAAGTGCTGCACTTTGAGCCGATTCTATCCTGTATGTGGAATGCTCACCCCAGACTGCACATGGCTGCCTTCCTCTTGTAATTCAAATCTCAGCATTAGTGTCATTTTCTCAGGAAGGCCTTTCTGAACTTCTAAATAAAGTAGCCACCAGTCACTCTCTATCACATCCTTCTACTTGTTTTTTTTGCATAGTACTTGTCACTATTTGATATTTTGCTATTTCTGTATTTGTTTTTCCACTGAAGTGTAGGCTCTGTTATAGCCAAACATAATCTGCCTGTTTACTGTTGGACCTCAGTGCCTACAGCAGCAATTTTCAACCAGTGTGCCGCAAGAATTTTCAAAACAGGCAATATCTGACTATTGAGGCAGGGGCACTGACCTCTTTTCCCTTAGATTGTTGAATTTTAAAAAATTACAATAGCCCCAACTGGTGTGGCTCAGTGGGTTGCGCATCATTCTGCAAACTGAAAGGTCACTGGTTCGATTCCCAGTCAGGGCACATGCCTGGATTGCGGGCCAGGTCCCCAGTTGGGGGTGTGTGGGAGGCAACCGATCAATGTTTCTCTCACACATTGATGTTTCCTTCCTATGCCTTCTCTTGTCCCATCCCCTCCCTCTAAAAACTAAATAAATAAAATCTTTTAAAAGAAAATGACAACAGCCAATACAGCAATAGCTGTCTGATGTAAATGAATCAAAATTATACCTATTTTTGTCAGAGCATTTGAAAAAATAATTTTTGTGTGTGCCACAGAATTTTTGTAATTAGTTTCTGTGTACCATGAGATAAAAATTGTTGACCATCACTTACCCAGAGGAACAGTACCAGGCACACAGAGTAGTGCTCAGCTGACACGGACTACAGAAATACATTCATCAGTTCCCTTGGAAACTGGCACGATGCTCATTCTCACCTTTATCCTAAGAATGAGCACTGGCTTCTTTTCCATATATCCTTTTAATACAAAAGACTCAGGCTGAAATTCCTATTTCTAACTCATGAAGACAAATCTAAAGAAATAAAACAGTGAAGTGAACATCCATGTGTCAGTGATTTGCAGTCTTCTGCTTGCCAATCAGAAGGAGGAAGTTAACAAAGAGGCATCTATTGTCACGTCTAGAGGTTCTTTTGACCGCAGTGATTAAGATGATGTGCCCGATGTGGTGAACTTTTCTATTATGTTGCCAGAGAACTGTGAAAACAGCCTCTTTGTCACACTGAGTTCTCAAATTTGGTGATGGCTGTCAGTGTTCTGGAAGATGACTCACTCAAGATGGGAGAAGGGGGGAGTGGGGGCAGTGATGGAGTGAGAAATAGGACTGATCTGAGAGTATATTTCCGGGTCCTGAAACAAATAGAAAGTAAAGGTGTCATAATACACAGGCTCGTCTTGATGCTACAACATTACATGAGTTTGGTCTAATTTCTTCTAATTTCTAAAGCCCTCAAGGAAGAAAAGACCTCCGTACTCCTTAGCAGTATCCTCTTCCTACACTGAGGCTGCCCAGAGACTAAGGGCCAGTTGTCTTCTAGTGTCTAGTTCTACCTGGCTTCTTAAAACTGTCAGGACAGGTAGGTGGAGTCTCATAGTGTACCAACCTTTATCCAGCACTGATTTCCATTGATATATTCTCATACTTTCTTCTGGACTTCCTCCTGATCCTCCTCATCCCTGACTCCCTGCTTCACATCTTGCGTATGGCCTCCCTTTCACCTTAGCACCTCTTGGTGTGCTTCTCCTCCTAGGACAATGTGCCCTCCATGTCAGCCATGACTTGGATCATCTCTCAAGTGATATTGCTTCTGTTGTTTTAGGACAACACCTACGCTGTCCAGTCAGTCGGACCTCCGTGCCCCTGTTTGTCAAAGCAGACGCCCTAAGCTAAGTTTACTGCACTTTAAGTTATAGCTTAAAGCTACAACTTTCTCAGCAAGACAGTTGCTAATGAATGGAATGTGTGCCCCCTCATCTGCTCCCTCCCCCATATTCATATATTGAGACCCTAAATACCAATGTGATAACATTTGGGGGATGAACTCTTAGGAGGTAATTAGGTTTAGGTAAGGTCATGAGAGTGGGATCCCATCATCACTGTGATGGAATTAGTGCCCTTGTAAAGACAGATCGAAGATCTTGCTCTTTCTGTTTCTCTGCCATGTGAGGATACCGCAAGAAAGTGGTCATCGGGAAGCCAGGAAGAGGGAGGGCCCTCACCCAAACCTGACCACACAGATGCCCTGATTGCAGACTTCCAGCCTCCCAAACTGTGAGAAATAAATGTCTGTTGTCTAAACCTCCCAGACACTGGTATTTTGTTATAGTGGCCTGAGCTGACTAAAACAATAGTTATTCACCTTTATTAAAAGTCTGTACATTTCCCAAGGAACATGTTCGATTATCTCATAACCTTTAGAGTCAAGGGGGGAGGGAGGAAAGTCTTCTATATTTCTTGTCTAAATTTCTCAGGATTTAATTTAATTAGAGCTCATACCAAACTGGAGATTTTGACCTCATGGAAAAAAAATACATCTTACTTTGTTTCTATAAAGAGAACTTTTTTCAGTCTTTAAAGAACCCTATTGCAATGGTATTTGATCTATCCCAGATTATACAATTATTAGCCTTTTGGTGATCTAACCAATGACATTTAAATGGCATTTATGTGCTGGGCTTGAATTACGGAATCATAAAACTTTTGAGCTGAAAGAAACCTTAGAGAAAATACAGTGCAATCCTGTATTTTAAAGATAAGGAAAGTTGAGTCGCAGGTAGCTCAGGTGCCTTGTACAAGGTCACACAGGTTGTCAAGAAACAGAAGAGGAGATAACATGTGAGACGGCCTTCTTACCACTCTCCCTGCAGTTGAAGAAAACATTTAAAAAGATAAAAAGAAAAAGTTTTAGGCTGTTACAAAAACAAACCAACAAAAAGATACCAAAGTGGTGCCTTCCCCATGTATTTTATCACACTTCAAGGATGGTGTGCCATTAACACAGAGAAATTCTTCAGAACATAAGGAGTTGGCAAATCATAATTCTGAAAAGAGAGGTTAATCTCCAGGTCATTGGGGTGAAGGGACATTGGAGGGAGTGGAGAGGCCTTGAGAACACCCACCTAAATCATAGTCACTGGAACCAGTGTCTCCTGCTTCTCTCCTGTTAGGAGCCTTTTGTAAGAGAAAACTGAAAATGTTCAGCTGCATACACATTGCTTTATTTAGCAGACAATCTCAAAAAACAACATGTTCCCTTGTGATCTGAGGCTTGATTATCTAATTTTCTCTTTGTGGTGCCCCTCCCCCAGCAACCACCTGCTAAATGGCCAGAACAGACATGACTACTCTGCTAATCATCCTTGGCTCTCTAGTTTTCCCCCTCCTCTTGCTCTCCCTAGGAGTTCCCATTCACTCCCATAGCTCCCACAGAAGGGGCCACAACTCGCTGTCCAACTCTGACCTTTCTTTCAAACTTTAAACTCATCTCTAACAGCCTAAGGTATATCTCTACCTTGATGTAGCATAGGCACTTCATACACAGCAAGTCTGAAACAAAATCCATTACTTGCCTCCCCATGACCCCAGGTCAGTACCTATTTATAACCTATCTAACCTATCCAGGTTAACAGGATAACCAGGTGCTCAGTCTCTTAAGCTGAGCCCTCAGAAGCATCCTTGACTCTTCTACCTCAGCCACCACATCCAACTGACCACTACTCTCTCCTGCCTACACTTTAGGTAGCTCTGGAATATGTCTCCTATACTCTATCCCCTCCCTTATCATTGCCCAAAGTTCAGACTCTGTCATCGTTTGCCTAGACTGTTATAATAATCTTCTAAAAAGAAAATAAACTTCATTTCCCTGCCTTCTCCAAATCCAATACATTCTTGCTAAAAACCACTTTCATGGCTCCCTGCTGATAAAGAATAAATTCTAAATTATTTAACAAAGAAAATAGATGACTTCAAGTTGATTTACTTTAAATTTAGACATACTGAGCATAAATATGCACTCTGAAACCTTTACCCATTGGTGATGGATCTGTTTTCAACTGCTGAATGTGGCATAAGAATCAACCTAATCCCCCATTCACAAAAAGGACTGTGAATGTCATAGAGAGAAAAGGCACTAAAAGCAGATGGAGCTGGATGGAGTCCTGACTCTACCCTGAACCACCATTGTAATCTGCTCCCTTATTTGTAAAATGGGAATGATAATAGTATATAAAGCTTCTAGTTGTTGTGAGAATTACATGAGATGCATGCAATGTGCCTAATACCTAAAAGTGTTGATAAAGGGTAGATATTATTACTATAACAGCTCTTTAAATATTTTAGGATAATTATGATAGGCCACTCATAATTCTCTTGTTCAATCCAAATAGTCCCGTTTCTTACAATTATTTTCAAAACCACATTGTTTTGAGGATGGCTCTCCATCCTGGTTAACTCCTTTGGACCATTAACAAACTAACCGTGGCCCTGACTAGTGTGGCTAAAGCTGAAGGTCACCGGATAGATAGGTCAGGGCACGTGCCTGGGTTGTGGCCCCGTCCTGACAGGGGTGGTTGCAAGAGGCAGCTGATCAATGTTTGTCTCACATATCAATGTTCCTCTCCCTCCCTTTCTCCCTTCCTTCCCCTCTCTCTAAGAATAATTAAATAAAATAAAATATTTTTTAAAAAATAAACTAATCATGATTTTAGAATGACTTAAAAATAAAGAGGAACTCATCCTTCCTAATAGTTTAAAGGTGAGTACTAAATATAAAGTCTCTTTTTCCAAAGTTGTTTTCTCTTTTAATCACTATAATTCTAAAGAATTAAACTTCTATTTAGTGTACACTTTTGCTTCCTAACTGGGGCTTTCAAGGAAATTTTAGAGTGACTGCCTCAGACCACAAATTAGTCTCTCCTTTCTAAAAATGCACCTTCTAGGGTTTGGCCACAGATTATAGTCAGGAAGTGAGGGAAAGGCTTTCTCTTCCGTTTTGTGGCTTCCTAGAGCAGTGCTATCAATCTAACATGTTTCATCAGCTCTGAATTTACAGCCATTTTAATAAGTAAAAGAAGGTAGTTGGTAGAGCAGTGAATTAGTCTTCTCTTGCTATGAAAATGTAAACAGATAGCAAACACAGTATTCTATTAAAGGATGATAAGTACTCCCCAAAAGTGAAGACATTGTTAAAGATATCTTCAAAATGTAAACAGATGATAAAATTGGGCAGTGAGCCAATGATATGCAAGCAGAATATATGTATTTATTTCTTATATAAGTTAAATGATTCTTCAACCAAAAAAAGTAGGAACTTTTCATTTCACACATTCATAGTATAGTTACTGTCATCTACAGTGTGAATATTGACAAAGTTTTAAAACAAATCACTGCATAATCTTGATAGAGTTGGCATCATGAGAAAGAGCTCTTAAGTTGAAATACCTCAGTTCTAATATTGGCCCATCACTTACTAGCCCTGTGACCTTGGGCAAGATACTTAATCTCTCTACACCTCTGTGAAATGAGGAAGGGGAAATAAGAACATACTGCTTTGGAATTGAGAGCAAATGAATTCACATCAGGCGTCTAACAGAACATAGTAAGCACTCAACTGTTGGCCACACGTGACTATGGTTAGATAACAAACAAAATTGCTATGAATCTCACTTCATTTTTCACCTAGAGACCCAATGTAGTGACACAAGTGAAAAATTAAGTCAACTTAAAACTTTCCATCCATTTGTTTTTGATCTACACAAAATCCAATACCAGTGGGGGTTTTCCACTGAAGTAACTAACCAGCTGTTCCATCACCATGTAGAAATGCCCTAAATGAGTATTTTCTTTAACACATGGTACTTTTTTGTCCCACACACTTACACAGAGCCTGTAAACTCTAAAGAAATAATTCCTAAAGTTCTATGCAATGTCAGGGAATAATATATGATTTAAAAATAATAATAATACAAATATCATGATTGAAAGAGTTCTCCAAAGCAAACTATTTGCCACGTTGGCAAAAGTGTTGATAATGAAAGGAAAGACTTCCAAAGAACCCTACCAGGCAAACAGGTGGCTTTAATTAAGTGTTAAATACAGGAACATGGATAACTAAATCAAGTCATAGCCCTGTCAACCTAGTAAATATTATTATGTTTACTGAAAGCAGAAGAGATGTACACAGTAAGCTCAGAGAAGGTTGGGGGCCTGCAGGACAATTATCCAAAATCTCAAAATTCCTCGGATTGTATGGTGATTAGATTAGCCACTGTTCTGTTAAGTGTCAGATGTAGAGGCATGCTCTACACCCGCCATTGCTACATAAGATTGAAGTGGCACTAATTAGGTGGTGAGTACAGAATCATGATTAACTGAATTAAGTCAATAGAAAATGCCAAGATGAATGTTTAATGAGCTGTTTTTTCAGTATTAATCTGGATAAGTAAATAAACTACATTTTCTTAATTCAAGTATATGTAAAATTTATATTTTTAATTGATCAAAGTATATTCTTACAGAGTAAATTAGCATTCTTTAATAAAAAGTCCAGTGCAGAGTAAAATATTTATAATATATGCTAACATTAATAATTTCCTGATATGCACATACATATATTTCTAAGCACTTCATAGATATTTAATCACTTAATCTTCCCAGCAACCCTGTGAATACCTAACGTAAATATTATTGTCTTCCCATTTTATAGAAGAGAAAACTGAGGCAAAGAAAAGTTAAGTAAATTGTCCATGGCCACTCATCCAATAAACAGATGAGCCAGAATTTGAATTCAAGCATTTTAACCCAGAGCTTTTAATAGTAACCTCTGTACCAGTCATTGGTTTTCAACCAGGGGTGATTTTACCCCCAAGGGTGTTTAGCAATCTGAAGATATACATATGTTTTGATGGTCATGACCAGGAAGGGAGAACACTACTGTCAGTTAGCAGGTAGAAACCAGGATATTGCTAAATATTCTATTAGGCACAGAACGGAGCCTCAAAACAAAGAATTAGCTGGCCCAAACTGTCAGTAGAGTGGAGGTTCAAAAACTCTGCTCTGTATTATACTGCCTCTGGGATCAGTTATGTTTTTGCTATAAAAAACATGTTCTACAGACCACCAACATTGTCACCTAGGAGCTTGTTAGAAACACTCATCCCAGATCTACTGGATTAGAATCTGCATTTTAATAAATCCTCAGGTGATTCATCTGCCTGTTGAAGTTTGAAAGGAGTTATACTGTTAGCTCCATATGCTGTGAGAGCTCTCAAATTAGCAAACACATTTTGTCGCATACAACACTCTCCATGAACAGGCACAGAGGGGAAATGTAAGGGGGGTGGTGACAGGGATAGACAGACATATCAGGGATATAATATTACTGGCTGGTATTTTCTTCAGCAGATGGTTACTTGAAGTAGCAGGTACAATAAGTCAAGTACTGTCTGGGCCTACGAAAGAGGGACAAAAATAACATTCAAAATCCAAGTCTGTCCTCTGGACTAAGAATGACAGACATAGGCAGATGGCCAGGAACCAGGTAAATGCAGCCATGGAGTAGAGGTGAAAGGAGCTAATACAACTGGGATGCAACCATGGGGGGTGGGGCAAGATAATTGTCACAAATACACAAGCCAGCCAGGCTGGCAAAGCTCCTTGCTTCTGGGTACCAGTTGTGTGGACTGGGCATTGACCTGGTTTAAAGGCACAAGTACAGAGAGAACATATTTACCGCAAGAGATTTGGATGTATATCCATAAAATGAAACTTTTCTAGAACACCTTTTTAACAGTCAGTGAGGCAAAAGCACCACTAAAATACAAAACTCCAACAATAATGTACTGTCCTTTTAAGAAAAGTTTCAGTCCTTTTAAGAAATACCGCCACAGCAGCTAATGAAGGAGAGACTCAGGAAGAGTGCCTACCTTCAGGGGCCCTTGGAGTTGACCACAAAGTGCTTTAGAGCCAACATTGATGCATAAACCATTACATAATTTCACATTTGGAGATTTAAGACAATACTTTGGTCAAAACATGTTTCCTCCCCCACAGGTCTCTCAAAGCAATAAGCAAAACAACAATCTCTTATGAGTTTTACCAAATGTTAACCCTGTCGTTTATGTTAACCCTGGCAGGGAAACCCTACTGTTTTTAATTGTGTTTGATAAATGCAGACCGGGATCTATGAGTGCAAAATACAAGTATGGTGGTTTCTTCCCCGTTTTCTGCCTCCAAGTCAGCTTTGCTTTGGATGGGTGGGCATCTCAAAGACAAAGATGAGGTGAGGACAAGAATGAGGCAAAACCCTGGGAGCCCAATCACTGTGAAAACCATTTCACAGTAAACGAATCATCTATGAATACTATTGTTGTGGTTATCCAAATACTTTCCTTTTCCATCATCCTCTACTCCTAAAATACCATTTTAACTGTTGCATTAAAATTGTTGGCTTTGGGGATGAATTAGATCTTAAGAGATTTTCTAGCACGATTTCCAAATGTGGGGTCCTCTGACTTGGCGAGAGAGAGCTCTGTGAGAGTGAGCCCAGAGCCTTTTAAAAATGCAGAATCCCTGGGTTCCACCTTGAAGCATTCTAATTCAAGAGGGGCCAAGTGGGCCCAAGGATTTTGTGCTTTTAACAAATTCAGATTACTGTGATGCTCAGCAGGTTTGGGAAACACTACCTACTTCAACTCTCCCATTTTGCAAGTCAGGAAACTGAGAGCCAGACAGTTAATTCATCAAAATGCCAGAGCTAGCATCCTGATCTCCAAACTTAATTTATTTTGATGACCTAATCTGATTATTTTTTCATTTGACCAACAACATTACATAATAGTAAAATACAGCATTCCAAGTAGGAGCCACCAAATGCAGAAGAACCCAGAATTTGGAGATAGGGTCTCTTCTATTTTTCTACTTCCAATTTCTTCTTATTTTTATCCATGTCAAAATGATATTCCTAAACACCATCCTCCTGGCCTTCACAGGGAATGACAGAAATGCTTTTCAAGTAACAGTCTGCAAATTAGCTGTGCAATCAATGACATTCCATAACTGTATTTCCTCCCTTTTAAGCTCTTACAGCTTTATTGTTCTGCACATTGCAGGGAATCCCCAGTTACATTATTAGAAAAAGAAAAGAAAAATTGCATTATTGTAACTCAGGAACGTCCAAGTGTCTGGATCAGTGGCAGTATTAAATTACCGTTTTACCTACACATATGCATACTTTTTAAGAGGAAGTTAGTTTTAAGAACACAACTACTGTATTTTTTTAATTTCCCTCACTGAATCGTGATTTTCTATGAAGCGACTCATTTAACTTATTCATAAAACAAATAGCATTAACAAAGAAAAAGTGCCACCACTAACACAGTGGTATTGTTTCATTTTGGTTTTATGAGGTGTAAAGGAAACCCTAAAAAAACAGGTTAATTGTTTATTTTTAGGCAAAGTCCACTCTTGTTTTTAAAAATATACTCAAATTCTTGCTGAGTTCATCTAGCTTGCAATTCTGCTCTGGGATACAGGTGTACTGTTACTATGTCTATTTTTTTTTCAGGCATTAAGATTGAAAGAAAAGAAGAGCAGGTGATCCTAAGAGCCACAGCTTTCTGTACAGTGTGCTTGATGTTTAGTCTGGAAAATCGATACTCTTTTTTGGTATCTTAACAGCCACATTATTTTCCTTGGTATTATGAAGTTAAAAACCATGCTTTCACAGAAGATCCCAAAGCATATATTTTGTCTCCTCCATCTGTCAAAATACTATAAGCTTTAGGGCCCACACAGTATATCCTGCCACCTGTGGGAAGCACTCCAGAATGAGTCAGCTTTCACTCTTCCCACACAGCTAGCTTCACCTGGGGCCCATGCCCTCATTACCCAGAGTGTGGACTTTGCACCAGCAACATCATCATCACATGGAAGCGTGTAAGAAATGTCGAGTCTCAGCTCCATTCTAGACCTACTGTATCAGAAGCTACATTTCAGTAAGATCCAAAAGTGATTCATCTGTTTATTAGAGTTTGCTTCAAATCTCTTATCTCCTCCAACTCAGTTCTTCTACCTACAGGAGCAACTTTTGGTTATTCTCAGCATTTGGTACCATAACAACTCTATGATGGAGTTTAAGATAATACTTGTGTAGCAGACTCAGTTGGTTGCCTGTCCAACCCTTCTCACTTAAAATCTTGCTAATAGTAGCTGGAATTCAATCAGGTAGGCACAACCAGGTGCCCCAAAGGAAGTGCCCCCAAAGGCACATCCACCAGCCCCATCTCCAGCCCTCAGCTCAGGGGACAAATCACAGTTGATTTATGCTGATCACAATGATCCCGTTTCTATTCCTGGTGACTTAGAGAGCAGGAAGTGTGGTCATAGGACACAACTGTAGCCAAGTTACTAACGAGGGAGACAGATGGAACCTAAACAATTAAACGTGATATATGTACTGAAATGTCCCATTTTCTGACTCTGGACATTTCTTAATGAAGATATGATCCCCAAAACTAATAAAAGCTATCTTGTGAAAAGAATTAGCTGAAGGAGAACATTAAGACTGGTCCAGTGGAAAGTTGGAAGAATCTGGATCTCTGCAGGTTATCACCAAAGGATTGAATTCACCAACCCTGAAGCCGTTTTCACTAACCTCCAAATATCTTGTAATATGACATATAAATCATCTTATTAAGCCATTCGAATTGGTTTTTCATGACCTAAAACACAAAGTATTCTGATAAGACTGTTGTCTGAAATATTGACCAATAATTGAGGATGTCCATTCACTCATGACATGTACTATCTCATGCAATTATTATGCCAGTTCTATGAGGAAGACACTGTGGTCCCATTTTACTGATGTGGAAACTAAAGTTCAGGGAAATCTGGCTCAGGCATCTTTATTTATTCTTCTTCCATGGTCTGACAGGTTAATAGCTATGATAATTTACTTACACTATTTTCTTAGGCCTGAATAAGAGTTGATTTTGGGGAGGATTACGCTCCAGCTCGGGATAGGTAGGAGAGCCTTTTATAGGTTTTGTAGAGAGTGGTTTATTATTTGCTATCCTGATGACACTGCATGAACACATGTGTAGGTTATTTAAAATAGGAATCGTCTCATCCTACAAAACTGCATCCCCAAAGAATCCTGCAGCACACCAAGCAGGCTCAGGCTGAATAACAAAGCTCCCAGCTTGCGGAACCGTTCACCATAAAGAGATGTTGTGTTATAAAATTAATGAATCCTTCCAAGAGGTTGATAACAATGAACTGATAACCAATTCCTGACACGTACACATGGGTCTGGAGGGAGATGAAACCTCTACAAGTAGAGCCAGAGGAAAACATACACTGTATTTCTTTTAATCTACCAGTTCACTTTGAAAGTGCATGGCTCAGGTTTTAAATGTGCCCAGTTTAAGAGAACATCTACATTCACTTGTTCAGATGTTTTGTCTAAAAGAGGAGATAAAAATATCCAAATGGGTGAAATTCTTCAAAAACACCACCTAAATATTTCATTTGCCATCCCCATGTGATGGACTGGTAGAGACAGTGCTTGAAATGAGGCCAACAGTTTACTCAGGCTGCACTCCAAAATTATAGGAGATGAAAGGCTTTTTGACCAATCTTTAGCTCCCAAAGGAGTACCATTCTTAGTCTTAGAAATGTCATTTCCCAGGTGTATATAGATACATTACAAGCAGCACCCTTTCTGAAATAAAAGGAGAACACAAGTGTAGACACAATTAGCAACATTAAAGAAAAGAAGCCGGTCGTCCACCAAAATAAGGCCCTGTCCTCACACAAAATAGATGACGTGGGACACTGGCCTTCCACTTCCCACACGCAGGCTCTGCTTGGAAGGTCACTCTTACATAGACAAACTTTAAAGCTAGCTCTTAATTAGGTCGTTCAGCCAATACAGAGGGAAATTCAGTCTCAATGGCTATGTGATGCACACAAACAACGTTTGTCTTTTTTCATTTCCTCCCTTAAAAATCTTTCAAGTCTGTTGTTGGAAGTGACCAATTATTTCAGTTAAAAGATATGAATAATAATTCTGTACAGGCACAGGCACTTCTGATTAACTCTAGAATTGGCTTTAATTCACTCAACATTTTTTCAAAATATTCACTTAATTTTCTTAAAATAACTCTCACTCATTATTGTGAGGATCAGAAAGCTGTTTCTGAAGTCAACAGAACAATAATGAACACAGACATTTCAGTATTACATCTTCTGACCACATTTCTGCATTTTGCAGAGGCATTCCAGGAGTGTGGAGGAAGACAAGAGACATCTGTGCATAGAGGAAAATGAAGCATCCCAATTGCTAAAGTAAAGCATGTTCTACCAGTTTGTCATTAATACAACTACGGATTTTTTATTTTTTTCTTGCCGATTAATAATTAATTTAAACTCATCGTTTTTATTATTGAATTTATTGGGGTGATACTGGTTAATAAAATTGTATAGGTTTCAGGTAGGCAACTCTGCAATACATCATCTGTATATTGTACTGTGTGTTCATCAGCCCAGTTCAAGTCTCACCACCCCACCTTCAATCACTATGTTTGCCCTCTTTACCTTCTTTTACCTCCCCCACCCCCTTTCTTTCTGGTAATCACTGTGCTGTTGTCTGTCATGAACCCATGTTTTTTTGATAGGTCGGTTCCTCTGTTAGTCAAAGTAGACCTATGATATGATTGCTGATTTGTATATATTTTTGAAAGAGAATCTCTAAAATATTAAGTAATCTTATCATGGAAGATTTTTGTAAACTATAGAAATTTAGGAGACATTAGAATGTCACTATTTTCAGCCAATCCTTAGATCCTAAATTCTCACTAAGTAAGAAGGCCTATCACTTTTAAATTTTTCACTAATATAAGACCATGATTCTTTCACCATTTAGGTTAGATATGCTCCCTACTCAGAGGTATACAATTATATGTTTAAATAGATTATTTTTAAATGATAAGCATGTCTTACCAAGGAATTTTTATTCATTTTGTACAGTGTTCAAAGCAAAGCTGAATGGCAGTTCGGTGACAGCCTCAAATTTTCTCTCATTGTAAATACTGCTTCTGATGCCAAAACTTCTGCCCTCACACTTGCAGACTATAGAGATACAGAAGTCTTTGATAGCAGCTTACTGGGAAACCTGCAACGGCTAATATTACACTGACTCTTCTTACAGGTGAAGTAAGGTTTTCTGGAGAGGACAAAAAGTTGCTATAAATGTGAATCCTAATAGCTATAAAGGAGGGAGAATAGAAGGCATCTCTCTTTTTAAAATCATTTCCCACCTATTGCTAAAGATTAAACAATGCTTTTGGTTTAATTTGTAGAGAGGACCCTTTTCTGAATAGAGCTACAATTCAAGACATCTAATTTTCATTTTCCTCCTCTACCTAAAGATTTGCTGACTAACCTAACTCAGTTTTAGAACTGAGTTCTGCTCTTGGAGTTCTGCTTTAGGAGAATGGTTTACACAATATTAGAAGGCGGGAGGAGACAGCAGGAATGATCTACTCCAGCAGTTTTTATTGCATTTCAAGGTTCGAAACCTTCTGTGCTCTTATTTCCCCAAACCCCAACAGCTGGTGTGATATGAGAACAGGGTTCAAAGGATATGCAGCAGTAACAAATGAAACATGCCTACTGTGACCAGAAGATCCTTGAAACTCCCACTTGAAACTGAGTTCATTAATTCCTCTAAAGACATCTTATACTTTACAGGTGTGCATCTCTTCCTAACTCAGCATGCAGTGTGGACATCTCTATTCACCATTCCCCATTCTTCTGACCCCACCCCTTGCTTGAGCCACTGTAACTAGTTTTCTAAGCAATCAGCTTCACTCTGGTGCCAAAAACCCCAAGCTTGAACCGGGACCTACATCCTTCCCTTCCTGACCTCTACTGCCTAGGAGCCATTGAATAAATACTTCCTATAATGGTTAATTTTACATGCCAACTTGACTGACCAAGGGGTGCCCAGATTAAACATTATTTCTGTATGTGCCTGTGAGGGTGTTTCTGGATGAGATTAGCATTTGAATCAGTGGACTCAGTAATTGCCTTCCATAATGTGGGTGGGCACCATTCAATCCATTCTCAGCCTAAATAGAGCTAAAGACCATGGAAGGAGGAATTCACTTTTTTCTTGACTCACTGATGAGCTGAGGCATCTTATCTCATCTTCTCCTGCCCCCAGACTTGGTTGTATGCCATCAGCTTTCCAACTCAGCTTTCCTGGGTCTCCAGCTTGCACAGAGCAGATCATAGGATTTCTTAGCCTCTGTAATTGTGCAAGCCAATCCTTCATATTTAATCTCCTTTTATATCGTATTGATTCTGTTTTTCTGGAGAACCTTGACTAATATACTTTCTTTTTTAGACAGTTTTGAGACACATTAGATTAGGCTCTCCAGTAGGCCTGACAAGAGTGAATATGTCACCTGTAGCAGTGGCCAACTCAGTCACATTAGTTTCCTTCTTTCCCAGTCCACTTCCCAGGCCTTCATGCCTATTCCCTGGACTCACTTCCCAAGTCATCTACCTACACCCAAGGCTCTGAATCAGGCTCTGCCTTGAGGAGGACCTAGCCTAAAATATCTAGAACACTTTAATCACAACTATCATTTCCTTTGAATGTGAGCCTTCCATGAGCTAGTTGCTTTATTTGGAGCTGAAAGTCATAAATAAAAAAATCAGCACTGAGTGATGTAGTGAGGATGTAAATAGCATTCTAACCTAGATCTGCTGGAGACTCAACATTGCCTTCATGTAGGTCCATTCAGAACAACATTCTATAAGCACTGAGAACTTGACATCAATCAAACATGACAGTTCAAAGTTCTTTCAAGTTGTCCAGGAGCTTCCTATTACTGACATGAATTACTAGTACATATTGTGGGCCTCCTATGAGCCACATTCTGTGCATATTTATGATGTCATTTCATCTTTACCACAAACTTGTGAAATAAGCCAGACCCAATTTCTTCATTTTTGTAGCACAGTACCTGCCAAATAAATAGACACTCAGTATTTGTTTATTGAATTAAATAAAATTGAAATAAAGTTTGGAAGCCACAGATTTGTTTCATCTTCCCACTTCCTTTCATAAAAATAAAGTGGACCTCATGCTCACAAATTTTCTAAAACTTTGATAATACATTTCGATATCTCCAGAACAAAGAGAAGCATATTTTCAAATCACAGGGTAGTAGTATCTTCAAAGGAGGAATAAAAACGTGGGATTTACTCAAAGAGATTAGTATCACGGAATTATGGAGTTATAGGAAACCTCTGGAGGTTACCTAGTTTATAGCCTTGCCTCCAGGCAGAACGACAACAAAGCTGTCAAGAACAGAGTCCTGTCTGTGTCTGCAGGTCAAACCTTATCATAACCCACGACAATTCCTATCTCCAAATGATAAAAGATCCCTCTGATTCAACAATTGGCCAGTCTCTTTCAAGCAGGGTTTAATAAGGCAAAATTCCAACAAAATCTGTTTTAGTGGGCCAGAAAATGGGAACTGCAACAGGAGGAGAATTTCAAAATGCTCTGTAAAGGCCAAAGACTCTGGGACTGTGGATTTGCATCAACATGTTCTTTTTATTTTTTGAAACTGAAAACCCTGGACTCTAAGAGAAATTAAAGAGCAAAAAAAATCTGAAACTATAACACTTCATTCATTATGCCAATAAAATAAGTACCTGTTTCTTATAGGTCAGTAGATTATCATCATTAAATGTATTTTTATTGGATTAATAAACATGGTCTCCTTTAAGAGCCCATGAGAAAATGTACAATAAAATGTGACAAGAGAAAGAGAAACATATGTTTGAGTACTTTCTAACCCAACAAGTGAGTGTTAACCTATACACTTTTCATTAAAAGATGCAAAGATCATTTATGAAACAGGGTGATAACAATGGGGCCTGAAGGGCATGCATCAGAACCCCATTACAGCCCAGCTCATTATCAGCTGCTTTTTGCATGTTGTGTCAGTAAAGGCATCTCCTCTGGGATATTTCAACTACATTCAGCAAAATACACTATCGGGTTTTCTCATGGTATCAGGTTTATTAAAACAGAGTCAAATATCTTCATTCACTATAAAATTAATGAAGACAACAAATGAACTTCATTAATTAGCTGAGTTATTAATTAATTGAAGATACCCTAAAACTACTGGTATGTTGTCCACTGAGGATAAACATGCTGATTTTGTGGAGAGTTAGCTATATAATAGTAGTTGAAATTGGCTTTTTCATGATGAATTAACATAAAAGTAAGAGCATTAGTTTCCCTATCTCCCTTCATGCCCAGGTACCACTAACACTTTTGATGATACCTCACTGTCACTCAGACCAAGGCATCAATACATTCAGTGTTCTATAATTCATGTGCTGTAGACTCCACTCTTTTTATTTGTAGCCACTCCCTCCTTGAGCCACAACCAAATTTATACATTTCCGACCAGTCCAGGCAGAGGGTTATCCTGCTGTTGAATACCCCTAAGACTTGTGTCCTCTAGTTAACCAAAGTTGTTGTTTAAATTTTAAGAATTTCATTTGGGTGTCTTTCTAAAAGTTACATGTTTCTGCCTTAATATATTAGTATAGTATAGGATACTGTAGTACAGTATGGTATAGTATCTATTAGTATTAATATTATAGTACAGTACAACACAGTACAGTATTAGTATTGTAGTATAGTATTAGCAGGATAGCATATTGGTATAGCTAGAAGAACATATTAAATGTATATTTCTGGGCAGTGAAGTAAGTTAACATTAGCTACCGTAACAAACAAATCCTGGAAGCTAATACAAAAACTGCTCCTTTTTCACTAGTATGCCATCTAATTCATGACTATAGCAGGTAGGTTCCCAGCCTCCTTCCATCTTGTGCCATGCTGTTGTCAGCTCCAGTCAGTGGAAGGGGAATGAGAAGGTCAACGAGTACACCAGCTTCTTAAAAGATGAGTAAAAATGCCACTCATCACTTTCATTCTCATTTCATTACTGAGAACCAGTCTGTGACTGGTATAGATAGAGGGCTACATCTGCAATTCTCCCACTAAAATTTCATCATGTGGATGGTGCAAATGGGTTTCATTAGGCAATTAGCCATCTCTCCCACACGTTGCTAGAGCACATCCTTCAAATGCTTTCCCTCTTGCCTGTTGTTTTATGGCTGGGTTTCAGAGAGGTGAAATTTGCTATATGGCTGAAAACACATGTGATGAAAGGGTACTCTCGCTCCTTAATATACTTGCTTTACTCACAGCCAATTCATTGTCACAAGTTTTTTGTCCATTTGGGTAAATTTTTAGCAGCTATGTATGTGCCTCCTCTTCTTCCTGCTTCCAGATCCCTTACTATATGATACTAAATCATTAATGTTGAAATTTGCAAAGAAAGTTTTTACTCACATGTGGGGTCTTATATAGATCTACCCTGTCTCTAAGATTTATGGGTTTCTCTTCCTGACTCTATTATAGATTCCAAGGTAGAGGCAGTTAAATAACTACAGACTCCATCTATCAGGGGGGAGAGAGAAATTATGGTAAGTTATTGGTTTATTTAACACACATTTATTGAGCAAGATGTATAAGATGCTAGACTGTGGAACTCCTAGACTACATAAAATGCAATTCCTACTCCCCCCACCCCAAATTATAAGTAACATAAAGAAGAAAGACAGTCTTTCCAAAAATTTTTCTCCTCTTTTCTCTTGAAGAGAAAAAAAAAAAAAAACCCTGTCAGGGAAAGACAAATACCATATGATTTCACTCACAGGTGGAATCTAATGACCAAAGGGAACTAACGGGCAAAATAGAGACAGACTCATAGACAGAGAGCAGGCTGACAGCTGAAGGGGCACAGGAGGGGGCAGGTTAGGAGGTGGAGGGATTGAGCAAAAAGGAAAAAGGATTCATTAATATGGACAGCAGTGTGGTGATTGAGAGGGCAAGGGAGTAATAAGGTTGATAAATGGTAATAGAAAAACAATAAGAAATATTTTAAAAACAAAAAGAACAAACCCCCCACCAAACTGCCAAATACTTCCTTAGGAGTCAAGTCCAGTAGAGGGCAGCACACACACACATACACAGGCCTCCACTAGCACCCCTGCATCCCCAATAAATCTAGCTAAGGAGATAACAACAGAAAGGGAGTTCTTTGCGCTGAACCCATCATATGGTAGGTGTGCAATTGATTCTCAGAAAAAGCTGACATAGAGTGGCAAGGGAGAAAGCATTTACAAACAGGCAGCTGTGCCTTAAATAAAATCAGTATTCTAAAAGATTAACAAGAACAACCTAATTTATTCCTCAAGTCTTAGTAATTGTTTCAAAAACACAGTGTACATATAATGCAGTAAAAAATCCACTTAGAGTGAAAATGTTCCATAATTCAGCTCTATTATCATATTACTGTGTTTGATTTGTTTTCTCTGAACTCTGATACAGCTATGAAAATGAGAAAATCAAGTGTAACGCTTTTTCATCAGTGAAAATAGAGATAGATGGAGCTTAATTATTAAAACTGTCATGTACCTTAGTTATCCTCATACTTAGATAAATCGTCCAGTTTTCTGCACATTTTAACCGTAAAAGAGAGCAAGAGATAAGCACTAACTCATTAACACTGTATGAAATTGTTTAGTTTATTAATAAAAGACTCTATAATAACAGAGCCCTGTGGGTACATAAGATAGATTTATAACTAGCATTTGCAGGGGAAAATGTATGCATTTGCTGTTAATAAATTGAAAGCAAAAGTTTTTTCCTTGCAATAAGCCTGTATACATAGGTTGTATATTGTGTTGTAATTATGGTCTTCAAACCAGAGAATTGCTAAATTAGCACATCTAATGAAATCAATACATTCTGGAGCACAAAGAACATTTGTGAGGCCTGCAAAAAAAAAAAAAAAAAAAAAAAAACTATTTAGCATGGCACCGCTACCCTTTGTTTCCATAGAGTGCTGATTCATCACCTCTAAATAGCCTCCTAATGATTGAACATCTATTGCTGGAAGCATAAGGTACAATATTAAGAAGTTCACTCATTCTTACTTAAACAAAAAGAAAAAATCTCTTTTATTGAAGAGTAACAAAGTTTCATTAGCAACATTAATAGTAGAAAAGACTTCTCCCCCATATCTTCTAGATGAGTGTAATTGAGGTGAATAAATAAAAATTAGAAAGATGAAGATGGCAAAACGAGCAAACAAGGCATTTTCAGGACCTCTAGGTCATATGAGATATTTTATTTTTCCTTCCACTAAGCTTGTAGCCCTTCAGATTTTCACCCTGACATTTGGGTTTTAATACTGTATTGGGTGTTGGAGTAAACATTTGCCATGATTTCAGATCAATATTTTTTTGAAAAAAAAATCATTATTTTTAAAGAGTATGTGTCAAAATGCCCCTACCCCTTTCCCACTTTGAACTTTCTCAAGCATTAAAGTGTTCTCTTCAATTTTTTTTTTGCATCTAAAATCTAAGGGTTCCCCCTCACCCCATCTCATCAATTATTGAAAATGAAAAAAAAAAATAAGACTACTCAATCTTGTTTTCTTGATAAAGGAGAAAAATGGTTTCACATAACATTCTCTGTGTAGTGACAATTTCAAGAGACATAATTCTTGCAAATATATAAATTTTGGGTTTTATTTAATAATTTTATTGTATTTTATTCATTACCACTTAGTCCCCTTGAACACCCCACCCCTCAGCAATCACCACACTGTTGTCCATGTCCATGAATCCTTTTTCCTTTTGCTCAATCCCTCCGCCCTCATCCTCCCCCTCCCTTAGCTGTCAGCCCGATCTCCATCTATGAGCCTGTCTCTATTTTGCTTGTTAGTGCAGTTCATTCATTAGATTCCACATATTAGTGAAAGCCTATGGCATGTTCCTTTTTCTGCCTGGCATATTTCACTTAGCTTAATGTTCTACCAGTCCATCCATACTATCACAAAGGGTAAAATATTCTTCTTTTTAACAACAGTAGTTGTTAAATACTACTTTAACAGTAGTGTTCCATTGCATAAATGTCCCATAGTTGTTTTGTCTACTCATCTACTGATGGACACTTCAGCTGGTTCCATATCTTGGCAATTGTAAATAATACCGCAATGAACATAAGGGTGCTTATGTACTTTTGAATTAGTGTTTTAGGTTCCTTTTGATATAATCCCAGAAATGGGATCACTGGGTCAAAAGGCAGAGCCATGTTTAATTTTTTGAGGTATCTCCATACTGCTTTCCACAGTGGCTACACCAGTTTGCACTCCCACCAACAGTGCAAAAGGTTCTGCTTTCTCCACATCCTCACCAGCACTTGTTGTTTGTTGATTTATTGATTATAGCCATTCTGACAGGTGTGAGATAGTATCTCATTGTGGTTTTAATTTGCATTTCTCTGATGATTAGTGACATTGAGCATTTTTTCATGTCTCCTGGCCACCTGTATGTCCTCTTTGGAGAAGTGTCTATTTAGGTCCTTTGCCCATTTTTTAATTGGGTTGTTTGTTTTTGGTGTTGAGTTTTGTTAAGTTCTTTATGAATTTTGGATATTTGCCCCTTATACGTATCAGGAAATACGTATCAGGAAATACGTTCTCTCGGTGGGTTGTCTTTTTATTTTGTTGATGATTTCCTTTGCTGTACAAAAACTTTTTAGTTCGATGCAATACTGTTTGTTTATTCTTTCTTTTATTTCCCTTCCCTTTTGTTTATCAGATATATCTAATAAAATATTGCTACAAGCAATGTCCAAGATTGTGCTGCTTATGTTTTCTTCTACAGTTTTTATGGTTCTGGATCTAACATTTAAGTCTTTAATTCATTTTGAGTTTATTCTTTTGTGTGTTGTAAGAAGGTGGTCTAGTTTCATTTTTCTGCATGTATTTGTCCAGTTTTCCCAACACTATTGAATAAACTACCTTAGCCCATTGTATGTGCTTGCTTCCTCTGTCAAGTATTAATTGACTGTAAAAGTGTGGGTTCATTTTTTACTGTGTATTCTGTTCCATTGATCGATGTGTCTGTTTTTATCCTAGTACCATGCTGTTTAGACTATTATGGCCTCTAGTATAGTTTGATATTAGCATGATTTGTCCAACTTTGTTCTTTTTTCTCAGGATTGCTGTTACTATGTGGAGTCTTTTGTGGTTCCATATAAATTTTTGAAATACTTATTCTAGTTCTGTGAAATACATCATTGAAATCTTGATAGAAATTGCATTGAATCTATGGATTGCTTTGGGTAGCATGTACATTATAATGATGTTAATTCTTCCTATCCATGAACATGTGTGTGCTTTCACTTCTTTGTATTTTCTTCAATTTCTTTCTTCAATGTCTTATAATTTTCCAAATACAGGTTTTTTACATCCTTGGTTACATTTATTCCTAGGTATTTTATTCTTTTTGAAGCAATTGTGAATGGTATTTTTTTACATTTCCATTTCTGTTCACTCATTATTGGCATATAAAAATGCAACTGATTTCTGGATATTAATTTTGTACCCTGCTAATTTGTTGAATTATTTACCAGTCCTAGTAGTTTTTTTGCATAATCGTTGGGATTCTCTATGTACAATATCATATCACCTGGAAATAAAGGCAGTTTTACTTCTTCCTTTTCAATTTGGATGCTTTTTATTTCTTCTTGTCTGATTGCTGTGGCTAGGACTTTCAATACTATATTGAATAAGAGATGTGAAAGTGGACGTCCTTGTCTTTTCCCAACCTTAAGGGAACACTTATAGTTTTTGCCATTGAGTATGATGTTGGGAGTTGGTTTGTCATATATGTCCTTTATTATGTCTAGGTATGTTCCCTCTATTCTACTTTGCTGGGAGTTTTAATCATAAACGGGTGCTGGATTTTATCAAATGTTTTTCTGCATCTACTGACATGATCATGTGGTTTTTATCATTCATTTTGTTTACACAGTGAATCACATTTATTGATTTGTGAATGTTGTACCAACCTTGCAATCCTGAAATAAATCCCACTTGATTGTGTTGTATGATCTTTTTGATGCATTGCTGAATTTGGTTTGCTAATATTTTGTTGAGGACTTTAGCATCTGTGTTCATCAGTGATATTGGCCTATAATTCCCTTCTTTTGCAGTGTCTTTATCTGGTTTTAGAATTAAGATAATGCTGGTCTCATAAAATGAGCTTGGGAGACTTCCCTCCTCTTGAATTTTTAGAAAGAGTTTGAGAAGGAAAAATGCTAGTTCTTCTCAGAATGTTTGGTAAAATTCACCTGTGGAGCCATCAGATCCAGGGCTTTTGCTTGTTGGGAGTTTTTTTATTACTGCTTCAATTCACTAAATGTAATCTGTGTATTCAGATTCTCTCATTCTTCCCAATTTACTTTGGAAAGATTCTGTGTTCCTAGAAATTTATCCATTTCATCCAGGTTGTTCAGGATTTTGGCATATAGTTGTTCATAATATTTTATTACAATCCTTAGTATTTCTTTAGTGTTGATTATGATTTATCCTCTTTCATTTATGATTTTATTTATTTGGGTCCTTTCTCTTTTTTCTCTTTTAGTCTGGTTAAACATTTGTTGATCTTGTTTATTTTTTCAAAGAACCAGGTCTTGGATTCATTGATCTCTTCTTATATCACTTTTTTAGACTCTATTTCATTTATTTCTGCTCTGATCCTAATTATTTTCTTCCTTCTATTCACTCTGGGCTTTGTTTGTTGTTCTTTTTCAAGTTCATTTAAATGTAAAGTTAGATTGTTTATTTGAGCTCTTTCTTGTTTTTTGAGATAGGCCTGTAATGCTATGAATTTCCCTCTTAGAATTGCTTTCCCAGTGTCTCACAGAGTTTGGATTGTTGTGTCCTCATTTTCATTTGTTTCAAGGTATCTTTTGACTTCTTCTTTGATCTCATCATTGACACCTTCATTGTTTAATAACATGTTATTCAGTGTTCATGCCTTTGTGTGTTTTTCTTCTTGTGATTGATTTCTAGTTTCATAGCATTGTGGTCAGAGAAGATACTTGATATTATTTCAACCTTCTTAAACTTATTGAGATTTGTTTTATGTCCTAAAATGTGACCTACCCTAGAAAATGTTCCATGTACACTTGAAAGTATGTATATTCTGCTGCTTTGAGGTGAAATGCTCTGAAGATATTAATTAAATCCATTAAGGCTGCAATTTCCTTGTTGAATTTCTGTCTGGAAGATCTATCCATTGAATTCAAAGGGGTGTTAAAATCCCTGACTATAAGTGTATGCCTGTTGATCTCTCCCTCTATGTCTATCAAATTTTGCTTTGTATATGTAGGTGCTCCTGTGTTGGGTGAGTAAATGTTTACTAGGTTTATACCCTCCTGTTAAATTGTTCCCTTTATTATTTTGTGGTGTCCTTCTTTGTCTCTTACTACAGACTTGGTTTTAAAGTATATTTTTTCAGATATAAGTATTACTACCCCAGCTTTTTTTCCTTTCCATTTGCATGGAACATCTTTCTCTATCCTTTTATGTTTAGTCTGTGTGTATCTTTCAATCTCAGGTAGGTCTCTTGGAGGCAGCATATATATGAGTAGTATTTTCTTATCCATGCAGCTATGTCTTTTGGTTGGAGCATTTAAGCCACTTACATTTAAGGTGATTGTTCATAGATATGTATTTAGTGCCATTTTATTGTTAGACTACTTTCCTCTCTTTTTTTTCTTTCTCTTTTTCTACTTCTTAAAGCAAGCTTTTTAACATTTGCTGTAATGTTGGTTTGGTGTTAAGAAACTCCTCTAGCTTTCTCTTGTCTGGGAAGCTACTTATTTTCTCCTTTGATTTTAAATGATAGCCTTGCTGTATAAAGTAGACTTGGTTGTAGGTCCTTGCTTTTCATCGCCTTGAATATTTCATGCTGCTCCTTTCTGGCCTGAAATGTTTCTATTGAGAAATGAAATGACAGTCTAATTGGTGCTCCCTTATATACCAGTAACTACCTCCTTTTTCCTTGCACCTTTTAGGATTCTCTCCTTGTCATTTTAACTATGATGTGTCTTGGCGTAGGCTTCCTTGGCTTCAACTTGTTTGGAGCTCTCTGAGATTCCTAGACTTGTGTGTATTTTTCCTTCATCAGATTAGGGAAGCTTTTGATCATTATTTCTTCACATAAGTTCTTCATCTCTTATTCACTCTCTTCTCCTTCTGGTATTCCCTTGATGCAGATGTTGTTATCCTTCAGGTTGTCCAAAATGTTTCTTAAGCTCTCATTTTTAATTATTTATTTATTTATTTTAGATTGTGTTTATTTATTTTTAGAGAGAGGGGAAAAGAAGGAGAAAGAGAGAAAGAAACATCAATATGTGGTTGCTTCTCACACACCCTTTGCTGGGAACCTGTCCTGCAATCCAAGTATGTGCCCCAACTGGGAATCAAACAGGCAACCCTTTGGTTTGCAGGCTGGCACTCAATCCGCTGAGCCACACCAACCAGGGAAGCTCTTCTCATTTAAAAACATTTTTTTTTCTTTTTGCTGTCCTGCTTGGGTGTTTTCGTTTTCTACCTTGTCTTCCAAATCATTGATTTGATCCTCTGCTTCATCTAATCTACTGTTATTTCCTTCCAGTATACTTTTTATTTGAGATATTGAATTATTTATTTTGACTGGTCCTTTTTCACAGTTTCTATGTCTTTTTCATATGCTGTTGAGTATCCTTATGCTCCAACTCTGTATCTGACAAATTACTTGCCTCTATGTCACCTAGTTCTTCTTCTGGAGAATTATCTTGTTCTTTTACTTGGGGCCTGTTTCTTTGTTTTCCCATTTTGCTTGCTTCTTTGTGTTTGTTTCTATGTATTAGATAGCTCTTGAAGACTCTGGTGCATGCCTAAGTCAAACCTTGCCTGTGACTGTCCCTAGGCAAACTGTCAGAAGCTATCAGCTATCCTTCAGCTTGCAGCCCCCTCTGCTGGGCCTAGGTGTGTGCATAAAGAACCAGGATGCACACCAAGGCCAGCTTTTACCAGCACTGGGCTTGAGGGAGGATCATCTTCAGTCTCCAAGCTCTCAGAGATCTTCCTCTGCATGTAAACTTTCTGTTAGGTTTAAAGAGTGAAAGTTTCCAGCTGTATACTTCAGCAGCAGGGTTTAAGTACGCCAGGGTGGGTCAGAGTAATTTCTGCAGGTGGGGCTATTGCTTTCCCTCAGGCTGCTGCCACTTGGAGGCAATTGTGCTCTTCCTGAGAAAGAAGGCTCCTGCAGTATGGGGAATGACTCAGCACAGGGATCCTAATGGCCGTTCCTTCAGTTTTTTTCCCCAAGTCACCAGTCCCAGACTCTCCACAAGCACTTCCAGTCCACTCTGTCCTCCTTCCGCTAGAGCTCAGGGTAAGTGGCTGCTAATGGAATTTTGTGTGTTGGCCCTTTAAGAGGCTCTCTGAGTCTCTAGCCATCTCTCCCTGGCAGACAGAAGCCCTATTGTTTTTCATAGCCATGTTTTTTTGGTTCCTTTCCGAATACTGGTACTGTAGGCTAGGGAGCCCAGATTGGGGTTTAGACCCCATACCTCTCAGGGGGAACCACACCCCCAGCTGCTGAAATATCCCTCCTGAACTTCAGCTGCTGCCCATATGAGTCAAGCCAGCCCTCTCATGCCTCCTCTGCACTCTTTACTGGTCACGTGGTGGTGTGGCTTCTTCCATCTGTCTATGGTTATAAGGCTTCTCTCCAGCTAATGTTCACTTGGTTATTCAGGATGATTTTGCTATAATTTAGTTGTAATTCCATTTTGGTCCTGGGAGGAGGTTAGTGTAGCTTCCACTTACTCCTTTGCCATCTTGGGTCCTGCAAATATTGGGTCTGGCATAAATAACACCCCTTTTATTACAAAATCTTTTATTAAAGATCAGAAGCATGTAATTCTTTAATACAACAATCCCACACTTAAGCTCACCATATGACATTTTAGATAATATGTTCAAATTGCTGTCCATCCATACAAGACATTCACGTACCCTACCAACCACACTCAAGCAGACATTACTTCTGCTAGAATTTTGAAGAAGGTGCTATCTGAAAGGTAAGAGCTCAGGGAGGCTGAGTTTGGATAGGAGGACACAGCAACTAAACTCTCTTCTATGCCAGAAGTGAGAAAGTAAGTTGAAGTGCTACATCAGTAGAACTTTTGCTAAACAGGTTTTGTCAAAATGATGTACCTATTGACTTTGATTTTGTGAAAGGTCTTTAAATAATGCATTTTTTTCTAAAATAATTTAAGAAAAGCATGGACTCTTACTAGTTCCTGAGTTTGAAATTTTTTTATTTGTGCTAGAAGTTTGGAAAAGTTAAGTTCATTGCCCTCTCTGAGACTTACAAATTCTGTGTTTGCCACCTTTCCTCCACAGTTTTAAGTTGGTAAGCTCTAAAGAGCTTTACATTAATGATTTTCAAACTTTATAATTTCTTTTTTTATTTTTATTTTAATTGTTGATCTTGTACAGTTTTCTGTCTTTTATTCTCACCCCAACCCACCACCCCAGCCCTCCCCACCGCCCTCCCATTTCCACCCCCCCATAGTTTTTGTTGATGTGTCCTTTATACTTGTTCCTGTAAACCCTTCCCCTTTTCCCCTGAAATTCCCTCCCCTCTCCCCTCTGGTGACTTTCAGCCTGTTCTCAATTTCCATGTCTTTGGTTATATTATGCTTGTTTGTTTGTTTTGTTGATTAGGTTCCCGTTAAAGGTGAGATCATATGGTATTTGTCTTTCATTGCCTGGCTTACTTCGCTTAGCATGATGCTCTCAAGTTCCATCCATGCAGTTGCAAAGGGTAGGAGCTCCTTCTTTCTTTCTGCTGCATAGAATTCCATTGTGTAAATGTACCACGGTTTTTTGATCCATTCATTTACTGATGGGCATCTAGGTTGCTTCCAACACTTGGCTATTGTAAATTGTGCTGCTATAAACATAGGGGTGCATAGGTTCTTTTGGATTGGTGTTTCAGGGTTCTTAGGATATAGTCCTAGCAGTGAAATTGCTGGGTCAAAAGGTATGTCCATTTTTAGTTGTTTTAGAAAATTTCATACTGTTTTCCATAGTGGTTGTACCAGTCTGCACTCCCACCAGCAGTGCACTAGTGTCCCCTTTTCTCCACAACCTCTCCAACACTTGCTGTTTGTTGCTTTGTTTATGAAGGCCATTCTGACTGGTGTCAAGTGGTATCTCATTGTGGTTTTAATTTGCATCTCTCTGATAGCTAGCAATTCGAGCATCTTTTCATGTGTCTCTGGATCCTCTGTATGTCCTCCTTGGATAAGTGTCTGCCCGAGTCCTTTGCCCATTTTTTAATTGGGTTGCTTGTCTTCTTCTTATTGAAAGCAAAGATCAATTCTTCAGGGTTGCCTACCCCCTACCTCCTTCCACTTCACAGTGTACAAAGTATCATACCTTGTTGTATGACAGCTCAAGTAAAACGTAGAGCTACTCTGATGCAAGCAATGCTATCTGTCCAACAGTGAACTGTAAGACATACCAAAAACAGACTGACCTTGACTCTGCCAGTCATTAGGCATGGAATTATATGCTGCCTTGTGCTTTTACTTGGCTGCTTTTTGTGTATTTGTTTCTTCAATTGGCTTGTAAAAATCTTTCATAGATGCCATCATATAGCCTTTGTCACCCACTTCCCTAGCACAATGTCGAGTAAAAAAAGTAAATGTTCAATAAATACTAGAGAGAATGAAAGTAAAAATAAATGAATGCATAAATGAAGAATGACTCATTAGGGAAGACACCATTATGATTTACCCAAAGAACTCAAGCCAGAGCTTTTGAGTATTAAGAATTTTGGTTCTTTGTCTAGGCTGAATCCCTGCCCATTCAATTTCCAGACTTGATCACTTTCACAATAAGAAGTAGGGATAGAATACAACTGATATTCTTTCCTCCGTCGGGCTCCTCTCACTCAACTTCAAGATAGATGTTAGACCACTTCCCCCATCCTCCAGAAAGTCCTCTTTGCATGAGCATCAAGATCTTTCCCTCCTCTGAATTTCTATAGCATTCATAGCCAAGCCAGCACTCAATCATTTCCTAGCCTTATATTTTCTTCACAATCTTGCCTTTCAATTTCAAACTGCCTTTTATTCATTTGGGGTCTGCCAAAGTATTTAGCATAGTAGCTAAAAAGATTCACATAATGGGCACCTATTAAGCATTTTTATTTACATACAGTTTTATTCACACATGCATTCAACTGTGTACTATGGACTATTATGAGCACAGAGATGCAGCAGGAAACAAAACAAAAACATTGCCTTTGGGGAGCTTACATTCTAGTTGTAGGAGATAAACATCAACAAATAAGCAAACATCTATTAACAACAAATGGTGAGAAGTGCTATGGGGAAAAGTGTATATGCTTATATATTATAGAACAGTGATTTGGAGCGGTGGGGATGGAAGTAGTGACTATTTTAAACAAATTAGACAGGGAAGGCCTCACTGATATGGTGATGTTTGTGTAGATATCTGAAAGATGCATGGAGGTAAAACACGCAGGTATCTGAGATGAGAGTATTATAGCTTGAAGGAACAAGTGAAAAGATCTTCCAGCTGGGTACACATTTAAAGAACATGAAGGCACATAGAGTGGCTGCAGTGGAGTATCTAAGAGTGCTTACAGATGAGGTCAAAATATCATTGGGACCACACTGTAGGCCATAGTAAGGACTTTGACACTTAGTGAGTTGGTGAGCCATTAATGAGCCGTGTGAAGGGGACTGACATAATCTGGTTTAGATTTCATACAATCATTCTGGCTGTGGATAAAGATTACAATGTAAGGAAGCAACAATGGGAGTAGATCAGTTAAGGGAGCTACTTCAGTTTCCCAAGAGGCAATAGGAAATGTCTGGATTTGAGATATATTTTGAAGATAGAGCCACGAAGGTTTACTTCTAAGTAGATGTGGAATGGAGAGCAGGAAGGGAGTCAAGGAGGATACTGAGGATTTTGATCTGAATGACTGGTTAGCAAAAAGCTAACCTGAGGAATACTGTGGAAGGAAAGGGTTCAAGGAAGAAGACCACTAGTGAACTTTTGTTCATGTTTCACTTTAAGTGCCTATTAAGCACAAAAGTTATTAAGCACCTGACTGTTGTTCAGCAGAGAAGCCAAAACCATAATTATAAACATGAGAGTCAACAGCATATAATGTAATTTGAAGCCAGGAAGACTGGATGAGATCATTTAGGGAGTAAGTTATAGATAAATGAGAGAAGGGAAAAGAATGAACCCTGTAGCCATATTTCTTTAGATGTCTCAGAGATGAGAAGCAAACAAGTAAGAATAAGAAGAAGGACAAAGAGGTAGAAGAACTAAGAATGACTGCTTTATTGAAATTTTGTCAAAGGAATTGTTTCAAGAAAGAAGAAGTGATCAGCTGGGTCAAATTCTCCTGATGGATGAGGCAAAATGAGAACTTAAAATTGGACCTAGCACCATGGATGTCATTGGTGACCTTGACAAAAGCACATTTGCTGGAGTGAAGTGAAAGAAAGCCTTGTCAGGATGAGTTCAAGAGATAATGGGAGAACAAGGGTTTAAGTTGAAGGGGGGAAGATGTTGCTGGATATAGACTATAACTTTTGATGACTTTTTCTAGAGATAAAAACAGAATGGAATGGTACTCTGTGTGCATGTGCAGTCAAGGAGGTATTTTTAAACATGGGAAATATTACCACATGTTTACTTGGTGATGGGAAGGATCCAATAGAGCAAAAAAAAATTTGATGACCCAGAAAAAATGTATACACGTGACAAATATTAACTGGATATAGAATGTGTAGTATTTAGTCTTTTATGTAAACAGGGCAGAGGACCCAGCTTTGCACTTTAAACATTTTTCCTCTGCTATTTATTCTTATTTTAGTACCTGACTTTTTAATTGGTTACCATTTGTTGGATATCCTTGATAGAATCAAGACCTTCCTTTTAATTCCTTTTGCTCCTTTTCTATTTTCAGTTTGTACTGTGCTGTCTAAAATGTTGCTTTTCATAAGGAGAATCACAGGGCATAACACAGGCAAAGGCTCCATAAACCTATTGTTCAAGCTGGCCTCACACACTGATGAGGTTCTCACTGTACTGGTGGCAGTTTGTATAAACATTTCTTTGGGTCACCAATAAAATCGGATGAGGTTTTCTTTCTGTCTTTTTTTTTTCATTCTTATTTTTTTGTCCAGAGAGCCTGGTTTTGATAGAGAAAAAGTGTTTTTTCTGGTCTCCTGCCTACTGGGGGGTGCACATTATTTGATTTGCATTCAGAGGAGGATGCATGTCAGGGTATCTTCTACCAACTGTTGTCACCTTCTATGGGGTCATCTAAGGTTAAATCTCCTCTTCCAGAAAAAAAGAAGAAAAAAAAAACACCTCTTGTTTCCTGAATGTACTGTCATTAGAACCCTAATTCTCATGTTTAGAAAAAATGGTATACCTTTGCCTTTCAGGGACCATTCTGGGAAACATTTGAGATGGACAAAATTGTTCATTGGAGAGAGATCTTAGAAAAGAAAGAGAATAAGATTACTTAGTTACTATTGGCAGCATTTTTTTATTGATAGGCAGAGGCCACCAAATGAATTCTGCATCAAAAATTGCTTTACTAACAGATTCTGTGGCCAAAGTTAATGAGCAATTTGGAAAAGTTAAGCAACAATAAACTAGACTCATTTCCCTAGTAAACCTTCCCATCCTTGTCCTCCAGTTGTCTCCCTACCTCCAGCTCTTCTGCTTCCCCGTGGCCTTCTGTTTTCTTTCCCATACCTGTCAGCTCCTCTCTCCTTCACCTTGTGCAGACTCCCTACTTTTTCTCAGTGATTCACCTCAGATTCCAAAGTGTTAGTTACCTCTAAAGACCTATCTTCCAATGAGCCAGGTATGCAGAAACTGTAGAGTTTAAACCTTGGACCCAAGCTGATTTAAGAGCTATAATTAAAGATTTCCCTAAACAAAGAGAAAACCAGCAACTATTAACTATTCACAGAAGATTTTAGAAATTTCTTGGATGGATAAGACCCAGGGTTACCTGATCTGTGATAACACATTGGATAGAACCTCAGATGCTAAATCTTGAATGGCAAAAGTTGATCGGACTGACCCAGAAAGAGATCTCTCTTTCCACATCAAACCTAAGGATCCTCAAAAAGGTGTGAGTATGGGGATAGGAGAGATGCGGATGTACATCAGGTTTCCTAAAAACCACACCTGAATGTTTCCAATAACAATTGGGTGAACCATAATTCAATCAGGTAAACAGATAAAAGATGAAACTTGAAATTATTGGGTATTTTCAAGGTAGACTAGAAAAATACCTTCAAACAACACTCAGGAGTTAAAGAAGGTGCTGAGGTAACAGCAGCTCTTTTATCTCATTTTGTTATTGGAATTAAACCTGATGTTAAAGACCTAATTTAAGGACAGTAATTAGAATAATAAACGGTCCTTTTACCTCAGCTACAGCTCATGGCAGAACATTCTGAAAGAGTTTAGGAACAAAAATCAGAAATAACCCAATATAAGTTTATGGTACTGCAGATCGAACAGCTGTGGCTCCCTTCCAAACTGATCACCTATTAACAAGGACACTTTAGATACTGTAAACAGAAGGGATTAAAAAAAGAGACTGTCCCGTATTGCAAAATAGAAACCAACTTGAAAAAAAAAATAAGAAAGTCCACATCAATGAGACTGCTCCAAGAGAAGAAAAAGTGCCTAATATCTTGCCTTATGCTCAAGCTGAAAATGAATTAATTGTAAATATAGATGGTCAACCTCATCAGTTCCTATGGATATGAGGCTTACTCTTTCTACATGAAACTGCCACCCCTTCTCAGCTTCTTCTTTGGAGTAAACATATCACACAGACGGTAGATATTTCAAATAAGTCACAAATTTTCCTACAACCCAGGCCTTTACTGTAAACCTTGAGCTCTTGACTAAAAAACTCTTTCTGTAGTATGATATCCTGCAATTTAATATGGAAAGCCACTGACCTCACTCTGGCACCCTTTCTAAGTGTGGTTTTAGACCAGTGGCTGTCTTTTCGCCTTCACCTGGGGAGGACAACAATATACCTAGCCATGCCCATGGGTTCATGGAAGCCCCCCTTTTATTCTTTCCAGTTTCTAAATCAGACCTAAATGATCTACATTTTCCTTGTGATTAATTATAATATAATATGTAGGTGGGCTTTGTTTATCTGTGTTCAGTAAACAAGGAAGCCTGCAAAAAAAGATTCCATTTTCTTGCTCATGACCTTAGCAAAAAAGAGGGGGAGAAGATTTGGCCAAGGTGCAGTTTGTTAATTTAGGAAGTGCCCCATCTAAGAAGGACAAATAGTCTCCCATGATAAACTAAAAAGCTTCTTAACTTATCTCAGATCTTATACAAAATGAGAACTGAGGAGATGTCTAGGTTTAACTGGATATTGTAGTTACTGAGTGCTGGATGTTTCTGAGATGTAACACCCTGTGTGAATTGAAGAGAGCCTCTCCTCCGGAAGTCCAAACAGCAACAGGCCTTCTGTAACTTGGAGAAGGCTCTTCCACAGCATCCTTCCCTTGATACCCCTAACTACAAAAAGCCCCTGGTCTCTTTGTGCATGAGAGGTCTCAATAAACCCTTGGGGTTTGAGTTCAGCTTCATGGGAACTATCAAAACTCCCTCACTTACTATAACTGTAACCTCACCCTTGATCCTGTTGCAAAAACTTATCACCCTTGTCTTAGGGCGATGAAACCTCATGGTTCCTCAGGCACTGCAGATGTTATGTCTGATTGAGAACACACAACACTTTTAGCCAGCCAATTAACCTCTTGGGAGATTATTCTCCTTTCCCTGACATTACTATTCATTGAAGCCTAACTGTATTCTGCACTCACTTGCTCTAATGAGAAGAAGAGGAACCTTCTAAAGAACTTTCTGTAACCCACTCAGATCTGTTGCAGATTCCCAGTGAAAATATGAGCTGTCATTTGCTGTTGGAAAACAAACCAGAACTGGTGGTTACCAAGCAGGATTTGATATCGATAATTTAAGCTCTAATTTAGATTAAGTACTTTACCTGAGATAAAATCAGCCCAGATGGCAGAAATTATTGCACTTACTAGAGTTTATCAACTAGTCAAAGACCAGAAAGTGAACAAATATACAGAGAGCACGTGTGGAGTGGTACATGATTTGGGAATGCTTTGGGAACAAAGCATGTTTCTTACTCCTGTTGGAACCTCCCCACAAAATGGACAAATTAGGGGACATTTAGATATACTCTACTATCTATGGCGGTGGCTATCATGGTGGTTGTGGCCTCTGCAAAAAGAGACCACCTGGAAGCTAAATAAAATGTTCTCACAGGTCATTATGCCAAGCAAGTAGCCTTAACCAAGGTGGGAATCTAGATAAATCCTCAAAGGCTAAATCTCAAAAATAATTCTTTCAAAAAAAAAAAGAATAGGAAAAATCTGGTTACACATTCCATTCAGATAACCTCTGGTTCTCTCAGGACAATATTTGATAGCATCAATTAGTTTTAAATAGATATTAGCTAAATTTCTCCAAGAAACCATTCTTCCTGGTGTAAACAAAATAGTTACTGCCTTAAATCAAACATTGGTGGGAAAACTTTAGGAGGACTGCTGGAGTTATTTGCAGGTCATGTGTTACCTGCCAACAGCTAATCCTGGAAAAACTGGAAAGGTGGGACACAGCCGGGAACCAAGACCTCAAGAGCCTTTTGAACACCTTTGCATGCATTTTACTCAGGATTTACTCTCCACAAGATTTGAATATATTTTAGTGATTGTATGTCTGTTTTAAGGATGGACTGATTCATTTTCCTTGACAAAAAGCTACAGCCCTTTACAGTTGCTAAAAAGTTGTTTGATTTTTGTTTTTCCAATCCAGAACAAACCAACATTTACACTGAGGAACACATTTTATAAAAATCATTACAAATAAGATCTCTGTGAGGCATTACCCCTTATTCAAAAACTATATTTTCATTTCTCCCCACAATCTTCTAGAAAATTTAGAAAGAACAAATATTATCCTTAAATTAAAAATAGTAAAGACTTTCAAGAACCTCTGAACTCCCACTAGTCCTATGGCCATAGAGCTCACTCCCAAAGGACACATCAGTTATCATCCTATGAATTGGTAACTATAAGGTCCGTGCATTTTTAAATTTCATCCCTGATACTAGACACTGAGCTTCTTGCATGCAATTATGGCAAAATGTTGCAAGGGATGTACATGAAATGCCCTGTCCTTTGACCTCAGTTTAAGGCTACCTTCCCAAAACATCTTAAGCAAGCTCTTCTTGAGCTTGCACCAGAAGATTTTATATATTGGACAATACAACATGGAAAAACTGTTTTTGAATCTCTTTGTAAATGAGCCTATGAAGTACTGTTAACAACAAATGCAGCAGTAAAACTCCAGGTAGTCCATTCTTGGGCTCATATTTCACAACCGAAGGAGCAATTTCAGATTTACCCAATTGGAAGGCTACTTCAATAGAGCCTTTCAAATGGAGGATTCTCATAGATCCTCTGGGAACAGCCAATCCTTGAAAGTATGCAACTGACTCAGCACCTTTAAAATCAACTGATGACCTCAGATAGTGGACAGGTTTCACCCAGTATACGAGACCAAGACCTCTGTCTAATTTTTGTTTTGGTTTTTGTTTGCTTATGATAATTTTTCTCCTTTTCTACTAGTTGCCATCTCTATAATGACTTTTTCCTCTTTTCTCTCTTTCTTATTATAATTGTTAGACCCATACATACTCATTTTAAATCTTACAGGCTGTTGAATGTGTCATCAGTCACCGGAAAACTCTGGTCTCATCAAATGAGACCATAGGGAATTATAGCTGATTGCATTTGTACCTGCACCTACGTGAACAAATGACCTTAAACAAAACAATCTGTAACTTTCCTAGTGTCCCTCTTTCTCTGGAAAAAAAAAAAAAACAACAACAACAAATATTACAATCTAATGAGGAAACTCTGGATAATTCTAAATTTGAATTCAACAATTCATACAGTTATGGGCCAAATTATTGCCAGTTCTACAAGACTAATACAGATCCATATATGTAACCCAGCTTATGTAAGGTCTTGGTTCTGACCTTATTTCATGAACAGCTCTTTTATTCTTAATAGTAGGATTATTATTCCAGTAGTCTAGAATACTACTTCCCTTATGGCCAGGATGCATGGGCTTGTTTGCCTCAGACTGACACCTCATGTACTTTAAGAATAGTATTCTGGCCCTTATCTATACACAAAGACCCTAATTCTATTAATCATTAAGGCTAGAAATTTCAACTCAGACAAGAGCTTCAAAATGAGGCCCATCCTTGATTATTTAGGTACTCCACCTGGGAGAATTACTCATTCATTTCTTACGTGAACAATCAGAGCAGTGTTCCCAATGATAAGAATTACACAAATATCAAGGACGGAAATGAACTTATCACTAATTCTGGCAGAAGTCATTAACAATATTAGCTCTGTCATAGATGGAATAGAGCATAGTCAAAATTTGTTGGCACAAGTATTGATGGGCAATTGCTCTGCTCTAGATTTTTTGTTGGTTCACTAGGCTATAATCAGCATTATAATGACTAATACTTCTAGCTGTATTTGGATCAATACAACTGACAAGATAGGATAGGCTATATACTTTATGGCTTATGGGATTTTTTTCTCTTGGTTTGGGTTGGGCAGTTGGGGTTCCTGGATCCAAACTATCCGACAAGGATCATTCATTGTTATTGTTTTTCCATAGTGTTCATGATACTAGACCACAGCATTCTCTCCAGAGCCTCAGTTGTTTCTACACAGCTGCTCTCTCATCAGATGGTTGACATGATGATGTAAGAATAAAAAGGTAAAGAAAATCTCACAATACTATTACCTATGGAAAAAACTAGACAATCCTCAAAAGGGGAAAATCCTAATGTCCAGGCTTCCATGAATTATTCAACATTTCATAATTGAGAGAATTACCAAAAGAGGGAAGAGGAGACTAAATATACAAATAGACAATGGTAGACCACATATGACAACAGAACTCTGACGCACAACTTTTACAACAGCTAGCCCAGAAAGTCCAACTCAAACACCTAGAGCAATTGGCCCAGAACAGCCAGGATTTAGTCAATGACTAACAACTTCCTTATTTTTTGTCCCCTCTCCAACCTAACACCAACCAAAGAAAACCAAATATGTTCCTCAAAACAATCACATAACTTCTAGTTAGCTGCCTCTAGCTTCCCCATGCCAATCAGAGTATAACTGACATCATCTCCTTCTTGCACCGTCAAGATTTCCCAACATTCTTCCTGGTGTTGAATCTCTGCCAAACACAAAGTGACAGTAGCTGACACCCTTGCTGTAGTGAGCTGTGAATAAATAAATAGCTGGTTCTTATTTAAGTGATCTTTATTAACACACAGAAAGGAGAGGAGATGGGCAGAACTTACTGACTCCTGAGAGAAGATGCTATGATTTGATTAACAGGGTTTTTAGAAATCAAGGTTTGTCGCTGGATCTCAGATCCCTCAAAATAAATTCATGCATTCCAATGTGCCTGTGTCCAGGTTCTTCAAAAGAAAAACCTATTCTATAATGCTTTAAAGCTATAAGCTTTTGATTTAAAAAGTCCATTATCTCAGTTGTCTTCAGCAATATACAACTTAGTAAATGGTATCTCTATAGGCAACATCCCAATGACAATGTTGGTTTATTTAATTGGTGGCTATTAAGACATTGGAGCCTGCGATTACATAAAAATTGTATTTTTACTGTCTATAAAGGTGATGCATCATATTTTGGGGGGACTGGAGTTTAATTTGCAGCTTACATGCCTTTATATTACCTGTTGGCATTATAAAAGAGGATGATTTATACAGCTAAATACAGCATACAAATTGTTAAAAATATAAGTCTTCACTTAGCATTATCTACTAACCTACCGAGTTTGGTGGATATAAATAATTGAATACACAGTTTCTTTAAAAGAAACTACTGTTTTGGGAAAATATGCTTGTATATAATGTTTTGGATTTTTTTCAAAAATATTCATTATTCAAATATTCCTACAATTAAATTCCAACTTCATAATATTTGCCTTACAAAAAAATGCAATCCTAATATTTTTGTTTTTGTTTTAGACAAGTGTATCTAGAATAGAAGAAACCTTAAAACAATTCTAAAGGCTTGTTCTGTCTCTGCAGTCATTTAGAGCTCATAAGTCAAGCACTCATCAACAGGAACGCTTCCAACACAGACAGGCCTGCTGATCAGGGGAAACGGTGGGTATGATCTATACTTAGGCAATGCCATGCACATCTAAAATGACTATTAAAAAAGCAGGATAAATATATAAGCCACTCCTTTTAAAAATATAGCTTGCAAGGCAGCTGGATCTTGGGAAAAACCAACAGGAACTAGAGTAACACATTAATAAAGGCCCCTTAAACTGCTGCTGGTAGCCAATAAGGGTCTTGGCAGAATCAATATCTAGAGTCAGAAAAATCTCTTGTTAAACCTTTGATCTCTGAGCAACTAGAGGGATAAAGGTTCAAATCACCTGCAAGTTTTCAAGGCTGAATTCTACATTAGGAAACTCAATAAAAATGATTCAGGTATTCTCTTGCTCTCACTTTCATTTGGCAATAAAACTGCTAACCTCAGCCCTGCCTTGTGAAACTTTACTCTAGGGCATTAGGTTTCTCCATGGTATACATGAGCATTTTTCTAACCCATCATGGAATGGCTTAGGTATTGTTGTATGGCAAGTTTCTTCCCTAAGTCTACTAATCCATGCTTTTAGTGAAATCCAACAAAATATCCTCATACCTCTTCAGAATAATGACTACACTTGAGATAATTTTCACATATATTAAGCCACTGGCTTTGAAAGTATATTCTAAAGGCCACCTGGGATACACGCAAATAGAGGTTTAGGGACTCTCATACCAGACCTACTGAGTCAGACTCTCTGGGAATGGGATCCTGTAATTTGCATTTTAACAAACATACCATGTGAATCTTATGCATAGACATTTAAGAACCATTGTTTGAAATCCTCAAGCCAGAAGTAAACTAGGTATCTTGTCTTACTTGTTGTTCTCAGCAACAAATAGTTATTTTTTGAATAAATAAATGAGTAAGTTATTAAATAATAGAAATTATTTGAAGTATGAGGTAAATATGTATCAAAGATCGCTTTTCTATCTAAATCTTTTATATATATAAAACACTATTATATACATTAAATCTCATGATTAATTTAACTTTGTATCAGCCCTGTCTGGGGTGACTATTAGAAAATAAGATTCCCTAGCCCCACTCCAGACCTACACTCCCAGTTCCTAAAATAACAGGGCTTTATTCAGCACTCTGAACAGCAGAGAGACACCTTTCATAATTGACAAAATGCAGTCAAAATTACAATGCCAATTAAATAAAATATGATTTACTGTATTATCATAGAAGCCTGGAATAGAAGGTTCTGTTATCCATATTTTATACATGGAGAAATAGAAGGTAAAGTAGATGAATCATTTGCTCACTGCCTAGTAAAAAGGAGATCTACTAGCTTAACTCATATCCCCAGTCCACAGTACTTCTACCATAATGGCAAAGCGATCCTAAACAGAGAGAGTGCATTCATCTCCAAATCTTAAATGTTGAGATTAAAGGACAATTTGCATAGTTGGCATGCCATAAAATGTGTTCTAGTGACAGTCTCTTAGGTACATTAAAAGTTAAATAGTAATACTGGGGTCAGACATCAAGGTGAGACAGTAAAACAGAAAAGCTCAAGACAATGCCAAATTCTCAAATTAATGGTCCAAAAATATCAACTATGAATCCAGTGGTGGAAAAGCCAAACACAGTTGGAATAAACCGAATGTATCTGGGTAAGGGGACTCAAGCTGGACTTTGGAGGGAGACAAGATTTAATAGTTCAAATGGAGTGAACACAGTGATATTTTTATCTGTGTTTTCAACATTTACTGCATTATCTTTTATATGCCCCAAACTATGTTAATTAACAGGGTGACTATTTTCTCATTATTTCATCCTTTTTGGAATCACCTATCTCCCATTTTCTGTGATTTTACTGAGACTAACCACATTCACCTGCCTCAGGACTAGAACCATGACTCAAGCATGAGCAGTTAAGTCCTTCATTCTCTTGGCTACAACTGGATGAGCATGGAACCCAAGATGAACTGATCAGAGTCACCTCTGGAAGTATTCTACCAGATAAATGCCCATCACTAATTATACATTCCAAGTATGCAGCAACTGTATGTGGCCATCTCCTCTGGCTGTATGGAGGGTGCCTTCTTCTGTGAGAGAAAATGCAGTTAAAATATACAATCTGCATGAGAGGCAGTGAGCAAAATAGGAAGTACTGATAAGAATCATTTGATTCTCTGAAATCAAGCTTGCCTGGTTCCAGGACCTTTTCAATACTTGAGCCAATGAATTTCTTTTCATGCTTAAGCTTGTCTGAGTCAGTGTTTTGTCTTTTGCAGCCAAAAGATATTCCAACCAGTAAAGTAATGACACAGAGTGAAAAATATTCACTGCCATCAAGAAGCTTACAGTTGGTTAAACAAGAACACTAATAATTATAATGCAGTGTGATAAATGTTTAATAAGTGTAAGCAGTAGATTCTATGCTAGCACAGAACAGGGTCACCTTATTCCTTATTTAAAGTTAGAAGTATCAAGCTTGTGCCAATGAAAGTTATCAGGATTATTTATTATATTACATACAGGTATTAGGTATTTATTAGCCTTTATCCTCTCTAAAAAAAACTAAATATGTTTCTCTATTAAAATAGAAATTACCTTTTAAGCCAATCAATGCATATTTTCTTCTAAAGTATTAAAATGGCAGAAAAAGATTTTCTATTTTTGTGACTTATTAATGAAATTATAATTTACAAGGGGTTTTAAATGACTTTTTTTTACTAAGGAAATTTCCTCAAACTCAACATCAAAAAGCATTCACTACTAACATTATATTAAAATCCTTTTTTCTCTGGTTAAATAGAAAATTCCCAATTCAATGATGATCTTAAGGTCCAGAGGCACTCAGGAGTGAGATTAATATTCATGGAAAATTGTTCTGATTTGGTTTTAGCCTCCAGGGTGTTCACTTAAGGACAGAGGTAACACAAAATGAGCAAAAGGGACGAACCTGAAAAGACACAACTCTACATGTGTGCTTAATCATGTATATGTTGTGTTAACTACAGTCATGGATACAAGGGCAGTCACCAGCCATGTTAATCAGGTTGACTTCAAGTTAGACTCACTATTAGTCAAGGGCAGAATAAAAGCAAATTTTGTATAGGATTGTCAAACAAAAGGAACACCAAGATTTGGTAGGCTTCATTAAAAGCAAAGGAAAAGCCATAAATCTAAGAAAATATAGGAGTCAGTGTGAATTCACAGATCGCAGGATAAAGGATACTGGGAGATAGAAGGAAGATAGCCCTCAGAAATATACAGGTAATTCACAATGTGGATAACCTAAGCAAAACTAATGGGAAAAATTAAACTCTGTTGCATGCATTAGTTCAGACAATGTACTATGTTCAAAAAAGAAGAGGTAAAATAACCACCTGAGATTACTTTCTGTTTGCCGACTCTTATGATTTTTATGAAGCCTGAAGACTTGGTAAGCCTGAATTTAAGCAAAGCTAGCCCCAGAAGGTGTGAGGGAACCCCAACCCCTTAGAGCCAAACTGAACTTGCCTTGCCAGTTAAAAAGCACTCTTATAATAAATCTCTTCCCCCAGAAGGAAAGGGAAAGCATAGGAGAAGAAAAACATATTTATTTATAGTGTAAAACTGGCCTGTTTCTAACAGAGTGCCTAAAAGAAACTAAACAGTAGACACAGACTCCTTAAGAATGGAAACTCTATCAACTCCATCTCTGCCAACACCTCTCTCATAATTCTGCATGTGGTAGGAGAGGAGTAATATAAACCTAATGAGTGCATATGAATTAATTAATATTCAGCAGAATAAACAAGGCTAAAAGGCAATCATCGGCTTGTTCTATTAAAATAACTGGGCCCTCATAGCCAAATCTATCTAGAAGAATCTCAGGGCCCAGCATAACACCTACCTTACAGTAGATGCTCTAAATAACTCACATTTCCTGAATGAATGAAAGCAAAGGACTCAAATTACTGGATTGAGTCTTTGATCCTGATTGTGTACACCTGCAAATCACTAATGCAGCATCCAGTGTAGACAGACCACTAACCCAGGCAGAATGGCAGAATGGCTAGCATTTTCCTGCCCTTATCTCACAGTTTTGACAATGTTACATGAGCGTTGGATGCAGCTGTCAGAAAACTGATCTTCTCCAAGAAAAAACTTTCCGATTATCAAGATAGTCTCATCAAGCCCCCGAATGAGCTCACAGAGACACAGATGTTGACCTTGAAGAAGGTGTTGTGGACCATTCAGCCTGGTTTCAGGAGCTGTAACCTGCGCCCCATGGCTAGGCTGAGTAAGAGCCAAGGGACTTGCTTTTTCTGGATCTGTTCAGCCATGAGGACCTGAGCCACTGAGGAGACAAAGCTTATCTCCCTGGCAGGAGCACCGCTTCTGCCTCATCCATCTCTGGCCCCAATGTTTAGTCGGTTAGTCAATGACGGGTAAAACTCCTCATGGGAGGGGCAACCTAAGCCAGACACAACCACTTGGGAGGCCCTCATGGAAGGACTTGGTGGGGGGCGGGGGCTGCAGCAAAGAGGGGGTGATGGACCCTTCCCCCCCAGCTATTCTGACATGGCCCGAGTCCTCATTTCCATCTGGGAGATGTCTTCCTTATCTCTTGCTTCCTGGGCCTAATTAACTTAAAGCTTGAAACTATGAGGGCAAGCAGTGCAGCCCTGTGCTGGCCAGAGTGCTTCTCCGGGTGATCAGGCATAAGAAAGAATTTGTAAGGTCCTGTGAAACCTGCTTCATTTACTAAGAGTGGTTTCAGGAGCTGTAACCTGCGCCCCATGGCTAGGCTGAGTAAGACCCATCTCATTTAAATGATAAGGGTCCGAGGAGGAAATTAGTATGTCTCCCAAAGTTTTGCAACCCCCTTTCCTGACAGACACTGACTCAGATTAAGCCCTCAGATTTCTTTGACATGTTAAACCTGTATTCCTGTGTATTTGAACCCAATAAAAGCCTAGTGAGGAAGGCGCTCTGGGTCATTTTCCTTTGAGAGTTTGTCCACCTCTCCTCCCCAAGCAGATCATGTCTTGGTAGTTTTATTTTCATCCGTGATGGAGGGATGAGGCTTTGTGTGTGGAGACCCCCACAGAAAGGGATAGCTTTACTTGCTTTCATCCCAATGCTGCACCCTAGTTTGTGACATGGTTGTTTACCTGCAGAAGAGCTTCCACAGGCATGTGTGCTGCCTGCATCTGTGCTCGGCTCCAGAAGAGCGCACACCATTGAACCAGAGGATTGAAGGCTGTGGTTACATTTTTGTCTCTCTCCACTTCTTTGCACTTGACTGGAAAGGAAACATACAAAGTAATATATCCCAAGCACCTAATCTCTAGTTTTCTTAGAACTGTGGAGCACCCTGGATAGGATTAGGCAAGCCCCTCCTCAGGAGTGGAGGAAGCAAACTTTCAAATGGGCTGAAATTTAGTCCAATTCATACAGTTTATCTGAAATGTTTCTTCAAACCAGGTGGTGAAGCTAAGTGACACTTCAGCGTCCCCTGCCATTCCTAAGAGAACGTGAAATCTCATGTAAATGACTGTGTGTGAGCCACCCTGATCCTGCCAGCTCGCCTGTTTACTGGGAGAGTGGCAAAACCTTCTCGTAAAGGTTCTTAACGCTGTTTACTCACATTTGTGAAGGACTGTCAGCCAGGACCACCCTTCCAGGGAGGCTTCCTCCTCAAACTGCCTTTTAAGCCAGAACAGAAATAGTTTCTTTTCCGGGTCCAAATGTGGTGACAAAAGCTTCCAAAAGGGAGAAGTTTGAAATTATCTGGGAGCAGCCTGAAGTCAGAGGAAGGCCTGTGGGAGTATATGTCTCCTTGGCTGCATCATTCCTTATTGTAACAGAATTCCTGGACCACTTTTCTTTGAGAATATGAGAAAAGCTCTGACTTTCTCCCAGAAATGTACATAGATGCAAATAATGTCTATATTTTAAATGATCCACAAGGCCCCATGAAGCCCGTTTATGGCATTTCTAAGAGGTCTTTATGCTCCTGGTTAAAAATTCTTACTTCAAACTTTGCTTCCCAACCCCCTTGCATTTACTTTCTTGCATTTGCTCAAACTAGGAGAATATCTTATACTGGGTGTGGGGGGAGGAAAGGAAAATCAGGAAACTCTGAGCCACCTATAAGGTTTTAAAAGAAAGTGCTTTGCTTTCCAAAATATCTGAGTCAAATTCTTGATTCTCAGTCTAGGCTGGAGATCTCTCATGGACATTGAGTGTATATTCTTTCATTCAACAAATTCTTACTGAGCACCTTTCAGATGCCAGGCAGGCAGGCATAGTCATTAAGTTGAGAGATGAAAGGCACTCTGCTAGTCTCTAAAGAGCTCATACAAAATACAGACAAGTAATGCATTATAATACTGTATGATAAACGCTAATATGGATTTTAAGGTGTGTTATACAGAAGTAAGAAGGATTGTGAGGAGGCCATCGGGAATGGCTGGGGAGCAGCATAGGAGTCCCCAAAGAGAAGATAATGCTGGTTCAAGTCATGAATGAATTAAGAGCAGGTCATGGGGGAAGCAGGTAGCAGCAGCATGAAAGAATAGGAGACTTTCAGAAGGGCATGAAGTCATGCCTGGACCAGAGGAAGTGGTCAAAGGGAGGCTGCAGGAATAGGCAGGGGCTACTTAAAGAGCCTTGCAGAGCATCCTTAGAAGCTTGGATTTTGCTGAAGGAAAAGAAGAGCCACTAAATGACTTAAGATAAGGAGTGACATCCAGTTAGCACTTTAGAAATATCACTTGTAGATGCCCCCCGACAAAAAATATTCAATTGCTGGATTGCCAAGGCATTCTAGGACTTAATAGAAGAGGTGTCAGTCACTCCAATACTGGATGAGTCCAAAACAAAAAGCAATCAGAGCATTTAGACATTGACACCCCCTAAAGTCTCTTAGCTTTATATACCTAGGTTCTATTTGACTTTGCTGAAAGTTCTATACAGAACATAATGACCACATTCCCAATAAATATGAAAAACATATTTATTTTCATAAATATATTTACTCTCACTGTAGTCTTTGAAATACAGCATTTAAGCTTTCTATTCTTGCTGTAGCAAATTACCACAAGGTTAGTGCCTTAACCACCATAAATTCATTCTTTTGCAGTAGGGCAGAAGTCCAATACAGTTCTCACTAGGCTATAGCCAAGGTGTCAGCAAGGCTGCATCTTTTTCTGGGAGTTCTAAGAGAGAATATATTTCCTTGCCCTTTCAAATTCCTTGAGTCACAGTCCCCTTTCACCATCTTCAAAGCCAGCAAGTTGAATCTTTCTCTGATTCTTCATTCGTAGTAGCATTGCCCTCTGACCACTGCTGGGAAACGTTCTCCTTTTTAAACACTCATGTGATTAGACCAGGCCCTTCTGGATAATCTAAAATAATCTCTGCATCTCGAGGTCTGCCCTTTTAATTACATCTGCAATATACATTAATATATTCAAAGGTATAGGGGTTAGGACATGGGCATTTTGCAGAGGCAGGTAGGGCATTGTCCTGCATACCAGAGGGATTTGGCAGTATCTCCTGCCTTCAGTTCTTACTGCTTGATCAGTGAGAAACAATTCAACAACAAAATATAATACAGTTTTATCTACTTCTGCCTTTCACTTTTAGCTCACTGAAAGCATTTAGTAAGATGCTTACTTACATCTAAGGAGTATGTTAAGGCCATGAATGTGCTCTCAATATCATTAACCACTGCACAGAAAGAGAAACCAGTGATGGAACCAGTTTGGAAGATCAGGCCAACATTAGAAAGTAACACCAGGATGTGGGGCAAGTAGAAGCTGAATAAGTGGCATATACAGGCCTTTGAAGAATCATGAGTAATAGGATTCCCCTGAAAGTAAGACAAGCTATAAAGATGAAAACAATATCAAAGCAACAAAAAAACAGTAAAGAAAAGCACAAATGTCCGTGTGTTTAAAATAATCTAATCAATACTGTCAGCAAGGACCCACCCCCCACCACATCTACTATGTGTGTGCGTCCCAAAGGCAAAGCCAATGGAAATTTGTGCCTCACACAGCAATAAGCCTATTGTCAATCTGCACCAATAAATTGTAATAGTTTACATTTACTATGTCTTGCAGTGCCCTGAAAAGAAGTTTAAATTTCAAAGAACTAGAGTTCTCTGCCATCTATGAACTGTAACCATTTCAAAATGTGACATTTTCCAAGACAAGCCCATCTGTTTCAAAGTACAATAACTTTTCAACATTCACATTGAAGAGAAAGTAGCCAAGGATGCATATTAAACAAACACTGAAGCCCAATAATCTAGCTATATTCAATATATGTTTCCAGAGCATCCAAACACTGATCATATTCCAAATTTATCACTAGGTTAGTTAACTGTTTTTGTTTTTGTTTTTGTTTTTTACAATTTGCTGTGCTCACTTGAAATTCAGACCATGATATCAATTCTAAAATAAACAAAAAATAATCTGTTTTCAGGGGTGCACTGGGATGCTCAGGGGTGACTCATGCATTGGGTGGAGGTAGATGCATTTCCAAACCTGAGGTGCAACATTTCAGTGATACATAAGATATGGTAATGTTAAGAATGGTTATTGCTGACCTGTACCAGAAAGAAATGCAGCTGAGAAATGTCCCCCAAAGGCTCTGCTCCAGATCCAGAAGCCCTGCATGGAGACATGTGATGCAGTTCTACAGAAAAAGAAGACAGTCAGCTCTGAGGTGTGATTCAAGATGCACCACAGATTACCTCTCTACCAGGTCTACGAGAGTCCCTTAGGAAAGGAGAGATTTGAGGCAGTCCTAGGAAGCCAGATAGAATTCTTAGCAGTTGAGAGTACTGTGGAAAGACTGCAAGAAAAGGCCAGGGCAAACAAGCTTGATATGTTAAGAAACTAATTAAACAATTTCAGAGAATACTCTATTGGAGAAATAGGGAGAGTAAGTTGGAAGGGATTTAAGGTCTTCTAGTGTAAGTCTATACCTGAGGCCATAAGGTAGAGTCAGAACAGGAAGAAAACTAAAAGCTTTCAGAGCTTAGACTATTACCTGTAGGCAATGACGACAACTAGAAAATAGTCACTGAAGAGGCATAGGGGATCTGAACAGAGGCCATCTGAGGTTGGTATTTGCTAAGGCAGATTGAGGAAGGAGACAGAGGGCTGTGTGTTCACTCAGTGGTGCCTGGAAAGAAATATTGGGCATTCCCGTTTATTTCAATGGTTTGGTGTTTCTTTTGTTGACTCCTTTTTATGTTCATCTCAGTAATGTTGCTTTTGGAAAAAATATCAGTCTCACCTAGCCATTCTGAGTGGAAAAGAAAAGAATTGTATTTGTTTGTGCATGTTTGTACATGCGGCCTGGGCATGCCTGGTTCAGGGGAGCACTCACACCCATGAACCCCAGCCCTGGAGCAGATAGATGGGTGGCGGGCAGAAGGGACAAAAGGAGAAGGGGACTGGGAAAGTGCCTCAGAAGTCTGTTGTTCCAGACTGGCACATTTCTAAACATTTTCTCAGGTAATATCTTGCATGACCCATTTAAGGACTAGAATAAAAAGGTTTGGAAGAAAGCAAAACAAAGTGATAAAATGTTTAATATACAAAAGAGATATATAGAAAAGATGATAAAAAAAAGTGATATGTTTTTTATTTATACCCATTCCCCATCACCCAACAGTGTAAATGTGATGTCAGAGCTGTTTATACTCCTAGAGACCCAGGAAACACTCAGCAGTACCAGCATCTGCTGGAAAGTGGACTATAGATATTTTACTCTTTCACCACTATCAGCCACGTATGTAGCTCCAATCTCAATATATTTATTTACTGACAGTGTTACAATTTACAAATTATAATACAACATACACATATCCAGTATAAAAATAGAAATCTATAAAGGATAATGTAAAATGGGATAAACTATTTTAAACTGTCATTTGTATTGCACATGCCACATTTCAGACACTTACGTAAGCACGGTACACATATTAATGCATCTTCATCACAGTCTGCCAAGGTATGTGTTATCATCAATGCCCATTTTACAGATGAAGCACAGAAGTAACTCTTCCAAAGTCACGCAGCTGACAAGCACCAGAACCTGAATTTAAACCCAGTAGACTGGTTTTACCATCTGTGTCCTAATTTCTGTACTATACTCTTCTAATTATAATGCTCCTCTAATTACTATTCTGCCCTGCTGATCAGGTTGGCATTAATTTCTCAAGACATGATGCACACTTTGGGAGATGTGTACATTAATGATGTGGCTATATATCTGCATTTCAAATAGTCTTTTTGGTAATAATTTCTGACAAGATGGTCATTGTTTTCTTTTTCCCCTTGATGTAGCTGACCAGGAGCTTTGCATGATCATGGTCATTTGTTTTCTCCCTTGTGGATGTTCCTTTGGAATTATCATCAACTCAAAGATTCTTTATAGAATGTCTGTTTAAGCCACCTTCCTGTGCTGTAAGGGATAGTTTTATTAAATAAGATCATTGACCCTTAAACCCACTTACCCATGCACACAAACCTCACCATGCCACAGAAAGCAAAACAAGTCAGCTCCCACTCAGTTCATCAGGATTCTGCCCATTCTGTCCAGGACATGACCCTCTGACTGTCACCCAGGTTCAATGAATGCACCAGTGCCAACGAACAGCAAAGCATAAGGATGGTCCTTTGTAAAAATGGACATAGTAAAAGCTCTAAAATTGTATTCCTTTTCCATAAAGGATTGTTCCTGTAGAAGGGATGAATATACCCTACTTTGGAGACCAGTCCTCTAATAAATATTTCTCAAAGTGGAGTCCTTAGACCATCTAGATCAGAATCAGCAGGGTTCTTATACACAATGGAGCACTACACAGCCCAAAGAAAGGAGCTCCTACCTTTTGCAACAGCATGGATAGAACTGGAAAGCATTATGCTAAGTGAAATAAGCCAGGCAATGAAAGACAAATACCATATGATCTCACCTATAGGAGGAATCTGATGAACAAAATAAACTAATAAGCAAAATAGAACCAGAGACATGCAAACATGGAACAGACTGACAGTGGTGAGAGAGGGGGCAGAGGGGAAGGGAGAATGGTGGAAAGAAGGGGAAGGGATCAAAAAACATGTAGGAATGACCCACGGATATGGACAATGGTGTGGGGATTGACTGTGGGGGCAGGGGGTGGGCTGGGAAGAGGAGGGCAAAGGGGGAAAAACTGGGACAACTCTAATAGAATAACAATAAAAATGAAAAAACTCAGACTTTTTATTGGCTATTGTAAAAGGTAGACAGGACTGGGAAAGCTCCACTTCACTCGTGAGTTGTAGAAGGCTCTGTGTCTAAACAAATTTTATCCTACTTTTTACTTAAAATGTACTCAGAAGCATATTTCATGTGTTACTGCATTTTTCCATGTTATTGAATATGCAATTAGACATTTTAGGTAAACATTTTAAATGACTGCTTATCATTCTATCAAGTGAATATATCATGGTTTATTAACCACTATCCACCTTATACTTAAATAATTATTTTAATTTTTCACCTTCAGAAATAAAACCGTAATTACTATTTTTATTCAAAAACATAGATACCTAGGTTTAAGCTCATATTTAATGAAGGGGAATATTGGAGTAAGAGTCAGGAAATCTGCACTTTCAATGAGTTTCTCATAGGATCCTCATACATATTGGTATCGATAGCCCTTTAGAGGCTCCTCAGTCCCTGATACAGTGAGAGCTCCCACGGTTACAAGAGTCCTCCAGTGGTTTCTATTTCAGTGCTCAATTCTTGAATACCAGAGTAAAAGACCAAATACAGTGACTCTTATTTGCCTTCTCCTGCAGAGAGGACACAGTTGAATATTCTCTTTCAATTACTCAGATGTATTTTGTTTCTTCCGTTTAATTATAACAACCTGGGCAACAAATGTGTTTGCTCTTTCCTAATGTCTGTAGTTCCTGATTCAGCACTAGCATACGGTAGGCTGCAGCCAGCAAATAGCTCTTACCTCATGGGATGCCTGATTAATTGCCAGTCACCACCAGGAGTGTTCTGTGGACAAGGAAGGATTCTGAGACCCAACTGGAGCACAGTAATCAGTCTCAGATGCATTATCAGTGTCTTCCCTGGGAGTCATATGGAGAAGTGTCAAGTCAAGATGCACACGTGGCAACACAAATGAGCCATCTTAACAGTATATTCTGAAAATGAATAACTACACAAAGATATTCCGAACATGTATATATGAGCAAATTATCTTTCACTTAGGAAATAGTATGTTTTTTTCAGGTTATCCCTGTCTTGGAAGGACATTCAATATCAGCTACAAAATAAGGTAGCTAATATTCAGGGAACTCATACAACTCAATGGCAAAGAAAAAAATCCAATTTTAAAATGGGCAAAGTACCTAAATAGACTTTTTTGCATAGAAGTCATACAAGTGGCCAAAAGGTACATGAAATGGTGCTCAACATCACTCATTACTCAGCAGGGAAATGCAAATCAAAACCCTGAGATATCACTTCACACCTATTGGAATGGCTTTATCAAAAAGACTAAAGGTAATAAGTGTGGAGAAAAGGAAACCCTTGCAAACTATTGGTGAAAATGTAAATTGATGCAACTACAGAAAAACTGTATGGAGGCTCCTTAGAAAATTGAAAATAGAACTACATATCATCCAGCAATTCCGATTCTGGGTAATGCTCAAAGGAAGTGAAATGACTATCCCAAAGAAATATCTGCACCCCCGAGCTCATCACAGCACTGTTTACAATAGCCAAGACAGAAAACAACCTAAGTGTCGGTCAACAGACGAATGGATAAATAAAATGTGGTATACATACACAATGGAGTATTATTCAACCATAAAAGGAGGGAAATCCTGCCATTTAGGACAACGTAAATGGACCTTAAGGACATTATGCAAGTGAAGTCACACAGAGAAAGACAAATACTGTATGATCTCATATGTGGAATTGAAAAAAAACAAACAAACTCATAAAAACAGGGAACAGATTGGTAAGAGGATTAGGTGAAGATGGTCAAAAGATAAAAATTTCCAGTTATAAGATAAATAAGTTGTAGGGTTATCATGTAAAGTGTGGTGACTATAGTTGATAATACTGTGTTGTATATTTGAAAGCTGCTAAAGAGTAAACCTTAAAAGTTCTCATCACAAGAAAAAATGTAACTATGCAAGGTGACAGATGTAAACTAATTGTGGTGATCATTATATATATATATATATATATATATATATATATATATATATATATATATATAATGTCAAGTCATTATGTTGTATACAAACTTACACAAGGTTATATGTCAATTATATCTCCATAGAACTGGGGGGAAAACAGAAAAACAAAAACCTAAATCCATCACTTACTGCATTGTACAGTAACAGCTAGAAGAAGCAGTATACTTCACTAATGCCCGTCTGGTAATATCACTTCTATGTCATAACAGGTTTTCTGTGATGTACGAAACTTGCATTTTCTATATACAAATGAGTATAGTTAGTGTGAACTAATGCCTGTTTTCTTCTGTAAATAGTTACGTATGTACACAAGGCATTACTTGTCATTTATTGCAGTGTTTATTCCTACCTTTTACTTTTATTCTTAAAGCATTAAATTTTTCTTTCAGTTCTATGTACCCTAGTTCTGAGTTAGATTTGCCGATGTGCACAGATAGTTCATATTTATGCAGTGCATATAATCATGCTATCCAGCATTGACACTACATTGTATTGTATAAATAATAAAAAGCCATGTATGGAGCGGGGAAAACCCTCAAAATTATGTAGCCAGAATCTTCCAGAACTGAGACAATAGCCACTTTAATGGGACCCTTCTACTATGTCTTTCATGCCCACCACATAAGCGGAGCCTTAAGTCAGAAGCAGATTGGAAACCGTCGAGACAGACTTTGCATAACTCCCACCATACTAGTAAGGGGAAACCCTAAACTACAATTTGAAACAAGAAAACAAACTTGGCTGTTTCAGAATGGCAGTAGTAGTTCGGAGAACTCTGGGGTAAGGTTAGACACCTCCAGATACCACAGCGACTCTGTGCACATGATAGCAATGACTGTGAATATGAGAGTTTGATGTGAGTGATCTTTAATAAGCATTCATAAAATAAACTCAGTGTGAACCTCTAATTATGGTGTGTTTTCATTGGGATCACTAGAATTGCTACACCATCTTTTCAGAGCACACACACCCTGATGTGGATGATGCACACACCAGCTCTGACTGCAGCCTTGCAGGGAGGTTGGTCTTCCAGGCAAGCTGCTGAGCGTGAAGCAGACAAAATAATAGTTAACACATCTGCATACATCTGGTTTCCACTGTTTCTTTCCCATTAACATTTTTGGCAAAGATAAACTGGCTTCAGGAGAAGGAACTGTTGGGACTTAGAATTACAAAATGGGTTCAATCCACAGGATGCATTTCAGGTTTTATCTGTAGCAGTTACTGGTTGCTTCCTTCCTCATTGTTGAAATCTGTTCTCTTAGTTTCCACAACATTGTGCTTACCTAGTTTTCTTTATACTTCTTAGATGATTCCTGCTCTTTCTTCTTCATGCATTCTTTTTCCTTCATCCTTTCTTAAAAGATGGTCTTCCTCATGGTTCTGTATTCAATATTCTGTTTTCCTCATTCTTATCTCTTTCCTCTGGAAAATTCAATTAGTTTACATTTATGGTTTTGACCACCACTTTTTATCTCCAGGTCAGATCTTCTCTTCTAAACCTCAGACTCATTAATCCAACTCTCTGTGGGACGTGCTGACCTGAATATCTGCAGGTACCTCAAATCCAGCCAATCCCAAACTAGGTACATCATCATCTTACCTGCTACATAGAACCAACATCCAGCCAGATATCCAGGCAGGAAACCTTGAAAGCATCATAGACTTTTCTCATCTCATCTCCTACTAAATTCCTCTGTATTTCTCTCCTGAATATGTTTTGAATTTCTATTTTTCTTACTTGCCAATCTTACTAAGACTGCCCTAGTGCAGAGTTTTATCAACATTAACATGAGTGTCAGTAATAGCTTCCCAAAACTAGCCTGGACTTTACTCTAGTTTACAAGGCCTTCCAGGGTCTGTTGTCCTGTCAGTCTCTTCAATATCAGCTCTCTCCTCCCCTGCCTCCCAGTGCTATTTGCTTACAATTCCTCCATGCCTTTGATCAGACACTTCTCTCTACCTGGAAAGCATGACACCACTCTTCATGGCTAAGTTCTAGTCTTTAAAATTGTTCAGGGGTCATTTCCTACAGAGATTCTTCTCTGACACTGATCTACCTATCACTCTAGTCTAAGTCTCTATTCTCCATAATACCATGTCACTCAGTGACTCCCTCTATCATTGTTTAAACTACAACCTGTTGTGATTATTTGTTATCCTTGAGGGCAGGTACTTTGCCTTACCTATGCTGGTCCTCAGTGGCTAGTAGGGTAAAAAGATGGTGAATAAGTTTTTTATAAATTTTGGATATTAACTCCTTATCAGATTGGCGAATATGTTCTCCCATTCCATTTCTTCCTGTGTCATTCCATGGGTTGTCTCTATTTTGTTCATGGTTTCCATTGCTGTGCAAAAACTTTTTAGTTTGATGTAGTCCCATTTGTTTATTTTTTTCTTTCATCTCCCTTCCTGAGGAGATATAACAGATAAAATATTGCTACAAGCAATGTCTGAGATTTGGTGCCCAGGTTTTCTTGTAGGATTTTTATGGGTTCATGTCTAACACGTAAGTCTTTAATGCACTTTGAATTTAATCTTGTGTGTGGTGTAAGAAGCTGGTCTAGTTTCATTTTTTCTGCACTCATCTGTCCAATTTTCCCAACACCATTTATTGAATAAACTATCTTAGCTCATTGTATGTGTTTTTTTTCTCTGCCAAATATTAATTGACTATAAAGGTGTGGGTTTATTTCTGGGCTCTCTATTCTGTTCCATTGATCTACATGTCTGTTATTATGCCAGTACCATGCTGTTTTGATTACTATGGCCTCATAATATAGTTTGATATTAGGTAGCGTGATTCCTCCAACTTTGTTCTTCTTTCTCAAGATCGCTTTTCCTATGCAGGGCCTTTTGTGGCACCATACAAATTTGTGAAATATTTGTTCTTGTTCTGTGAAATATGTCACTGGAATCTTGGTATGAATTGCACTGAATCTATAGATTGCTTTGGGTAGTATGGATATTTTAATGATGTTAATTATTCCTATCCATGAACTTGGTATGTGCTTCCACTTATTTGTATCTTCTTCAATTTCTTTCTTCAGTTTCTTATGATTTTCCCAGCATGGGTCTTTTATGTCCTTGGTTAGATTCATTCCTAGGTACTTTATTCTTTTTTGAGCAATTGTGAATGGAATTATTTTCTTAATTCCCCTTTCTGATAGTTCAGCATATAAAAATATAACTGATTTCTGGATACTAATTTTGTATCCTGCTACTTTGCTGAATTCATTCATCAGTTTTAGTACTTTCTTGGTGAAATCTTTAGGGTTCTCTAAGTACAGTATCATGTCATCTGCAAATGTGGGAATACAGATTGGTGCAGCCACTGTGGAAAGCAACATGGAGATACCTCAAAAAATTAAACATGGATCTGCCTTTTGATCCAGAAATCCCACTTCTGGAAGTATAACAGAAGGAATCCAAAATATTAATTCAAAAGAACATAAGCACCCCTATGTTCTTTGCAGCATTATTTATAATTGCCAAGATATGGAAGCAGCCCAAGTGTCCATCAGTAGATGAGTGGATAAAGCATCTATGGGACATTTAACCAATGGAATACTACTCAGCCATAAAAAAGAAGAAAAATTTACCCTTCGCAACAGCATGTGTGGACCTGGAGAACATTATACTGAGTGAAATAAGCCAGTCAGAGAAAGACAGATACCATATGAGTTTACTCACATGTGGAATATAATGAACAAACTGAACTAACAAGCAAAATAGAGACAGACTTACAGATAGAGAGTGGGGTGAAACTATTGGGGGGTATTGGGGGTGGAGAAATCAAGCAAGAAAGAAAAAGGATTCATGGATATAGATAACAATGTGGTGATGGCAGTGGTGGAGGAGTATAAGGGGGACAAATGGTAATGGAAAAAATACAATAAAAAAAAGAAAAAGAAAATAGTGAATAAATTCATGGTAAGTTAATAGATTAACAATTGGATAAGAGAAATCAAAGCAGAATTTTTAATTTCAATATGTTGAATGTTCATTGGATTTTCATTACATCTAGGCCAGAGATTAGAAGAGAAAGAAAATCCAAAGATTTAAATTTGGAGTTATTTATATTAAGATCATGGATTCAAAAAAGCAAAGAATGTTCTCCCTAAAACCTGTGGATAGGGAAGGGTTCATCATATCATCATTATTATTGAAAAAGCTTATAGAACACTAGGGACCAATACCACTCCCTTTTTTCTTCAGAAAGACAAAAGGAAATCCATCTTCTCCTTCTTGATGGGTGTTTCATTTCTTTCTGTGTGTAATATTTGTAGTTGAGTTATGAAAACCAAAAATCTGGAAATGCCAACCCAGTATTCACTACCTCTGAGCTCTATAACAACCATACAATGAATGTTCAAATGAGTCTGAGAAAAAAAAAGTTCATTTTTCTTCATCTAGTCTGCTTCAAAGGAGAAAATGAAGCCACAGCAAAGAACCTTCTGGCAGCTGTCACTGGCTCTGAGCATCACCCAAGGTACCAGCACCCACACACTGTTTTTGAACTTCCTACCAGTCCAACCCCTGCAAAGTCATCACAGTTTTCTATGTTCCACGACTCTATGATTTTTACCCTTAAGAAATGATAATTCAAGTGTAAAAGCTTTCAAAGGATAAAATATCATTCTTCTCCAAGTATTCACTGGAAAGTCAGCTTGAGCATTTGGAAGACACTACCAAAGGGAGGAAGCATGAGTTGGTTTGCCTTCTGTACTCCTGTAGGGATATGTATTAGTTGGTATCGAGACACAGGGTACTCTACTGAATTTCTTTAAAATTCAGAAGATCCTCAAGGTTCTCTGAAGATAAAAGTGCATTTTCTATGACTAGGTTTTCTTCCTGCAACAAAGAGATCTCTCTGTTAAGAGGAGCTAAGTGTTCTGCTCTTAATAGGATTTCAATGAAGAGAAGTTCATGAAGGAGCTTTTTGAATTTATTAATTTATTTTGTATACACACACACACACACACACACACACACATTTTACCTAGAAACTCAGAAAGTAAGCTACAATGAAAGGGCCAAAGCAAAATAGAAGAGTGAAGAGGAAGATAGAAAATTTTGTTTCACATTAGTAATGATTTGTCAGATAAAGACAACCTAGCCAGGTTTTCCCCAGCTGGAGTAAAGAGGGGCTTGTAACCACCCAGCAAGGGGAACTCAATAGAAAAAGCCTGCACAGTTCCTAAGCCTGAGCACAGGATAATTTCACGCCGGCTTTCCATATGCCTGTGCTATGTTGAGGGCTCCTTTGTCACACTTAGCAGGCAGTTTCTCATGCTGCCTATGTGTTTGTATTGTGCTCTCTTGTCTGCTTGTTGGCACAGACATTGTTAGAAGTCTTAGAGGCTGAATGTGGAGTCCAGGCAGGAGGTCAGGGAAGCCCAGGCAGGCAGGCAGTGGGAATCCAAGGCCCTTTCCCCTCCAGCTACTGACCATGACCACCTGTGGACAATGGCTTTTACAAAAACACTGTGCAGACCTAGCCTTGGGTTTTGCAACAATACTCTGCAACTTGGAGCTGGTTGTGACAGTTGAAGTCTAGTCCTTTCTGCTGAGTGTTAATTGAAGTAATCGGAATTTGAAAGCAGTTCAATTGTTCATGAACAGCTGAGCTGGTCTTGCAAGAAAAATCAATCAATAAAAAATCTCCATTAAATTCATATGAATTTCTATTATTATGAAAAAAATAATTCCTCCACTGTACTATCCTCTCCATCACCGTTGGAAACCAGAGAAATCTCTCATTTCCCCGGCTCTAAAGTATGTACACACATTTTATCATCTGCCCTGCCTTTTGATCTTCAGTTGGTTGGCAGTGCCTCAAAGACAAATGTCCATTGCAACAGCGGAATCCATCATGTCACTTTAACTGTGAGGAAGTTAGTTTCCAACGATGAGTTGCAATCTAACCAGAGAGCAACTCCACTTCCCTTGGGTTGAGGCCAACAAGGAATGTCTGGTAGGAAACACCATCATAACATCCTCAGGCATAGCTGTTCTGCTCTTATTAGGATTTCAAAAGAGACAGTTTCAAGCCTGTGTGCTATCCAAAGACTTGAAAAAATTCGTTAATAATCAGAATACTCATTACTTGCCCCCTTCAGAGTTTCCATTTTAATTTTCACTTTCCTTTTGTGTTAGAGGGGCAAAAAAGACAAAGTGACAGGTAGATCAGAATACACTCTTCATAAGAAAGCCCTGTCTGTCTGAGTAATGGCACCTCCTTAAATATATGTTGTCTTGGCCCTCAAACACATCATATCAATAACCCTATTCCTATTTGTATTCAAAACACTTCTTTCCAGTGAAAGAAGTTACTTTCTTAGATTAGATTAAGTTACTTTGAGCTTGCCTCTCTACTCACTCTCATAGTCAATCACAGATAGTGAATTCCATCCCATTCATGATATGGGTCAGACAGGTTCACATAACTGAACCCATTATTTTGCACCAGGTATCTAGTTTAGTGCCCTCAAGATACAAGGTTGAAATTTCCAAATGAATAATTTTCACAACCACCAGATAATATTGTCCACATTTTGTTTGAGGTAAACTGAGGTTCCCCGTCATTACTTGTTTTAATTTCATCACTATCAGTTAAGTGCCCACTTCTGTTACATAGTTTATCAAATTAGTAAAGTACAAGTTATCTCTACTGTCTAATGAATGGGGTTATGTGGGAAGAGGGATGGCTATAGAGACTGGAGTTTCACATGCAGCAGTGAATTTATATTTGGTGTTATTGAGACTGAATTCCTCAGTTTTCCACAACTGACTCTACCTCACTAATTGAGCCTAATATTCCCAATAGTAGCTACCATAGGTCTTTCCAGTTCCCAAAGACCAGCCTCTTCCCAATTCCCCACACATCTTGCTCATCCTCACCTTCCTGCTATTGACTTTTTGTTTCCACTCCTCTCATGGCCAGAGACACTTCAAGTATAAAGTCACTGGCGTGGGCCATTGCACCTCATTTGCCTCTCCACCCAGCTCATTTATTTTTTATTTTAATAAACATTTTAAGATGAAGTTTAACATAATGCAGAAGAGTACATATGTCATAAATATAGAAATATGTGCATTACCACAAGAGAGCATGCTTGATCTCACCCATCTGAGATCAAGAATTAGATCATTAACAGCCCAGAAAGCCTCTCACTTATCGCCACCCAGTTAAAAAGCTCTCCAAAGGTATCCATTACTTTAACACCATGGATTAGTTTTGCAAATTTTTGAACTTTTATGTAAGTGGAATCTTAAGTGTGCATTCCGTAGCATCTGGCTTCTTTTGCTCTCTATTATGTTTGTGAGACAGCCATCTTCTTGTTTATGGCCGTGGTTTGCTTTCATTGCTATATAGTTGGCATGCATGAATATACTAAAATTTATTTATTCTACCGTTGGGAAGTTTGGGTTGTTTCCAGTTTGGCACCATTACAATAATGCTACTATGTATATACTTCCTTACGTCCTCAGTACATACATGCACACGCTGTTCTAGGTATTGTGACATCTGTTGTTACCCCATCCACATCCTCTTGGAGTTTATCTTTTCCTTGCACTCTTTCCCAGTTTCCTACTGCTCATGCCAGTGATTCTACCTCCAAAAGCTCACTATGGCCATGAGAATCCTCTCTGCCAATAGCCAGAAGTGCCAGGAAATTATCACCCTGGAATAAGTAATTACGGGGTCACTTTTTGGATGAGATAACTCTAAACTGGTTTACCCTGGCTCCCAATGTTCCCGGACATAAAGGTCCAGCTGTTCCCACAGGTAAGTTACTTGATGACATGCTGTTGACGTCCTTTCCATCCCAGTCTTCCACCCACACTCCTCTACTTTTACTGGAGGTCATCTTCCAAATAAACTACTTGTATTTAAAGCCTTGTCATAGGAACTGCTTCTGGGTGAACCCAAAGTATAAGAATTTTCTCCTCTACCCATTGCCCTTTAAGAGGTTACCCTAGAGATTACAAGATTAATCTTTAACTTATTGAGATCTAAGTTGATACATATACATCTCAGACAACTGAAAGATATTAAGACAATTTAACTCCAGCTACCCCTTCTTCCTTCTGAGCTTTTATTCTCATGTATTAAATGTACTTTAAACCCAATGCTATATTTATCATATTTGTTTTATACATTTTGCTTTACTCACATATTTCTTCTTTTTTATTATTATTTTCTTTATTGTTGTTCAAGTACAACTGTCTCCATTTTCGCCCCATCATGCCCCACCCCACTCCACCCACCCCCACCTCCCACCTTTGAACCTACCCCCTTTGGCTTTGTCCATGTGTCCTTCATACACGTTCCTTGATGGCTCCCCCCTATTATCCCCTATTATTCTTTCCATTATTTTTCCTGTATTTTCTTTATTTTTCATTCTTTATTTTTTTGTGTATTTTCATAATTCTGTCTGGGATCATTTTCCTTCTACTTAAAGAAGAACTTAATTTTTTTCTTTCAGTGTGGGTCTTCTGGTAATACTTTCTCTGTTTTTGTTAGTCTAAATTAGCTTTGCCTTATTTTTTTTAGAATATTTTTATTGGGTATAGAATTCTAAGTTAGCAGGAATTTTTGCCACCAGCATGTCGAAGCTGTCAATCCTACTCTTCTGACTTCCACTGTTTCTGTATATTTTTTTCTTTGAAGGTAATGTTTCTTTTTCTATTGGCTGCTTTTAAGATCTCTTTGTATTTAGTTTTTGACAGTTTTACTATGATGTCCTTAGGCATGAGTGTCTTGTATTTATCCTGCTTGGGCTTTTGTAGCAGTTCTTAGATCTTTTGGCTTGAAGTCTTAAAAGTTTTGGAAAAATCTTAGCAATAGCTCTTCAAATACTGCTTCTCATCCATTCTTTCTCTCCTAACTTTCTAATATAAACATTATGTCTTTCACCACATTTCGTATATATTTTAGCTTTTATGTATATTATTTTTTCTTCCTATGCTTCAGTCTAATATATTTACTTTTCAGTTGTACCTAATCTGTTGTTAAACACATATATTAAGTTCTTCAATTTAGTTACTATAATTTTTAATTTTAGAATTTATACTTGACACTTTCATTTTTACTTCTCTGTGGAAATCCTCATTTTGTTAATTTCTTGAACCTAGTAATGACAATTATTTAAAGTCACTAACTGAAATATGTGGGTTTTCTATGCATGAATTTTTACAGACTTTGGTCCTCTTGATTTTTTTGGATCAATTCTTATATTTTCCCATGCCATTTGGGGAGGGTTTGTTTGGGTTTGGTTTTTCATTTTGTTTTTAATAAAACAGTTACCACCTTTCAGCTCTGACTGATGCTCTGGTCCTCCAGAGAGGTTGTATATACCTTTGCCCATGGCAGCAGTTAGAGCAGGAGCAGAGATCTTCACCTAATCTGAGCTGAGGTGCTTTAGATGGAGTTTCCATCTCTATGAGGGGTGGTCTATTTCCAGTTTGCCTTTACTCTTGAAATGAAGCCCTTTAAGGGTCCCAGCAAAAAGCTTCCAGTGCTTATGAGGGCTTTTCTCCCTTGGATGGTGCTTAATTTCATTGTTCTCTCAGCCCTAGCAGAATATCAAAACCCCTCTTGGCTGCTACTTTAGAGTTTGCAAATATTTTTAGAGATAAGGCTATGCCAAATGTCATACCTGCCTGGCTAAATATTTTTTTCCTCCAGGACCCTCAAGTCTTTACTGTGCTGGAAGCTTTTGATGCCTTTAAACAACAGTTTTTAAACTCAATTTTTCCTGTGGTGATGGTGAGAGGGTTGGTCTAATTAATGCAAGCTAGTCTGCCAGAGCCCAACCAGGTAGTTTCTACCAAAAAAAAGTCAAACTCAAGTCGTCCCTCCTTCTAGGAGTCTTCTCTGTTTACTCTGGTCCCTATGCTTCTCTTTCAATGCCATTTTTGGTTCTGCTTTATGGATTTTAGTACATGATTTCATTATCTTCTATTTTCTTCACTTGTTTATAGAATTACAGAATTAAATGAGTATAATAATACACAACAAAATAAATATGTATGTAGTATATATTATATGCATTATAACATGATTATAATGACATAATCTATAGAATTGATTCTCCAAGACCCAAGAATCTAGCACTATTTTGCTTTATATTCACTGGTGAAGAACTTGGAAATACAAAAATAAACAAACAAAAATGTAGAAGTGGACTCACCCTAATTCTCCAGTGTTAATCAATGGTTGTTGGCATCAACACAAAACTAACAGGAATCCCCAATTTTGAATGTGATGAGGAAGAAAAGAATTCAGTTGCAAACAGCTCAGATGTGATACAGCACAGCTGTGGAACGGCTCAATAGTGTTACAACTCAAATAGGAAGCAGCACTGCAAAACAGCACAGCCGACAGGAGACCCTGGGGTCAGGCCCCTTTCAAGGTAGGCAGCTCTGCCCTGCATTGCTCTGCTCCGCTCTGCCCTGCCCTGCACTACACTGCTCTGCTCCTGTGCTGGTCTCCTCTGCTATGCTCCCACATCTCAGGTATCTCATTTTCAGTGTTTCAGCTCCAGCCAGGGGAACATAGTCTTTAGTCTTTGGTGGAAAGGGAAATGAAGTTGCTCTGATTGGTTGGTACAGCTCAAAATGGATGGAGAAATCCTTCAGTCCTACTGATCCCAGGAACTCCTATATAAAGCCTGGCTCAGGTGGTAGGAATATAGTACAGGAAGGTAGTTCAGTGCAGGAAGCAGGTAGTTTAGTGCAGGAAGAGGTAGGTTAGTGCAGAATTCTCCCTGAAATGCAGTTTGTGTGAGAGGCCTCTGTGTAGAAGCAATAGCTGCTAGGCTCTGTATTTTTTAATTTGAGATTAGTTAAACCACAAGGAGCCCTTCTTGAAGCTCTAAAATAGAACCCACACCAGAGAGAAGAAAGCAGTATACACAGTGTCAAATACTATGCCCATAGTACCTATTTGATAAATAATAGTTCCCCAATGCTCTCCTTCCTTAAGATAGGACGTAGTTCTCCCATTTCCTCCCTTCTCTTCAACATAGCAGCAAAAATCACAGGATATATAGTTATTCTCACCTTAAACCATATACCCATTAAGTGCAATGAGGTAAGAATGTTGACTCTCCAAAAGTTCCTGTACCTGGAGAATATGCAACTATTGCTTCCTTTCCAATCCCATTTAAGGAATTATAGGATTTTAGGTAAATCACAGGGGAGGCAACCTAGTCTGGTGATCAAAACACAGTCTTTGGAATCAGAGAGACCTGTCTTCATTTCCAAGATCCACAAATTAGTATCGTGCTTTGGGGAAATTACTTAGCATCTCTAAATCTCAATTTCCTCATCTGTAACTAAGGATAGCAGGGTGACCTTACTGGGTTGTTGGGATCATTTCATATAAACGAAATTATTTATGTGAAATGCTTAGAACGGGTAGTAAATAATATTAGATATCAGAGTAGAGTTTTCATGTTTATTTCCTGCTTCTTTTCATTGGTCATGCTCTCTGTATAACAAAATCCCACTGATGTTTCATTTCATGTCATTATTCAGTAGTGACTAGATATGGAACAACAAGCTGCAGGACATGCTTTAGATAGCTTGTACTGTTGCAGGCCATTCAGCCTGGTGTCAGGAGTTGTAATCCTCATCCCATGGTGGGCTGTATAAGAGCCCAGGGACCAGCTTCATCTGGATCTGTTCTGTCAAGAGGACGTGAGCCACTAAGGAGACAAAGCTTATCTCCCTGGTAGGAGCGCTGCTTCTGCTTCATCCATATCTGGCCCCCAATGCTAAGTCGGTTAGTCAATGACAGGTAAGACTCATGGGAGGGGCAACTTAAGCCAGACACGACCACTTGGGAGGCCCTCATGGAAGGATTCAGGGGCTGCAGCAAAGAGCGGGTGATGGACCCTCGCCCCCTGGCTATTTTGACATAGCCCAAGTCCTCATTTCCGTCTGGGAGATGTCTTCTGCTTCCTGAGCCTAATCAGCTTAAAGCCTGAAACTGTGATGGTGTAGCCCTGTGCTGGCCGGAGTGGTTCCGAGGGTGATCAGGCATAAGAAAGAATTTGTAAAGTCCTGTGAAACCTGCTTTGCTAAGAGTGCTCTCCCTTAGGTGATAAGTGTCCCAGGAGGAAATGAGTATGTCTCCCAAAGTTTTGCAACCCCCTTTCCTGACAGACATTGACTCAGATTAAGCCCTCAGATTTCTTTGAAATGTTAAACCTGTATTCCTGTGTATTTGAACCCAATAAAAGCCCAGTGAGGAAGGGGCTCTGGATCATCCTCCTCTGAGAGTTTGTCCACCTTTCCTCCCCAAGCAGATCATGTCTTGGTAGCTTTACTTTCATCCGTGATGGACGGGATGGGGCTCTGCGGGAGGAGCCCCCCCACATCTGGTGCCCAGCACAGGGGCCCCCCACATTGTACCAGTTTCACCACAACTCATACAGCAGGACATGCACATAGGATCACATTAAAGGCAAAATCCCTAATTTCTCTGTTTGTTTTCCTCCTGCCTGTTTACTAAAACTGCATGCAAAATATTTGTGCTCTGCATCACTAAAAGCCCCAGGAAAGTCTCACATAGATTCTTGAAAAGTACTTTGAATGTCTGTTATCAGTGCACAAAGCTGAGCTTTGCAGCTGCTGGTATCCACCAAAGGACTGGTGAGGTCTGTGCCAAAAGGGCCACCTTTCCACGTTCTCAAAGGTCGGAGTTGCAAGGTGCCAAAGGAAATCAGTCTCTGTGTAGTCACTGAGCTGAGGCCAGTCTACATTCTGTGCAGCAATGAGGGGGATGCCCCCTGTCTGTGACCATGTCACTCTGTCTCCTGGGCACCAGGGTTAGACCATGTGTCTGTGGAAACAGTGCGTCAAGTTTCCTTCTGCGACTGCCTTCTCAGAGGACAGTCAGTCCCCTAGGGGAAGCCATTCACCAGACTGATCTCCACATACCCAGTTTCTCTCACAGAGCTAGACTGGCGTCTTGCTTAGGGGAGAACAGCAACATGCATCTGAATCTGTTTGCAGCTATTACCAAGAGAAATGGAAATAGCAAGAAGGAAGTTGACACATATCAAAAGGGCGTATTTATCAAGCACCTCCTCCACCTCTAGCCCTCTCTCCCCAGAGAGAATATCCAGAAAGAAACGTTTAATCTAACCAAACAAACAAATAAATAACTGCTGCAAATAACCCCCATAGGTCCCAGTCAAGAGTTCATAGCTATAGTCCTGTCTGAACTCAGCTTAAACTGGCTCTTGTTATATTGGATTATTGCCTTTTTTCCCCCTCTGACCAAATGCTGACTGCCTTCTCCAGGCTTCACCAGGCATCAAGCATCAAATTCCCATCACTTCTGTGAAGAAAGGGAAAAGTAAAGGCTGTTGGGCTCATCAAGGTGGCTTCAGTGGAAATCTCCACCTGTCTCTGAGGGAGGAATTACAGGATCGGGAACAGAGGTGTTGCTGTGCAGAGAGCTCTGTACTTTGCGATCGCCCCAGGCTGCAGTGCACCTCAAAGTCTGATGAATGAGAGTGGTTTTGATAATACTGAATAATTGGTTCTTCTATAACAGAATGGAAGATTACAAATAAAAATGGCTCAGCCATTTTTTACTATAGTACTTAAAGGAAAAAAAGATAGGGTAATTCAGGTAAATATGCATAGTTGTAGCCCTTGACCACTCCATGGTGACAGAGCCTTGGACTCTCCCAAGGGGGCTTTTGGAAGACAGGGCCTCCCAGAACCCAGGTCAGAGGCTAGTGTGTTATTGTCCTTTCACCAAAAGCAGACTCCCAATTGGGGACAGTTTGAGGAGAGTGTTTGGAGAAATCCCTTATGTAGTCAGAGATCCTGACCAAAAAAAAAAAAAAACTTTCCCTCTTATTCTGTAGCCTGTGTTTCTTTTTATTTGATTCTCTTAATGAACCTGGTCTCCAGGATTTGCAATAACAAAATGTTTTAACCCACCATCTTATAACTACTTTAGAAATATGTTCATACTTTAGGACATCACCTTAAGCCAAGATAAAATATAAGGAACATGGTTTCTTGTTTAAAATAATAACAAAAAAAATTAAAGCTTCTCATTGGACTTCTGAAATGAAACTTCCCTCTTTATATTTTTCTTGTTATTTTTCTATTCATGAATGTTAAAGCTTTCAGCAAGCCTGAAACTCGCTCAAACAGCTGACAATTCTGCCATTGCTTTTTTGTGTCTTACAAACTCGTTCAGTAGCTCTTCCCACAGCAAGGGTATTAGGAAAGCCAGAATTATTAACCAGGGGCCAGGGGCTGCCTGAGGCCACTTGAATTTCTTTGTATGGGGAGTAGCACGGAATAGCCTTAGTTGGACTTACCCAGCGAAGGCACAATTGGAAGCTGTGCCAGTCCATTGGACTCACCAGGAAGCCATTCAGCAATTCTATTGCATAACACTTCATATCCAGTCCCAGCCAAAGCAGAGATTTTATGGTCACTTTTATGGTATTGTATCAAATAATACAGTGTAATTTTTAGTAAATGTCCCTGGTACTTTGGCATTAGAAACAGTCTAAATAATACATTTAGTAAATGCATCAGGTACTTTGGCATTAAAAACCATCTAATGAAATATTTTAACATATACAATAGCATATTGCACATGCAGTTCTCAGAAGGGGTAATGTAAATTGTGTGTTTAAATTTTGACACACATACACATTTGCTCACATATGTGTAGACCGTCTCTGAAAGCACACATGGGAAACATGAGGGTACGCAAGAAATGGCAAATGTTAGATTTACTTGTAACCATATACATACCCTTTAGAAGCTTTTGAACCTTATACTGTGTATATGGTTACCAATTAAAATACATGAATATAATTTAACATAATTACAAAAATATCAAATGATAACAACTGGCTTAAAAATATAGTGATCTTCTAAAAGTCTCTAAGGATGAAGATGAGGAGGGAGCTTATCCTGGGGTAGGTGGGGCCTGAGCAGGGGGTGTGGATCCAGGGTTGACATGAAGTGGAGGGAATGCCACTGAATAAGATGGCAAAGGAGTCATTCGTTCCACAGAATATTGACTCTGCACTCAGTAGGGATGGGTGAGCAAGATGAAAACTTCCCAGACTAGCAGAAGATTCAGAGACTCCAAGTTAGAAAATCAGATGCAATATTATAGGTGGGATAAGGGGCAGGAGTGCAGCACGATATGTTCTTTTATGACTGGTTAACCAAATTCAGTTTTCTAGGCCATGGATACAAGTCAAAGGTGTTTTTTGACCTGTTGAAATCACTGACAACTCCCACAGCTGCATGAACCTTTGCAGATGGTCTCAGAAACTTCAGCCTGAGAACGCCTGAGAGAGCATTATTTTTTTTTTTTTTTACTCTGGAAGGCCAAGGTTTGAATTCTGCCAGTTTCTTGATGAGCAACTTTGAGCAAATTGCCTGACATCTAGGATCATCAGTTTCCTAATCCGAAAAGTGGGAATGAAAGTTTTTGCATTTCTGCCTTGCTGTAAGGTCTGTGTGTGCCTGTAGAAGGGTGGGGTGGCTGTGAGGGGTGTTATGTTATTATGATGACATGAGAAGGAGCTCAGTGAATGGTGATGTTTATGATCCTGGTTATTATTAAGATAGCAGCTGTGAAGGATGGGGCATACAAATATTTGAGAGTGACCTTTAACTTATCATGAAAGGGAAAGATAGCTCATGTAGAATAAATGTAAACCAGAACAAATAGGTAAATATCTGCTATGTTTATGAACATAAATGTGCCTCCTCTTGGTTTATAGGGCCTGTGATCATCTCTGTCACCTGGGATACTCAGATAAATGCACTATATTAAAGAGCAGGCCTATTCTATGGAAATCAATCAATTAAATAAAGAATCCAGAAATGACAGCAGCCTAATGATTATTTTATTTGATTTGTTTATCTATTTGTCTCTCTGCCATCTATCAGAGCCATACCTGAGGGTAGGCTCCAAGGGTTTCACCTGGCTGCCCTGGAGTCAAGGTTTCGGGTGGCAGGAAGAGCCACGCCATCTGCAAGCACTGAGGAGAAGGAACGTGTGGCTGGTTGATGGCTGGTTGATGGTCAGTCTGGGCGTTGCACCACTAGACACTTGCTTCTTCCTCCTCATCCCAGGTGGCCACAGAAGCCAGTTTTGGACAAAGGACAAAGCCCAGTACAAGATCAGACTCTCCACTGTAGACCTGGATCTTCCTTACCTTAATAATGGGTTAAAGGGGATAAAAAAATAATGAGGATTAAGGGGCAAGGTTGAGGCACTCTTGGGTTGGCAGGAGGAAGACTGGGTCAGAGATCAAGCTTGTGTCCAGGGCAGAACAAGCAAGTGCTTTGTGTTTGGGCCATGAGCAGGGACGCAGGAAGCTAAAGGTTCAGCAGTCTAACAGGGAAGTTAGGCCAATGGAGATTCACTGCTGATGGTTGCCTGTAATGGGACTGATCGGGGTTTTACTTGGCAGCCCTTCCCATAGGGAGAATGTAATGGTCCTAAAGGAACCTAGCCTGTAGTGGAATGGGAGAGGGAAAGAGGACAGAGTCTGTCCTGCTGTGGCAGTGGCCATCTCATCTTCGGGGCCTATATCTCTTCTTTCCTGCGCAGCCACCTTGATTCATTCATGGGAAAGAAAGAAATGGTAATACCTGAATTAAAGTCAAATTACATCCCAACTTCTAACCTTAGTCTACCAGACCCTACAAGGCATGGCTCCTGCCCACCTCGCTGACCTCATCTTTGCTCTTTCCCTACCAGCCACCATTTCTGTTTCCTATTTAATCAAGGCTCTGTCCCAACGCTGTGCCTTACTTTTGCTTATTGGTGTCTAGTTCACTCTTCCTCGGATTGTGAATGGCTCTCGCATCTTTCAGGCCTTGGCTCAAGGTCAGCTTCTTAGAGAAACCCTCTAGTGCTACCACCTTCTGATACCCCATTGGCTTTTATCAAGTCCTGAGCTCATGTCAACCAAGTTTCCAGCTTTCCAGTTATGAACTGGGTGCCCTGTAATTTAATTCGGTTCTGACACTAACTACTGAGAGTTAGTGTAGACCCCGTAGGTTAAGAGCTCAGTCCCACAAGATTGCTCCTCAACTCCAGATGCCAAGTGCAAGTCCCAAGCTTCCTGTACTTCTGATGGATCAGTTATAAATCAAGAGTTCCCATAACCCCCTCTTCAGGTTTCATAATTTGCTAGAATGGCTCACAGAATTAAGGAAAGCATTTCACGTACATTTACTGATTCACTTCAATATTACAAAGTAATAGTCAGTGGAGGAGATGCGTAGGGCAAGAAATGAGGGAAGAGGCTGGAGCTTCCATGTCGTCTCTTGGCATGCCATCCTGGCAATACCTCACTGGGTTCACTGACCTGAAGCTCTCTGAACCCTGATGGTTAGGACTTTTATAAAGACTTCATTGTGTAGATGTAATTAATTAAGTCATTGGCCATTGCAATTAACTCACTCTGTGGCCCCTACACCCTACCCAGAGGCTGGGGGGTGGGGCTGAAAGTTCCACCACTAATCACTTCCTTAGTCTTTCTGGTGACAAGCTCCCATCCTGAAGCTATCTCAGCCACCAGCCATCTCATCGGTATGCAAAATACACTCCAGAGATTCAAAGCATTTTAGGAGCTTTGTGCTAGGAATTGAAAACAAAGACCAAATACGTATTTCTTATCATAATACATATTACAATATCATATATGCCTTGTAATTTTTTTGAAAGCTAGACATGATTATTGGGTAAAAGGAACTGTGGCAAATGGGCTTTTAGTGTGAGGTTTTATGTGTATTTGGCTAGGAGTCAGGTGGTTTACTGCTTGCTGTAGGTGTTAAAGGTGTCCTCATACTTATCTCCTCTGCTTTCTTTGAGTTTCCCTTCTTAAATAGAGTCTGAGCCTTGCAGTTCTTTCCCTTGTAATCCCTTTGTAACATGGGAGCCCTGTGGATGTGGTGCTGAAGTATTCTATAATCCTGTGATTAGAACATTCTATAATCCTGTGATTAGAACTCAGTCTTATAGGGGGCCCGTGCCCCTAGGCTGTGACCTTCACAAGTGCTTCTCAGCCCTTTTCCCTCTGAGGTAAGACAGGAAGGCTCCATGAGGCTGGTACTGCATATATCCCTTACCTCTTATTGGTTAGGCTTGAGTAAAACCCACTTCAGGTAGATTCTGGTAACATAGCGTTCCTGGAGGGAAGACTTTTGTTAAAAAGAACAGAACACTGAGGATATATTTCAAAATGATTACTTTTCCTCTCTCCCTGCCAAAAACATGAGGGAATTTTTTCTTTAATCTTCACCCTAAGAACCTGAAGTCACCCACTCTTTATTACCTTACCCTATTTCATTTTCTTCACGGCGTTTATCACCCTCTAGAATTATCTTTTATATGTGCAGGTGTATAAAATCTGTCCTCCATTTGAATAGATGCTTTAAGAGGACAGAACCTCCTCTGATTTGTTCCTCACCGTATCTTCATGACCTACAATAGTGCCTGACACATAATAAATACTCAAAATACTTTTTGAATGAGTACTTGAAAATCTGACTCCCTAAGGCTTACTTCAGTGACCAAGACACTACTTTGATCTTTACTGGACCTGAGAAAGGACCTCTTCCTTTATCTATCAATGACAATGAGTTTTCCTTTGCCTGCTTTCAGATCTAAATCTGGTTTCCAGCCCCTGGCCCCTCATCTTCCTCCACAAGTTCAACACACACACACACACACACACACACACACACACGCGTGTGTGTGTGTGTGCGCGCACGCCCTCTCCTGCAGGGCAAGCTTTCCTGTGAGCTTTCAAAGTCTCCTTTCCCATGTGTCATCTCCTACCAGTCACACACGAATCAGTGCTCTTATCTAATCTTAAATACACACTCAGGAAAATAGACAAGTCTATCTTAAAATGAGGTGATCATTAATTTAGTACTTCCCTGCCATATATATGCCCAGCCTCATGTGTAAGAAGAGTAATGTTTTAAACAAATTGAATCATACAGCTGGGAGGATGAGAGTGTTAGTATCAGCAATAATTAATATCCCTGAATTTTTATAGAAGAATCATTGATTGACTAGAAGAGTTTTGAGCTCAAGGTAAGTCTACCATTAAATAGCCAGTTAAAAATTCCAAGAGATTCATTATTGCTCTTTAAAAATATATTATGAAAGAAATGAGGTTGCATTTTTCTATGCTATAAATGAAAAGTTCTAAAGATGGTATATTCTCAATAAGCCTACACTGCAATTAAAAAGAAAATGAATTATCACAGAAGAAAATATTGGCTAAGAAATAATGAGAAAAGGGTAAGGTAGTTCAAAAATTGAGCAATGTTTTAGCAACTCAAACTACTAGTACCTTAATATTTAGTCATCAGATAAAATTCAGTTTTAAACCTCTGTAATTTGAACAGTGACTGTATGTGCATAGGCATTTCACTGCCACATTGACTCTATCTGGCTCTTCAGCTTCTGGGTCTCCTCTGGACCTGAGCTTTTTCCTTCAACTGACCTTCACTGTCTGTCACTCTGCCAGGCAGAGTCACTCACTATGGGCCATGAACTACAGTCCTCCATGAGCCCAACCCCCATAGCCACACACCCAAGTCATTCTGCACTGCTTCTCCTGTGGCCCTGCAAAACAGAGCTGCTCACCCCTCCTGCTTTCCCCCAAAACACCTGAGCTGTTCCTTCTCTACACCTGGAGCACCCTTCTCTATTCTTCCATGCTTAACAAAAGGACACAAAGGTATAGATCAGAACCTACTTTTACTGAGACCAAAGGTGAATAATACCTTCCCCATTCACTTAGCACAGACACTTGGTTTTCTGGCACCCCTGGGGATCATGGCCTGAGTTTGCATTTTTTGTATCCTATTCCTTGCACATATTGTTGATAAGAAGTTGGGTCTATAGTAATATTTTTTATAATAAACTATAGTATTGATACAACTACAATCCCTTGTTCTCTGGCTCATGTCTGAAGTCCATCTGTACTCTTACCAACTTAAGTTCTATGCAAATATAGCTTCATGCTGAGTGATATGACCACAGTAATTGTTGTTGCTGGTTAATTGAAAACCTGCTATGTATACATCACTGTACATGCATTATCTCTTCTCAGAATGCCTCATAGAAATGGTGTGAGGGTTATGTTTTTAAATCACAACTTACCAATCAGAAAACAGGCCCCGAGAGACTAAGTAACTTGTTCAGATTCACAAGCTATTACACAGAAGAAAGACAATTCAAAACCAGTCTGTTGGAACTTCCTATATCAACTCTTCTCAAATGCCCCACACCTTCCTGCTCCATCAATATTTCTCAAAGAATTTTTCATTTACAGAAAAATATAATGCTATAAATGGGAGTCCAAGTGCAGGATTCAGGTTTAAGGCATGTTCAGAGAGACCAAAAGATTGAAATATAGGAGACCAGCTCAAGATTCCAGGGTCATATTCTAGAATGTTCTGAGTGAAACAAGGACTTGAGGCTATGTGATTTTTTTGTCTACATGTTGACCTAGAGAATTGTTCTCAAACAGAATCACTGTTGCTCTTCGAGGAATTTTGTCCTTCAAGATAGTTGGAAGTACCTGGAGGCATTTTTAGTTGTTACAACTGAGGGCATGTGGCTTAGTAGCATCTAGTAGACGGAGGTGAGGAATGCTGCTAAACATTCTACAATACACAGGGCAGTCCCCTCCCCAACAAAGAATTATCCAGCCCAAAGTGTAACTAGTGCCAGGTTGGGACACCCGGGCCTAGAGGGAAGAAAGCTTTTACTGTCCATCTCTCAGACAGCTCCGACCACCCCCACGGTTGGCACTTCGGATATTAAGCTAGTTGGCCACTAGCTTCTTTCAGCTTCATATGATGTCAACTTTTGGTTTTGAGGTCTGAGTATAGGAGGTAAGAGGAGATTTTAAGATCATGGCTGACACCTATGCAGTCTGGAGAATGGGATCTGGGCCACACCTGGGATCCCAAGACAATGTTTGACTTCCGATATCTTCCAGAAGGGTTCCACAAGAACATGTGGCCTTATAATTTAAAGCCCTCTTCTATCATCTCTGTCACTCCCAATGCGCCCTTCCCCTTCCACCCCTGCCCCACTTCTCTCCATTGTATGCTCACCAGCCTGTTTACCCCTCTCTCTCTGACTCATCCACTATCTTCTGTCATGCATCCATTTCAGTATGCACTAGCCCACATGTTTAGCTTCTTTCAGGGTCAGTTTAGGACTCACCTCACTTAGGAAGAGACAGCAAGCAAGGGACCTTCCTCAACCACAAACAACTCAAATGCCTGAACAACCCTGCTGATACTACTGCCCCTGTAGCAATCAGCTCACCTGTGCAATAGTGGGTTATGAGGCCAGTACCCATGATCATTCAGGGTTAGAAGAACGTTCACTGGGGGAATTCCCTGAAAATGCTTCCTCCTGGTAAGGCCTCTTACTTGTTCTTAAATCTTCCATTCTACTTATGGTCCTTATTCCTGAGTTCAAACCACAACAGAGAAGGGCACTGTCATTAAACAAATTAGTGAAAAATGTTACAGTATAAACCAAATATCATTAAAAACATATTTATGGCAAGATATACATATTTATTAAATGAATTCTGAGTAAATGAAACTCTTTAACCTTGAAGATGTATGGGGAAAAAATGCCCTTGGCTTAGTGATTGTTAGGGGAGACTTTACCCACAAATGACAGGCCTTTATATCAAAAAATAAACTATGATTTCAAAATCCTAGAGAACAGAGCCTTAAATAATGTGTTGAGATGGTAACTGAAACAATATCTGGAGCCTATGCAAACCCAGAGTCAGAAATTATGTATCTCTTTCTCTTCCTCATAAAACATACTTCTACAATAGAATATTTCACTTTTCATCTAAAAACATCCCTCTTCTCCTAGTCTCATAAATAATAGTAGTGAAAGAGAAAAATTAAGTTGGTATCTACATTGTCTGAGATGTGCTTCACAAGACAATTACTTTCTATGGCAGTTTTTAGATCAAAACGATATCACGTTTTCTCATGTCTTAGGTCAAGGAGCCTTGTGTCACAATTCGAATAATGTTGCAAGACAAAATGTTCTTCCTTGCCACATGCAGTTCTGGAAGCTGATCATCTCAAAACTTTTCAAACACTAGGAGCATATAAAACCTTGACACATTGAGGGTAAGTCAACCACTCAGATAGCAAGGGGTGGGGAAGGGCACATGCTATGTGACTCTCAGAATCACATAGTGCTTCAGTCACTTCCCAAACCTCTTAGAGGCAGCCAGTTAACCCACAGGTATATGACAGAGGAAGACCAGATTGAAAAAGGCTTCACCACCTGTGGAGGTGAAATGAGCTTTAACAAAGGGAGTTTGGTAAAAGTAAACCAATTAACATTGATCAAATACCTTCTACATGGCAGACACAAAATATACTTAAAAATCTCACTATAGCATAGATAAAACAGACAAGCAAGCTAATATTTACCAATCATTCTAATAAGCTATAAACTGAGGTAGCACAGTTCAGAAATCTGGTGGAGGGTGGAGATGGTTGAGACAGTTCACCAAGAAGGACATCTTTGAACTAGGGTTTTGAAAACTGAACAGTTCTCTGGCTAAAGAAAGTAAGAGGGATAATCTAGGAAGAAAGAACACGTATCCACCCACATAACACAATGCATTTGTAGATGGACTCATGGGAAATTCAAGTTTTACATTTTAAAATGCTTAGAGGTGTGAGCCCAGAAATCCTAAGTGATCAGTTGATTAAGTTGATTTATCAAGGAGAAAAAGACCAGACAGGAGAAAATTTTGTGACTGTGTCTGGAGACAGAAATAAGAAAGCCAGTATGTGTAGGAGGCACATCTGAACCAAGGATAGGCTTGTTTTTGTGGTCTAAGCCCTATGAACAGGGAGTGCCACAGAAATAGGCTGTAGGAGCAAAGGTACATGAAAGAATTTTGAAGATGATGCACAAACACTATGAATGACACCAAAGAGTGGCACCAAGTATAGGGGACAAATCAGTGCAAAATACAGCACTCTTTTGGCCCTAAGAAATCTAGTTCATTATAAAAAAGAAGTTAGACTAGCACTAGCAGCGACTAGCACTAGCAGCGACTTCAACAGGAGATAGCAGATGCCCAGTGGACGTGGACATGCCCAACAGGTACCTAGCAGAAAATAATGGAAGCTGGACCAGCATGCAGTGCCCAGAGGATATTGGCCAAAGAGCAAAAGCAGTTTGATGCAAGCCAACCTGTTTAGAAGTCCATTATGATTCTCATAAGTATGTGGAAGACCTTTCAGGGCTCTGAAGGTCTTTATGCAGGACTTTGAACATGTTCCAGTGGCATTAGAGTTAATATTATTAATGGGATGCCATTGGTACCTGCAGGCTGGTAAGGTCTGTGGCAATTGTAGTTATGAATGTATTGAAGAGTGAAATAGAGCAATGTGACATTGTCTTGGCTCTTAGATGGCAAGAAAACTGATATCAAAGGTTGGAAAGATGGCAGTTTGTGTTATGTAGAAGCAAAACACCTGTCAAACTTTTTCATATGGTGAGTAGGGAGGCAGATGTGCCTGCTCTGTCTATAGCTCTAAGAGAAGAGACTGAAAAACAGAATGTTAGTAAATGTGCTGACTTGGAAAGAATTGGCTGACTTGCAAGCAGAAATGAGAGCATAGAGAACAGATACATAAGGTTTTTCATGATTGGAAAGCTGACTGCTTTAAGACATCATGCACTAAAAAATTAAAATTTAAAAAATAAAAACAGTTTGAAATCACAGACATTTAAAACCTTTTTGAATTGATTAAAGTGGTTTGGTGTAAAGATCATATTAAAGTTATACCTGTCCCACACATAGTTTCAGATATTCTTAAGGTCATCATTATTAGGTTGCAATATAAAGGAAGCAATGAAATAAATCAGTACCAAGTGTTATATCTAGTAATTCTTGAGCATTCTTAGAGGCACCCAACATTGACTAGAAGCAAATAGATCAGAAAGTGACCAAGTTTTGAAAAAATATTATTGTCTAACAAAAAGTCTTTGACTATTCCAGTGGTACAATAACATTTTGGCTCTATAGTTTGCCTAAGTAGGAAGAAGGGAGTAAAATCTATGCAATCCCCAAGGAGAGGATGCCTCTCAACACCTTTTTTAGATGTGGCCAAGCACGACATGCTAAAACTATGTGGCACATAAAACAGGTTCAGAGGCTAAGAAAAAATGGACAAGACAGCTATCCCCCGAAAATAGTATGTGGGCCTACACAAGAAAATTCCCTCATCATCAAGGCAGGAAACCTTCAAAATGCTCAAGGTTCCATAACTTCTGAGGTCATAGCTATGCTGTGTCTTGTATGCTTCCAAATGACTGTCTGTCCTGAGATTACCCTGTCCTTGCTCCACCACTGCATATTGGATGTGGGGGTGGAAGCAGGGAGGATAATTGTCCCTTTAGTTCACAGATTGCTTGGCCAAGACGTTTTAATAGCCACATGTGAATCTAATGGGGAGACTGCGCATCATTCAGAAATCACGGGCTGTGAGTTAGATACAGTGACTAGACAGGACTTTGGATGAGCCCTTATGGGGAGGGAAGTGAATGTGTGCTGTGTGTGGGAAGAAGGGGACTCATGGATATTTAGTAATCAGAAAGGCAGAGGGTAGCAGAGGCATCTCTGATGACCAAAAGTTTGTGAGTGGAGTTTTGTCTAGGAAAAAGGCTTTCCAGCTAGGATTGTGTTTCCCAGCTCCCTTTGCTACTAAGTGAGACCATGTGAATACTTCTGGTCAGTGGAATGTGAGCAGAAATTATATGCTCACATTAATAATGGTGTATAGTGGTTAACTATTTAGTGTGCCTTCCTTCTCCACATTTTTTCCCTTTATATGGACACATATTCATAGCACCTCAGGACAGAAGGAGCCTAGATCCACTGGAAGAATCCTGATCAACCATTTGCAATACAGCCACCTAGAAAAGGTATCTACTCAGGAATACTTATATTGGATTTTGAGTAAAAGAGAAATAAATTCCATTGTATTAAATCACTGATTTTGTTGTTGTTGTTATAGCAGCTGGTGTTAATTAGCCTGACTAATATAACCTATATAAGTGAGTGCACAGAAGTAACAAATATCACACTGTAGTTAAGGAAATAAAATAATTTATACTGTTAAAACATGAGAAAAACAGGGAGAAGTGGAAGGAGGTCAGCCTTGACAAGTAGACAAAGTACAGGTCAGTGTTTCTCAAAGTGTGGCCCACAAAATTCTGTATTCAAATCACTTGAGAGACAAAAGCTGCTCCAGTTTTGATGGCTTTACCCCAGACCTACAGAATCAGAGTCTTCTGAGAAGAGGCCCACCCAGGCACATTCTAAAAAAGAATTCAGGTGCTCCAAATTCATACAACAGACTGAGAGCTACCCAGCTAGAGAGTGAAGGGACTTTGTGTATCATTTTAAGATTTTTTAATTTAATCTTACCACACAGACAATTGGGAACTGGGGAAAGGTCATAATTAGAAAAGCAAGATGATTATCTTGAGATAATCATAGAGTAGAGTGTTTCCTCAGTAGGGTATTAACTCCATGAGGGCAGAGTTTGTTTTATTCACAGCTATATCCCTAATGCCTTACATAGCATCTGAAATTTATTAGGTGCTCAATAAAGACTTATTGAGTAAATGAGTCAGATTTCAGTTTTAAAATGAGCATTGCACAGAAGTGCAGATAATGAATTGGAGGGGATGATGATGGCTGTTGACTGACCTGTGAAGTGGTTATTAAAATTGTTGAAGTGTGAGATGACATATTTTCAACTAAAGCAACAGCCGTGAGAATAAAGAAAAGACATGATTTTTAAAATATATTTAGAAAGATAAATTGGTTTGTCTTAGTGACTGACTCAAATAATTTGGTGGAGGAAAAGAAAGAGTCTAAAAGACCAATTTTTTATTTTTGTCTAATGAAACTGATAATGGCATTATTCACAAATATCTAGAACCTAAGTCAGTTTTCAGGAGACCATGATAAACTTTAGTATTGGATACACTGAGTTTGAAGTTCTGATAAAACAAACAAATATTCTGCACATGATTGTGTTAGAAACGTATGAAAAGGAACAGGATTATAAATACAGATTTGAGAGTTTAGATTCATTCATTAAACAAACTCTTATTGAATATCTATCTTATTAAGTGATAGATTACAAAGATGCCTTTAAGAGTCTTAGAATTTCATAAAAGACTAAAGAGTTATAAGCTCCCTGGAAGAGGTACGCCCAGGCGGGTTGAAAGAAAGCTTCACATCGGAGGCCTTTTGGGAAACTGCACTATGGAGAAATACGTCAGCATGAATAGGAGTCATTTGCAGAAGATTCAAGAAGAAGCCAGATTACAGTCTGGCAGATTGAGAAGTGAATAGGAGATAGGAAATAAGGACACTGAGTTTTAGATAACTCAAGACATTTTGGCGACTTCTGGTCAAGATGGAGATGTAGATAAACATGCTTCACCTCCTCACACAACTACAGAAAATATTACATCTAGACTACAAAACAAATGTCACCCAGAGCCATCAGAAAATCAAGCTGTATGTAAGTCTAACATTCAAGGATTTAAAGAAACCACATTCATCCAGATGGGTAGGAGGGCTAGAGATGTAGAGAAAGGTGGAGAGGTGCAGAGCCATGGAGTGGCACAGAGCAACGGGAGTGGTGTGGAGAGGCAGCAAAATGGGAAATTCTACATTCATATGTGGTGGATAAAAATCAGAAGGGATACCTCAAGAGCAAGGGATCCCAGCCCCAAACAAGACCACCCAGCAGCCCAGGATTCCAGTGCCCAGAAGATAAATCCCCATAACTTCTGGCTGTAAACACCAGTGGGGGTTGGAGTGGTGGAAGAAACTGCCAGATTATCAGAAGACTCATCCTAAAGAGCTGACATGGACTTAGAACTTACACAGCCCCACCCCCTCTTGGATTTAGCACCAGGGCAACAGCTGGAAGGGCACAAGTGGTATACAAGGAGAAAGCAAGGAGACTGGAAACAGGATGAGTGCTGGGAGGCAGCTTCCTCCCAGGCAGATCTGAAAGTTCTGCTCAGGAGGAAGCTGTCCATAGCACCTCCAGAAGCCAGGCAGAGACATTGTCCCCTCTCTGAGCTCTAACCCCATAGAGAGCCACAAAATGGTGAAATAGGTTTCCCCACCCTGGCAATTACTTAGGCTCTGCCCATACAATTTACAAGTCTGCTCTTCTACAATAAGCCATGCTGCTAAAACAGGGAATCAAAGAAGCTCTACCTAATACACAGAAACAAACACAGGGAGTCTGCCAAATTGAAGAGACAAAGAAATATGGCCCAATTGAAAGAACAGAACAAAACTTCAGAAAAAGAATTAAATGAAATGGAGATAACCAACCTATCAGATGCAGAGTTCAAAACACTGGTGATCAGAATCCTCAAAGAACCCACTGAGTATTGCAACAACATAAAAATGACTCAGGCAGAAATGAAGTGAAAGAAAGAAAAATCTGCAGGGTACCAACAGTGGAGGGGATTAAACTGAGTATCAAACCAATGATTTGGAACATAAGGAAGAAATAAGCATTCAACCAGAATGGCAAGAAGAAAAAGAATCTAAAAAATGAGGATAGAATAAGAAGCCGCTGGGACATCGCCAAACATACCAACAACTGAATCATAGGGATGCCAGAAGAAGAAAAGGAAGAGCAAGAAATTGAAAACTCATTTGAAAAAATAATGAAAACAACTTCCCTAATTTGGTAAAGGAAATAGACATACAAGTCCAGGAAGCACAGAGAGTCCCAACCAAGATGGACCCAAAGAGGACCACATCATGACACATCATAATTAAAATGCCAAAAGTTACAGATAAAGAAAGAATCCTAAAAGCAGCAAGAGAAAAGCAGAGGGTTACCTACAAAGGAGTTCCCATAAGACTATCAGCTGATTTCTCAAAAGAAACTTTGCAGGCTACAAGGGACTGGCAAAAAGTATTCAAAATGATAAAAAGCAAGGACCTACAACCTAGATTATGCTATCCAGCAAAGGTATCATTTATAATGGAAGGGCAGATAAAGTGCTTCTCAGACAAGGAAAAGCTAAAGGAGTTCATCATCACCAAGCCATTATTACAAGAAATGTTAAAGGGACTTATTTAAGAAAAATATGATCAAAACTGTGAACAGTAAAAAATGACAACAAATTCACAACCATCAACAACTGAGTCAAAAAACAAATAAATTAAGCAAACAAGTAGAACAAGAAAAGAATCATTGATATTGGAGGGTTATCAGCTGGGAAGGGAAGGGGGAGAATAGGGTAAAAGTTTCAGGGATTAAGAAGCATAATTGGCAGGTACAAAATAGACAGGGGGATGTTAAGAATAGTAGGAAAAGTGAAGGGAAAGAGTTTATATGCATGACCTATGGACACAAACTAAGGAGGAGTTGCTGGAGAGAATGGGAGTACTGGTCAAAGAGGTCAAATGGGGAAAATTGGGACAATTATAATAGCATAATCAATAAAATATATTTTTAAAAAGATAACTCTTTCAAGAAATTTTGATGGAAAAGAAACAAGAAGAGAAATGGGTGAATAGCTAAAGGGAACATTAAAGAGGCCCAAAAATTCCATTTAGAAAAAGAGAGAGTTGAGCATGTTTTCTTACAGAGGCTTTTCTGGAAAGGTTAAAGTTATAGGAGAGAGAAAGGTGAAAACTGATGAAGCAAAATCACAGAGAAGACAGAACAGGATGGATGGAATAAGCTGACTTGATAGAATGAGCTATAGACAGGACATAAAACACACCTTCCAGTGCTCTGGGTAGAAGGAAGTGCACAGATGGAGAATCCATCTGGAGATGTGGGGAGATGGGGAAAGGAAAGGGGCCTAATGCATGTATGGCGAGTGCTGTTAGCGATTTGGGAGATGGAGCCAGCATGTAATAATTTTGGGAGTTGAAACAAGAAGAAGGAAAAGGAAACTAAAGAGCTTTTACTTTTAAAGAGATGCTAAAACCAATCAACCCCACATGCCAAATAATATGCATGATGCTTGGGAATAATATTAGTTTTTATAAAGATATATTTGTTCTCAAATTATTAGAACTCCACGGCACCCCTCAGAAGCTTGTTAGCAGAGTGCCTGGCCCATAACAGGCACTTAGCAAATGATTGCATGAGTCCTGGGCCCCGTCAGTAACTCTACCACCTTTATCTATTCCTAACAGCCATACATGTTTATTTATAATGAAAATAACATCCTAATTAAAAAAAAATTACAAACAGCTAAAATTAATAGCCAATCATTTCAGCAAAATAGTTTTTCATAAGAGCCCTGAACAAACAAAGATGACCAAGATTACATTCAGAAAACCTGCACATGATTCAAAACAACTGGGAAAAAAAACAGGATAGAATTCATGACAATAACCTCTAGCTGCTCAGAGTGCTTTGTCGGCCTGTTTATATTCAGAAAAGATTTCTTTGGATTTAGAGGAAGATTTAAATAATCTCCTAAAACAACATATGCTCAACTCATAACTGTTACCAAACATATGTTCAGAATGCATAAGCCAGTAGCTGTAATTTATGCAAGAAGAGAAGGCAAGCATTCCTGTTTATCTTTTTCCCATTCTCAGATTCCCTGCGGATCCAATATGATAAATGTATAATTTCAGTATTCAGGTTTACTGGACTAGGTGATAGAAGTACAACTAGATGAATGATTATTACCAACCAACACCAGTAGCAGCGTCAGCACCACCATCATCCTCAGCAGCCGCAAAATTTTAAGTGTCTCTCTGAGAGAACTAGGCGCCATACCACCGATTCATGGATACAGTCTTTGCACTTAGAAAGCTTATCAAGGTCAAGTAACACAACTGGAGGAAGAAAGAACATAAAGTTCTGACTAGAATAGTCTCCCTCCCCAGTTGTGTAGACTGAACCAGTTCATATTGGGGCCAAAAGTTCTCAACCCTGGCCATACATTAAAATCTCATGGGAAACCTTAAAAAATTGAACTGGGTAGTCTCTACTCAAAATATAAGAATCTGGGAGGTGGAATGTGTTGAGCAATCCAAGCATCAATATTTTTAAAGCTTCTTGGGTATTTTATTTAAAAATTAATTTTTATTTTGATGCAGTTATAGATTCACATGCAGTTGTAAGAAATAACACTGAGAGATTTTTTGTGTTTTTTTTTTACCCAGTTTCCCTTGCTGATAACATCTTTCAAAAATATAGTACAATTTAATAACCAGGATGTTGACATTGGTACTGTCAAGATACAGGACAGTTTTATCACCACGCAGATTCTTTATGTTGCTTTTTCATAGCCATGACCACTTCTCTCTCATTTCTACCCCATCCTCAAACCCCGCTCATCACTAATCTGTTCTTGATTTTTAGTTTTGTCATTTCAAGAATTTTGTACACATACAAACACCCAGTATGTGACCATTTGGGATTAGCTTTTTTTCCGACTTAGTATAATTCCTTGAGACTCATCCAAATTGTTGTGTTTATCAACATTTTGTTTTTTGTTGCTGAGCAGTGTTTCACAGTATGGATGTACCACAGTGTGTTTAACCATTCACCGGTTGAAGGACATCTGGATTGTTTCATGTTTTCGGCTACTATGAATACAGCACATATGAACATTTATGCACACAGTTTTGTATGAAAATAAGTTTTCATGCCTTTGGGATAAATGCCCAAGTGGACATTTGCTGGGTCATATGGTAACCCATCAGTAAATGAATGGATCAAAAAACTATGGTACACTTACACAATGGAATTCTACACCGCAGAAAGAAAGAAGGAACCCCTACCCGTTGCGACAGCAGGGATGGAACTGGAAAGCATTATGCTAAGCGAAATAAGCCAGGTGGTAAAAGACAAATACCATATTATCTCACCTTTAACAGGAATCTAATCAACAAAACAAACAAACAAGCAAAATATAACCAAAGACACTAAAATTGAGAACAGGCTGACAGTGACCAGAGGGGAGATGGGAGGGAATTTCAGGGGAAGTGGGGAAGGGTTTGCAGAAACAAGTATAAAGGACACATGGACAATAATAAGCATGGGTTGAGATGGGAAGGAGGTGGGGAGGGCTGGGGGGTGAGCTGGAATGAGGGTAAAGGGCAGAAAACTGTACTTGAACAATTGGAGAGCATCATGCTAAGCGAAATAAGCCAGGCAGTGAAAGACAAATACCATATGATCTCACCTTTAACAGAAACCTAATCAAGAAACAAACAAACAAGCATAATATAAACAAAGACACTGAATTTGAGAACAGTCTGACAGTGACCAGAGGGGGAGGGGAGGGAATTTCAGGGCAAAAGGGGAACAGTTTAGAGCAACAAGTATAAAGGACTCATGGACAAAAACTATAGGGGGTGGAAGTGGGAGGAAGGTGGGGAGGGCTGGTGTGGTGGGCTAAGGGTGGGGTAAAAGACAGAAAACTGTACAATATCAACAATTAAAAAAATACTGATTAAAAAAATAATAAAAAAATAAATGTAAAGGAACACAACTGAAAAAATAAATAAAACTAGAAAAACAAACAAACAAAAGAAATTGCCTAACTGCTTTCCAACATAGCTATGTTATTAATTACATTACCACCAGAAAATTTGAGTGAGCCAGTTTCTCTCCATCCTCCCAGCATTTGCTATTGTCACTATATTTTCTTTTAGCTATTTTGTGTGTAGTAATATCTCATCATGGTTGAAATTTGCATTTACCTGATGGCTAATGATGTTGCACATCTTTTCAAGTGTTTATGTGTTAGCATAGCCTCTTCAGTCTTTTGTCCAATTTCTATTTAGATTGTTTATTTTTAAATGCTCACTTAGGGGTTTTTGAAAAATATATTCTAGTGACCAGCCCTTTATGGAATATGTGGTTTGCAAATATTTTTCTTCCAGATTATCTCTTCACCTTTTGAACTGGGTGTTTCATGGAGCAAAGATTTTTAAATTTTGATGAAGTACAATTTATATCTTTTCTCTTGTATGGATTATGTTTTTAGTACTATATTAAATTAAATAACTGTGGAGAAAATGAATATATTTGCCTATTCTCAACCTTAGCAAGAAATCCTTCAGTTTATCAACATTAAGTAGGGTGTTTGCAGTAAACCTGAGTAAATGCTTTTTTTAATCTTTCATAATTATACTTATTTTTATTCTGTGTATAAAGTTATACATACAATGGATCATATTGCACAGAAAAATGCAGTCTTTTTATTTTTTTAATTTTTAATTTTTATTTTAATTGTTCTTGTACAGTTTTCTGTCTTTTACTCCCATCCCGGCCCACCACCTCAGCCCTCCCCACCTCCCTCCCATTTCTACCCCCCCTAGTTTTTGTCCATGTGTCCTTTATACTTGTTGCTCTAAACCCTTCCCCTTTTCCCCTGAAATTCCCTCCCCTCTCCCGTCTGGAGACTGTCAACCTGTTCTCAATTATTTAGTTGAGAAAATTTCCCTCTATTACTACTTTTTTGAGAGTTTTTACCATTGAAGGATATTTATTTTGTATAGTGCTTTTTCTGTGCCAGTTGACATGATTATGTCAATTGACTTTTCTTCTTTAGTCAGTTGATATTGTATTAGATTCTATTGATTGATTTTAAATTTTGAACTGGCTTTGCATACCTGAAATAAATCCCACTTGACCATGGTGTATAATTTGTTTCATACATTGATGGATTAAATTTGTTAATATTTTGTCGAGGATTTTGTGTCTTAAATTCTTAACTGATATTAGTCTGTTTACTTTTTTTCTTACTGTCTTTGTCTGGTTTTGGTATCAGGATAGTACTGGTCTCATAAAATGAATTGGGAAGTGTTCCTTCCTCTTACTTTTCTGGACTAGATTATATAGAATTGATGTTAAATTTTCTTTAAATGTTTGATAGAATTCTCCAGTGAATCAATATAAACCTAAAGATTTTTCTCTCGGGAGCTATTAAAAATAAAAATTTTCAATGTCTATTTCGGAGGTGTCAAACTCATTTTCACCAGGGGCCACATCAGCCTGGCAGTTGCCTTCAAAGGGCTGAATGTAATTTCAACTCCTTAAAGTTAAGGAGTAGTTACATTTATACAGTCCTAAAATTACATTCAGCAATTCGAAGGCAACCACCATGCTGATGTGGCCCCCGGTGAAAATGAGTTTGACACCTCTGGTCTATTTTATCTGGTTGAATTTTGATAATTTATGGTCTTTGACAAATTGATTTATTTCTTCTAAATTGTCAAATTTATAAGTTTACAGTGTTTCTTCATTATTTTTTAATGGCTGTAAGATCTGTAATGATAATCTTTTTTTCATTCATGATATTGGTGATTTGTGTGTTTTCTATTTTTATGTTTGTCAGTCTTCTTAGAGGTTTATCAATTCTATTGATTTTTTTAAAGAATTCTTTTGTTTTATTGATTCTTTTTCTGTTTTCTTGTTTTGATTTAATTAATATCTGCTCTTACACTTATTTTTTTCCTTCCGCTTGCTATTTTTATTCCAGTTTTTTAATGAGTTTAAATTAATAAGTCCTTCTCTTTTTTCAAATATAAGCTTTTATTGCTATAAATTTCCCCCTTTGCCCTACTGTAGCTGTGTCCCATATATTTTGGCATGTTGTATTTTCATTTTTTATTCAGTTCTATATGTTCTTTTATTTCCTTTGAGATTTTCTCTTTGACTCATTCATTATTAAAAATATTGTTTAATTTCAAATTGTTTGAAGATTTTTCTGTTGCGTTTCTGTAATTTATTTCTAATTGATTCCATTATGGTCAGAGAATATATTCTGTATGATTTCAATTCTGTTAAGTTTTTTTTTTCTTTTTAGTTGCTGCAGGGTGGAGGTGGAGGCTCAGCTCCTGACTGGTTTCCCTCTGACACCAGGGGAGGGAGTGAAGCAGACTATCAGCTACCCTACCTCCTACCACCTCCATCTGCCTCCTTGTTGCTGGGTACAGGTGGAAGCTCAGCCTGTCACTATGCTGTGCTGACACCATCCTGGCAGGAATATCAGAGCATCGCCTATGTCTGCCAGGTGGGGAAGGAATGTTAGTTCTCTGTTCCCTAAGGACACCCTCAGTCGGGGAATCAAGTGCACATGTGCTTCCAATGGTATGAGTAAAAGACCAAATTCTTTCTGGGTCAGATGAAGTAATGGAGAGGTGGGGAGGTGCAGTTTTAATATTGATATTCAGTTGAAGCAAAGCAATATTGGTTCCTGTTGGCAGTTCAAGATGTATGGGAGACATTAAAGAAACGCAGAGAATTCACTGCTTTGTCATTCCTCCATCTTTTAGAAACTTACGATGCATTTTAGTTATAAAGCTGAGGACCTGGGAAAAATGGGCTATCCACCTTATAAGAGACTTTTGAGTGATTTTAATGAGCATCCAGGATTACGAACCTCTGATTTAGGCCAAATGATTATTCTGGAAGATGTGTTTCCCCGTAAAACTGTTTGAATAATATGATGAAATTATTCAGATATTAATTCAGTTTTCATTGATTACTTGCTACATGTCAGCATGTCAGGCAACTGTGTATGTTGAAAAGAGGGAAAAATCAAGTCCCACCCTTCATGGGCCTCACATTCTAGTGACAAGCGGGGAGAAGGATACTTGGAAGATAGAACCATCACCCCCCCCCCCACCCCACACTCCTGACTTGCAGCTCTTTGGTACCTTTCCCAGAAGGGGACACACGAGAGGCAACCCTACATTGATATTTCTCTCCCTCTCCCTCTCTCCTACCCTTCCCCTCTAAATATAAATAAATAAAAAATTTTTTAAAAAAAGGAAAAAAAAAGCCATTGAGATCATATGGTATTTGTCTTTCACTGCCTGGCTTATTTTGAAAGACAAATACCATATGATCTCACCTTTAACAGGAACCTAATCAACAAAACAAACAAACAAGCATAATATAAACAAAGACACTGAATTTGAGAATAGTCTGACAGTGACCAGAGGGGGAGGGGAGGGAATTTCAGGGGAAAAGGAGAATGGTTTAGAGCAACAAGTATAAAGGACTCATGGACAAAAACTATGGGGGGTGGAAATGGGAGGAAGGTGGGGAGGGCTGGGGTGGTGGGCTAAGGGTGGGGTAAAAGACAGAAAACTGTACAATATCAACAATTAAAAAATACTGATTAAAAAATAATAATAAAAAAATAAAAAATAAATAAAGTGTACCAACAGGACTGAGAGAAAAAAAAGCCATTGAAATTACCATCTAATGATCTTTCTTTCTTTGCACTTCCCTCTTAAGGAAGTCAATAAATGATCATGTTTCTTAACATCCTCAACTGACTGCTCATCACTACAATGTAAAACCTAAGCTTCCTTTAGCAAGATTTAGAGCATCTCCATGACCCCAGAAATGCCTCTTGACACAATTTCCAAAATTTGTGACTCCAGCATTATGAGGCGGTGTGCCACCTCTTGCCTTCTTCACATGCTGTTCTCTCCAGAGTTCCCCATCCTCCTCCTTGACTGCTGGGCGAATATCTCTATTATTTGTCAGTAGCCCCTTTTCTGTACTTCCGGCCTTTCTGGGTCTTATGTCCTTAAAATAAAGGACAATCTGGTTTATAGGAACTTGGAAGACTTTACTATTTAGGGTCAAATGTGCTACAAAGAGAAAAGGTATCTGCCAATCAGAGGTAAGGTGACACTTGATCAAAGACTCACATTTTTAACTATCTTACAGAGGCACAAGAAATCCCTTTTCAAAGTCCCAGGATTGCAGTCTTTTTTTCTCAAGTCCAACTACCTTTCAACACAGCAGCTTAAGCATCCACAATAGTGTCATGGGGGTGGATTAAGATATTAGCAGAATGGAATGAATCACTTTACCAGTACAGCTTTTCCTGTCTTTCAGTTTCTGCTGTCCACCCACAAACACTGATGGACCCAAGCTTTCAAGGAATCTTGGCACTGGTTTCCTTCCCCGTGCCAGTAGCTCTGATGACATGGATCTAACATATCAACTAGAGCAGGGCTTTCCTATGTATAAACGTTGGGATTCTTATGCATTACACAGAGCCACCACAGGCCACTCCTGTTGTCTTAGAATACTTTCCACCTTTCCCTAGGCCAGTATCCTAGGTCAGCATCAGAGTGGCATAGCTAGCTTGTTGAAAATGTGGGTTCCATGACCTCATTCCCACATATTGAATATATTAGCATTGCATTTATTAACAGAATAGAAAAAAAGTTGAACAGAATAGAAAATATAAAAATACATCACAAGTAGTAATATTAAGAATTGTTCTTAAAGAGGACCAAGTGAAGGCAGGTAAAGGAAGGGGGAAATGGGGATATTTGTAATAAGGTAAACAATAAAATTAAAGAAAAAAGTAAAGGAACAAAAATTGTTCTTGGAGACTATATTTCTGTGTGTGTGCTTATGTGTGCACATCATAAATGTGAAGTGTATATTTTACAGTGGATAGGGTTCAAAAAGTTTAAAAGCACTGAGAAATATTAAGATAAAAAATGCAGGAGTTAGTGACATCTTCAATTTAGAGGAGCTAGGACTTTACATCACCCTAATAATGTACAGAGCTCAGAATATGTCCTCAGCTCTAAACTGGAGACATTGCCTCCAGAAAGTGCCCCTTCTGTGAGGTCCTCCCTGACCTCCCTTCCCCAGGTGATGTTTGTTCTGACCTCTTCTGAACTAGCCTTTCTCTGTCTTTGTTGCACTTGCCACTCTGACTATAATGTATTTGTTTAGGTGTCTGTTTTTCTAATAGACCAAGGTTAGAGTCTGAGTTATATCCATCTATGTGTCTGGTACAATAGCCAAAACATAGTATACAGTCACTAAATTGGTTATTCGATAATAAATAAAGCAAGAATTATGTGTGGATTGGATGCTAAAATTAATGGGTAAAACTTTGATGAGAAATAAAGTGTTTATATATTGTACTGTGATTATGTTAGAGAAGGCTGTCATTTTTAACAAATTATGCATTAAAATATTTGAAGGTGGCAGGGAGAAAAATGTAACTTCTGTAAATCTAAAATTGTTTCAAAATCAAAATTAAGAATGAATAAATAAACAAATTAATGACAAACATTTTTCATAAGTAGAGAGAATAATGATCTCATAGCTACTTGGTCAGAGATAACTAGACTGCATTTACATAATTCCATAGTCAGCTTATGTGTTTTAGCCTCCAAGATCACAAGGTAAAAACAAAATTCAGTCCATAAACTGCTCTGTCCCTAAAATATCAAAAATAGGGGGCCTTGGCTATGCCTATGTGCACCAGCAGTCTCTCTCACCAAGCTGAACTGATGAATCACTAAATAGTTATAAGCTACTTTATAACCAGGCCATCCAGACAAGGTCCTCAATGGTCTGACTCCCCAATGGCCTTATAGAAGCACCAGGTACCTGATCCTTCTCCACCTCACCCCTAAGCACATGAGCAGCACCATGCTCTAGCTCAGCCCCACTGCAGGATTCCTATCTCAACTTTCTTGCTCTAACGTAGAAAATCCCCACCAGCCAGCTCATTTAGCAAGAATTTCCTTGCAAAATTTCTAGCTAAGTTTACATAAATATGCTTTAGTACTTCATCAAAATTGTATGGGTGCAAGGCTTGGTTCGGAGCTCTGTGTGTACTTGGTGCTCTGCCAGATTAAGTGTGCAGATTCAAATGGCCAGATGTTTCAAATACTAATTGGTTCAGCCAATTTGTGTTTTAATCAGTGATTTTACCAAGTGACCATATTGCATAAATCAAGTGTTGTTTCAATATTGGACAAACCTAATTAACTACCCAATGCCAAAAATTTCATGTTGGCCTGCAGTGACTGCAAAAAGGCAGCCTCAGGTGGTGAGATCAGAAGACCCTTTGGCAATTATATTCTCCTTATGAAGCAGAGTAACGTGTATCTGCACAACTCTTGATGGACCACATTATACAAGGCGTGATGGGGAAATAGGCAGGTGAGAGAAGAAAGTGATGGTGTGGCCTTCCTTCACTGAAGGCTAGGGAAGGGGTGCCTCTGATTAGATGTAGCTCCAAGCCCCTGTTTCCTGCTTGCCATGTGGAAAACTTTCTTTTATACCTATGAGGCTCTTAATTCTCTGCCTCTGTTTTCTATATCCCTAGACACTCTTTGGTACTGGGCAAAATCAGGGTCAAACATCATCATCATGAAAACACCCACAATAAAATGTTGCAGGATGATGATGTTAAACTCTAATTTTAATTTCTCTCTGAAAATGTATTTCCTGAAAACAAAGATACATGTAGGGAAGAGACAAAGAGACCTAGAGGAGGAATTAAAATGGAAATTAGGAAAGCCTTTGGCTCCAATCGCTATTGAGTCATAATGAATTGGGTGATGTTAAGCTAGTACCATAACTTGTGTCTTAATTACAAAATGAGAGTTTGGACTTAGCCTCTAAGATTACTTCTATGTCCAAATTCAGGGCTTCTAAGTAACAGATCCTTTTCGTATAAATAACCCTTTCAGGGACTGAATAAGCCAAACTGACCGTGTTTTCCCACAGGCCCTTCACATTCAAGGTCACTCTTACGGACTTTTGCATACCTGTAATTCAGGACCTATTCCTGTATGTAATGTACATGTGTGTGTGTGTGTGTATGGATAGATGCATAGATGGGTGGATAGATATATAAACAGATAGACATATACATACATATGTCTCACACATATGTATACTATATCATATATACTAAATAGTATATATATACATATTTGTGTGTGTGTTATTTTTAAGTGCTTAAAATCACACACTGCTTTACAAACAAGAGGAATCACTCTTCATTAGTAAAAGAGGGCAATTTAAAAACACTTCAAAGATCACATTTACATAAAATACATAGGCCATCTCTGTAAGCTCATTGACAAGAACCAGCAACAAGCCATAGGACCCGCAAAAACATCTAAAATCAGAGGATGGGAAGCTTCAAGGAAAACATCCTCCAAGGCATCTACATGCAGACCACACCTGCTTGTGCATATTAAATGGGAGCTCAGACAAACAAGATGGTGCTAATGTGGATAAAATATGGATAAGGAGAGACCAGATACCAACTAAATGAATAAAATTGAGACATTGGAAAAATGAAACACAGCCTTTCAAGCCAAGTGGCCAACATCAATATCCAATTTGGAAAAGTTTGAAAAGGTGATGTGCAGAATGTACAGCCTACCAAAAAGAGCAGAGACTCTGATACTTTTGAGAGTCTGCTGCTTGCTGCATACCCACAGACGGTGGCAGAGCCCTACTGGCCAGCCCGTGTGGGGAGGTACACTGAGTGCAGCGCTGCTGGCCAAACTCCTGGGTTCCAGACTCAGTTCTACCATCACCTTCAAGTACATTACTGAACTTTCTGTGTAGATCTTTCCATGAAACCAAGACGTTACAAGATTTACTTCCCTCACAAAGTTGTTGGAAGGACTAAACAAGAAAATGGATATAGAATCCCTATGGAGGAATGTATCATCTACAATGTATACAGATGTAAATAACAATTATTTTTATTGAATCGCTAGGATCTGATTAATTTGCATTAGTCAGAGGGAAACTCAGCATGCAAGCAACTCTCATCTGGAAGAAGTTTTGGCAGGAAGCCTCTTATGTCAGTAACCAAAATTCAAATGAGGGTTTAATATTATCACTTGCAAGTGTACAATTCATTCTTGTGCTCTTTACCCCGTGACCTTCATGACAAAAGGGAGCATGATCTCACTGATCATGGTTCTCTCTGGTGCTGACTTCTAAAGGACAGTGAGCCCTCCTCCTTGCACAAACCCCACTGATCACATCCTGCAGGGTTTCCCTGCAGGCACCCTCTGCCACTTTGGCCATGACACTTCTGTCCTTCTGTTCTTCTGATGCCTCTCCTACTCCCCTGTCCATCTGCCCTCACACCGAATGGGTCTCAGAAGCAGTATCTTCCACCTTGTACCTGCTGCCACCCTGGTTCAGGTATCTACGGTGTCACTCTTTGCTAACAACTTCGGCTCCCAACCTCTTCTCTGCCTGTAGTTTCTAATATTTTCAAATTATTCAATTTATTCTAAGTCTACTGCCAGACCCATCTTCTTAAGGTACTGCTTTTATCACATCATTTTCTGTTCTGTTTTGTTTTTTTAATTACAAAAGTAACACACTTTCTTTATAATTTTTCTATCAATTCAACAGATATGAAGAGAAAAAAAAAATAAGGTCATTCTTGCTTTTGCCCTTATGGCACAGGTGGCAAATACAAGGCCCGAGAGCCAAATCCAGCCCTCCACCTTGTTTTATCTGGCCAGCACCTTCTTTCTAGCCAGCAGCAGTACGGAGCTGTCACTTAACTGTTAAGGAGTAGTTATATTTATACAGTCCTAAAATTCCATTCAGCCCTCTGAAGGCAACTGAGAGGCTGATGTAGCCCCCGGTGAAAATGAGTTTGACACTCCTGCCTTAGGGTAAGCTTAGGAAATAACTCAGAGAAGGGAGATTTGGTGTGGTAAGCTAAATGACTCACTCTTGTCGCTTTCCACTGTATATTTACAAAGGCAGAACTTGGGGAGGAGTAAAGACCTTGCATTTCCTTAGATCTCTGGCTTCCAAACTGTACTCTTAAGTGGGGGCCCTGAGGCCACATGAAGGTGCTTCAGGGTCCAAGGAAGGGCTGAGTGTTTCAGCGCTTTCTGCCCTCTCAGTCAAAGCACCTCCTCTTTTTTGTTTTCCACACTGACTTTCCAAGTAAGGTGTCATTAAAGGAAAAAAGTCTGTTGCAAAAAAAAAAAAAAGTTTGAAAACCATTCCTTACAGATCATCTCCTTAATTACCTCTTCTCTTGTACTGGATTCTGATAAGGGCTAGAGAGCTGACAACTTGAGGTTATTTTCTCTGACAAGAGTCTGGAAAGGCAGATGGTCCACCTTACTGATTGAGAAAAGAATGATACATTTTAAATACAAGGCAAAGAAGTGGTCGGTTTGACATTCTGTTATGAAATCTTCAAAACTGTAATGTGAGATCCCTAGGGGAATGGCTGGTGTCTTACATGTCTCACGTACGTCCACAGCCACCCAAACAGGGCCTTACAGACATTTAATAGGTGCTCATGATCATGTTGAACTGTATTGAATTCATTTTGGCCAAGAGGCTTACTTTTCCCTCAGTTTCCCAACTGGGTTTACACAGCGCCTGTGTGTGTGTGTGTGTGTGTGTGTGTGTGTGTGTGTGTCTGTGTGTGTTTAGGGCCATTGACCTCAGATGTAGATCCAGGCGTGATAGCCCATCTTAATAGCCCATCTTAAAAATTTCCCAGCAGAGTCCCAGGTGAAATTTGAAATATACAAAGACCCCTCCCCTTATTCTATTTTCCCCTGATTTTCCAGGTGCCCAGCCTGAGGTGTTCCACCCTGACTGGCTCTGCCATGTCAGCCCCACTCTCCCTCTGTCAGATGACCAACTAATCTGGTATCAGCCCCTACTGAACTGCCTTCCTTTATCCTCACCCTACACTGAGGAGCAATGTATAAAAGTTCTCCTTCCTTCTTTACCTAGAAGTTCTCCTTCCTTCTTTACCTTTCAAAACCTAGCCTCCTGTGGCCCAGGCCCACATTTACTCCAGCTAACTGATATTAGAATTAACAACTCCACAGCTTATAAAAAATCATCATGCTCCCGCATGATATACATTTTCATTTTGACAGAAGCCGATAATGACTAACTCAAGTGGTGAGGGGTGATATTTTGAGATCACAAGAGCCTTCAAATCAGAATAGGTAAATGACATCATAGTCATTTCTTCAGCCTGGGTCCAATACACAGTTATGATAAAATAATTTGCACATTTATCTCTTTATTAAAGAAGAAATAAAAGAATCATTCTTCCTATTGCAACAGTACACACCCAGCACACTCTAAATTTGGCCCCATTAATCAAACAAAGTGAAGGCCTCCCATTGGCACAAAGATGCTTTGCAAGCAGTATAAATTTATTATTTCACCCAAATAACTGCTGAGCATCTGCTATAGGTCAGACACTGTGCTAAGTACTGGGGTTATAAAAAGGAAAAACTTCCTGCATTCATGGACAAATAGTCTAGTGGAAGAGAGAATAAATTAAAAAAACAATTAGTCTAGTGGAAGAGAGAATAAATTAAAAAAACAATTACAGTAAAGGATAGTAAGAGATTTTATGGAAAAAGAACAAGAAGTTTATAGCAAGAATACCAATCCCAAGCTAGAATATCCACACAGAGATTTATTGCTCCTTTCTTCTCTGTCTTCAACCACATCACTACTTCTCCCTCTCCACTGATCTCCTATTCAAAGAGGAAAAAGCTGAGGTCCATCCCCACAGTCACTACTAACACGTGCCTTCTGTGTACCAAAGACAGACTATAGCAAAAGATTTTAAAATATCCTGTCCAATTGATATGTTCACTTTAATGAGATGGTAACAGTAAAAAGGAGGTATCTAAAGCATACAAAATTCCAGTAATATCCTTCGTATGACCCATCAACAATAGAAAACTCACTCCAGAGTCATGCTAAGGAGCTCCATCCAGGACCTACTTCTCTCCATTCATCAAAGCTTGGCTCCAAGCCCTCAGCCTCTCCCTCTGCAATCTAAACCCAGTTAGAGTTCAGATATGAATCTGGGGGCACAAGGGAAACCAACTGGAACTACCATATTGGTCCTACTTAACATATATCTTCCAGTTGAAGAACTGAAATGCAGGGTGAGGTGGGGGAAGTCCTTTCTTATTTTCAGATGATATATTTTAGATTGGGGATATTTTTTCCTGAGATACCCTCAGCCTAAGATGACCAAATAGAGGCTTGGGTAGGACCCAAAAGAGGAAACAGCTAAGATGCTACTTATAGAATAACTCTGCTCTAGGTTTTAGGTAAGAAAAATCAAACAGGGGCTAGTTCGAAGTTTATGAGTGGTTTAGTCAACACAACCAGAACAGAAGTATAGCTGAGACTTGGTGTCAAAACTGGGGAGGAATAAGACTTACTTTTCTGAAATGGTCTGTTTAGTGTCTTCTTCAGTACCTCAAAGTGACTGGATAATGATTTGAGATTCAGGGATTCCAGACATTGGAATGCTTTGAGAAAATGGATCAAAAGACTAAAGGGAGGAAGTGCGAACAGAAGTGGAAAAGGTCAAAGAAGACAGTGAGCATGAAGAAGTGTTGTTAGTGCCATATGGTATGGCCCCCTCCAATAGCCAACAAGACAAGTGTCACTTTTCTCACCCTCCAGGGTTGTTATTTTCTTCATGGTTGTCTGGATAAACAAATTTTATTTAGGTAAAATATTGTCGAGTGTCTGTTGCATGTCAGACATGTGGTAAGCAATGGGAATACAAAGATTATTTTTAAAAAACACACCTCCGGCTATCCAAAAGTTTATAGCATGGTAGGGGAGAGAAATACACAAACAAGTAATTGCAAAGTGACATTATAATGGCAATGAGAGAAGTGCAAACCAGGTCCTTCTGGTCACAAAGTGATCCCTTCTGCTTGGTCAGGGTGCCAGGTATCTTCTGTTTGCCTTTCAGATTCCCCCCTCAATCTTCTTTATCCTGCTCTGTGACTCAGGAGGCTAACCAATAGGATCTATGTCAAAGGCTCCCTGTCCCTCCTGTCCTGCTCCCATTGGTTTCAGCCAATGGTGAGTGCTGGCAGGAGATTGAAAGGAGGGAAAAGAATAAGGTTAGGTTATTTGCTCCCTTAGCTTCCTTTCTGCACAGAGGGTAGGTAGGTGGCTGTGGGCTGGCTTCATCCCTCAAACAGCTTTCTTTGTCTCCGGACAAAGGAAGGGAGCAGATGGCAGCTCCCTGTTTGAACTTCAGGGTACTTACTACTCCACACTTTGTGATTTCCTCACATCCTGCCCCTGTTTTGTAAATATTTTCTTTGTTAAAACTCTTCTGAAGTTACCCACTTGGAATGAGCTATTTCCTACCAGAAGGTGAATGATACAGATGATTAAAGAAGGAATTCATAGAGAGATGAGTTGAAGGGGTTTGACAGAGAGATTAGAGGAGAAAAGGGAAATCAAGCATTAGGGAGAACACATGCAAAGGCAGAGAGAGTGCAGGACATCTGTGATGAACTACTCACACCTAAGTATGTCTCATACATAGATACATGTGAGGGAATAGAAAGAAGGAAAGTTGGAGAGAAGGGTGTGGCAAAATGACAGAAGGCTTTTTGTGCCATACTAAGAGGTTTAGACTTTGTCCTCAAGCTACTGAAAGATAAAACATGGTCAGTTTCACAAATCTGGCATGGAACAATGAGACCAAAGGCAGGAAGACCCAATGGTATGCTACCCAAGGGGCTACAGAAGTCCAAATGAGTGACGCTTTGAAATATGATATATAAATTGTGACTTCTTTTAAATTAAGAACCTCCATCTAGTCATAAGAGTATAAGAAAGGGAGAGGCATGGGGGAAAAGCTATGGAGATGGAAATAACAGTCAATGATTTGTCAAGAGATTAAAGATAATATAAGTATGGGCTGACTCCCAGATTTTTCACAAGGAAAGATGGCAGAATCATTAAGAATGGGAATCCTTTAGAGCAACAAGTATAAAGGACACATGGACAAAAGCTATGGGGGGTGGAAATGTAAGGGAGATGAGGAGGGCTGGGGTGGTGGGCTGGGGTGGGAGTAAAAGACAGAAAACTGTACAAGATCAACAATTAAAATTAAAATTAAAAAAAAAAAGAAAGGGAATCCAAGATGAGGGAGAGATTTAGGAGAGAAAATGGATAATTCTGCATTTCTCCTTCTGTCACTAAGTAAAAGCAGGAACAAGAATAAGACCAGCCTAGAAACAATACATTATTTTATATTTAACAGCATTGAGAAAACAACATATGAATGTCTTGGTTACCAGTTGATTCAGCCAAGTAGGACCTCAGAAAAGGGGTCATCTCAGAGATCCTTCACTCAGCCTGCCTCCCTCTAGAATGTCATGTGAACCTCCCCACCCCCAATTCTTAATATTCCCAATATGCATTCTGTGCATATCTGCATGAATCAGCCTTTTAAACTTAAGACTGTCAACTATAAGACTATGGGGACAATAATAGCAAAATAGAAGGAAAAAATATTTTCATTTTCCATCTGAAATTGTATTTTCACTTGCAATATGTGACACATTTAATTTTAATGAATTGGCAACTGAGGTGTTTTTTAATCCATTTCTCACCATGATAGGGTGTTCAAAGACAGGTAAGTGACAAAGGGCAGAAGAAACAGAGAAAGTCATTGTGAGAATTGATACTTCCATCAGTTAGTCTTCTGCCCACAGAAAAGATAGGTTTTGAAATGCCTGTTATCTCAATTTTTTGCCATTTTATTTCTCCCAAAAGACTGAAGCTCTGAATAGCTAAGAATTTCAACTTGATATGCAAACAGTTTCTTGATTTGGTTTGGCCAGAGATCATCTCAGAAGCACAATAACAGACCAAGCCTAGACTCTATCTTTGGAGAGAAGCCAGTGATCTATAAATGGCAATTCACCTGCAAGTGCAGAACAGGGTGCCAGTTCCCAGAAGAGAAGGGAGTTCACCATTTGACGCTTCCGTTAGACATGCAACTGTTTCCAAACTTAGACTGAGAACTGGTAATACTCCGGAACTAGAAATCCCGTGGCCAACTCAAAGAAACAAAGAAGGTAAAAGATATAGCATATTTCTTCCCTTATTCTTCATTCTATATCTGCTTTCTCTAACCTTTTTATTCTCCTTCATCTTACACTCTTGATAATCTAACTCCTAGTCACACCTCAAAACACAGTCGAGTAGTTAGGACCTATGTAAACCATTTCCTTCTAAACTTTCTAAATCAGAGCTGAGCCTCCCTCTACTCTACTACCTCTAGAACTTACATGGTATCTGTTTCTATTATTCTTTTGCCACACAGAACGGAATTCACCATTTGCATGTCTATCTCATCTACTAGACTGTTTTCTTTGAGGCAGAGAATGCGTCTTATTTATCATTGTGTTTCTAGGGCCTGCCTCAGGGTCTGGCACCTAGTGTGTGTGCAGAATGCCAGTGGGCTGAATTTAGGTCAGACCCTGTGTGCGAAGGCCAGATGACAAAGGAGAAAAACTGGTTAAGTAGCAACAGGAAATTTCTAAACTCTCTACGCATATTCACTTTTTTAACCCTGATAACAACCCTAAGATACAGGTAACATTAAGATACTTGTTTACTAATGAGAAAACTGAGGCACATTTGGAAACTAGGAAGTTTGAGTCCAAAGTCTATCCCCTTATCCTCTAGCAATATTGCTTCTCAGTAAAAAGATGCATTTGTCTAAGACACTGGACTTTAGTTTTAGTTTTTGTTTGTTTGTTTTTTATTTGTTTTTTGGACTTCCTAACACTCATTTAAACAAAGAATTATTTTACTTTGAAGTCCATCTTGTGGCCCAGTCCCCCAGCACACCCCGGGGGCTGTCTAACGCTGCCTGGCAGGCTGGGTGCCCATAAACACACAAGCTCTGCTTGGGCCCACGGTGACACTGCCGAAATGCACTTAACTCAGTTCCCGCCACTCACTTGGCCTCTTTCTGAGAGCCGGAATTTACGCACAACTCCTTGGCCAATCTTCGCTTGCTTAGTGCTATCGATAACATTATCCATTAAAGACAGAGGAGATAGTAATGTGTGGCATCAAAAGCCAGTGTCCTCTAACACAAATCTGAGTTGAAAAACATCACAGTGCAGCAAGGAAAATATTTGTCTTGTAACATCTATAGTAATGAATTGAATCACATTTAGTCCAACCTATCAGATGTATGATTCACTATGCAAATCAAAAATTTAGATAACAGTCTGTTTAGATTACTGTGTTTGCTTAAAACATTAGTATTTTCTGAAACATTATTTTTTTAAAAAGGAAAACTATAAAAAGAAATGCCATACAATCAACCTACATGACATAATCTCTCTTTAACAATTAGTTTCCATAAAAAGCATTCAAAATGCTAAGAAAAGTCTGCATGGGCTTTAATTTTAACATCAATATTAGATTCCTGAGGATTAACATGTCTTCTCCTATTAGCTAATATTGAACATCTAGCCACTATTTGTTTTCAGCTTCCAAATCAAGAATGGTGCCAAATAAAACCAGCAGAAGACAATGAACAACAGAAAGGATCAAAGTTGATATAATCTCTGTTTTTCTGAGCAATGACTTATGCTTCTGTAAACTTTTTAATGAAAATAAATCCCTCAGGTCAGACTGACCTTCTCCAGATGGTTCCTGGAGGGGTGGGGGTCTGTCTCAGTGGTTCCAGGGAGACACAAATGTGATCAGTTTAGCTCCAGCCAGGCCAGCAAATGTGCTGACAGCTGGATAATCCCCCAAATGACAGCCCTAAAAGAATATTCAGGTTCAGCACTAGCTCCTTCCCGCAGCACTCGGGTCAGAACAATCAGTGCCGCTCCTTGCTAACAAACCATCATTGTCCTTGTTCAGCCTTTGTCATTTATCAACTGGATGGCGGCAAACCCTGCCACTTGTCTTCTGTGTCCAATTCCATACCCTCTGGGCCATTCTCCTTGCTGCTTCCAGATTGATCTTTCTGAGGTATAACTTTGGCCACGTACACTTCCCTTTAAAAATCCCTCATAGGCTCTCCCATCGTAAGGAGAACGACCAACCTCTGAGACTTGACCTCCAAAGCTCTGGAGAGCCTGACTGCTCCAGAGACATTTTTGTTCTATCTAGATGTGTGCTCTTTCCTCTGCGTGTCTTCCTTACATTTTCTTGCGTGGGCATTTTGCTCACGACATGCTCTTTGATCTCCAATGTTCTGCTTTACACCTTAGTGCTCCCCATCAAGGTGGCCAAATTTATCCTTATATTAGCAAAGTCAGTTCAAACATTTCCTGGGCTCCATCTCTCAGATTGAGGTGGGGCATAAGCCTCTGTGTCTTCCTCCTGAACTTGCTTATTTGTCTGTGTAAGACTCTACTAAAACATTTATTCTACTCTATTCATTCAGTTAGTCAGCTAACATTTACTGAGAAACGGATGACTAAGGGCCAGAGCCTGTGCTCACAGCTGATATTCCCTCAATAAGTAAGGGTCTGCCTCTGAAGAAGCTAGCAGTGAGAGAGACAGGGAAGTACACAACCATTGCCAAATCACATGATAAGTGCCACACTAAAAGTTGTAGGAGGGAAATTAACCCCGATTTGGGGCAGGGGTGTGGAGGTAGATGAGAAAAAGACTCAGGGAGGAGGAACCTGGGGTGTGAAGGACAAATAGGAATAAATTAGGTGAAAGGAATGGAAGGAAAGTGGGAATAGCCAATGAAAAGAGCTGGAGGTAAGAGGCCAAGAAAACCAGAGTGAGGCAAACAGACTTGGGAGGGAAACTGAAGGGCTCCTCTTGATCTTGTCTTGGCTGCTACGTCTGTGATACTCAGGTAGCTGGATACATGAGTCTAAATGGGAAAAAGAGGTCCAGATACTTGAGTCTACATCGGTAAAAGAGGTCCTGAAAATATATATTTGGAAGTCATCAACATAAATGTGACATTTAAATCCCATGGGTAAAGTGACTTAGGATAGAAAAAAAGTTGGCCTAGGACCAGTGGTTATCTTCTTTATTCATTGCTGGCTTGATTTTGGAACTCTTTGGTGAGGACTTTTATGTATATGTCCATGACTGCAAGTCCATGACTTCAAATATATGTATTTGAATTGTGCTTCTCCACCATTTTCTGAATGCTCTCCTTCCAGGACTTCAAATACGTAGGTGAGGGTTTTCTTCATGCTGTCCTCTGTGCCTCTGAACCACTTTCATGGACCACAGCCATTTGTCTCTATATGACATTTGGGAGAATTTCTTCACGTCTACTTCCTGGAACATGAATCTTTCTCTTCATTTGTATCCAATCTGCTATTTAGACTCTATGCAATGTTTGTTATATCAATTACTCTTTCTTTTTCTTAAGTAGTTTTACTTTTTCTGAAATCTTCCTGGTCTTATGTTTTGTCATTTTTTTATCCCTCTCTTGTCTTTCTTTGAACATATAAAATACACAAGTGTCATATTCTCTGTGTGATTGTTTCCAAATTTGCATTTTTTATGATTCTGATTCTACAGTTTGTTGTTTCTATTCTCTCTCCCTCATGGTGGCTTTTTCATTGTGTATATGGTGACTGACTGTGAGCTTCAGTTCCTTGAAACTTTCAGGACCTGGGCTTTAAGTGTATAATTCCAGAGAATTTGCATTTGTATCTGCCTATCTCTTCTGGGTACTGTCAACTCAGGGACATATTATACCTGATGTGTTTTGGGTGTTTCTTTTTATTTTAATTACACAAGTAGCATTAATTCTGTCCTCAGACCTGAAGAGTAGGCATATAAGACAGAAATTCTTGGTGGGGTTTTCTGTCTTTTTCTTTTCACTCCACACAGAATTGAGACAGAGATGTACAATTCTCCTTCCCTGGTTCACCTACCAAACATACTGAATTTTGAGGATTGAAACTTTGTGTGAGAATTTCCAATCCAGCTTCCCATGCTGCTCAGTCCCAAACTGTGGCTTTATCACCTGCACACTATGTACCTTCATGATGCCTGAAAATCTGTGTTCTAGGATACCAGAAAACTAACCTCTCATTAAATATGCACCGCAAGGTGTGATGTGAGTGAAAATGCCTTTGACTGTGTCTTCCCAGAAGCACATGCCCTCAGGACAACCACCAGCTCTAAGGCTTATTTACCTTGAAGAATAGCATATTCTTGTCATTTATAGTCTTTGATTGTTCCCCTTACTTCACTGCCAGCTTCACCTTCTTTACAAATACATGTTGAAACATTTTACCTAGCATTTTTATCTCTTCTATACCCGAAGGAGCCTATCAGCCTATCTAGTAGCATATTGCTGGAGATGAAATCTATTCCTTTATAATCTAATTTTTATAACACATTTCTGAACCATCCATCAGTCTGGATTTGGTGTTAATCTGAATTGAACAGGCAATTTCTCCACTTGCAGAAAGACTGTGAAGTGAAGCAGAGGAACACAAGCATTTTTTGGACCAGTTAAGGGGGCTGCAGAGAGCTGGTTAATGTTTCTCAGCCCCTCCCCACCAGCAGGATGGCATTCTGCCTAATGCCAATGTACCTGCAGGCCTCAGCTTCTGCTCCTCACCTGTCATTCCAACCCCACCCCACCTGCCACACACACATAAACACACAGGAGAGCTCCACTTGCTTGGGTACATACTGAGTATTTTTAAATAACAATAAACTCAAACATTTGCAGTATTTTCAAAGATTAATTATCACTCACTTTTTAAAAAGTCAATTTTCTTTAAATTAGGGATGCAAATAAGAAAATAAATGAAAAACAGATCTTCATAAGATCCACATTTCTTGCTATTTGGCAAGAATCATCCCCAAACATTGATTAAAATATTGGGATTGCTTCATATCTTGTTAATCTCCAATGAAGAGGCAGTGTCATTTAAAATTAGTAAAAACCCTGTGATATGAAAAGAAAAACAGAGAACAGCATTTATAAATGTTAATTTACAAAATAGATTTTTACCAGCTCAGTTTGGGTTGGCAGTGGAGTAGCTAAACATTTATATGAAGAAATTTGAGGGAGACTAGGAGGGTCTGTATTACCTCCTGCCAATTCCCTTAGTAACTAGCTGTTAGAGAATACCAATTCTATCATTACTTTGGATAAAACCACTATTTCTTCCTCTCTCTCTCTCTCTCTCTCTCTCTCTCTCTCTCTCTCTGTCCCCCTCTCTCTCTCCTCTCTCTCTCTCTCTCACTCTCAAAATTTACTTTATCTATGAGCATTCCTTTCTAATGCACCTTCTATTAGAAAGCAGATTAGGCAAAGTCCAGGGGAAATGGGCTGTTGTATTATTCATTGTTATTAGTTAGGTCAAGCTGCTGTAATAGTATATCATAGACTGGGTGACTTAGAAATTTCTTTCTTACGCTTCTGGAGGCCAAGAAGTTCAAATCAAGGTGCTAGCCTATCTGGTTCCTAGTGAGAACTCTCTTTCTCTTCCTGGTTTATAGATGGCTGGCTTCTCACTGTGTTTTCAAATGGTGTAAAGATAAGGAGAGGGGGAGAGGGAGAGAGGGAGAGAGAGTGAGAGGGAGAGAAACACCAGCTCTCTGGTATCTCTTTTTATAAGCACACAAATCCTATCATGAAGTCCCAACCTTCAAAACCCAATCTAACCCTAGTTACCTCCCAAAGGCCCCATCACATTAAGAGTTAGGGCTTCAACAAACGAATTTTGGCGGACACAATCAATCAGTCCATAACAGTTGTTAACTAAAGGCATACTGGGACTTTAGTGATAAGCAGCAGAGAGATACAGGAATTCTAAAATCTGTAGAATATGGGCCAACAGAGACTACAGAACTGTGGGTTACTGCTTTGGGAGATAGGGAGAAGTTAGCAGTCTGGATTAACACTGTAACACTGTTGGCTGGAGTGCAGTCCTGAATTCCTGGGACTGTTCTTCCAGTGCCATACCTCCTTGATTCACCTGAGCAAGCTAGAGATGGCAGAGCTAGGCTGATGGTTTATAAGACGCAGAGATGCTTGGTACCAGTAGGAAAGAGAGAGTTACAAGAGGGAAGAGGGTGTGCAAAAAGGTAGTAGCCAACATATTCACCTACTTTTCCATTTTTCCTCTTACAGATCTCACCTTTGTACTTCACTTGCTCTCTAACTTCCTATTCATTCATAGTCAGTTGGCTGTGAGCTAGAGGGAAGTTTACTGCCATTTATTTTTAGTATGTGGAGACCCTGACCCTGACTTACCTCCCCTTATATGGGGCAGATGTACCATCAGAAAGCTAGAAAGTTACATTGTCTGGTGGTCTTCTGTGACTGCCATGTGCAGCCCAGGGGGCTGGAATAGGATTCCAGGCTGAGATTTGCTCAGAGCAAAGCTAGACCACCTCTGAACCTCTGTCCAAGGTGCATTGCCCAAACTTCCGGATCAACTGACACTGGTACTTTGCTTTGCCTGTTAAGCAAGCAACTCCTTCTGAACTGTTCAGTTGGCCTGTGTGCCTTTTTTAAACAGAGTTTGCATTTACTCCTACAAGGAATCAGAAAAAGGTATAGAGATTTCTTTTTTTTTTTTTGGGGGGGGGGGCCTTCATACATTTTTATTTTATTTTTTTTAATCAGTATTTTTTAATTGTTGATATTGTACAGTTTTCTGTCTTTTACCCCGCCCCAGCCCACCACCCCAGCCCTCCCCACCTTCCTCCCATTTCCACCCCCCCATAGTTTTTGTCCATGAGTCCTTTATACTTGTTGCTCTAAACCGTTCCCCTTTTCCCCTGAAATTCCCTCCCCTCCCACTCTGGACACTGTCAGACTGTTCTCAAATTCAGTGTCTTTGTTTATATTATGCTTGTTTGTTTTGCTTATTAGCTTCCTGTTAAAGGTGAGATCATATGGTATTTGTCTTTCACTGCCTGGCTTATTTCGCTTAGCATGATACTCTCCAATTCCTTCCATGTTGTCGCAAAGGGTAGGAGCTCCTTCTTTCTTTCTGCTGCATAGAATTCCATTGTGTAAATGTACCACAGTTTTTTGATCCATTCATTAACTGATGGGCACCTAGGTTGCTTCCAGCACTTGGCTATTGTAAATTGTGCTGCTATGAACATAGGGGTGCATAGATTCTTTTGGATTTGTGTTTCAGGGTTCTTAGGATATAATCCAAGCAGTGGAATTGCTGGGTCAAAAGGTATGTCCATTTTTAGTTTTCTTAGAAAATTCCATACTGTTTTCCATAGTGGTTGTACCAATCTGCAATCCCACCAACAGTGCACTAGGGTCCCCTTTTCTCCACAACCTCTCCAACACTTGCTGTTTGTTGCTTTGTTTATGAAGGCCATTCTGACTGGTGTCAAGTGGTATCTCATTGTAGTTTTAATTTGCATCTCTCTGATAGCTAGAGATATCGAGCATCTTTTCATGTGTCTCTGGATCCTCTGTATGTCCTCCTTGGAGAAGTGTCTGTTCAAATCCTTTGCCCATTTTTTAATTGGGTTGCTTGTCTTCTTAGAGTAGAGTCTTGTAAGTTCTTTACATATTTTGGAGATTAATCCCTTGTCTGAGGTATCATTTCCAAATATGTTTTCCCATACAGTTGGTTCTCTTTTTATTTTAATACTGTTTTCTTTAGCTGTGCAGAAGCTTTTTATTTTGATGAGATCCCATTTGTTTATTCTTTCCTTTATGTCCCTTGCTCTAGGGGACGTATCAGTGAAAATATTGCTGCGTGAAATATCTGAGATTTTCCTGCCTATATTATCCTCTAGAATTTTAATGGTGTCATGGCTTATATTTAAATCTTTTATCCACCTTGAATTTATTTTTGTGTATGGTGTAAGTTGGTGCTCGAGTTTCATTTTTTTGCATATAGCTGTCCAGTTCTCCCAGCACCACTTATTGAAGAGGCTATTTTTGCTCCATTTTATGTTGCTGCCCCCTTTGTCGAATATTAATTGACTGTAGAGACTTGGGTTTATTTCTGGGCTCTCTGTTCTATTCCACTGGTCCACGTGTCTGTTCTTGTGCCAGTACCAGGCTGTTTTGATTACAGTGGCTTTGTAATACAGTTTGGTATCAGGTATTGTGATCCCTCCTACTTTGCTCTTCTTTCTCAAAATTGCTGCTGCTATCCGGGGTCGTTTATGATTCCATATAAATTTTTGAAGTGTTTGTTCTATGTCTGTGAAATATGCCATTGGAACTTTAATAGGTATTGCATTGAATCTGTAAATTGCTTTGGGTAATATGGACATTTTGATAATATTAATTTTTCCGATCCATGAACATGGTAAATGCTTCCATTTGTTTGTGTCTTCCTTGATTTCATTCTTCAGTGTTGTGTAGTTTTCTGCATACAGGTCTTTTACCTCCTTGGTTAGGTTTATTCCTAGGTATTTTATTTTTCTTTTTGCTATATCGAATGGGATTTTTTTCTTGATTTCTGCTTCTGCTGTTTCACTGTTGGTATACAAAAATGCCTTTGATTTTTGGATATTGACTTTGTATCCAGCTATTTGGCCAAATTCATTTATTACGTCGAGCAGCTTTTTGGCCGAGTCTATAGGATTTTCTATGTACACTATCATGTCATCTGCAAACAATGATAGTTTTGTTTCCTCCTTTCCAATTTGGATGCCTTTTATTTCCTTTTCTTGTCTAATTGCTGTGGCTAAGACTTCCAATACTATATTGAATAGAAGTGGTGAAAGTGGACAGCCTTGTCTTGTTCCTGATCTTAGTGGGAAAGATTTCAGTTTTTGCCCATTGAGTATGATGTTGGCTGTAGGTCTCTCATATATGGCTTTTATTATGTTGAGGAATGCTCCCTCTATTCCCACTTTGCTGAGTGTTTTTATCATAAATGGGTGTTGTACTTTATCAAAAGCTTTTTCTGCATCTATTGATATGATCATGTGATTTTTGTCCTTGCTTTTGTTTATGTGATGTATTACATTTATTGATTTGCGAATGTTGAACCATCCTTGCATCCCTGGGATGAATCCCACTTGGTCATGGTGTATGATCTTTTTAATGTATTGTTGGATGCGGTTTGCCAATATTTTGTTGAGGATTTTAGCGTCTACATTCATCAGTGATATTGGCCTGAAGTTTTCTTTCTTTGTTATGTCTTTATCTGGTTTTGGGATTAGGATGATGCTGGCTTCATAAAAAGAGTTTGGGAGTCTTCCATCATTTTGGATTTTTTGAAATAGTCTGTGTAGGATAGGGGTTAGCTCTTCCTTAAATGTTTTGTAGAATTCTCCTGTGAAACCATCTGGTCCAGGGCTTTTGTGTGCCGGGAGTGTTTTGATTACTGATTCAATTTCACCAGCTGTTATTGGTCTGTTCAGGCTTTCTGTTTCTTTTTCATTGAGTTTTGGAAGGTTATATTTTTCTAGAAACTTGTCCATTTCACCTAGGTTTTCAAATTTCTTGGCATACAGTTCTTCATAGTAATTTCTTACAATCCTTTGTATTTCTGTGGTGTCAGTCGTAATCTCTCCTCTTTCATTTCTGATTGTGTTTATTTGAGTCCTCTCTCTTTTTTTCTTGATGAGCCTGCTTAAAGGCTTGTCGATTTTGTTTATCTTTTCAAAGAACCAGCTCCTGGATTCATTGATCCTTAGGATTGTGCTTTTAGTCTCTATGTCATTTAATTCTGCTCTGATCTTGGTTATTTCCTTCCTTCTACTTGCCCTGGGCTGTCTTTGTTGTTGTTCCTCGAGTTCTTGTAGGCGTAGGGTTAAGTCGTTTGTTAGAAATGTTTCTGTCTTCTTTAGGTAGGCCTGTATTGCTATGAACTTCCCTCTGAGGACTGCCTTCATTGTGTCCCATAAGTTTTGGGTTGTTGTGAGTTCATTTTCATTTGTTTCCAGAAACTTTTTGATTTCCTCCTTAATTTCATTCTTTACCCATTCATTGTTTAATAGCATGCTATTCAATCTCCATGATTTTGATGATTTGGGGATTTTCCCCATCAAGTCGGTTTCTAGTTTTAGTCCCTTGTGGTCGGAGAAAATGCTTGGTATGATATCAATTTTCTTGAATTTGTTGAGGCTTGTTTTGTGTCCTATCACGTGGTCTATCTTTGAAAATGTTCCATGTGCGTTTGAAAAAAATGTGTATTTAGTTTCTTTGGGATGGAGGGCCCTATATATATCAGCTAAGTCCAACTCGTCTAGAGTATTGTTCAATGCCACAATATCTTTGTTGATAATTTGTTTGGAAGATCTGTCCATTTTTGACAGTGGGGTGTTAAAATCTCCTACTATAATTGTGTTGCTGTCAATATCTTTCTTGAAGTCCTCTAAGATTTTCTTGATGTATTTAGGTTCTCCTATATTGGGTGCATATATATTTACAATGTTTATGTCTTCTTGGTGGATTCTTCCCTTGAGTATTATGAAGTGACCTTCTGGGTCTCTCTTTATAGCTCTTCTTTTGAAGTCTATTTTGTCTGATATGAGTATTGCTACCCCGGCCTTTTTTTCCTGTCCATTTGCTTGGAAAATTTGTTTCCAGCCTTTCACTTTAAGTCTGTGTAGGTCTTTTGTCCTGAGGTGGGTCTCTTGTAGGCAGCATATGTGTGGGTCATGCTTTCTTATCCAGTCAGCTACTCTATGTCTTTTGATTGTAGCATTTAATCCATTTACATTTAAGGTTACTATTGATAGGTACTGATTCATTGTCATTTTCATATCTGTGTTCCTCACTCTCTCTTTTCCTTTCTTTCCTTAAAGCAGTCCCTTTAGTATCTCTTGTAGTACTGGTTTGGTAGAGGTGTATTCTTTTAGACTTCTTAAAAATATGGAACGCTTCACGAATTTGCGTGTCATCCTTGCGCAGGGGCCATGCTAATCTTCTCTGTATCGTTCCAATTTTAGTATATGTGCTGCCGAAGCGAGCACGGTATAGAGATTTCTGTTTAATTGAAAAAGAATTTCAGATATCACTATTTATCTCCAGCCTGAGCGCAATTTCATTTAGAAACTGTTCATAGGCAGGAAGTCTCCCTTGAATAAAGCACTTGCTTCGTTCATTCATTGTACATTACTGAGACCCTTTTATGTATGACCCCAGGCTGCACTGGCACTGAGAGCACAGACACTCTCTTTTGTGTTTTATCTGTTCCTTCTTTAGCATTTACTGTGTGCTAAGTGCTAGGTTACCTGCATTATTTTCATTGTCTTGTTTAAACCTCAGCAACAACCTTATACAATAAGAACAATATTAATCCCCAATTGATATATGTGGAATTTAGGATTCCACAAGAGTAAGTTATTTGCCTAAGGTTACACATCTAGTTAGATCTGTTCCCAGTCTCATGGAGGATAAGAAAGATCTCTGCCCTCAAGACCTTGGCAATGTAGGGGAGGAAAATGGACCCATAGATAGATATGTACAAAAGATTTTGGGTAGATACATCCAGCAGTATTGTGTACAACAGGGAACAGAGGTCTGAGTAGGCATTTCTATGGGGCAGGAGTCTAAAGGCATCCAAAGGAAACTGGCTTGAGCTCAGTGATGTTGTCATCACTGGGTGGCAAATGTTTATGTGTTGATGGTGGTTGTCTGTGTATGGGGCAGAAAGTGGTTTGAGATTTATATTGGAGGGGGAAGGTAATGAAGGGGATAAAATTTATCTAGTCCTTTAATCTTATAATCTAATGATTCTACACAGGAGGACAAAGTTTTGCAATTTTATACCGTAGCATTATTCTCTAATATTTTCTTTTATAAATATTTTATATCCATAATCAGATGATAAACTCTACTGGGAAATTTGAACAATTATCAGCACACTTTATAGAAGACACTACAAAATAGTTATTAGTTTCTCATTGAAGTACAGGAGCCAGGGGTACTAGCGATCGCCACCTGGGAGAAGCCTTCTGAGAAGCAGCAGGCCCTGTTACACAAGGCAGTCCCTATTTTACCCACTTTGGTTTCGCCAAACATCCATATGGCCTCAACCACCACTTCAATATCGAGCGACATTGCCCTCTTTCCCTATCATTCCAACCAGGATTTGTGTGCCACTTGTCAATTTATGAAGCCACTGGTTATCAAAGGACAATGGAGCATCCTATTTAGGACTCAGCAGACCAGCACAATGGAATGCAGAACCCAGGTCACAGGGGAAACCTGACACTAAACAGAGAAACCTGAGCATCACTGGACTCCTCTCAGCTGGGGTGGTGGTGATGGTAGTGACTAGTTTCTTTTTTTTTCCATCAACTTCTTTTAAATAAACTGTTTCTTTACACTCCCTCTTGCCTCTTTTCCTTTTTCCTTCTCCCCTGTTCTATGAACCTTGTTGAAAGCAAACAGAAAATGATAGTAAAAGTAGCAGGAGGACATTCTAAAAATAAAGACAAATATCAAGGCTTGTTAAGAAGTAGCCTATGTCTTTCATGGTCCATTAATATGTGCTATTGTTTCTTCCCCTCTTTTTATTTTACTTAGATATTTTTAAAATGCCAGACATGACTTTCTAGACTTCTGACAGATGGAATGGGGGTTCAACTTTGGGAAGTGGAAGTGTGGGAAAAGATTTGAAAAATCTACGGTGGGGGGGCAGCCCTTGAGCATCAGTGAATGGGGTAGGGTATTCTAGGATTGGCAAGAAAGGTTTTTAACAACAAGGGGAAAATTTAATGGAAGACTCCGTCAGAGTATAAGGAAGAGACTAAAGAGATGCAAGTTGCTACACTGAACAACAGAAATCGTGACAAAAAAGCTAGAGAAGCCCAGCAGTTAGAACACACAATACAGTACACAGATGATGTATTGTAGAATTGTGCACTTGAAACCTATAGAATTATATTAACCAATGTTACTCCAATAAATTCAACAATTTTAAGAAAGAAGGAGAGAAAGAAGGAGAAGAGACTCAGTGAAGCTGAAAGATCAGGCCTGAGTTCATGAGCTCAGGGCTGCAAGTGAAATGCTATTGTCTTGGCTAGGAAGCAGACATTAAGAAGTTCTGGTGGGTGAAACAGCCCATATCTATAAAACTGGTTTTTTGAAACCAAATTAGCTAGGCTAGACCCTCAGATTTACTGAAATAATGGACTTTTCTATTAAGATCTTAAGTTTGGTTCAAAATATCAAGCTCATGATCTTGCATAAAAGGGTAACATAAAATAGAAGCAGGATTTATTGCTTTGCTCTTGAATTTTAGAGTTCATGTCACCTAGATGCATGTGTCCAACACTCATAGGCTTGGAGAAGACCCAATAACCAGCTGCCTTTGGGTAAAAAGACCTCAGCAGTTGCTACCTTCCAAAATGTATCCTGACCTGGGCCACCAAGGCTTTGTGCCTGCCACCTTTTGAAATGAGTACTTTGGTGCTTTGTCTTCTCAGGTTAATGACCATCATGGTGCACCTAGATAATGAGGAAATTTGCCTCAATTGGCAATACTAAATGGAAAGTGTATGTTCTCTTTTGGAGAATCATATTGTCTCATCAGAAGTCCTGACCAGAATTAGTTTATCGCCTCCTTTCAAAGGGACATCCTTTCCATGGGGCATCATCATTCTCTCTGAAGACTCCGACTGTATCACACTTAAATATCACACCACAAAATATGGACCAGACAGCCAAAATTTTGAATTCAAAGACTAGACTTTTAGTACAAGAAATAATTTAATTAGGTATTTCCCAAGCTGATTTCCACATGTGTTTAAGTAAGTTTAGCAAACTCTTAATTCTCTTTCACAGAGAGTCACAATGTATGTTATTAGGGCATTAAAGTCTCTGAGAAGTCCTGTTGTAAAAACTGTTAAAGTTTTTTAACTAAGCCTTCTCAGAACTTATTTGGCCACGCAAATATACTTTTATTTGTGTAACTGGGAAACATGGATCTAGCAAAAGACTTTTTCCCCTCCTCCTTCCCTCTTTCTCTCCCTCCTTCCCTTCTCCCCTTAAGAGGGAAGCTGAGATCAAAAGAGGTAAAGTGACTTGTCTAAGATCTTTCAGAACAATATCATGAATCTGGGACTGGAGCCATCTCTTGACTGTTGATCCTGAGTTCTTTCAATCTCATCTTAATGTGCATTGCCCAAGGCTGTGAGGAAGACACCACAGCCTCAGAGTCAATAAATTGTTCCTGAAGACCCAAGCAGGACACAAGGGATGGTGGTGAAGAATCCAGGTGACAGACAATTCTCAGCAGACTGGCTGGCAGACAGTCATTAGCTAGATGATCTGTCCACCCAGGGTGGTTGGTCTCTGCCAACAAGCTGAGCTGCCAGGTGAGACATCTAGATGGGGAGTGGAGGGCTAGAATGTATAAGCCAGGCTCCACTGGAGGGAATTTAGGTCAGGCCTGCCTTAGAGAAACCTGGGTCAGAATTCAGAGAGATGGATCATAAACAGGACCAAGTATAAAGTCTAAACCTGGACTGTCAGATGCTAGAGAGGGGCTCATTCCTGGAAGCACTCAGTCTCATGATCAAGTGGAAAATAAACAGTTTTAGGAACAAAAGCTGCTGGATTCTATGTCTGGTTGGGGGGTGACGGGGCACAGGGGAAACTTTTCTAATCATTGGCCTGAATCTGCTTGGCTATTTATCATTTCAAGAAATATGAGTCAGGGCCAAGAGCTAGCACCTTGCTACCACACAGGCACTATGTGTGGAAAAATCAGTACCCCTAGCAGGTTCATCTTTACTCATTTTCACTAGATCTTAGAGTTTTTATGTGTGGGGGCCCTTGTCCTGGGCGCCAGATGTGGGGGGGGGGGCTCTGCCCGCAGAGCCCCATCCTGTCCATCACGGATGAAAGTAAAACTACCAAGACATGATCTGCTTGGGGAGGAAAGGGGTCAAACTCTCAGAGGAGAATGACCCAGAGTGCCTTCCTCACTAGGCTTTTATTGGGTTCCAATACACAGGAATACAGGTTTAACATGTCAAAGAAATCTGAGGGCTTAATCTGAGTCAGTGTCTGTCCGGAAAGGGGATTGCAAAACTTTGAGAGACATACTCATTTCCTCCTTGGACCCTTATCATTTAAATGAGTGCACTCTTAGCAAAGCAGGTTTCACAGGACTTTAGAAATTCTTTCTTATGCCCAATCACCCAGGGACCCATCCTGGCCAGCACAGGGCTGCACCGCTTGCCCTCAAAGTTTCAGGCTTTAAGCCGATTAGGAAGCAGGAGACATCTCCCAGATGGAAATGAGGACTTGGGTTATGTCAGAATAGCCAGGGGGTGAGGGTCCATCACATCCTCTTTGCTGCAGCCACCTGAGTCCTTCCATGAGGGCCTCCCAAGTGGTTGTGTCTGGCTTAGGTTGCCCCTCCCATGAGGAGTCTTATCCATCATTGACTGCCAACCAAGCGACCAAGCATTGGGGCCAGAGAAGGATGAGGCAGAAGCAGTGCTCCTGCCAGGTAGATAAGCTTTGTCTCCTTAGTAGCTCATGTCCTCTTGACAGAACAGACCCAGATGAAGTGGGCCCCTTGGCTCTTACACAGCCCACCATAGGGTGAGGGTTACAACTCCTGAGACCAGGCTGAATGGTCCGCAACATTTATGGTCAAGTCACAAATTGAATGTCATTTTCAAACAGCCTCCACCACTTCTAATTCAATCCTTCATTCACCTAACAAATAATTATTGATCATAATAATTATTTGATTAAGACCATGTATTATGCCTGATATAAGCACATTAATACCAAGCACGATGCTTTGGATTAAATGGTGATTCCTGGGTTTATAGTCTAGTAGAGTAAACAGATATTAATCAAATGGCTTTCACAATCGTACAAAGACTGTAGTGATGACATGTACTATGAAAGGGAAGTACCCAGGGTTTTGAGAGTCTATGTTAGAGTTATTTGACCTAGTAAGAAACAGGGTACCCAGCTTGCACCTGGAGGGGATGTGGCATGTACAAGGGAACAACACAGGGAAGGTCAAGGAATGCTGAGAGCACGAGTGCACAGTGGAAGAGGGTTCTGGAGAGACTGGTAGAGACTGAACAGCATAGGAACATAAGTTCTTAAGGAATTTTGTCTTTATATCATGAGCAGAGGGAAGAGAGTAGTGTTTTAAGCAAGACAATAGCACAACTATATTTGTGTGTGTGTGTGTGTTGACTTTTTATGATGGAAAATTTCAAACACACACAAATGTAGAGAGAATGAAATGAACCTCCTTTGTGCTCATTACCCAACTTCAATGGTAATCAACATTGTGCCTATCTTGTTTCATCTTGCTCCTGCCCTTTATTTTTTTCTGCGATATTTTAGAGTAAATCCCTAACATTATACCACTTCATCTAAAAATGTTTCAGTACACATCTGCAATGATAAGGACATTTTTTTTTATATTTGTGTTTTGAAATAAATCATTCTGGCTGCATTATGAAGAAAGGATTGGACAGAATCCAAAGCAGATTTGGGTGAACTTGTTGGTCTGAGAAAAAGTGTAGTATTAAATTGAACACTGGTAATGATGGTTTCAATGGCGATAACTGAGTGGATTCCAGAAACATTTAGGAGGTAAAACCAGCAGAACCTGGAGATGGATTAGACATGAGAGCTAAGAAAGTGGAGCGTGTCTAGGCTGACATGGTGTTTCTAGAGGGATGAATGATGGTACCATTCACTGACAGAGGGAGTCCTGGCAAAAGACCAAACCTGGGGAGGAAGATCGTGAGTCATACTTTGGATGTTCTAAGTATGAAGCAACTCAGGACCTCCAAGATGTATTATCTAGTATACTACTGAATATATAGGCCTAAAGCTACAGAAGTCTTGGCTAAAGATACACATGGATGAGTTACCTGCAAGGAATTGTTAACAAGGCCATCAGCACGGCTGAAATTAAGTAAGGAAACTATTCATAGTGAAGAAAAGGAGAGAAACTAGGACAAAGGAATTCTACATTTAGTGGCTGGGTAGAAGAGAGTATTCCTGTCAAGAAGATTTTTTAAAAGTAGCCATGGAGATAGGATAAAATTCAGAAACTCAAAAACTCAGGGGAAATAAAAGTTCCAGGATGCCTTCAGATGTCCTGAGGGAATGCCTGGCAGAGTGCAGAGGTCTTAGACAGCAGGCAACCCTACTGCTCAACCGAGGGAGTGAACTACACTGATGTGTTGATGCTGCACGCATCCCAGCCCCCATCAGGTCATACTCACACACATTACACCCACATACCTTAGTCACCCTGAATCCTCAGTACCTGACACAGCACCTGGTACATGATAGCTTCTAAACAAATGTATGCCAAACTAAACTAAATAAATATACACGATCAGAGCACTGAGACACCAATGCCCTGTCTGAGTGGCTCAGTTGGTTTGAGCATCATCCCATACACCAAAAATATTGAAGGTTTGACCCCCCAGTCAGGGCACATACCTAGGCTGTGTGTTAGATCCCCAGCCAGGGCACATGCGGGAGACCACCGATTGATGTTTCCCTCTCACATCAATGTTTCTCTCTCTCTCTCATCAATAAAAAACACATCTTCAGGTGAGGATTTAAAAAAGAAGAGAACTCAAGCATCACAAATGGCCCCTGCCATGTAAAACCTTCAGGACGCTGAGCTACATGCAGAAGCCTCTACCTACCCTCTATGACTCCTCAGCCTTCCAGAGCACATGACAGGCAGAGCCAAATTAAATTAAATTGGTATTTGCATTATCTGCACCACTGCTCACCTCCGTTAGCATGGATAGAAAGTTAACCGAATTTCTTTTTTAAAAAATTGCTTGCCAGAAATATTTTCATCAGGATTCATGTTCAGGTTGCATCACTGGTGTTTATCAGCTTCCTCCACCCGGCTCAGGCAGATGTGACTGACATCTGTCATTTTGATCAGAGATGGGCAGAAATACACAAATGAATCTTCAAGGATGGAGTTACTCTTCAGCAAAGAATTCAAAGAGATGCCATAATTTACTGTGATGACACCCACAATAAGGCAAGGCAAGCTGGGCTCAGTGAGCTCCAGATGAGGCAGAAAAAAACAAAAGGTAATTGTTGAGAAGTAGTGGTCACTACTTGATGGATGGAATACGGACAAAGTAAATGGGAAACAGAGAAATCTTGAATTCCTGAAAGAAGCTGATCTCCATTCAAAGCTCCCCTTTGGTTTTATGGCATCATGCAACCACAAATTCCAGAATGATCAATTTCTGCCTGCATGCCCAGATAAAGGGCAGAGGTAGGTATGCAGGCTCCATAATAGTGGTAAGTTAAGGACCGTTTATACTTCTCTTTGGGAAATATCTAGGCCCACAAATTTGCACAGCATCCAGAGTTTGAGGACTTCACAAATAATTATGGTACCTACTTAAGAAGCTTGCACCCCAGCAGTCTTTTCCCTGCCCTCCTGCATAGGTTCTCATCACTGCCAGCTGAGGACAGGGCCTGCTTTTTCAGACTGACAGAGGGCCTGCCTTTGCTCAACAGCCATTCCTGCCATATGGCGTCTACCTTCCCTGGAAAAGTTTCAGTACACTTAAATGTTAACCTTTAAAAGTTTTGATGTTTTTTCTATCAGAGACAGAATCTGGTACAACTGAGTAAACTCTTTTGGCAGATAAACAAGTGAACTGCTTCCTCCCTTACAACCGCCACCATGCTGCATGTAGCAGGGTGCTTGCTTGACTACCTCTCAGTGAAAGACAGGCCCTTAGGGGAGAGACCATGTATGTTGCACTCTGATTTCCTAGATCATAGTTGGAGTTCAATAAATATTTTTTAATAAATTAGGGAGACAAAAATCATCAGTTCACGATTTCATCTTTCACTTACTTTGGGATATTCTCATAAGTTAGATCTGTAAGGGAACGTAAATTTACCTAACTCCTTCCTTTCCATTTGCTAAGGAGAACGTTGAAGGCCATAGAGATGAAGTCTACATGACCTGAATTTGGTGGCTTCTTAACGTCTTGATGGTGGCAGCTTTACCCATGCATCACACCCAACATATTTATGTTATTTACTCTCATTTGCCACAGGAGCTCCTGCCAGGCAATATCCCAGAGGACAACAAAACGAGGAGGGTAACCTCAAAATTCCAGGTCATGAGTCTGTTCTACTAGAGAGACTTGAAGTTCCCCACAGATCACATAGGGTTCAGTGATTCATCAACACCCAACAAACAACACACCTACTTGTTAGTAGCAGAGACAGCTCCTAGTTAGCAGCAGAAAAAGGAAGGGCCAGACGCAAGTCAGACTCCTAGTTTCATATCACCTTGCTCTCAAGCCTCAAGAATTTATATTCCAATTTTGTGCCTTCCCATCTTCAAAGCCTCTCTGGAGCCTGTGACCCAGAAATCGGGAAGGAAACTGGTATTGACTCATTCACCTGCAGGAATGTGCCACCGAAACCCTGTTTCAGTCCTGTGATAAAAATTTCCACTTGAGGCAGCTGCCAGTTTTAGCACGACTGCTTGGGCATTCTTCAGACCTCATCACTTCACTTTCCCCCAGGATGTCGAGATTGAGATTTTCTGCCTTTCTGTCTTTCTGATGTGCTTGAATTCTTGAACTTCATTTCTGTTGTCCTCCACTTTTGGCCAAGTGCCATAATTACATTATTTCAAGCAGAGCAAGTCTGCTTCTCAGCATGGCTAGAGGGTCATCTCAGTGACACACTGATGTTCAGCCGCTAAGAATTTTCAGACTGTGTTTTCAAATGCTAGTGACGATTTCTCTCCTGAGTCCTCTCACAGAGTAGTCTAGCTCTAGAAGTTCTCATCCAGTAAATGGGAATTCCACAGGCAATTACTCTGGCTTTTCACTGAAATCCCGAGGTTTCTAGCCACCAGAAGAATGCTTTTGGCCTAAACTGGGATAATTTTGAGACAGGATGGACCCGTGGTATCTGCCCAGAAATAAATCCTCCCCTTTTCATGGAGGGCTTTGCTTCATTTTTTTTACTTTAATCTTCATCTGAGGATATGTTCATTAATTTGAGAGAGAGAGGAAGAGAGAGAGAGAGAGAGAGAAGCATTGATGTGAGAGAGAAACATCCATCGGTTGCCTCCCGTATGTACCTGACCACGATCGAACCTGTTGCACAAGTATGTGCCTTGACTGGATGCAAACCCACAACCTTTTGGAATACAGGAGGACACTCCAACCAACTGAGCCACTTGTCCAGGGCAAGGCTCATTTCTTTCATCATCATGTTTAGCAGCTCCTATCCTAAGAGACAACTTATTCTATGCAGGTATCTTCCTCTTCTGGGTGCTGTCTGGAATTGTCAGGTTGAGTAAAGATTTGAGACTTAGGAATACAGCTATGATCTGTCAGAAGGTGATTCTTGTACTAGAGTTACATGAATCAGTGCTGCAGAGACAGACAAGCCCAAAAGTAAACCCAGGATAAAGAATGCCTATAAATTGAAAATACCCAAGGGGACTGGCAGAACTGTACATACTGACTCTGCTAATATTGCAGTGCGATGCAGTGAGTTTGGCTTTTAATTATTTCCATAAAAGATTGATTTTTGTCTATAATACATCAATCAGTCAAAATAGAAGAAAAAAAGGAGAGAATAGTGATCTGAGAATTTGAAGAATCAAAATTTCAAAAGGCTAGAGCAAGTAATGAGATGCTGTCAGACCCAGGCGTGTACACTGATCAAGGAAAGCGATGCCTTGTGTGTAATGCAAAATAGTTCTTCATCAATTACTGAATGCACAAATGATGGCGAACATGCATGTCGTGCTTTCTACCAGCCGGCAGTGTTCTAAGGCGTGGGTGCATGTGTGTGTGTGTGTGCGTGCACGCACCCGTTCAGTTAATCTTCACCATAACGCTATAAGATAGGTAATATAACATCTATTTCCAGATGAAGAAACTGAGGCTCGAAGGGGTTGAATAATTTTCCCAAGGCCTCAAAGCTAGTAGTGGAGCAAGTGCCCAGGATTTTTGTTTCACAGTCAATGCTCTTAACTTCTATGTCGTATTGTCCATAAATGAGAGAATGACATAAGAGCAACTTAAATTTGGAATATATTGAATCATTAGTTTCCCTGACCTCACTCCTATGTGACATAAATAACTGGGAAGAGTGGAACAAGGGGTAATCATGCCTTACATTAAAACAGTATCATGTGCAATGCATAAAAGTAATATCACTGTGCTAGCAACCAAGCTCATTGACAGCATCAAAGGTTAGGCCAATTTGTTTTAAATTTTTATAGAAAAACCCATTCTCAAAGCTCCGTAGACTCTCCTAATTCCCAGTTCTGACTTTCCCTCAGCTGTGCTATTTTAGTTCTTCCTTCTGGGTTGTGGACATCCTTTATGCCCCATCTCATATCCTCTCAACCTCTTTTTTAGCTCCAGTCTCACTGTGGCAGTCAGTTGCACACAGGTATAAGCTGAAAGCTCCTCATTTCAGTTACACCAGGTGCCTCCTACATTCTGCCCAGGGTTGCTCTGTACCACCGTACAGGGAGCTGGTGGACACCCAGGGGTTTAAGCGGGCCGTGAGCAAACCCAGCAGTGCAAGGGAGTTAACGCTCCATGAGGGGGTCTTTGACTAATGGAGACAGGAGCTAGGAAACAAACACTCCCCTTTTTGGTGTGTCTGCTGGACAACTTTAAAGAGCACTCTACATAAGTCCTTAGATTGTCCCTGCAGAATTGGGTCCCAGTTGCCTACTCTCAATAACATTCTCTTGAATCAGCTCTCTCTCCTTTCTTATTGCACTTCCCAGAACCTCGATTCCGTTCCTTTGGAATCACTTTCCAAAATAAATTATGCAAACTAAGCCATGGTTGCAGGCTCTGCTTTTCAGGTGATCCACTTTAAGCTGTCCCAGTCACATGGTCAGTAGAATGACAAGAGTTGTGAGGCTGAGTCTTTCTTGATAGATTCCTCGTTGCTACCTACAGCCCTCAGAATTTAGAAACAGGCCTGAGTTTGAGCCCTTGTTCCCCTGCTTGCTTAGAAAGTAACTTTAGATGAAACACATAACTTCTTTGTGACTCAGTTTTCTCATTTATAAAATGTGAAAAATAAGAACATCACCCTCCCAGGGTGTTATGATATAACGGATGTGATAATGAAGTGAAGGGTATGCATAGACTTGGCAGATAGAACATTGAGAGGGAGAGTATGTGTACATATTCTTTTTTTACCCAGCTATTCCCCAGCCATAACAGAATTATTCCAAAGTACATTTATACAAGCAGTAGCCACTAGCCATTTGTGGTTATTTACATTTACATGAAATAAAATAAAATGGAAATAAAATTCAATACCGCAGTCACACTAACCACATCTCAAGTGATCAATAGCCACATATGACTAGTGGCTACTGTATTGTTTGATAACACAGATATAAAACATTTCCATCACTGCAGAAAGTTCTACTGGATGGTGTTATTTAACGTACTCATTGCCAAGAAAGATAAGGTGGGGGGCAGGGGGGCACAGAATGTCATGTCTCTAGTTCTCTAAGGCTGTGCCCATTGGTCAGCTAGCCAGGAATTTTCTCTCTGAAGCTTTCCATCCAACTAGCAGTCCAGGCCCATCTTGATAGTGGCACAGTACCTGGAGCCAGGATCTCTGGGCATCTTCAGAGATGTAGTTCAGAGCACATGCCCTTTGATAGAGCAGGCACCACACCTCCAGGCAACAGAATGCTGCCTGCTCACCATCTGGTTGGCACAGTGGAAAATGGTAACTAATAAAAAAGCAAGTGAGTCCACCCATGCTACAGAGCCACAGCACCCTCCTTACACAACTCCCGGCTCTGCACCATGCTTAAAAGGCACAACACCCTTAAAAGACACAACATGGAAGACACATCACCGGTGGCCAGAGAGATGTAAGAGTGGACAGTACACTAAGCCCTGATGCTGTTCCTTCCTGGTCTTTTGGTGGTTGGAATGATTTTCTACTGGGGCATTATAAGTGTCCCCACACTTCTGCCCCTCTCATAAACCTGGTAAGTGAAGGCAGCATTGATCCTGGAAGAGACAAGTTGCAGGAAATTGTGAAGTGCAAAGCTTGCCTTCCGATCCCCACTTAGCTACCAGCTCACTAAGTACCCGTTGCTCTCAGGCAGGCCTGCATCCTACCTCTGCAGTGCCCAACCTGGGCCTGGGCTTGCCCCAAAAGTCCTTGTTGTTTTTTGGCCCTGACCTTTCCCATTGTCAAAATCTCTCAATATATCTGAGTAATCCATGATTATGTAAAAATTGAGAAAGACAATATTCCCACCAGAAATAATGTTAATAAAACATATTCTTGAGAGGCAAAATTTTAACAATACTTCCCCCAAAGGAACTCTATCTGTTGTCCTAGGAATGCCTCCCATGGGACACACACATGCCTGTGGAGTAATGGTTATGGAAACTGGAGAAGTTAAAAATGTCCCGCTGTGAGGGTAATGTACAGTGTGTTGACCCTGGCCTTTACTTGATCTTTAACAGGGCTGACTCAAGTGCTCAACATACCTGATGCACACAATGAAAGGGAGATTTGAATTGTTCTCATGAACACTCTCTCTAGAACTTCCTGCTACCTTTTCTCCCCATCTCTTACATTGTCACACTTTTGAAGCTGACACCATCTTATAATGTAATATGCTCTTCCTCCCTCCGCTTTTCTTAGCTCTTCATGACCACCTTCCTTTTTTTTTTAATCCTCACCTGAGGATATGTTTTTATTGATTTTAGAAGAGGAAGGGGAAGGAAGGGAGAGAAAGAGAGAAACATCAATATGAGGGAGAAACATCAATCAGCTGCTTCCCATACACACCCAGACTGGGAATCAAACCCACAACCCAGGCATGTGCCCTGACCAGGAATCAAACCAACAACTTTCTGGTGTATGGGACAATGCTCCAACTAACTGAGCCACCCGCCCAGGGCTCATGACCACCTTTCTTCTCAATCCTTGGTTCTGGAAAATGTTCCTAGCATTAACTCTCTACCTGATATCCATGTGACTTGCCAATGCTTAGAAAGCAAGGCTCACAATATAACCCAGAAACAATGATACATCAAGAAAAGCCTTCATAAACAAAGCAACAAACAGCAAGTGTTGGAGAGGTTGTGGAGAAAAGGGGACCCTAGTGCACTGTTGGTGGGATTGCAGATTGGTACAACCACTATGGAAAACAGTATGGAATTTTCTAAGAAAACTAAAAATGGACATACCTTTTGACCCAGCAATTCCACTGCTTGGATTATATCCTAAGAACCCTGAAACACCAATCCAAAAGAATCTATGCACCCCTATGTTCATAGCAGCACAATTTACAATAGCCAAGTGCTGGAAGCAACCTAGGTGCCCATCAGTTAATGAATGGATCAAAAAACTGTGGTACGTTTACACAATGGAATTCTATGCAGCAGAAAGAAAGAAGGAGCTCCTACCCTTTGCAACAGCATGGATGGAACTTGAGAGCATCATGCTAAGTGAAGTAAGCCAGGCAGTGAAAGACAAATACCATATGATCTCACCTTTAACAGGAAGCTAATCAACAAAACAAAGAAACAAGCATAATATAAACAAAGACACTGAATTTGAGAACAATCTGACAGTGACCAGAGGGGGAGGGGAGGGAATTTCAGGGGAAAAGGGGAACGATTTAGAGCAACAAGTATAAAGGACTCATGGACAAAAACTATGGGGTGTGGAAATGGGAGGAAGGTGGGAGGGCTGGGGTGGTGGGCTGGGGCGGGGTAAAAGACAGAAAACTGTACAATATCAGCAATTAAAAAATACTGATTAAAAATAAAATAAAAAAATGGGAAAAAAAAGCCATAATCCAATAGAGGAGACATGGTTATATCTTAGAGTGCCTCTCACATTAGACCAATATAAAAAAAAAATACAGTTTAGAGCTAAAAAAATTTGGCTTACTACATAACTGCAGAACCATGATGAGTTACTAAACTTGGGCCTCATTTTCCCAACTGTGACATGTGATCATATCATCTTCATGCTAGGATTGTCAGAGCATGGATAAAAATTGGATAAAGTGTAAAAAGCATTTAGCAAAGTGTCTTCCCCTGATTAATTAATAATAGCAATAATTACTGGTATTATTACTTTATCAATAAATTTATTATTAGTATTCACTTAATAATTATCAGGACTCTTTGAAAACTCATTAGAGTTAGAGGGACAGAAGCAAGAAAGCCAAGATCTGCACTTCTATAAGAATAAATCTGCCTTCTTGACCCAGGAGCCTCCCAGCTGCCAGGCCATGGCTGCTGCCCAGAGAAATGATTAGACTTAAGTGCCCATTTATTGTGCCACTTTTTTTCTTCTTCTCCTCTTGACTGCTTCTTGAAATAGATGTTTATTTAATCAGCTAGCCAAGGGAAATTTTCTAGGTAACTCTCATGGACCTAAGGAATATAAAGAATGTGATCATTTATAAAACCAAGTGAAATGGCTTATTTTCCCTTAATTTTTACCCCATGCTTGAGGTGATATTTTAATAAACACAGCAAAAAGAATTAACAGAATGATTCACTATTTTCTCAAACAGATTTTTGCAGTGACATTTTGCAACAAGATAGGAATTATTTCTCAAAAAAAATTCTTGTTTTCACAAATGAAAAAAGAAGAAGAAACCCACAAAAGTAACATTTTTCTTTCCTGGAGAATATCTTTTTTTCTATTAGACCTGACTTTCACCTCTGCAGTCAGCTCTAGGTTTTAATAGAAAATGCTTTGGTGTCTCTAATTCCTGCAAACCATGAATCATCCCCAGTCCCAGCAGAAATGAAAATTAACATCCTGAGTTTATGGGGTTGGCATTCATCTACAAAAACCAGGCCTCGCATTGGAATATAAATATCTCTGAACAAAAAACAAGGCTTAGAGAAAAGAATCCCAAACTTCTTGCATGCTATTTATCTTCACTTTTCCTCCTCGACCTTTAAAAACATATACACACACACAAAATTTTTTCTTTATTTTATCGAATTTATTGGAGTGATATTGGTTAATAAAATTGTATAGATATGAAGTGTACAATTTGATAACACATCATCTGTATATTGTGTTGTGTGTTCGCCAACCCAAATCAAGTCTCCTTCCATCACCATTTATCCCCGATACACCCTCTTCTACCTTCCCCACCCACTTTCCCTCAGGTAATCAACATACTGTTATCTGTGTTTGTGAGCATTTTATTGGTTTTTGTTTTTGTTTTTGCTTAATCCCTTCACCATTTTCACCCAGCCTCTCTACTCCCCTCCCCTCTGACAGCAGTCAGTCTGTCCTCTATATCAATGAGTTTCTGTTTAGTCTGTTAGATTATTTTGTTCATTAGATTTCACATATGGGTGAAATTATTTGGTGTGTCTTTCTCTGACTGGATTGTTTCACTTAGCATAACACTCTCCAGGTCCATCTATGCTGTTGCAAAGAGAAATATTTCCTTCTTTTTATGACTGAGTAGTATTGTGTTGTGTAAATGTACCGCAGCTTTATTATCTGCTTATCTACTGATGGACACCTGAGCAACTTCCAAATCTTGGCTATTGTAAATAATGCTGCAATGAACATGGTGTTACTGTAGAGACTTTCAGAGCTCTGGGGAGTCTTCCCCATTGGTCAAGTTGGCTGCAAGTGGAGGTGCTTGCACTGAGCTGCCAAAAGCTAAAAAGTTGAATGGAGAGGGCCCCCAGTGTGTCAAAAGGTAGCAAGATAACTGGATGGGGGGGGGTGACGGAAGCCCTCTAATCTCTGTCCTGATAAGAACAGTGGGGTTCAGTAGGAAAGATGATGTTCTTTGAGATGAGAGTCCACCATTCTTCCAAGTCGTGTGGCACCTGAATAAAACCTTTCCTTTTGCACCGCCACCTGCCTCACAAGTTTATCTTTCCTTGAGGCAGACACCTGAACCTCCATTTGTTTGGTTACAGTAAGGGTGCACAGTCTTTCAAATTAGTGTTTCCGGTTCCTTCAGGTATATTCCCAGAATTGGAATTGCTGGGTCAAAAAGCAGCTTCATTTTTAATTATTTAAGATGGCTCCATACTGCTTTCCACAGTAGCTACACAAGTCTGCATTCCCACCACCAGCACTCAAGGGTTCACTTTTCTTCATATCTTCATCAGTACTTGTCATTTGTTGATTTATTGGTGATAGCCATTCTGAGAGGTATGAGGTGATATATCATTGTAGCTTCAGTTTGCATTTCTCCGATGATTAAGTGACACTGAGCATCTTTTAATATGGCTATTGGCCATCTACCTGGCCTCTTTGGAGAAGTGTCCATTCAGATGCTTTGACCATTTTTTAATTGGATTGTTTGGTTTTTTTGGTACTAAGTTTTATAAGTTCTTTATAAATTTTGGATAGTAACCCATTACAATGATACCATGTATCATTGGTGAATATGTTCTTCCATTCAGTGGGTTGTCTTTTCATTTTGTTGATGGTCTCCTTTGCTGGGCAAAAATGTTTGTTTGATTTCATCCCATTTGCTTATTTTTGTTATTGTTTCTCTAACCCAAGGAGATATATCAGAAAAGATATTGCTATAAGAAATGCCGAAAATTTACTACCTATGTTTTTCTAGGATTTTTATGGTTTTTAGTCTAACATTTAAGTCCTTTATCCATCTTGAGTTTGTTCTTGTGTATGGTATAAGGAGGTGACCTGGTTTTATTTTCTTGCATAGATCTGTCCCATACTCCCAACACCATTTTTTTGAAGAGACTATCTTTACCTCATTTTATGGTCTTGCCGCCTTTGTCAAATACTAATTGGCCATAAAGGCATGGGTTTATTTCTGGGATATCTAGTCTGCTGTATTGATCTATATATCTGTTTATATGCCAGTACCATGCTCTTTCGATTACTATGGCCTTGTAGTATAGTTATATGTCAAGTAATGTGATTTATACAATTTTGCTCTTTTTCAAGGTTGATGTGGCCATTTGAGGTCTTTGGTGATTCCATATAAATTTTTGGAATATATGTTCTAATTCTGTGAAATATGCCATTGGAATTGTGTTGAATTTTTAGATTGCTTGCGTAGTATGAATATTTTAATGAGATTAATTCTTTCTACCACAAATACAATGAAGTGGAACCTCAGTTCTCAAAATTAATTTGTTCTTAAAAAACTGTTTGAGAAGCAATTTGTTTGAAAACCAAATTACACCTGAAAAATGTGTGACTGATCAACAGATATGTATCAGCATAGAAACATTGTTAGAGATTCACCCTGGCTAGTGTGGCTCAGTGGATTGAGTGCTGAACTGCAAACCAAAGAGTTGCCAGTTCGATTCCCAGTCAGGGCACATGTTTAGGTTGCAGGCCAGGTCCTCAGTAGGGGACACAGGAGATGGAACCACACATTGATGTTTCTCTCCCTCTCTTCCCTTCTCTAAAAATAAATAAATAAAATCTTTAAAAATAAATGTTGTCAGATTGAAAACTGAAGTTTTCTTAAAAAACTGACATTTTTTCCTGTGAACAATTTGGCCAAGAACAGAAATGTTTGTTGTGGGAAACATTTACGAACCAAGGTTTTACTGTATATGCTTTCACTTATTTGTATCTTCTTCAATTTTTTTCTTCAGTGTTCTATAATTTTCTGAGTACAGGTGTTTTACAACCTTAGTTAAATTTATTACTAGGTATTTTATTTTCTTGATACAATTATAAATGGGATTGTTTTCTTACTTTCCCTTCCTGACAGTTCGGTTTGGGTGTATAAACCTGTAACTGATTTCTGGATATTTATTTTGCATCCTGCTACTTTACTAAATTCATTTATTACTCCTAGTAGTTTTTTTGGTGGAAGTCTTTAGAGTATTCTATATATAGTATCATGTCATCTGCAAATTACGACAATTTGAATGTCTTTTATTTCTTGTCTTTGTCTGATTGCTGTGGCTAGGACTTCCAGGACTATGTTGAATAGAAGCAATGAAAGCAGACATTCCTGTCTTGTCCCCAGTCTTAAGGGAAATACTTTCAGTTTTTGTCCAATTAGTATGATGTTGGCTGTGGGTTAGCCATACATGATCTTTCTTACAATGAGGTATGTTCCCTCTACCCAGACTTCGCTGAGAGTTTTTATCATAAATAGGTGCTGGATTTTATCGAATGCTTTTCTGCATCTATTTATATGATCATAATGATTTTATTTTTTATTTTATTTATGTGGTATATCACATTTATTGCTTTGTGGATATTGTTGTACCAAGCTTGCTTTCATGGAAGAAATACCACTTGATTATGGTATATGACATTTTTAATGTATTGCTGGATCTGGTCTGCTAATATTCTGCTGAGAATTTCAACATCTATGTTCATCAGAAATATTGGCTTATATACTTTTTCTTTGTAGTGTCTTTATCTGGATTTGAAATTAGAATAATGCTGGTCTCATAAAACAAGCTTGGGAGTCTTCCCTCCTTTAAAAAATTTTGGAATAGTTTGAGAAGGGTAAGTGTTAGTTCTCCTGGGATGTTTAGTAAAATTCACCTCTGAAGCCATCCAGTCCAGGACTTTTGTTTGCTGGGAATTTTTTTATTATTGTTTCAGTTTCATTAGATGTAATTTGTCTATTCAGGTATTTTGATTTTTCCTGATTATGTTTGGAAGACTGCATTTTTCTTTTTATTTTTTTTTAAGATTTTTTAAATTTATTATTTATTTATCTTTTAGAGGAGAAGGGTAGGAGAGAAGGAGAGGGAGAGAAATATCAATGTACAGTTGCCTCTCGTGTGTCCCCTGCCGGGAACTGGCCTGCAACCCAGGCATGTGCCCTGACTGGGAATCGAACCGCGATCCTCTGGTTCGCAGGCCCGCGCTCAATCCACTGAGCTACACCAGCCAGGGCGGAAGACTGCATTTTTCTAGAAATTTATTCATTTCACCCAGATTGTCCAATTTGTTGGCATATAGTCAGCCATTCATAATATTTTCATTACTGATTAGTACTTTTTATGGTTTCTTTGTTTTTATGCTTGATATCTCTTTGTGGAAGTTCTCAATAAGTTCTTTAAGCATTCTTATAACCATTTTTAAACTCCATATCTGGTAAATTGCTTGCTTCCATTTCCTTTAACTCTTTTTCTGGAGATTCCTCCTTTTTTTTTTTTCTTTTTTTTCCCTCATTTGGGGCCTATTTTCTTTTCTCTGCCCATTTTGGCTGCCACTTTGTGTTTGTTTCTATGTTTTATATCAATATGCTGTGACTGCCAGTCTTTGCTGGGTGGCCTTATCTAGTAGGGGTCCTGTGGAAGGACCAGTCTGCGATCAGTCTCCGATCGCCTGAACTGCATCCTCTGGAAATGTCCTTTGTGTGTGTCTGTGGGCCCTCCTGTTGTATTCGAGTCTTGGTTGTTGTTGGCCCATTTGTGTGTGGGACCAGTCTTCAGGGTGACTGACTGTGATATCCATGCCAACCACAGTGTACAATCTTCTGTGCAGGTGCTAACCACATGAAGTGGAATTTGCCTCAGAAAAAGCTGGTGCCTCCTGAAATCTCCCTTTTGATATGCCTCTTGTAAAGCTAATTGGATCCTGCTCTGATGTTCTTTGAAACTGGACACTGAGAATGTTGGTTCTGGGACCTCTTGAGGCGGACTGTGGTGCAGGAAAATGCCCAATGCTTCCTGTGACTGGCTCTGGGCAACCTGTTTGGTGCTACAAAGCAATCTACAGCATGCAGCTGCCTCTGCTGGGTCTGAGTGTGTACAGGAAGGACCAAGCTACACACTAAGGCATGTTTTTACCAGCACTGAGCCCAGGGACGGTTCAGCAAAATTCTCAAGGCACCCTGAGATCTGCTTCTGCCTGCCTTCATCTGTCGGCTGCCTGTCAGTCTCAGTAACTAAAGGGGCCTCTGGTGGTACTCCAGTTGCATGAGATAGGTTCTCAGTGAGTCACCAGGTAGGGACAAATGGTGTTTGCCAGATTGATATAGGTTCAAACTCTGTGCCAGTGGTAGGTCTGAAGGTACCCAGAAAATGTCTCAGGATATAACAAGTCCAGCTTCACCCTACTTCGTGCTTGTACATTTTTGTGGTGGGGAGGGGTCTTAGGGATCCATCAGAGTGAGGCCAACAGAGTTTATCAGCCACAAAAAGACCAAGCTTTGGCTGTAGAAGGGAGGGCTCTATGCTAGTCAGGCATGCAAGGGAAAAATGTTCCCCATCCTAGAGCCACACAACTCAGTCTATCCCCGATTCTGCCAGGAGACCAATCTCAGCATAGCAGAGCCACTGGGAGTTGGGAGGATGGGGCTAGTGAATCTTCTATGAGGAGGAGGTGCCAATTGGGCTTAGGAGAATGTGGAGGGACTGACCTTCACTTCAGAGCGACATAGCTTAGTCTGTCCTGGATTCTGCCCAAACCTTGGCAGGGCAGAGCCACCAGGAGTCAGGAGGGTGGGGCTGCTGAGAACCCAGAGAGTGGGGCTAGTCAATCTCCTGTGGTGAGGAGGAGCCAGTCAGGCTCAAGGAAAAGTGTGGTGAATGGCCCCACTCCAGAGCCACACAATTCAGTCACTGACACCCCTGAGTCTGCCCAGTTCTCTACACCCTAGCCCAGGAAGCTGACTTCTTAACAGGAAGTAAACTCTGCATGGTGAGGTAACAGGGAGTCCAGAGGATGGGGCTATTGCTTTCCCCCACGCTGATGCCTTATGGAGGGAATGCGTCACCCAAGAAAGATGGCATCTGTTGTGTGGAAGAGTGACTCAACACAGGGATCCTCTTGGCTATCCCTTCTGCTTCTCTCCCCAAAGCCACCAACCATCGTCTCTCCTCACACAACTCTAGTTCACTCTGCCCTTCCCCCTTTGGAGGTCAGGATAGTGGCTGCAAAAAAGATTTTGTGTGTTGACCCTTTAAGAGGGTGCCTGTGTCACTAGCAGACTCCTGTCTCTAGTGGACAGAATCTTTGTTGATGTTCAGAGCCAGATACTATGTGGTGCCTCTTCCAGGCTCTGGTGCTCTGGGCTGGGGATCCTGGCTTGGGATTGAGACTCCACACTTCTCAAGGGAAACATTTGCTGCTGAGATATCCCTCTGAATTCAGCTGCCACCCACGGGAGAAGAACTCATCCTTTTCACATACCCAACCTTCCTATCAGTCTCGATGCAGCTTCCTCTGTAAACCCTTGGTTATAAGACTTCTCTTCAGCTAGTCTTCAGTTGGTTGTTCAGACTGATTGCTCTATGTTTCACTACTAATTCCAGTTTGGTCTTGGGAGGAGAACATCCACCTACTCTGCCATCATCTTGGATACTCTATGACCCTTTGTACTAATTCAAAAAGCTACTGGCAACATGGCAATTAAACACCAAACAAAGTAATTTGTTCCAACAAATCCCTTCAAATGGATAGCTCAAGCAATTTATAGGTATATCCTTTGTCCTTCCATTTTAATAGTGATAGCAGAAGTATGAGGGCCATCAACAATTACTTGAGGGTAAGAGACAAGGAAGAGATGAATGGGGGTAGGGAGTATCATTCCAAATAAAGATTTCATAGCACTTCGATATCTGTGGCCCTTAAGTGAAAACAAATCTGCTTGAGTCTGTATGGCCGATTAGTGGCATCTCAATCTTCATCTGATGCTGAGGACACCCATATTTTTCCAACTCAGTGAGTGAGGAGGAGGCTAAAGCCACGATAAAGACAAGTCGTCTCAAAATATAGTGTTAGCAAGTCTGGAATCCTATTGCAGGGAGCGTTTACAGGGACAGGTTGCATAGATTTTCTCCTGAGTATCACTTATAATTACAAAGTCTCCAATGCCTTCCATTGCCTCCTTCACTGACAGCTTAATAAGAAGACCAGTAGCTAACTGGCCTTGAGGGCTCCTTCATCCTGTTCCTTAAAATACTGAGTGATGTTCTCAGGGAAATCTAAAAGCAAGACCAATCCTGGCAGAAGAATAGTTATTGAAGAAATCAACATGAGCATACTTTTTGCATTATCTAGCCAATTATATATACTTACTATTACTCTAAACTTGTCGAGTATAATTGATTTATCTGAAACTAGAATTTCCAGATAAAATACAGGATATCCAATTAAACGTGAATCTCAGATAAACAACAAATATTTTTAATATAAGTATTTTTCATATTTGCCATATTTGGGGTATGCCATATTTGGGATATACTTATACTAAAAAACATTTGATGTTTATTCAAAATTCAAATTCAGCTTGATGCCTTATATTTTTATTTGATAAATTTGGCAACCCTACTTGGGATTCCCTTGTAGTAGGTTAGATTATTGTTCCAAGTTATTCATACCCAACTTTGCACCCTTCTTCAACATGGAAATTTAAATTCCCACTCCAGCCAAAATGAGTCAGTAACTTGCTCTCATCTCATGGTAAGTAAAGTGTGCTTCCTTCCTGAATTCAGTTTGGCCATACAAATTGCTCTGGCCAACAAGATATTAGCAGATGTGACACAACCAAAGGCTTGAATTGGATTTGTATAGTTGGGCTTGAATTCCTGTACTTCTCCCATTGCCATGTTCCCAAGGAGAAGCTCAGGTCCCAGAATGAACATGTGTGAATAGCCCTGAACTCAGGCTACTGCAAGGAGCTGAGCCCCATCCAATCCAGCTTGACACAGAGCTGCCCAGCCAACCCCAGCCTAGATCATCCACCTCCTAGCCAACTTGTAGTGTTGTTACAGAGATTGAATTTGGGGGCCATCTGTTATGTAGCACTACTGTAGCATTCGTTAAGGCACTAACTACTAAGTTGGTATTAAACATATGAAAACAATCTTTATTTCCTTAAACCACTTCTGAAAATAGTCTTCATCTATTACAGATATGGTAATCCCAAAATCTTAACAGGTCTCCACCAGGGCTCTTGGCAAAACACTAGGCTGAGAGCCAGAATAAGTAAATTAGAATCCCAACTCTTCTATTTGCAAACTGTGTAATTGTGGGTAAATAGATGAACGTCTTTCAGTGTGTTCACCTAGCTGTGACATGGAGATAATTTTATCCATTTGCTCATTAAAGTTAAGATGAGGGACCAATGAACCAATGTGTTAAAAATGCTTTGGCAAATGGTAAAGTTCTAAATAAATATGTATAAAACATTTAGAAATATGCCTTGCATAGAGTAAGTGCAATACATATGTGTTCCCTAAATAAACAGGTACACATATACAGAAATGCATATGTATATATCTCTACTGTACAATCTTATCTATTTGACAACCTTTTTTTAAGCATGTGCACTGTGCTAAGCATTGTAGATAATTGTAGAGTAAGGATTGTATTCAGGGAACTAAAAGAAAGGTTTCCTAGCCCAGATGGGAAGGTCAGAAAAAGCTTTCCAGAAGAAGAAAAAGATGTAGTGTATTATTATCACATGCCACATTAAGTTTCAATGATCTCTCGTGCAAACACAGATATGCTTACTGCACACGCAATCATGGAATTTCTTTCATAGGTTCTGAGACATGGTCATTTAGAGAATGACAGCCCCTCACTGTCCCCTCCGTAAACAGTTATACTCTCCCAGCATAAATATACATGGCTGGTATGGAGAAGAGGGAAAGGGAGAGAAAGAGACATAAAAGCCCTTTACAAACTATAAATCAGCTTGACTGAAGCTGTCATTTTAAGAAAGCTGGATTAACTTTTATTGTTTGGCTTGTTTTTTGGTTGCATGAAATTCATTTTTAATGTAAAATCTTTGAACTTTTCAATTTTCAATTTATGTTGTCTTTGATAAAGCTAAATGCAGGCTTTTATCTCCCAAAGAAAAGAATCATTAATAAATTTTCCAATCAAAATTTATTTATACAGCTAATGTTTTAAGAAGGGCCTAAAACTTTATCATAGATACCAGGGCTGTATTTCAAAGGGTGGTGACCCAAGATTTGTGAAATTTAAACACATGGAAATTCAAGCACCACTAATACCTCTAATGGCTTTAATGAAGACACAACATCACAAAAAAATTGGATTTTATAGTAGTTGTACAGAAAAACCAATCAACAAACATTTATTGAAAACCTATGCAGATTAAATGCTACACATCTAAACCTAAGAAAATGTTTCCTGCCCTCAGGACTTCACAGTGCCATGCAGGAGGCAGACAAGTAGATGGGCAGTTAAGGTACAACAACAGAAGCTTAATAGATACAGAACAGAAATGCTGATATAGTGACAGTAATAGACTGTGGAGACCGGGAGGACAGAATATTAAAAAACTTTACAGAAAGATTGAAGGTTTTTACAGAGAGCATTCTACCAGATGCAATACCAGGTTCTTATGGAAAAAGCTTTTGGTGACTCCTCTAACAAGACAGCTCTAGACCAAGGAGATGAGCTAAGTTTCTTCTGACTAGTCATGGTCAACCCATTCCTCTGCCTCTTTGTGATTGGTTTGCAAGTAATCATGTGACCTATTTCTACCCAGTAAGATGTAAAAGGAAATCTGCTGGGCAGCTTCTGGGAAATTTCTACCTGATTGACAAAAATAAAGAGGCTCAAGACAAAAAGCCTTTGATCCACCACTTCTGCCTTTCTGCATTTGCACATTGTCTCGCTTACCTGACATCATACATCTTTTCCTTCCTAACAGAACCTAACCTGGTAGTTGCGGCTGCTGCAGCTATGACATAATCACAAAAGGCAAGCTTGTAGCCCACTAAAGTTGGCAGAAGGAAAGAAAAGGACAAAAAATTGTCAAGCCACAGGGCCAATCCTGGAACCACCATCTCCAGACTTCCTCTTAAGTGAGGTGATAAATCCCTGCGCAGTCTAAGCCAC